>VDFB02281492.1:26545239-26749910 GCA_007258455.2 Sequoia sempervirens | reverse complement strand
ATAAAGTTATAATATTAAATCATAACTTAAGTGATTCTTCTTGAGGGGTGCGCCATCATTAGAAGGGGCCAAAATTGATCATTAAATTATAATAAAATATTTTGGCTGAGACTATGGAAGAATTAAAAGAATTAAAAGTGAATATTTTATTAAAACCCTATTATTGAGGAAATCGCACTTTTGAGCATTATAGTGCATTTGCCTTGGGTTTTGGGCCATTATGAGATTATTGAATTTTGAGAACTGATCAACTTTGATCTGAGCAAGAGACTTTAGGGTTTCAAGTTCGAATTCCTTGGGGAACGAGCCATCTCCACTGGAAGCAATTCAGAGGGTGTGAAATAACACTTGATTTATTGCAGCAGAGGTTTCTTCATCCAGGAGGAATCACAGAGCATCAGAGGTTATTTATTTACAGAGCTTCAGCATCTTAATTCATTCAGGAGACCTTCTATTCATCAAGGCGCCCATATTTCAGAGATCTGGAGAGCTACAGAGAAGGCCGTACAAATTCATTAATTGCTGATTCAGTACAGCAGGCCGTACTTCTGTACCAGGGCCGTACCATCCAGCTTGAGGCGTATTTATTAAGGAGAGCAAATCGCCTTATATTTTTGATCTCTGCCTTCAGCAGTTGAGGCGCCTACTTATCTGGAGTCATCTACAATCACCAGACAGAGGAAGAAGGGCATACTTGTTGCAGCCGTACCATTTTCATCAGAATATTTATTGCTGTATCAAAAATCAGGTTTTCAAAAATCATTGCCCTCTTACTTTGCATGTTATCAGATCTTCATTGTAATAGTTGCAGAAGAATAATATATGATCCAGACTCAGTATTTGTATTAGGGTTTGATATTTACGGAGCTAGATAATTTTTGTTGAATTTATTTCTTATTTTCAAGCAAAAATCGCATTCTTCTTTATTTATGCAAAAACCCAAAAAAATCACAAAACATCAAAAACCTTCAAACGTCAAAAACATCAGAGACAGAAAAAAAGGAAACTAGGGTTTCTACAGCTTCTAGAAATTTGTATTTCAGTTTATTTTCCTTTTTATGCTTGGCACACTTTCTACTTCTATCTATAATTCTTCTTAAAACATTCAAAAAACACAAAAAACAAGTCAGTAAAAGTTAGACGTTGGGTTGGAGCTAGTTGGGCTCATTATAGTGGTATCAGAGCTTTAATCTTGCTAGCCTGGAGGGTTAAATATACATATGCAACCTTATCAGGACAGATATAACAAATATTACTCACGTAGGAGGCCTAGTATACAGAGAAATCCATTTAAGGAGTTTCCGTTTGATAATCAGTTCGAAGAGGTACCATTGGAAAACATGGGAGATAGAAATGATGGCAAACCACACAAGGATCTTGGTAACAATGACGATCATGAAGCCAGAGGCATACTGAGAGGGCTTGTAGCTGGATAGGAATAGGTGGCGAATGTACTAGAGCAGCTTAGTACCAACATACATAATTTGACTATTCATAGAAGACCTGATCAAGATCAGGATGAAGAAGGAAGTGTTCATGGTAATCCACGCGGGAGAGTCACACCAGCACGCACTTATGATAGACCTACTCGCCCAACGTTTATCAAAAATGATCCTAATGAGGAGGATGTGGTTGAGGAGAGAGGTGGCATGAATTTTGTTGATAACATCATGACACTCCATGATGAGTGGGATGCTTTGCCTCAGAGAGCTAAGGACCACCTTAACTTTGATAGATTTATGAGTCAGAAGAGAGAGCATGGCAGGAACAAGACACATGGGAGGCCTGGAAACAGGAACCATGATCTAAGACAGGCAACCGACAAACTCACCTTGACCAACTTTGATGGCAGTGGCAAAGTCACAGCTCGAGCTTGGGTGAGTAAACTTGATACCTTCTTGACATTACGTCCAATGGCAGAAGAGCATGCCATTAGGTTCACAACTCTACACTTAGATGGTGTAGCCCATGAATGGTGGCACCATGGCATGGTTACATTACATCATGACAGGATTACTACTTATCAGGAATTCATAGATAGATTGGTTGAGAGATTTGACAAGCAAGATCCAAAGTTATACTTTAGAGATCTCACTTAGCTGAAGCAGATGGTAGTTTGGAATCCTACATAGGAGAGTTTTAGAAGCTATCGGTCATGGTAACTGGTATATCTGAGAGGAGATTAGTAATATTGTTCATAGAGGGTCTATTTGAACCTATGAAAGGTTGGATCAAGGCATTCAATCCACCTACTTTGCAAGAGGCTATGAGGAAATCCCATAGCATGGAAATTACTGCACCTCGTAATAAGTTCCCTTACAAACTATCCTTATCCTACAATGATAACAGATCTGATCCAAAGAAAATAGAAAACTCAAACCAAAAGAAAAAGTTTGCAGCTCCTTTGAATCGAGAAACGATCAATGATTTACGTAGGAAGAAGCTTTGCTTTTATTGCAAAGGCCCGTATGACATTAACCATGACTGTCCCCTCAAGCCTAAAGGTCAAAATAGGCACATGGAGTGGTATTTTGAGGGAGAGGATATGACTGATTTTTCAGACCAACAAGCTGTACAAGATGATTTAGAGTTAGAAAACAAAAAATGAAGTTGAAAATGAAGTTGAGATTGAGCTACATTAAGCTCACATGTCAAGCATGCAAAGAGAAGGTTCTTTCAGACTACGTGGACTCTTGGCTGGTCAAAGAATCATTTCGTTGCTTGATACAGGTGCAACACATAATTTTATAGATGCACGTTTAGTAGAGAAAAGAGGAATTCAAACTCAAGAGTTTGAAGGGATTAGAGTGAAGGTTGCCGATGGTTATACTCTTACTTGTGATAGAATGATTCCGGATCTGCCCATGAAGCTCAATAATTTTGAGTTTAAAGCAGATTTCTATGTGGTGAAGATGGGCAACATAGATGTGGTTCTTGGCATGAAGTGGCTTCATGCAATAGGCGAGTTCACACTCAACCTTAGAGATATGGAGATGAAATTTAAGGTTGATGGGACCAACCGCGTACTCAAGGCCATCAAAGACAACAATTTGAAGGAGATAACACTGAAGAGAATGCAAAGATTAATTCGGTATGACATGGTTGAGTGGGCAGCAGAGTGTCAGATGCAACCATCTTATGAGGAGCAGCATAAAACGCCTTATCATCCCGATGTTTAGGAGCTTCGGATGAAGCATACTAATGTGTTTAGCGATATACCTCATGGTAGACCTCCAAATAGGGGCATAGAGCATATTATTGAGCCGGAGGAGGGCACCAAGCCCATTATGATTACTCCTTACCGACACCCTAAGCGATTGAAAGATGAGATAGAGAAAACCATCAAAGAATTGCTTGCTATGGGACACATTAGGCTGAGTAAGTCTCCATTTGCTTCTTTAGTTGTTTTGGTGAAGGATGGTACTCTCAGGATGTGTATCGATTACAGGATGTTGAACAAGAAAACCATCAAGAACAGGTATCCCATTCCACGTATTGACAAGTTGATAGATGAGCTACATGTGGCTTGCTACTTCTCGAAGATAGATTTGAGAACAGGGTACCATTAAATTAGAGTTCAAGAGGAGGACATTGAGAAGACTGCCTTCAAGTGTCATTATGGACATTATAACTTTTTGGTTATGCCTTTTGGTTTAACCAATGCTCCAGCCAGCTTTTAGTCCATGATGAACAGGGTCTTCCAACATCAGTTGAGGAAATTCGTTCTGGTGTTCTTCGATGACATATTAGTCTACAACAAATCTTGGGAGGAGCACATGGTTCACCTAGATGTTGTGTTGAGCATACTTGACAGGGAGTCCTTGTATGCCAAGGAGTCCAAGTGTGCATTGGGTATGGCAGAACTATTATACTTGGGTCACATTATCAGAGGAGAGGGAGTTCATATGGATTCAGATAAAGTTCATGCCATCATTGACTGGCCTAGATTAGAGACTTTGACACAGCTCAGGGGGTTTGTAGGTTTATGTGCCTTCTACGATTGGTTTGTCAATGGTTTTTCGCAGCATGCTGCACCACTAACAGATTTGACCAAGAAGGGAGCTTTCGTTTGGACACCTCTAGCACAGGAGTGTTTTGAGAAGTTCAAACATCTGATGACTACTTGTCCAGTCTTAGCCATACTAGATTTCACTAGGCCGTTTGAGCTTCACTGTGATGCTTGTGGAGAGGGTATTTGTGCAGTTATTATGCAGGATCGTCATCCTATAGCTTTTGAGAGTAGGAAGTTGAAGGGGCCTGAGAGGAGCTACAACATTTATGATAAGGAAATGTTGGCCATCATGCACACAATGGCCAAGTTCAGGCAGTATCTTGTTGGCAGTAAGTTTTGTGTAAAAATTGATCACAACAACTTGGAACATTTCCTAGGACAGCGAGATTTGAATGAGAGACAACAAAAATGGGTTAGCAAGCTTTAGTCATATGATTTTGACATCTCCTATGTCAAAGGTACACAAAACATAGTTGTTGATGTCTTATCTCACCGTCCTCATTTGAGCTCCATGGCAGAGATTACAGAGGACTAGAGACACATGATAGTTGCAGAGTATGCCAAGAATTTGTGGGCTTCTGGCATTGTAGATGGGGCAATACAAGACAGTAGGTACTCTCTTGTGAGTGATCTTATCATTTACAAAGGGAGGATATTCTTAGTCCCAGGTTCTGAGATGAGGGACAAGGTGTTGAGATCTTTTCACAATTCACCATGGCAGGTCATCTCGGTTACTTTAAGACCTACAGGCAGGTATGGGAGAGATTTTCTTGGAAAGGTCTCAAGTCATATGTTCTTCAGTATGTTAGGGAATGCTTTGTTTGTCAGCAACACAAGCAAGAGCATACATACTCTGCAGAGTTACTTCAGCCGCTTCCTATTCCTAAGAGGAAGTGGGAATACTTGTCTATGGACTTCATTACAGGCTTGCCGAAAGCTCAAGGGAGAGACAACATTTATGTGGTAGTAGATTGATTGAAGAAGTATGCACATTTCTTCCCAATCACTACTACTTACTCAGCTACATAGGTGGCGGATTTTTTCTTTTGTGAGGTATTCAGGTTGCACAGTTTGCCTCAGAGTGTTGTTAGTGACAGAGACAACAGATTCATGGGTAACTTTTGGCAGGATTTATTCAAACTATGCGGGACCGAGCTTACTCCGAGCACTAGCTACTACCCACAGACAGATGGACAGACAGAGGTTGTCAACAAATGGGCGGAGGGATACTTGCGGAATTACATTTCGGGACAGCAGAAGGCTTGGGTGAAGTGGTTGCATCTTTGTGAGTACTGCTATAATTCCACTCACCATATGACCATCCAGATGAAACCATTCAAGGCTTTGTATGGCTATGATCCTCCTAGTTTCTTGGATTTATTACTGAGTGATTGCAGAGTACCGAGTGTTGGATATCTGTTGCAGGAGAACCAGGATATCATGAGGGCTCTTCATATAATGAGCCAACCAATTTTTTTTCAAATTTATGAATGAACAATCCAGTACAACAAGCACCCGTTAAGGTTAGCTCAATCCAAAACCAATAACTGGAAAGTAACTCTACGCCAAGAATGCACACTCAATCCCAGGATGGAAAATGTGTTAGTCATATGGCGCCGAGGATCGTTAGTAGCAACTGAGAGATACAATGTTGGAAAGTAACCCAACATCAAGAATGTGCACTCAAGACCCGAGGTGGGTGAGGTGCTATCATATGGCAATGGGGATCATTAGTGCTCAAATGAAGTACAATGCTGAAATGAAAGCTCAACCACTTATTCAGCGGGAGCGAAAGAGTAACTTAAAAGAAAGAAGGATCGACCACTTATTCAGTGAGAGCTATGACAATGAAATAACAATTGTTTATTCCCCTTGGTGGTAAACCATCCAAGAGCTTAGGTGTGTTGGTTCATTCTCCTTCTCTGGAGGTAAACCGTCCAAAGATTGTTAATATTTGTTGCTTAAAGAAAACTAAGTAATTGCAGAATTAAAATGACTAAAATAGTACTACTATTTGTAGCCTTACAATGCAACAATCTGTAAATTACAAAGTATTACAATTGTCAATCGATGCAACAACTGTAAGATTGTTTCTCCAACATTAAAGACTCAACAACACTGAAAATGCAACCCAAAATCTGAACTTCTATAAGTCTGATATGATAGACCAGCAAACTGAAAATGCAAACCAGCAACTCCTAAATCCACTAAAATTCCCACAACTGACACAATACTTCATCAAATGACTTGAAACTGAATGCAAATGATCCCTAGGAAGATGGCGCCCAAAATAAAACTAAGAAGCGGCAACAAACTGAAGCTATTTATTTTTCTAAGATTTCTAAGACTTCCCAGCCAAAATACAACCTGGTAAAGGGGTGACCTGCAAGATAAAATCAATGACTCCACAAAAAAATCCAAAAACTTGCACAAAGGGGCGCCCAAGATGGTAGAAGAGATGTAGCAAATACCTAGAACCAAGTAAAAATCGTACAATGAGCTATGAGCCAAAAACACCTACAACCAACATTCAAACCAGCAAAACAATAAACTGAAAAAGTACTCCAAAACATTAGAAAACCACAAGTATCGGCAACAGCGCCAAATGTTTACTCACAGAAGTAACTTGACTGATTGACAGAGTAAACGAGAATCGAAACTTACAGTAACACACATATCAAGTACTCACAAATGCATATGCACAAAAACAAGTAGTATTCTCATTCATTGAATAACAATAAGTACAATATACAAAAGTCTGTGTTGTCCCCAACTACAAGTAAATTATGACATATATAGTTGTCAACGTTGGTTGAGGACAACAAACATCAGTAACTACCCAATACAACTAATCCATGGTCGACGACTTACCTCCCGATTACAACACATAATACTTAACATTTGTTGCATACAATAGTATTTATTTATTTGTTTGGCCAACTAAAACAAGATTAATTACTTTCGGCCGACTACATCTTCATTAGTGTGTGTTTAGGTGTTAGCCAATGACAATAACAAGAAGATTATGAAATTTTCCAGTTTTTGAAATTTCCCCCTGTCATGACCATTTTGATCTATTTTCCTTCCTCATAACAATAGGAGTGGTCAGAAGAAATTTGTGCTGATTAACATCTAATTTTTCTTAGCTTTCCTTGAATAGAGAAAAACTTGAATCTCTTTCCTATTAGCACTCGTGTAATCTAAAAGTCTTAATAATGTTGGGAACACCATTTGAAAATGTAATGTCCCCTTCTCAATTGTGATCGATTCAGTTGACCATTGGCCTATCCCGGAGACCCGTAGGCTACTCGGAGGGTGAAATTAGGGTTTCCTATTTTTGAGGAGGTTGTTGGTTGAAGATTGAAGTTTGGTTTGCGGATTCTTTCCGGGTTTTCAGAGAGCTTCGCAGTGGTATAGTTCATTTGATGGTCTGAGCAACTTCATGAATTTACTATTTTTAGTAAATTCTATTTCTGGCAGTGGTCTTGTTGGCTACAGTGCGATTGGCTCTCTTCTTCAGCCAATTCAGTCGGTATTGGGATTTTTGGCCATTTGGTGCATTTTTTATGGAGAGAAGTTATTTTCATATTATAATGTTATATTTTAATATTATAACCCCCTTGGCTTAGCATTACAACTTTAAGTTGTTTTTAAAAGGGGAACTTCATGGGTGGTTATCTCATCAGGAGATAATTTATATTTTTCTAAGGCCAAATTATCTATTGGAGAAGTGGAACACCTACTTGAGAGGAAGGTTATTTTAAATTAAAAAGTCAAATATTGCCTTGGAAAATGGACGCCATCTTTGGAGGGAGAAAAAAGAAATTCAAATTTGAAAATTGGGCGCCTTCTTGAAGCTTCTAGAAGTTCCTCTCAAAGTCTATAAAAGCAAACCTCTGCTCTTCATTTTGGATCTTTTGTCTACCATATTGTTATGCTGTTGAATTGTCTTCAGGCACACGCTTCGAGGAAAGCATACCTCCTAGCAATGGCTCATCTTCTTGCTTGAAAGATAGCAACTAGTTGAGAGATAGTTTGTAATAGGTTTGTCTTGCATTTCAGTTGAGTATCTTGCATTTTGGAGTTATAAGTTTTGTATTTTAGTCTTATTTTAGAGTTGCTGAATATCATAGCTGATTGTAAGAATTGTTCATATCTCATGAAATAAAAATATTATCATTTTGGGTAGTTTGCCTTTGTGATTTCCAGCTTGGGGCGACCCTTCTTGGGAATTTTCAGTTTTTTTTGTGGTGTCTAGGATTTTATATTAAAAAAATCGCCCTTCTTCTTGGCTGTACCATTCTAGGCTGTCTTGGGAAGTGTGCATAAAAATAATATTGCATTTTGTTAGTCATTTCTCAGTCTAGATTTCATTGTCATCATCCTAGCATTCGTTTGCATCAAGTCTCATATCATTCTAACAAGTATTGAGTGAGTCGCGAGTATTTTGGTAAGTTATAGTGTTGCTGATTACTTCATTTCAGTTGCTGGTCTATCATATCAGTCATATATAAATGCAGCTTTGTGAGGATTTTGAGTCTAGAAAGTCTTGTTAAGCATTGGGGAAGTCTTATATATTACTGCAGCATTGAAGAACTTAAAATACTGGGCTTTGGCAAGCATTCTATCAAATTGTAAACTGAATAGTAGTACTATCAGCAATTCTCTTTCTCTCTTTCACTTACTTTATTGTACTTCCTGCTGAATAAGTGGAAGAGGCTAGCTTGCCGCCTATTTACTTTCAGTTAGTAGTTGTAGGGACCCTCTGACCATATGCTCGCCATCACTCAGCGCCATCCTTGGTTAGAGTTACTTCAGCTCATCATGCATTAGATCCTCTGACCATATGCTCGTCTATCCTAGACGCATTCTTGGTTAGAGTTCCCTTCCAGTTTTGCATCTGCATTAGATCCTCTGACCATATGCTCACACATTGCCCACATCAGGATCCTGATGTACATCCTTGGTTAGAGTTGCTTTCGCATCGTTTTGGTTTTAGAGCTAACCTTAACGGGTGCGTGTTGATTGTAATTGTAATTGAAAAAACAAAAAGAAATTAGTCCGGTTCATTACAGAAAATGCAGGGCATCGAGGGAAAGGGAGAAAAAATAGGTAGAAATGGAAGGTGTGGTTTTCTATGATTTTGGAGTGTAATTATTTCTATAGGTCAGTAGTCCTTATCCTGAAAAATTTAAACCAAAGTGGCAATAAATAATTGCATTTTCTGAAAAAGGCATCTTGCCAAATGGGATCCTATGTCATGTCAGATTATCAGAAACTTTTTGATGTTTGAATGAAAGCAATATTCATCAGAGGATTACTTGATTTCTATATTTAGGTGTTGAGCAATGAGATACTAAGTAATATAGACCTTTCAAATGAAAACCTGCAAAAAATTGCTTAAATGCCTTTTTCCCAAAACTAAACTCTAATTTATTGTTTCATGATTGTGAACAGATCTGTAACTGTAATGCATGTTGGATCGCAAGAAAACAAACCTTTTTATGCCCTTGACAATTTTTGTAGTGGTCCTTTAGATATGATAGTGTGCCTGTATGATAAAGATGAGGATGTACAGTGAATCACGCTTAACACATTCATCTATGCCAAACATTCATAACAATTAATGCACACGTCATTTGAAACAATGTGCTTTCAATGGCTTTCTGTATATACTCACTACAGAAATACATGTTGCAAAGATAACCAATTGGGGCATATTGATGAGTCTTCTTGATGGCCTTTTATAAGATGTTTCACTGTCAAACTAGCCATAAGGAATAACCAAGGGACCTGATATAGACATGGTAGTGACGTGGAGATTCAAGATGATTTGGAAACAACAGAAACGGACTCATTGCATTGCTGACTAATTCAACATAAGTCATAATGTTTCATTTTGTATGCTTATATCATTACAGGCTTTGCAGGCCATATATCATTCCAGCCTCACTATACTAGTGCTGCAAACATAATAACTTAACATAAACAAGTACACATTTATTACGAAAGCCTTATTGTTTTATTCCTTCATAGCTAATTGTTTTATGTACAGTATTTACATTGATGGTCATTTCACAGATTAATTAGCTCACCATCATCGCATTCTAATGGTGAATTTCTCCAGTCCAGGGTACTGCCAAGAAACTTATTTTTTGGGAAAGATCATTTTTTTTATGTTCATGTGTATACTTCAAATTTGTATTAGCCTTTTAAATAGCAGTGGCCAAGTACAGAAAATTTAGTTCCTAGCGATCCATTATGCTTCTTTAGGACAGAGGTGTATTGCACAGCTTTCACTTGGCAATGCATTCAAACTTGGCTCTTTCATTTTCCCCTTATTAGTTCTTTCATTTATTTATAATTGCACAAAAGCTTTCCCTTTGTAAGCTGTAGTTGTCTTTACTTTTGTCATAATCAGCCGTAGTCGGCCATAGCATAGTTTGGTCATGTTAATAAGGCTTTGGATAGCGGGAATAATGAATGTAATAAATGTTGTGTAACTAAGTCTTGATTAGTGGTAACGGGTGGTTTTGGAACGTCACGGCAGTTGGTTACTCAACCACTGCCGAACGTTATATGTACACAGTTTCTATAGTCGGGAACATGTTATGGTGATTTTGGGTGAATAGTACTGTTGATATTCTATGATTGTGCATGGTGACAATTCCTGGAAATGAATAGAAGTATCTTTTATTCCAAGCACATTATGTTTTCCAATGTGTTGTTCTATTCCATGTTCTGCATATAGTCTAGTTTACTTCCGTAGTACGTAGTACGTCAAATCACACCCAGTAGAGTAAACACTCTTTCTCTCACTATACTTCTTTCTCATGTCTTATGCATCTGTTTCACCCTAATCTAATTATAGTCATTTCTTTAACTGTGAGAATTTCTTTTGGCATGTGAGAGATCAAGTTACTAACAAATCTATTGGAAAATATTAGTAATGATCTATAATATAAATCATTTAATATTTTTTTGTGCTGCGGTATATATTTTCTGACTTTGTATCTTATTTGCATGTCACAGGGTATTGCAGAGGCTCTGTCGAGAGTAGGTGCTGTTTACAAGTATGATTTTTCATTACCCATTCAGCATCTGTACGAACTTGTTGATGAAATGAGGATGAGGCTTGGTAATGCCTTTAATACTTCCACAATACAAAATGAGCTTCTGTTTCTTAAAATTTAGTGCTGGCCATTCCTGTACAAATTTTATTTGCCATTGTTCTTTCTAGTCAGCAATAAGATATTGTAGGTAAGGTATTATTTAGACTCATCCAGCTTTAATCATTTCTACTCAGGTAAGCCTTGAATTGCTTGAGTAGGCTAAGGTTGACTTTCCTATATGTCCCTTTGTAGGTTATGACTCAATGTTTTCATTATGCAAAATGCAATTGAAAATATGGCAATGTTGTTGCTTGTTATGCTGGTTGACTTTAAACTAATCAAAACACCTCTTTTGAGCTTAAAACTACTTTCCTCACAAAAGAATATATAAAGCCACTTATCAGACAAGAATGCCACTTTAAACTATAAAGCATCCAAATGTACCACTGGTTAATATTAAAGATTCAATTATATTTTTGTATCTTATGTTTGGTCTCTGCAATAGTTTTACACTTCTTGCTAGTAGCATCTATTGGCAAGTGGACAGAGTTTGTGCTGTCTGTAAAATTCTTGTCTTTTGAAACTTCTCAACACTCTAATACTAGAATTCCTTACAATTATATAATGTATTGAAAAAAATGGATTTCCCATTCATAATATAATGGGCATCATTTGTTTAGGAAAAGGGCCTGATGACACACATTAACTTAGATCATTTTCTCTAATCAAGTTGCACTGTACCTAATGCAGCTCCAAAAATGGCACTTAATTATCAAGTTGGCACGGATATAGCTCAGTGTTTGAATAAAGCAGCACACTGGAGCAAACGGATTCACATAATTGTCTATTAACCACATAAATGGTCGAGGTAATCACTTGAAGAGCTTTTTAAGACACCTAAATATTATATTATGACTTACACAGGAAAATGATTAGATATCCAATGCTGTAGTCTGACTTAGCAATGCCTCTACCAATTAAACTAATCAGGCCTACCTGAAGAACAAATTTCAATTCAGTGCTGTGTCTAAGATCAATACAAGCAACTACTATGAGGTATAAAGTTTACTTAGTGCAAACTCCCAGCATCATTTACATCAACAGAAATAATCATATATGAGATACATTATATTCCAGAAGGGCATTAATTTCATTAGAAAAACCTGATACATCAGGTTTCTTATACATGGGAAATGAAATAGAAGAAGAGTTAATATACACATAGTATTTGGCATGATTAGCATCATTCACTTGAACATTCTATATGCAACCATCACTGGTAACTCAAAATTAAAGTAAACACATGTACATTACTTAGCCAAAAATTGCTTCTTATTTTCTATGTTACCAGAAACGAGAAACCAAACTACAACAATGGCAATGTGATGAGAAACAGGATATTCAGAGGATGCATATAAGAAACAGACCTTGTATACATATACACCTTTTCAAAAATTTGAATTTATTGAAGATTCATTTTATCCTACACGTTGCTTCAATAATAGATATATTATAAAATTTTATCCCACATAAATGATGATATCTGTAAACTAAAGTTTGTGAGATCAGAAGTATAATAAAAAATTAAAAATAAAAACCAAAAATGTTCTCGCTTTAAAATACTGTTAAACTTTTAAAAAAATAAAAAATTGTGTTATCATAATTATGTGCAATAATACCTTTTAGAAAATTAAAAAAATGACATAAAATTGTGTTATCAATGTTAGAGATTTTAGTGTTGTAATTTCAGGGGCATGACAGTCCTCCCCTGCCGAATTTGCTTGTCCTCAAGCAATTTAAGATTTGGAACTAAATATTGCTCCTTTGTGTAAACATTTAAACAACTTTTGAAGCAATGTAATGTCCCCAATTGTAATGCCCCGCCAAGCAACCCCAAAGGATACAATACATCTAACATTTATGGCACCAATTTTTTTTAAAGTACTAACATACATCATAATAATCATATATCACATGATATGAAACTAAACATGAACTACATATAACAAATCCCTCGGGTTTACAAGACTGCATTACTTTTCACAACAACATCATTACATCACATGGATGGTAAGTATACACCAATAACTATAAGATAACATGGACATGGACAATACATTAATCAAGGATTACAATATTACAATGCCGCTTCCCAACATGAATGGGGAAGATACAATAAAATAGAATGATACATTTGAAATGAAGAAGTACAAAGCTGCAATACTGGATCCAACTCTGGTACAACTCAGGAGTCACTGCAAGGTACAATTTTGCACTCGATCGATCGACAACTGGGGACCCAATGGGGTGCATAGCACGTTCCACCCAACCACGTGGACCCGAAGGCCCACCCCCCGTGCTAAGAGATGACAAGAAGGATCCCCAACAATAACCATCATACAGAACAAGGATACAAGACTTCACAACAAGATCCACAATAACATAAGGCAATCTCAGCACAAGATATAACCAACACAAGATGTGCCCAACATAAGGAATAACCAATAAAGCATCAACATACAAATGCCAACATGTGCTTCCAGAGGCCCAAGAATAACATAGAGGGAAACAAAGCATACATGGTTGTTAAAGGAAGAGTGTCATCGCAATGTTGCATGGGTTACCCTGGTGAATCTTCCTAGGCCCCGCCCCCAACTTGGGTTACCCTGGTGACCTCTTACGAAACCCGGCCCCACATGCAATCCAATGCGGCATCGATTATCTTTCATAAGGACAAGACAATGATTTTTCCATTCCAGGCCTTCTCAACTCATCTCAAGCCCATACAAGCACTTGAGCCATGAGTGAGGCATTCACTTATATCTTGTTAATGTGTGATTCTATCCAAAACCCCTAATTAAATATTAATGTTTTCACTTGATTAATAAACTTCCAATGAGTTACCCTGGACCTCTTCCGGGTCCGCCCCCATTGAAAGCCACTCCCCTTATGAACAACAAAACTCAAAAGACACTATCAGGGTAAGCCCCCATGCACAACATATAAAGCCACATGATAAATTGCATTAAGCAAGGCATACACCATCCTACACAAAATCTTCATAACGAAACTATTTTCAAGTGCAAGGCTAAACCCAATCATCAAATAGATCATACGAGCAATAGTTCACAAAGAACCAAAAGTGAAGGCCAATAATAAAGCAACACCTTTCTTCCCCTTTCTCTGGAAGACTGATAAATCACTAAAACAAGGGTTTCCCATCAAGGTGGCAACAAAACTTGATCTCCAAATCAACATCAAACTCAAAGCCAAAAACAACCTCCAGAAATAAATTCATCATAAACTCCAAAATTACACACAAAATTCACCACAAGAATACACTCAAACATTCCAAATTTTCCAATTTACCAACATGATATGTCATGCAACAACTATTCCAATAATGAAATAAAGACATACATGATAGATAATCCTATCATCTATTAAATAACTACAAGAGAATCAATTCTCATAAGAAAATTACTTTCAAATTCATCCTTGAAAATAGATACTTTTGAAACCTATCTAAGCACAATGATAAGATCAATAAGAATCATCAAACAATACATCCACGTAAGACCTTATTTTCTCAACATCGTGTTACTTGTCTAAGTTATTTTAATTATCGCTTACTCCCCCTAACTATTTTTCTATCTACATATATTATAATAATATATGTTTATTCATTCTAAAATATAACTAATGTAGTTAAGTGATTTAAAATCTCATCCTACAAGAGCCATAACTTCACTATACAGATTATTTCACTAAATGCCTTACTTCAATATCTTATCTCCATAATGAGGGTACATTTACATACCTATTCATATGAAGATAGAATACCAAATGCCAAACGTACACCGCAAAGGAGAATAACTTATGTTAATTCAGCAACTATGGAAGAGTCCACGGTTTATCAAAGGAGAGTAATTCTAATTTACTTATTAATAAATTCCTCTAATTTGAATCCACATTCTTATATTAAATTTCATCTTTGATACTTATACCAATAAATTTTACTAAATAATTTCCTATATGACCTCATCGCTATTATTTTTGACCTGAATGTTAAACCTTGCCTACCCTACGTTCATACTTCCCAACTATTATGAGAATGAAAATGAGAGCTTGGTAACAGGCATGCGCTTCTAACAAAATCATGAAGGGTTTAAAACAAACTTTCCAAGGAAAAGATTACTATCCAAAGAACATACTGATTTTGAGATATGCACAAAAAGCTGAGACAGGTTGACAATAAAATCAGAGAGATTACTTAAACCTTTAAACTTTCTATTCAGTTCAAGTGCTGCAGCTGAGACATGTTGACAATGAAATCAGAGAGATTATTTAATTTACTACACCTTTGTAGTCTAAAAGTTGCAGCTATAATAAGTTACCAAAGGTTTCAGGGAGGCTATTTAATTCTGTTCAATACCTCAACTCTAAATGTTGTAACTGTGACAGGTTGCCAAGTATATTAGAAGGTGAATATTGGAGTTTGGATTTACCGCCATCTACATGCATTTTATCATTTTTTTTTAAATGCTGCAACTGCGATAGATTGCCAATAGAATCTAGCAAGTTATTTAAACATTTAAACTTCCTATTTAGATTTTCAAACTCTAGTTTTCCTTCAAGTCTGTGCTCAGATGAAGATAACTCAAGACGCCTAACAAACGGTGCAGCTTCAAATGAAAGAAATATAGACTGAATGTTTCCAGCAACACTGCATTTTAGTTGGATCCTAAAAATGCTACAACTTAAGTTCATCTCTAAAACGTCTTATGCAGAGGCAAACAAGTGTGGTGAGACTCAAATAGTAAGGAGATTGATAATAGAGAGAGGAACTTAAAGATACCCTGGTGTAGTTGATTTGAAGGCCTAAAAATGTTCATGCTTTTTGTGAAGGAGATGGATCACTTCCACAAACACAGGAGATCAATGCAGCAACAGAGTATTTGGCTTGGAAAATGAAGACTGCAGGGTAATGTGAGCAGATAGATCTGGTATTACATGGACATTTTAAATGGATCATCAATCAAGTGACAAACACACAAGAAGAATTTGCCACTCCTATTAGCAAGAATTCGATTTGAGGAGACCAAGGTTAATTTATGCTGAAGCAAGATACATGGGTGGTATGAAATCTATACTAGAAAATAGATCATGGATTACTAGTTCACATCTCGCTGCAGATTCAAGTTTGCTACCAACAAGGAACATAAATGCAAGTCTCTATACTCAATCGACCATGACTTGATTAAAAAAAAAACGGTTTATCAACTCTATCTGATATATATCTGAGGATGCCAGGGCAGAAGGCTAAACGTGCATGATTTACCATGGAAACAATGAATCTCTATGAGCCTAGATGATACAAAAGATACTTGCATAGATCCTAGTCATTCTTTATCAACATACTTAGGATTCTATGTACAAAACAAGGTGATCTAAGGACGGCTAGGTAAGGAAACCAATCATCACAGTCATGTTTGAATTCAAAGCGAATGCATGTGCAGTCACTGCGCTATTACCACAAGCTGGCATGCACCAGCGTTGAGACTTTTGGAGTAGCGCATGTGTCTCTACCGAGGCAAGAAGTCATACGATAAACAATAATAAAGAGGGCAGATATACCATGCATTAGTTTGAGAATCCTAGCAAATAAAACCATCCACAGAGAGATTGATAAATGTTTTCCCAAAAGGGGTGGATTTGAAATATTGTTTTTAATCATTCACAGGTTAAATAAAGAAAAATAGAGAACCAATTTAGGGCCTTTTAAGAAGAGATCATTTACTTTCCTCGTTTCGGGCTGAAAATGCTACCTCTCGAACTAGTTGGAGTCCCTGATATATGGATATGGCTCTTCCACGCCATCCATTGCGATGGCTTCCTACAAAAATGTGGATGATAACCCCGTTTCTAGAGAACTGAAGATTCAGGTTGATACATAAATTGATGCTACTCTGGTACCCATATACGACATCATAGCTCCATTTCATGCAGCCACCATCGAAGGTGTTACCAGCCATCAAGATGGAGGAAATTCTTAATCTTTGAACTATGCCCTTTGATGAAAATAAAAATACTTGGACTCCCCTCCACGCCGAAAGAGCAGGTTGAAGATAATCATCATGTGCATGGGATTCCTTATACATTTATTGCAATCCGATAGGATTCCCTCCAAATAACTCCTCGTATTGCATAAGCGATTGATCATTAAATGTGCATGATTGAACTGCCTGTCCACGCACTGCATGAGGTGTCCCAGAAGAGTCTCCTCCCTCCTTACTTCTCTTCCTCTTTACTTAAGAGCCCGTGAATATCTCTCCTTACCCCTTTTGTATTCCGCCATTGATTCCTCCATCATGTATGTAAAGAATTTATTGGATAAATCTTTTTTGATGACAAAGGATTTCATCATGGCGTTATTTCCACTGTTCTTGGTCTATGGTCTATCAACCTTATAACCCTTATGTGCTATGTTTTATTTTCACTTGACCTCAAACTCTATTCCTTCTAGCACTATCAATATTATTACACCATCCCTTGTGGTCATGGCTGCCCTTCTATATCTGACATACACTTTGTTCATCTTGTACTATAATACACTCTATAATATTCTTTTCTCTGTTACACTGTACCCTGCCACCTTCTGATTCTCGACTATGTAGAGTTGTATTTTAAACCTGTCCAACTATTCTATTTACATGTTACAAGCTCTATCACTAGAAATTGGATGCCTTTGCTGTTATTCCTTATAGTAACTCCTGTCTTTGTCAATGTGATTGTCCTCTATGATAATTCCATGAATCTTGCATACTTGATCCATAGAATGATCCTTCATTTGATATCTTAAATGAGTGTAACCGCTTGATTGACTTTATCCACCCGCAATTGTTCACAACGTGTTGGCTTATAACACTTTTTTTTTAATTAATTTCATAACTCAATCTCTATTACCGTTATCAAGATATTTGTTGCCTATAACTTCAATTAACTTTATGGTTAATATAATAATTAATCCAAATATTAATTGACCCAAAACCACATTATATAATTTATCCTTCATTCATATAAGAGCTTATCACGAAGCCTTTTAAATCCATTGATTCCTAGTTAACAAAACAATCAAACAAGGACACTAATCAATCACATTATTCACAACATGCTATCAAACAATTATCTCTAAAGGAGAGACCAAATCACATACGGCTTCATGGTCAAGACGAAGTGCAGAGGGGGTATTACACCAATTTTGAGTCAATGTTGCAATTAAATAATTAATTTAATGTTGTCGAAAAAGGCTAAATTAAAAGAGACAACTTAAATTAATTATTTAAGTGAGCAAAAGTAACCTAAGTTAGAAAAGTTAAATTAATTAATTAAGTTGCTTTGTAAAAGTGAATTCTCAAAAGAATTGAAATATAAAGTGATAAAAGGAAAAAAGAATGAGAATTCAAACAGTCACCAGGAGTTACAAGGAGGAAAGAATAAAATAATTGAAGAGCTCATTGTTAGCAGGGTATTTTGGAATTAGAATCAGGTTCTTGTTGGTGAATGTCGTTCACAGCCTTTCTGAGGTGGGGAGACCTTTGAAGGAAGATTGGCTTTGGCAGCAAGAGATTTTCCCTGGCTGATAGCTGGAGAAGACATTCAGTTTTCTCGCTTGGTTAAGAATGATTGTTCGTTTGATGAAATTTTTGTATAGTCTTTTAAGACAAATTTTCAAAGATTCAATATTGAATAAATTGTTCCATTTTCAGCATTGGAAGTTTGTGTAGAGAATATTGTGGGAGTTTTATGATATTCGGGTATATTTTAATTCATTGGAATTTGGTTGTTAAAGAAGAAATAATTATCTGTGTATATTAGATTATGCCATTGTTTAAAATTCATTCAGATTATCACTAGCTGTACCTTCAGTTGCATCTAGAGGATCATAGGAGGTCACAAAAATTATAAGGAATTGGCATTATTTAAAAAGAACACAATTCTAACCATGCCCTTGTAATATTGGGTGTTTGTTTTATTAATGTTTTATGCAAGGAAGAATTCAGGCTTTATATTTGATGGTTTTAATCGCATGCTCTGAATTGGAGTACATGTTTGGAAATTCATACAACTTTCCAATGAACACAGGAGAAGCTGAATCGACAAAGAAAGAAGTCTAAATGGCACCAACTATAAACTTTCATTTGTCCCCTACCTCCCGAAAGATTCACAACCCTTGTTAGTAGAGGTGCGATTATACTCGGGAGTCGATACATATATCCTTGGAGCTGCTCAGTTGGAGATGTCATTATTAAAGGAGTTGTGATAAATCTAGATATGAAATTAACCGAACTTCATTAGAGCACATATAGAAATCAGTGGGATTACATAATGGTTGTCGTGGTTAATAATTGCCGTACAAGCTTATTATGAATATTCATCGTGTATGGAGAAAAAATATCATTTGTCGGGGGGATTGAACAGAAATTTGGAAAGAAGCATGTTTTGAGCCATGAGAAGATAGTGACAAGCATATCGATTTGAAGATGGTAAGAGTCGCTTTAGTATCTATATTACCGTTTCATCAAATCTATGTTGCAATATGAATTTGAGCATGTCGATTAGATATGGGAATTGCCACTAATATTCTTGGATGCATATGAATTGAATGGAGCCAAGGGAAGTATCGGACCTTGAGCAATAATATTTAAAAGCTTAAATTGTGTTGAGACTTGGGCAATTCAATATTCTATGGAAGCCGCCTTACAGATTTGCTTGGAATCCACAACTTCGATTATTAAGGAGTTATTCGTTGACAGCAGAGAAGTGTATGTGTTGTCGTGAATGCTCTAGAGTCTTAATTTCAACTCTCCTGCAGACGTGTGGGTAGCTGAAACGTCAATAGAAGGAAAGAGCATGATAATGAACTGTGACACCTTAGAAGGAGACATTGTGGCAATTAATCATGGTCGGGTCAAATAAGGAGACTGTTCGGTAAATTTATTATTTTAATTTCTAGCGCAACATCTCATATTCAATAGGGTCAGTGTCATCCATTGTCTATTAAAGATAACTTGTTAGTTGTGGATGAGATTTGTCTCTTGCTAAAGGAAGGTTGGAAGGTATTAAGCAAGCACAAAGTTGCCGCTAATGTTCAGGTTTGAGATATAATTAATGAACGTTGTGTGGAATGTTTCTAAAAACATTTATGGAGTATTAATTTTTTGAGTTTAATATGGTAGTGGTGTAAGCTTTGTCATGATTAATATCTATGCAATGTAATTGGAATTGTAAAGTAACAATATGTCTATGAAATGCATTAAATATTTCCTCTTTGGTAAATCAAGCTTTAATTCAAACTCAAAACAGAAAACTAGTTAATTGTTTGATGAAATGCCTAGACCAAATCAGCTAGTGAAATCGAAAAAAATTGTATGCAAAATAGGGTAGCTTTTTACAAGCAAGTTTGTTTTTAATGATGAGCTTAGAGTGTTTGAGTCAAACATCTATCATTCCTATAACTAATCAATACTTAAAACCGCATGAATCAAAAATTAAAATAGACAACCAAGTATCTGAACCAAGCAGGCAAGCAACTCAACTAGGCAACCAAGTAGCTCAAGCAAGCAAGCAACCAACTCAAGCACACATGCAAGTAGCTCAAGCACACAAGCAAGTAGCTCAAACAGGCAAACAAGTAGCTCAAGCAAGCAAGCAACCAGCTCAAGTAGGCAAGTGGCTCAAACGCACAAGCAACTAGCTCAAGCAAGTAGGCAAGCAGGTAGCTCAAGCACGCAAGCAAGTAGCTCAAGTAGGAAAGCAGGTAGCTCAAGCATGCAAACAAGTAGCTCAAGCATGCAACCAAGTAGCTTAAACACGCAACTAAGTAGCTCAAGCACACAACCAAGTAGCTCAAGTAGCTTGACAACATTTTTAACATTATCATAGTTTTTAAACATAACGTAATCATAAACACAATGACAAGTTCCACCATACATCACAAATACATAGTGACTAGCTCTAACATTCATCACATACACAATGGCTGACACACACATGTCCGTATTGCATCCTAGATAGAAAGAATATCGGTGGATTGCACACTACACTATGGGTCCTATCCTTTCTTCCAATATACATATGAGAACACAATATGCACTTGAAGTCATAAAGTATATGCAAGGTATATACATAGTTGCATAAATACATGTAGGTCACAAAGTATACACATGAAAGGCATACACATGCATTAAGAAGGTTGAATAGTTAAGTCTAATTGAATGGTTGTTAAAGTGGGAATGTCCTGCAGGATAGCAAGAACATGCTCTGATACAACTTGTAATGTCCCCTTTTTGGGATAACCCTAAATCTTATCCTTGAACCACACGCTTGATGTAGTTAGGGCTGTAACTTACCACTTAATGCTTTAAACAAGATAAATCTTGGCTTTAGGCCTTGCAATGATGTTAGATAAGATTGAAAATACAATTCATGTGATCAAAACATAATAAATGTCTTATCAATTTAAGATTCATAACTATTCCAAGACTATCTAAACTACCAATATCCATAATGCATAGTGGAAACTTTAATCATAACAAAACTTGGATGAGTAGGATAAGTCTGCCCGAAGCTATCCATCTAGGCCCAAGAGCACGAGCGTCCGACCAAGACTACCCACCCCTTGGCCCCAAGTGGCAGGAACGTCCGAACCAAGACAATTCCACCCTTGGAGTGGCGTGCTTAGTGGATACACTTGTATTTGCTTTTCCTATCCATGTTATTTTATCCATCCTCCTTATGATTGAGATTCCTTGGATCCATCCTAACAATCAATCATAGTTTGTCTTCATAGGAAAGCCTTGAAAGGGTTGCCTATAAACTACTCAACCCATCTAAGCCCAAGAGCATGAGCGTCCGACCAAGACTACCCACCTCTTGGACCCAAGCGGTAGGAATGTCCGACCAAGACTACTCCACCCTCAGAGTGGCGTACTTAGCATGGGAGGCCTGTAAACAACATCCTCCTAACTTGCTTCCTTCAACCTTACATTTGATTGATCATAAGTATATATACAATCTGTTCATTTACATAAAAGAGTCATAATTACTTATAAGGTTCAATAATTGCTGCAAGCATCATTATTGCATAATCAAATATAATACTTATATAAATATATATGTATCCCAATTATTATCAATAACTACTTTTGTATATATATATATATATATATACATATTATTTATATATATATATATATATAGTTACTTATCCATATATACATATATACATATAAATATATTTACTTATTCATATATATCTTCATGTACATACATATTCATATATTAATAATTATATTCTCTGTCAAACCTGCTGTAAGATCTGTATATCTATCTTGTTTGCATATTTTCTTTGTTGCCTGATTATTGCTATTTTCCCATGTGCCTTCATAAAATCTGATTATATATATTCTTTCGTACCATCATTTTCCAGTCTGCACATTACTACCAATGCATATCCCTTGTCTCTATTACTCCCTCATTTCTTTTATATCCCCAAATTTCTAGAGAGATGTGTCTTTCGAAAGGGGGTGACTTTTTGCTTCTTTTACTAATTGCTGCTTATACTGTTTGATCGCTGCCTTCCTACAAAACTCTAATTGCACCCTTTGATTAAGACTTCTCTTACATTATGGAGTACTGATTCCGTCTCTCAATCGCTGCCAGCATAACCGTGGTTATTTAATAATCTTAATCTGCTGCTTTCTGATTGTTAGGCATAACACATATATTATTTTATGTTTGTGTTTTATATTATTATATATATTATATGCTTCTTATTCTAGTATTATATCTATAAATTGATTTTATTGTTTTATATTAATTTTATATATATTATTTATTATATCATAATGATTATAATATTTAAATGGTTAGTATTTATATTTTAATATTTGTAATGCTATATTTAATAATTATAATGATATTGAATGGATAATATTTTTAATATGTATTTTATTTTCAATGTTAAGAGTTTTTAGTGTTGTAATTTCGGGGGCATGACAAATCCCCACGTTTCTAGGATGGGGACGTCTCTGAGATGGGATGTGTAAGAGACATACCCCTACCACTCCGCCACCACTATCAAGACGCTTGAGACGTCCCTCGACCATCCTGGGGACACCCAGACGTTTCCCATGGCTGGCAGGTCGGAAAAGGTGAAAAACAAGCTATGTTATCGATTTTCCCAAGGGTTCCCGGTCCAGTTTGGCCCGAGTTTGGGGTTTGGGTCCAACCCCCTAACCCTAAAATGATGGCTGCTGTGAAGGTTTGTGTGGCTTTGAAGGTCTTAATTTGGGTCTAATTGTGAATGCAAAATCATGTACGCCATGAAGGTTTGTGTGGTTTTGGAGGTCTTAATTTGGGCTTGGTGGTGAGGGCTCCGCCCCTCAACCCTGCCCTATATTGTGACAGGGAATGCACTTGGGGCGTTGCCCTTGGAGCCTACGAGGGCTGCTGCCCCTCAACCCTGCTGGGGGCGTTGCCCCTAGACCCCCACAAGTCTTCATCTATAATATTGTCATGATCATCCAATTCGACAATCTTCCCTGCTACTTACCTGCAAGGAGAAATATAGCAATATAGTTAATTTTAATATATAATATATATCATGACATTCGATTTTGACTAATTGACATTCTAATGTTTTTTATTTTTATGGTGATTTTGTTTATTATACAATATATGATGCTATGTGTGATATTTTGAACTTAATTATTGTTGTAAATATGTATATATTTTTTATTTTTATATGTTTTTGTATGGACAAAACCAAAACGAACCCAACCCCCAAACTTTTTTGGCCAAACCTGCGAATTGAACTCGAACCCGAACCTGAACCGGTGATCTAGAAAAATACATAATTTTTTTGGAGAAGAATTGGTCTACTTATAGCTTCATCCACTCTTTTAAGAGGAAAAAACTTACCTCTAGGAGAGCATAGAAGCTTGTGGTCGTACATAGTGCTTTGTGTCTCATTGACCGCAAGATACTTGTGTGCAAAGAGAGTCCAACAACACGGTGGGATGTAGAGCTAGAGGAGCCAACACAAATTAATGAGGATGCTACAGTTACACAGGTACGGCTGGTTGGTATTAATTTGGTGGAGCTTGACCATGTTTCCACTTCCAACAGTTCTAGGGATGAGGAGTTTGGGGATAATTGGAAGCCTCACTTCACTCCAATTTTTTTATTTTGGCATCATTGTACTCATTGTAATCATCGTTATGAAATATTGAATATAAAATTCAAATTTGACATTTAAATTGTTCAAACTTCAATGTTAATAATTTAATTGTTAAGTAGTATTAATAGTATTATAGTATTTAAGTATTTTAAATTTTAGTTAGTAATTTGCCAAAGTTTCATTTGTAAATTCAACATTGTAATTCTTATACATCTTTTTATAACTATTTTTTCAAGCACTATATGTATATCAATGCCAACCCCTGCCACCCCTTTGCCACCATCCCCCCGCTGTCCCCAAACTTAGGCCCTTGGTGCCCCCATCCCCCCTTCAAGAAACTCCGTGGAACATTGCATAAATATGTAAGTAAAAAAAAATGTAAAGCAAGTTTCTAAATTAACTTTTGAAGAAACAAAAACAAAAATTATTTTAAAAGAAGTTTTTAAATAATAATTTTTAAACAAAAAATATAAATATAAAAACAACAAAAAATTGTTTAAAAAAATAAACAAATTCAATGAAAACAAAATGAAAATAGGTAGTTGCCATGATTTTTAAGAAAATTAAAACTAAAAAATCAGTTTTAAGAGTTCCAAACTAAAACTAAAGTTAGTAAAGCTACTTAATGTTGCTTTTAAGAAAACTACCAAACATAGTTTAATGAATATGACGCAGCATTCAATAGAGAAAATGCGGAATTCAATAGAGAAAAAACAGAATCCAGGGGAAGAAACACAACCAGTCCTGAAATAAATGTGGCAATGTTGCCAACAGGGAAAAACCTCATGGCAAGATTAGAAATGGCCATGGCAAGGTTGTCAACAAGAAGAAAATGTCATGGCAAGCTAAGTGTTGTACCCAAACCAATTTTTTTGGCTTCATTAAGGCATTTTGCTTAAAAGAGTCTAAAGCTTGCTAAAATGATGTCAAAATACAGTTTTTGGGCAAGTCAAATATGGACTTTGGTCAGTGTCATGTCAATCATAAGCAGCAATTGTTCAGTACCTAGAGGTCAAAACCTGAACCTGGGACTCAAAGCAGGACATGTGATGATGGAGAAGCACTTCACGATGGAATTATACTCCTACAAGGTCAAATTAGTGGCTAGAATAGTGTTTACGGAGGATGAAACAGATGAAGATTTCAAGCAAAAAGCAGATCTGGGCCCCTGTAGCACAGGGGCGCCCTTCTTTTTGAAGGCCCAGATCTTGTTGCATGTGCTTGCAAATGTATTCAATCTCTTCAGAATTAGTCCAGCTTTTTGACGAGGTATCAAGCGAGGTCACCTGAAGTGCAGAACTCCGGCAATTGACGTCAGAAGCTAAAGGTACAAGGAGGTTGTAAGTCATAAAGGACTGTCAAGTTGCAGTTTTTGCGCCACTGTAGCCCAGGGGTGCCCTTGAATTTGACCCCTCAAATGATTGAATTTGCAATTTCCGTCTTTCAAAGATCTTTTCTAATCCAGTTTAGCTCCGCAATGCACCAATTCGCGAGATGATCCGACATTTTGAGTGATCATGACAGAGGTTCTACCGAGCACGTAAATCAGAAGGTGGAAAAATGTAAAAATACACACCTTTACCTCTGTAGGCCAGGGGTGCCTAGCCTTTAGGCCTACCAGATGGGGGTTTTAGCATTCACAATCTTCACGAGACTTGTGCGAAATTCTCCCAGCTATCGAACAATTCCAGCCATTAGCCTCTAGGATTTGCCAAACGCCCGTATGTGAGGGGTCAATGTAGAGTGCTGAAGAAATCAGACAGCCAAAAAAATGGCTAAGTATGGAAAATACACATCCCTTTGGAAAAGGTTCCCTTCTTTTTGAGGTCTTAGAAGCAGTTTTCTCGCTTCGTCAGCTCCAGAAACATCTCTTGTAAGTCATTCTAGCTACGCAGAGAGATTGTCGGTGTGCGAATCAGCTCCCGGTGTCAGGGGTCAAAGTATGGTGTTCGGATGAAAGTTACACTTTTGTCAAATTAGTGATTGCGCCTTCACAGGCTAGGGGTGCCCTTGCTTTTGGGGTTCCTAATGCAGCTTTTAGATGCCTTACATTCAGTCGTTGGATGCAGAATTCTTCTAGTCACGCAATGAACCTATCATCCAGTCAACAGGGGCCAATAATCATCAGTAGTGGCAGTTTGGAGCGTGAGATGGCAAAACGGAGAAATGGTTATCTGGAAACCTTGCATCAATTTGATCAGAGGTGCCTAAATTTTTGAGGTGTCAAACGCTGATTTTAGCAGTTGCAACTCCCAACAGGCATTTCATCCTTGCTTTGTAGGCTTCGCGATGGATATCTCGGCTCAGTCACAGCCTCACTCAGGCTCTCAAAAATCAAGGTTGAACAAGGGCAACTATAACTTTCAATGAGCTATAAAGTAGGAAGTTAATAAAAAATCTCATAGCTCTTGTAAATGGATGCCTAAAGGGTCAAATGAGGACTTTTCGGAATTAGTGGATTTTGTTGAGTGCATCCAGATGCTGAGATTTTTGTTAACTTATTAAAATAATATTTAATTCAGTTTTTGCATGCAAGCATTAAAATGGTGATTTTCTTCAATAATTAAATATTGGTGCCTCTTTAATGATTAAATTACAAATTTGCATGTAATGGTAATTGAATATTTTAATATTATTTTATCTCCTGGACTCCGAGTCAATGTCAGTCAAACTAGAGGGGGTCCAATTGGAAGACTTCTTTTGGTAGTCAAGGTTTATTCTTGCAGTTGGCGCTATTAAGCAAAGAATTCTTCCATTTATTCAAGATGGCATCCATTCTTCTCTCACATAGTTGAAGACCAAAGTGAATTTTCTCACTTGTGTGGGCGAATTCTTCAGCATTCAACATTCAAAGGCACTAAAGAGATTGTTCTCAAATTTCCTTGCAAGTACAGGTCCACATTCATCAACAGACTTCAGACAAGATGGCAATTTTAGCAGAAGAAAAGCATTAAAACCTACAGAAGAACCTGCAGTTAGTTGCTCAAGATAGTGGCCAGTGATCAGTCAATTAGAACCTGCAGTTGTCTATGAGGACAAAATTAGGAGCATGCAATTAGAACTCGACTTTCATCTTCAGTTCTCTTTGTTGGGACCATGCATGCATATCTTATCCTCAAAGATATTTTGCAGGACTTGGAGTTTCATTTAGGGTTTTTCATTAACTGATGGTAGTGTTCCAGTTAACTTGCTTTCAATAAGGATGTGCATGCTCACACATTGTCCATTTAGATTAGATGTATCGGTTAACTGATGGTAGCTTTCCGGTTAATTGATGGTAGCTTTCTATTTAACTGTATAGTTTGCTTTATTAGGGTTTAGTAATAAAATATTGCATGCATTGCAAGACTGTAGTTGACTCAAGGTGATTTTAGGGTTCCCTACACCTTTCGATGTCTATAAATAATGCTCTTGCTCATTTGTAAATAACTTTTGCACGAGAGAGTAATATATGTTGTGCCCACCTTGCCTGTAATATTGCTTATTTTGTATCTATGCGCGAGTATTTATTATGATGATGAATTGTTATGCCACTTGGGTTTCATGCAGTTATTATGGTGAATGCTTATCTTAGTTAGATATAGTGGCTAGTTTGATCGTAAATTGTATGCGTGTTTCGTCTATGCAATTTACTGTCCTCATTGGCTATCCTTTGTGTTGTGTTTCTAATAAGCCTATTCAGATTGAGCAAATAGTTGTGCCCACCTTGCCTTCATATTGAGAATCTGTACTTAAAGCTTATCGTATGATGTGTGTGATAATAAACCTATTCAGACAAGCAAATAGTTGTGCCCACCTTGCCTTCACGTTGTGAATCTATACCCGGTTTATCATGTAAGCTCATTCCCTCTCCATTTCCTCATGCTCTGATTTCTTGAGGGGATTGGACAGTATAAGTTAGTTAGTTTTGAGTTGTTAAGATTTACGAAACCAGAAAAATCCTTGGCTGCAACGCTTGAAGTTTATTGCAAACCTTGTGCCTCTTTCAGCTGAGACAAAAAGACAAGAATTAGTTTAGTTTACTTTTTCAAAAGCATTTTGTCTGCACGAGGGAGCTTCCCCTCCTAATTTGAAGAGCACTCATCACGTAGTGTGCATAGTTGTCCACACCAACTTGCACTCTAGAGGTGTTAGTTGTTATGCCAACACTAAGAAATGGATGTTTATAACAAAAACAGCATTTTGCCCATTAAAATGGAAACATAGCCTTGTCGTAGCATTTCTGGTAACATAGCTTATTTTATGTTTTATATCATCATTAACAAAATGCCCACATCTACTTTGCTAGGGTTATTTAGTATGCTTGCCAAGAATGCTCAAGAACTGGGTGGAATGCAAGCTAGCTTAGAAGATGAGACTGGGTGACAATGGGGGCACCCTAGGAAACAAATGGTGTAGACAATTTTGAAGGTGACAACTACCTACTGGTTGATGGTATTTTGTCTCTAGAAGATGCCAATACAGAGGAAGACATTGTCAGAGATGGTGAAACCGATAAACTGAAGGCTGGTAGTCTCTTGTTCTCCCTTGGAAACAAATGGTGTAGACAATTTTGAAGGTGATAACTACCTATTGGTTGATGGTATTCTGTCTCTAGAAGATGCGAATACAGAGGAAGACTTGATCACAGATGCTGAAACTGATAAATAGAGGGCCAGTAGTCTCTTGTTCTCCCTCCCTACTTTCTTCCATGCTTTGCCAACTTGACCTGCTTCCTGCAATGCCTTGTACAATTTAGTTTCTAATTTGTCTTTTTACTTCCGATTTACGTCAATCTTGGAAAGCTGTGAAATCTGTTGGAGCATGTCCTGTTCAAGCTGGTCAGTCTTGAAACTTCATTTCCAATAATCCTGTAAAATATCAGCAATTTACTGATACAAATGAGCTATCTCTAGTTAAGAATAACAATTTTCTTTACTGCCTCTTTCAATTCCTTGGTCTTTTCTTCATTCCAATCTTGATTCCAATGTCATACAAGCTTGATTGCAGTGTAGGATTGCCCAAACTATTCAGATGATCTGCTCACTGCTGGGGATGTTGAAAGTAATTGAAATCGCTGAATGGTGCTTGTGGATGGCTCTTACGGCCCAAATTACAGAGTCCGACACCTGAGGATTCAAAAAAATTCTGAAGAATGTGCAATACCTTTTCTTTCCTAGGAACTTGTGCCTTATTATAAATCTTTGAAATATGTACAGCATAGTTGTTTCATGTTGTCATTTGCCTAGAAAAAGATGCTTTTTATCTCTGCAGTCTCCTTCTGTAGCTAGAGAGTTTTGTTTCTGGAAATTTAAAAAACTCAAACTGCCAATGAACAGATAGGAAGACACAAATCAGCTTTAAATGCCTCCATATATTAAATAAGAATCCATTTCTTTGTTTCACATTATTCCCCTTTATATGTCTATCTTTAGTTTGTAGTTTCTTTTTGAGTTTTTGCCTCAGAAACAAATTAAAAGGGTCACTTTTATGACCTAAACAAATTCAGAAAACTTGCTCCATACCTCTGAAGTTTGTTTAGAATCTGAAAATATGTTTAGTGATACCTGATTTAACTCCAGTCACATTTGAGGCTGTGTGGGACCTTATTTTTCCCATTTCCCTCATGAACACGATCTTCATGATGATACTTGGGGGTCAATGCAGTGAGGTGTAGAACTTATCCCACCTGTCAAATATTTTCTCTACTACATGTTCAAACAGAGCCTTCCAACCTCCTTTTTTCATTGGCACTATTGATGATATCAATTGTTTCGTCATCATGCAGTCTATACATTCATAGACTTCTCTCATCCAAGGTTTATCTGTGTCTGTTTTCCTAATCAAGGAAACCCACGGTTAGGAAACAGAAAACTCAAATTTTTTCCATCATCTTTCATTTATGATATGCTTTAAGAATGGAGGCGTGTTTCTGCAAGAAAACATTACCTAGGGGTATATTCATGTTGTGTAATTAAGGGCTAATAACAGTGGGAGCAATGTTTTTTCGAAATATTCATAAGAAACACTGACTAGTTGGCATGCAATTGTTAAATGATCTGAAGATTGTCTGGTTGAGGGATGAATGTGATTGATCTCACTAATTACAATACATTGAGATTGGATTGCAATAGATTTTTCCCAAAATTGCTTAACATATCTCACAGGTTGCCAATCATCATCAATAACTTCAAGTGACAATGAAAATTCACCAAGCTGAATCAGGTTATCAAATGTTCACCCATGTCTTGAGTCAAGCATTTAAAGCACCACTCTTTGAAAACCATCACTCTTGTGTGAACAATATATCTTAAAACATATAAGCTCATAAAGGAATTTTCTTGGTTAAGAATTTTCTGTTTTAGACCTAACACGCTTTACTTGATTGAGAATGATGAAAAGTTATCTGTGAACTGCTTGCAGATGAAATATTAGTTCCGTACTGCTGATCTTTCCATCTTGCAAAGTGATTTGGTCTCAAAAAAGTAAAAAGTTAAATGACCTTTTTGAGTTTTGTATTGATACCGCACATTGAAAACTAGCTGGCTGAAGAATATTCTTTTGACAGTATCTCAATCCCTTTATTAAGCCAAGACTCTTCTAGACAAGATTTATTTGAAAGCAAATATTGAAATAAGTGATTCCATCTGTTTGAGCTTTTGTATTGAAAATAAATTTTAAGTGCAAGGGATAAAAGTTGTGATCTATATTATTGTCAAAGTTTTATCTTTGAAGCAAAACTGCTGGAAGGCTGTACATTTGTCAGTTCCTGAATGGCATATCATTTCAAACATTACTTATATCCTTTTCATTTTTCAAACTTTTGTAGTTCTTACAAAACTATTGACATTATAGCTTTAGGAGTATGTATCTCAATTTCCACTCATATTGAGTTTTCAGAAAATTAGCAGGTGAGTCGGCTAAGGTAACTGGTTATGGTCATCTTGGAGACGGTAATCTGCATTTGAACATCGTAGCTCCTAAGTATGATGACAAGGTAAGCTTTCAACCATTTGAAATGTCACAAAATCGGTTTCATGGAATATTTAGGTTGAGCCTGCTTTCCAGTTATGTGATAAGACTAAACTTGAAAGTATTGTTTAATGTGTCTGTAAGTTATTGTCGTGTATGCATAAGTACTTTAATATCAGGAGTTGGCGTGTAATGTTTCTAATTGCCTATGTAGCTTTTGGAACAAATAGAACCCTTCGTATATGAATGGACAGCAAATCATGGAGGTAGCATCAGTGCAGAGCATGGGTTAGGCTTGATGAAAGCAAATCGTATACATTACAGCAAGCCTGCTGAAGCTGTAAGACCTGTATAAAATTTCTTAATTTTATCATAAAAATATTACATTGCAGATGTATTAATACTGGAGATCACGGTAAGAACAATGTGCATGAAAGTGTGTCTTAGTACCTATGATTTGAAGAATAGTCTCCAAGTAAAATACGGTATGATTGTAGAGACAAGACACCATTTTGAAATAGGGTACAGGAATTTATGAATTAATGGTACTGCTGTATTACATTCAAATATGGTTACCAAGAGATTTGGGCACAGGAATGAGAGTGTGCCCCCGTCCCTGAACCCAGGTTTCATGGTGACTTGCTGAAAGCATTTAGAGGAAAATTTTCTACTGAATTTGTATATACTTTGTCATGTGGTATATGTCACTACAAGCCTGCACCCCATTGATACATATTCTCCTTTTGTTATGCAGGTGCAACTAATGGATTCCTTCAAAAAACTTTTAGACACCAAGGGGATTTTAAATCCATACAAGGTTCTCCCTTGTTTGGAACTTTCAACAGATGATAGTGGATAAAACATCTTTGGTCATTACCCCAGCACACGTGAACTAACCATAGCAGCATTACATGGAAAAGAAGAGATGGCTATTGGTTTTCACTTCGTGCAGGCTGTGTTGGGATTATATTATAATGTACAAAGTTACTTATATTGATTTTGAGCTAAATTCAATTAAGATGAAATTCCAATATAATTGTTTCTTCTATATTGACATTTTAAATTAAAATGGGAACATATGTGGAGTTACTAAGACCAAGACATTGAAATTAAAATTGTAGCCTCTTGATTTGGGTCAACATTAGTGAGAAATTTGCGCTCACAGATGCACATTGGGCTATAGGTTTGATCCCAAAGTGGCTTAACAATAAAATTGTAAAACTGCCTTACATAAATAAAACAAATTATTGTTTGTTTAATAGGACAATTTAATTATAAATAAAATGAAGTTATAATGAAGATGAAGTTGATTTCAGATAGATGTTTTGAAACTAAGGATGCGTAGAGATGATTTCAATAATGAAACTAAATTATAGTCTAGTAGAAGCTTAATAAAAGATAGTTATATATAATATATTAATACTCAATGTATTTAACAAAGTTTAATTGGATTGAAGGTTGTGTTATGATGATTATTATGGGGCATAGGATCAAGGAACCAATCGTTTGGTACCAAACATTGATAGTTTATTATGTTCATTAGGATCCCACACCAATGAACCACATTTTTATTGTAGCATTTATCGAGTATGTGTTGAACCTACAATTTTTATTTTCACCATTTGAATTGTGTTGAAGGTTATTTGTAAGGTATTTATGTGAGAAGGTTTATGATACAATAAAGGTTGGTCAATAAATTGTATGTAGAGTCAATTTTAGTACACTTGAGTCTTCACATGATCTGTATTTTTGTTTTTTTTAATGTCTTTGTTACAAGTAATTACCCCCCCTAAATAATGGTTTTAAAAGTCGCATCTAATAACTTTTGTTCAAACAAGAAATGATTATGTAATTCTAAAATCCATCACAAGTATTGAACCCCATATGACTTTTGGCTCCTTCCCTCTATAACCAATGTGACATAGTATCCATGAATGAATTGTATTGCCATGAGAAAACAAGGAGGTAATGGTAGACAATTGTCCAAAACTACAATTATCCAAATTTTAATTCAATTTGAAAATAAAAGTAAAGATCTCAAGGTCAATATATGCCTAAACACTAATCCTTTTGAACCTACAAATGAAATTAGTTGTGCCAAGATGAGGGAAATTCATTAAAGATGTCATTAAGACTCAAGCCGGAAATCAGCATTATGGTAAGAGGCCACCTTTGATTTGAAATTGGACCAATCAAACTAGTTAAAGAGGCTAGTTCATAAATTTATCCCATTGAAGCTAGCATCTATACCTAGCAAACCATGAGTATTTTCTTTGGTATAATGACATGTAAGATAAGTTGCAAACATTGATAATCAAAAACCATAGAGGAAGAAGTTGAGCAAAGGGTAATCAGACTACACAAAGGAGAGGAAGATCCAACAAGTTCAACTAAAGTTGAACACATCATAAATGTGATATAGGTGGCTAGGATCTACATAGTCTAATAGCTCCAAAATGTGTTCAAAGGATTCCTTTTGGTTGTTTTGACATTTGAACTTGCTTCTTTAACTCAATTTTAACTCTCTTATTATAAGGCATCCAAGATGTCATTGTATGGAAGGAATTTTTGTGGCAATCACCATTCATTCTTGTCCTTTAAATACTTGAGTAACCCATACTCAAAGAAGGAAACAAACAATACTAAATCCATGGAAAATTTGATAGTCTAATTAAAAGATCCACATGTCTCATATAGTCTATAAAAATTGTTGATTATATTTTATGGTGAAAAAAGTGCAAATACAATCATGTAGCCAATAAATTTAACCTATAATGACTAATACTTTTTGGGACTAGATTTTGTAAACCCAAGATGGAACCTTCTAGTATATTTTGCATAAGAAATAATATCTATACATGCCCAAAATTAGTGCTCTACAATGTTACACTTAGCCCAGTGACTTGTCGGTATGCACACATTGAGTGATCGGAATTTTGAATCGATACAAAAATCTTACCAAGTTCTTTTGGGAGACTAATGGTTGGAGTATATGCACATTGAAACTTACTTTTTAATCGTGATTGAAGTCAAGAAAAATCATACAAGTTCTATTTCATTGTCAATCAGTATTGTGTGAATCCATCCACTCAATTTGTTCACAATTTTTTTACAAGGATAAACATGTATTGTTATGACAAAAAAAGGATTGAATCAAGCTCCATTGAATGATTCCTAATCAACCTAGATATTTCTTTACATCCAAAATTGTCGTGACATGTTCTTCAAATGGTCTGGCCCTAAGATGTTTGAATTATCATAAAGCGTTAATGTAATTATTTCCTTCGAAGAACATCTTAAGCCCTTCTTTAGTACCATAAACTAAGAAGTACAAATGACTAACTCAATCAATTGATGTATGAAGTTTTTAGGATCGATTTTAGATCATACCTCCCTAATTTGAAGTTTTTGGTCCCCAAAAGATCTATAAATGAGAGAAATGGGATTTACCTTCTATCTTCTTAAATGGGATATCATCATCATCACTTCTCATAGGATTTTATTTTCTCTATCATAAGTTTTTGCCTTGGAAAATCAAATTGACCTTTCAAAGTTCATGAGCATAAAAACTAGCCATGGAGTAATTTTTTTTGTTTGAAATTGAACTAGAAAAGGTAAATACATTAAACATTTTTAATAAAAAACATAAGTCTAAATGAATATGAATGTGACCTTATTCAAATTATACCACAATGTATAAGCAAAAATCAAAGTACACTTATCATAACTTAACATTACCTTGAGATGAATAAGATCTTGACTTGACTTGCATAACAATTGGATGCTTGGGTTCTTGGTTTCTTGACTCATGGATGCAACAAACCCAACCATGTAGACCACTCCATTGTCTACCTCTACCAAGTGGATCTAACAAGATATCCCAGAGAACAATCATGAAGTCATAGTGTTAAGGTAAGAGGCATAAGTGGGATGAAATCTAGATTCTTGAAGGGGAAAACTGAGAAGATGAATTTAGTGTATCACATATCCATCCTTGTCCCAATAGGGTCAATCATGCCATTAGAAAATTGGAAAGAGGACTACAATGTATCTCATACTACATTGAAGTTCCATCCTCAATCCCAAATTGTCATGTAGGAAAAAGAGAGATTTCCACAAGTATTAAACCTTTCTAGGTTGGTGGATTTCAATTTCAATCACCCCTAGGCCATCAACAATAAGTCTATCCACCTAATATGTAGTACTAGAATTGACTAACCCCTTCACAATAAGGGTCGTACCTAGCATCAATCACCTCTATGCTATAGATGACAACCTATTAACCCTCTCGATACAACAATCAACTCTAAGTTTTTGTTACCTTCACAGTATGAGTAACAACTAGCTCAACCACTCCAATATCACAAATAGGATATCCCATGGCTCTATTTCATCTTCGTGATATAGGTGAAGACCAACTAGTCCATAAGATACAATAGTAGCCCTAAGCATAAATCACTAGCATGGTCCAATGATATCCCACTAATGGCTCTATTATCTTGGAGGCTCGAACTTGAGGTCATCTATTGTATATAATTTTTGAAGTGTTCTAATCATACTAGGCTTAAGATGGAGGGCACTCCCAAGTGAAAGTAAGTTGAATTAAGACAAATGGAGACATAGGAATCACTATCCACAAACTTGTGAACTTCATCAAACTTAAGGTCATTAATGGGCATCCATTTCAATGTAGCAAGGAGGCTACAAGATATTTTATCATATTCAAACAAGGTCTAATTTGACCACATGTTGCTAGGAAGGCCAACAATTACCAATTCTATTCAAAAGAAATTCATTAGTGAAATAATTTTGAAAGTTGCATGATTCACCTAGACCACACATGGTTTAGGGATCTAAATGTTATCTTATTCTAGCTTCAAGATAAGGTGTTACAATGACAACTATATGGTCAATTGAAATAAACATAGAGGATTCAATAGTTTCCTCAAGGTGGTGAATCTAGGACCTAAGCAGTTTAACTTTACAATGTTGTCAAGTTAGAAGTAGTGTAGGATGGTTCTTTAGAAATGAGCACAATGTTACCTATGCTATCCAATAGGGACAATATCTAAGGAGCCTTGGCCTTATTAGGCCTAATCCTTAACTCAAAATTACTCTTACATTGAGCCAAGCTTCCAAACTAAGTTTATGAAAATCAAAGCATAAGTGGATAAGGTCATCAAAACAAGGAATCAATTTTAGTGTTATTTTTCTCTTTTGTTCTTCTATGTTTATTTTTGGTGGGAAATCATGCTTATTTTTGCTATTTTTTATTTATAATTTCTTGCATCCATCTTAATTAATTTATTCCCTTGCAAAGACATGAAAATTAGTGGATATGAGAATAAGGTGTGAGTACCAACTTGTATTCTACCTCACTAATGCATTAGATCACCTAATAGGGACCACAAAAATTGGGACCTAGCTTTGGTTGTATTTGTCCTGTAATGGAAGTTGCAAGTAGAGTTAAATGTGTAAAAAACCCAATCACCTATGTCAAAAGCATTCTCTATCCTATGTTTATAAACTTATTATTTCATGTAATTTTATGCCACTTTCAAATTGGCCTTAAGTAGTTGATGTTCATGCTTGGCTAGAGTGTTATTAACTACTAATACCTTAGAAGAATATAAAATATAAGTACCCAAGGAGGGTAGGGGAGTACCATAGAGGGCCTTATAAGGAGTCATTTTGTAAGAACTGTGATAAGTGGTATTGTATCACCACTCAATTAGATGCAACCACTTGGTCCGCTATCCTTATTTCTCAAATAAAAATTGACACAAGTAAGTCTTAAGACACTTGTTGACTGATGAGTCCTACTATTAGTTAGTTTTTTGTTATTTTAATACATGCTTTAGACATCTCCAGATACTTATTTCCTATATATCCCTGAAACTTAACTATCTTTTATGATCATTATACAAACTTGGACTTGGTTTAAAGTCTATGGAAGTATGATTATGATATGATAGTTAATGCATGGTTAATATGAGGATATGTATGAAATGCGATGAATATTTTTGTTTAAATTATGGTTATTAGTATTGTGTAGATGTTGTGTGAACTATCTCTTTGCAGCCATAGAGCCGAAGCCAATAGACTATAGCTCGCAACAACTGGAAGGTGCAGCCCACAACCAAAGGGAGTTTTAGTAGCAATGTAGGGGAAGTTAGGACATAGTAATTGCATAATTGGAGGCGTATACTTGTCAAAATTGTTGTGAATCATCACATTATTTAATAAGACTACTAAATGAGACAAACTCTACTACAATTGGGAATCTAACATTACTGTTTCTATAGTCCACATTTTAGTTTAAAACCATTATAGCAGAGTTACAGTCCAATTTCAATCCTTCTTTCTTTTTAGTTGTGTTTTGATTATTCAAACTTTATCACACTCTATTTTGTAGGGAGTGGTGATTTATGATTAGATTTCTATTTTGAGTCATTGATCTAATAAAACTCCCTCACACATATTTGAATGGTTTGATGGTTGAGTTAGTTAGTTAGTTGGAATAGAGAATATAGCAAATAGATTTGTTCAGTTAGTTTATGTTTTTACACAAAAATTGTTTTTTTTCCTTAATCATGATCTTATGAATAAGATATTCCAGAAGAATCTCTTTATTGTGATATCTTGAGTTATACAATGAGATCTTTTCAGTTATTGTCATGTTAATTTAATTTGAGGAGCTATATTTGAGTTCACTTTGTGGAGACAATCACTTGAGCAAGGGCCACTCAAGGTAACTATTCCCACTTTATTTTTGTACATTTATTTTTGTTGTAGTAGTTAGTTTCATAATTATGTTTGTCTTAATTGAATTCTTCATATGACAAATGTGAATAAGATCTTTTCTTGTTTCATGATTTAATTGTTTCCATGCATTATTCTCCGTAGTTAGTCAATTTAGTTGAGTTAGCATGTATTGGTTGATGGCATAATTCATTTCTTGACACTGAATTAGTCACAACATTTAGCTATAAGTACCCGTAGCAATAGCTTCAACATTACCTCTTTTCATTTTTATGCAATTTATGATTTCTAGTATGTGTTCTACGTATGCTAGGATGATATAGGTAGTGAAGAGTCTCTGAAAGCACATACAGTGCCAACATCATCAAAAACTTACGTTAGCCCTAGTTGATAAATTAAATGAAGGTCTTTCAAGGGTTTAGTGGATTGTTCAGTAAGACCCCCTCTAAATTATGTGTTTGACACCAAGTTTCCTAAACATTAGGAGGCTTCTACATTTTTAGCGTCATTTTCGAGGATGGTGTTCTTTCAAAGATTCATTCCTATTATTTCAAGTTTTCATAGGTTAGTATTTTGTTTACAGCATTATAAAAAATAGGTTTCACTCCATTAATACCAAAACATTTCTCTAACATTGTGCAATCCAACCATTTCTATACAAAGTCACACCTATTATATGTGGAGGTAGTGATATGCCTTGGGAAGTTTTCTCCCCTCAACACACAAAGCTATAGAGGATGTTGGTGATTCTAGTGATCAAAGCGAGGGTATCCCGGAAGAATAACTTTTCATCTCGCCAACATCCACTGCAAATACATAGGAGACCTTTTGAACCATGGATGATGTAGTGGTGGATGACCCACCAAAACATGTTACTTTTGAGTTCCCAATCACCAACCAAGAGAGAGCAATTGTTTTGAAGAATATACCTCCTCCAGCATTTCCTATCTTTTATAGTTTGGTAACTGAGGATCCAAATACCTTCTATTTTGAGTTTGGTGTCCTGTGTAGGAGTTATGATTACACAACCGATGCACATAGACTCAAGCTATTTCTAACAACCTTGAAGGATGTTTCCTTAAGATGGTTTATGGGTCTAGGAAGAGATGTTCCAAATTGTGACACTATGAAGACTAAGTTGCTAGAAAAATATCATGACTATTGTAGAGGGGTTAACAGAAGAAGGGATGGCATTTTTAGAATGTCACGGAAAGAAGATGAACCATTGGAGGATTATGTAGAAAGGTTCCAATTCTTCTTGAAAAAGAATCCACAAAATATACTTTCAAAACAATCCTTGTAGTTGGTGTTCTTAAGAGGAGTCAATGATGATTGCATGGATGCCCTTAATCTTATTGGGTCAGGAGATGAATCACAATTACCTTTCAAAAAAATGTGCAAAGTTTGTAGAAACTATTCAAGAACCTTTACCAAGAGGACAAGGGGGATAAGAACATCTTCCATCAACAAGACATCTAATGGAGTCTCAAGAGTGAAATTGAGTAACTTGTTGTCCAACATGAAAGGATATAACATAATTCATTTGGATACTCAATTAGACACTTTGCATGTAAATAAAAAGCAAGAAGAGGCAGAGGCAATCCTCACTGAATACTACCCTAGTTGTAGACAAAGGAAAGATAATTGTAAGTGCAAAAGAGTAGCAAGTATCACAAAGGATAGACCAGGGAAAACAAACTTTCAAAAACTAGAAGGTGAATATGGACAATTGTTATACATTGCACAAAGGAGGCCATGGAAACCAAGACAAGGTATGCCTCAAAATCCTTTAAATTTCAATATACCATTTCCAGTTAGCAATCAACACTTTTCTAGTTGGAACCCTCAGCCTTGGGAAAAAAAACAAAACAAATAGAAAAAACCCCAACCAAACTGGGACCAACAATAACAACCCATGTGGCCACAACAAAATTTTAAAGGATCTAACTACAACCCCCAATGACCACAATAAAATCAATGGAAAAAGGGCCACAATGGCAAGACCAGAATATAAATTGCCAACAACCATTATAGCCACAACAACAAGCAATCATGCCCAATCCAACAAACCCATCATCTTAGCCACCAAGGGCATCTCAATTTCCAACCCAACCTACACGTAACCAAAATAATAAGCCTATTCAATAGGCCTACACTAGTGAGGCTATTCAATGCCCAACTTATGGGGTAGAGGTGAGTGATGTCCACCTCAAGTTAGAGAAAACATCGGTTGGGCCTTCATCCCCTCAAATCACTAAGTTGGAAGATGAAGAACCCTTATCAAAAGCCTTAGAGAATCCATCTATGGAGCTTGAGTCAAATCAGGTGAACCAGACCACTTCAAGTCCACAACCTCCATTTCTTGAACATTTAGCTATTCAAAAACATCAAAACCAAGCTGAAATTGACCTATTAGGTTAGCTTCAAGATGTGTGTATCAAGATACCTCTCATACAAGCCATCAAGGATATTCCCACTTACACAAAAATAGTGATACCTTTGTCTTAAAAGACCAAGGAGAAAAATGAAGGATCCTCAAATTGTACATGTCTTAAGTAACCTTGCTAACATCATGTTAGGGAATATCACTATCCCTAAATACACAGACCCTGGAAGTCTAGTTGTGGATGTTAAGATAAATGGTACCCTCATCAAAAACTCCTTGATTGACTTGGGGGCATCCATCAATGTGATGACTAAGGAAAAAATACAACTATTGCAATTAGTAAACCTTAGACCTACACCCACCATTTTATAATTGGTAGATAGGTCAATGGTGAAACCTGAAGGAATCATTAAGGAATTGGTCATAGATTTGGATTCATGGGAGTACCCTATAGATTTTATAGTACTGAAGCCAAAAGCTAACCTTGTAGGTTATCCCCTTATTCTAGGTAGACCATGGTTAGCAACAACTAGTGCATTTATAGGTTGTAGGTCTGGAAACATGATAATCTCAAATGGAATTGTGACCAAGAAGTTGGTCCTTTATCCACCAGCTCAACCTCATGCATATTTAGAGCAAACCATATGGCCTACCCTAGATGAAGAAAACCAGTATTCTCTATAAACTCTCATGACCATTGAACGTAGCCCTTTATTAAATAACAAAGATGATGATTATTTAATTGCACACATTATATAGAATAACTGCAGTAGGAACCCGCAACAAGACTTTCTATCATGTCTACAAGATAATTTGTAGAATATTATACCTAGATCAATTCATCAAACTCATTATCTCAACTTTTCCATTCTTCACTACCACCATGGTGTGTCTAGGATATCGTTGAATTTGGAATTTCATATGTACAATCAAAATCGAAGTCCTTAGAAATTATGTTAAGTAGAATGGTGAATGTTAACAATGCATTAACTATTTAGCAACAGACTTCCCTAACCATTGTGTTGCAGGAATATGTAGCAGCCTTTACATGGGACTACCATGACATGAAGGGAATTAATACATACATGTGCATGCATAGGACCTATATAAATGATGTTTTTAAACCAATTAGACAACCCAAAAGGAGGATGAACCCTGCACTCAAAGATATAGTCAAAACTAAGTTACAAAAATTACTTGATGCAAACTTCATTTACCCTATTTCTAATAGTCAATGGGTGTCACCTCTAGTTATTGTCCCCGTGAAAGAAGGGAAATGGAGAGTGTGTGGATTATAAAGAATTAAACACTACCACTAGAAAATACCACTTCCCACTACCTTTCATTGATCAAGTGCTTGACTCCCTAGCAGGTAAAAAGCACTTCTTTCTAGATGGATTTAGTGGCTATCACTAGATTAGAATAGCTCCAAAGGACCAGGATAAAACCACATTTACATGTCGTTGGGGAACATATGCCTATTCTATTCTTCCCTTTGGACTATGTAATGCTCCATCCACTTTCCAAAGGGTAGTGCTAAGAATTTTCTTAGATTTTGCACATGACTCCATAGAAATCTATGTTGTGTGGTCTCACAACACGCCCCATTTTTCCCCTTGGCAAAATGTGGACCCCATTTTTTTCCCTTTCCTCTATTCTGTTTTTCTTTTTTTTGCTTTGGAGTCATTCTGTGGCTTGGTTGGTTATTGATCTCTCTTCCAATTTCACTTGGCCTTTTTGCTTTATCCTTTTGTTTCCCAAATTTGGTGTTTTGGTCATTTCACAAAGTTTAACATATTACCGGAAACCAGAATCATGGAGTCTTGTGTTTGCACCAAGGAAATTTGTATTTTCATTTGGTCCTAGCTCCACCCAGTATTTTATTGACCAAAGTCATCAATCTCGATAGTTTCCTTTTTACTGGAGTCAAGTATTTTATTATTTCCTTTTATTTTCTTACTCGAAAGTCAGAAACCAGAGAGTTTGTTTTGAAATTTGTTAATCTCTCCCTTTGACCTGGTTTCTGGTCTTTTCTCTTGTTCCAATTTTCTCTTTCTAAAGTTTAGAGGTTAATTCTTAGATCCTGGTGTTTCTTCTTAAAGAAAATATCGGAAAGCTTTAATCCCAGTGATCACCAATTGATCACGTATCTTTAATGACCTATACCTTATAGAGAATCAACGTGACATCTGATTGCCACATATAATCATCATGTCATCTTTCTCCTCTAGTAGCGAGCCCGTACATAAATCTAGGTGTTCATGATTTGGACCCTAATATGTAATTATTGCACCTTTATTTGAGGAATTAACGTGAAATAACAGGTAATTAATGAAGGTGGTGAACTACCTATGTACTTGGCACCACCTCAAGCATGCAATTGCTTTTATAACACTCTACTTCATGTCATATTGAAAATTTGTGAGGGGCATTGAAAGAACAAAACAACACTAGCAAACAAGGAGAGGTAAATTTTGAGAAACCAAAACATAGCTACCAAGGGTTTTGAAGTTGCATTCTAAAAGATCTCGATAATGGTATTTCCATCTAGGAATTGAAATGTTGATTATTCTCTGATTCCCTGAATTTAATCAAAAATGAATTGAAAATTTTAGAAATTGTAAGTTTTGGTTAAATTTAACCCTAACTCGCACACAAAAGACACACTCTGGAAAATACAGAGCACACCAGAGAAAATGAGAACTTCTGATGCAAGGGAAAAAGATGAATTCAAATACTGCAATTCACAAGTTGTACCAATCAATGTAGTGGTTACAAACACTCATATGGGATGGTCTTCTAATATTGAAATATGTTCACGAGTATTACAAGAATATGCTTCTCAATGTACCAAGAATACTGCGGCAAATGGGTTATTTTGGCAGGAGGGTTTCCACCAGCGATGGATGCCCCTGAATTAGTTATGCAATGTATGAATTACTACAACCCAACCAAAAGCGTCTTTGAGAAATAAGGGAGAATTTATGAAGGCCTCTCACATAAATGAATCATATGCACATTTGATCTCCCCATTTACACACAAATGTACAATGTTGATATGAAAGCCAAGAGAAAAACATATTAGAATGTTGAAGAGCGCAATCGAGAAATTATGAGTACCCAATGGTGCCAAGAGATAATTACACCGCAAACCAAGGTAATTCAGAGGTCTATGTTCAAACAAGAAATGCAAAATATTATAACTCTGCTAAGCAGGGTATCTGGTTTAAGAGATGCAAGAAAATTTGAACCTTGGATGTTTGTAATAATATCCAGCCTGATGGAAAGTCTTATGCAATTGCATTGGGGAAAGCTTATAAGTGACAAATTATAGGAATAGATAACTACATTTTCCAAACCCAAGTGCAATTTTATATGTCGTCATATGTTATTTACTCATGTGCCATGAGGGTCAACAAACAAGGGTTGAAACTGATTGGTGCTCTAGGCACAAAGGTGGGAAATAGTTTGATATATTCATATCTACCCCAGATCACCATCCATGTATATAAATATGATTACAGGTAAGTCAATGATTTGTTCTCCATGAAATTAGTTAGAATAATGGAAGGTGATAAAGCCAAGAGATCATCCTTGGAAGCACAAAGTGTCATTCGACCAATGGTAGGTTGGTACATACAATTCCCTACTTACTCCTACATTAGGGTGGAGGGATTTGGTGGACATCTATTTATGTTGCCCAGGTACCCAACAGACAAAATTATTTTATTAGAATTAGTGAGATAGTTGAAACCATCTTATGCTCTTTATAGCCATTCCTGCAAGTAGGCCTCTTTTAAATTTCTCATTGCAATAGGAAACTATAAGTGTAATGCAATTAAAGTGATTGACTTGTGTGAAGAAGAATTGAGAACATACCATTTTGAAGAGTTCCCACTCCAAAGAATATATTATGATATTTAAGGAAATATTACAAAGAATATAGCTGGTTATCGTGCTTATGTGCCACATTTAGAAGATTATTGGCTTAATTGTGAAGACGAGCACTTAATAAGAAAGAAAATATGAAAGATTGTCTCTAGAATCTGCTCAGATTCTCAAGATTCATGAAATTCCAGATCAGTTGGAAGAGGATGATGCCCAAGTGTTGAAAACTTTCTATAATGAAGACATGGTATATGATGAACCCATCCCGGACCCAGGATTTGATGATGAAGATATGGCATCAATTAATGAGTTCACCAGACCAATCTTAGTGTACACTCAACACTAGATTGATGATTTTTGTAAATATTTAAGAGAAAGAGGAATCGTGCCCACATTCTCAAAAGATAAAAGGAAGCAAAGAGATGAAACAACATTTGAGAGTGGAGAGCCTAATAAGAAGAGAAGGAAAACTAGTAAGGTTGCTCTAGGTATAAGAATTGAAGAAAGAATCCCTGAAATTTCAAGATAAGAAATTACCATGAAACCATTTGATAAACAAAAAGATGCATAAACAGGAAAAGATAAATCAAAAGTAATACCTAAAGGTGCATCTTCCTCTACAAAAAAACCAAGAACTAGATTGATTATTGATGAAGAAACAAAAGTAACATAAAATGTTGGTGCACAAACTAGGTTTGCATCTCAAAGCACTACAACATTGTTTACTTCTCCCCCTTTTGTTAACATGGCTAGTATGAAACAAGCACTGGGAGGAACTCCTATGGTTTTGGAGGAAATTTATGAAGAAGATGAAGCAAGAATTAAAGAACAAATGAAAAAATGGGGTGCTATGTGGAATAAAGTGAAAGAAAAGAATTCTAAAGACAAACCCATGGTACATCCAATGACAAGAAATTCAAGATACGGGTTCTAATCCTATAAATTTTGAAGAAGAGTTTGTACAAGGAACACTTTCCTTAGAGGTGGGAAACCCTAATGTCCTTGAGATGGAAACAGGGGAGACTGTAGTGTAGGATCCTATTGATGAAAGAATTGTTGAAGATACTCTTGATTCCCAGCCTTCGCTCAGGAATGTTCCAAATGTTGATGAATAGTCACAAGTCTTTGAAGAACCAAACAAAGGCCATGTTGAAGTTGAAATTGAAATTGAAGAAGAGGAAGCTACACAATTTTTAGGTGACGAAATTGAAAATGAGGAAAATCCTAATGCAACAAAGAATAAAGAAAGTAATGTTCAGAGAAATGAAATTGAAATTCTAGATAGAGAGGAAAATATAAGTCTTCAAACAAAGGAGATAGTGCAAAATCCTACTAATCCCAAATCTATGCCAAAAATTATTGAATAAATTCCCATTTTAGAAAATGTGACGGGCCAAAGAGAAGAAGTTCTTGAATCAAGTGGAAAATAGGCACAAATAAATGTTACAAAGGTAGAGCAAGATGATGATACACCTGATTGGTTGATCAAGGAATTGGCTTCCCCAATGGAAGTGGAAGTATTTCCTCTGAATCTTAATAATTTTATACAAGAAGTAGATACTTCTAAACCTAGGTGCAAAGAAAAAAAAAACATGTCATAAAAAGAAATGCAGATGGTAATAGAACCATCTAGATAGCTACTCCAACAATTGATAAAGATAGACATGAAATAACGCCTAAGGAGTACAAGATAACAAGTATTAACCTTGGACACTCATCTTGGAAGCAAGAGTTAGAGGAAATAAAAGTGAATTTGAATGCTATTGTTGTTAGAGTGCAGAAATACAAACAGAAGAAAAGAGAATTGAAAGAACAGGTTGCTACCTTGGAGCACTTTATAAAGTCATTAACTTTATCCGGTCAAGAGCAAGTTGAACTGCCCCAACATCCAGTACTGATGTCACAAGAACAAGTAGATGCAATTACAACAGTTCACCATAAAATGAAGATGTTTGAAGAATGGATTGATTATTGGGAAAAGCAAGGGGAATAATTCATTATAAATTCAATAGGGAAGCATACTGTCATTCAGAGAAATAAAAAAGATTTGAAAATGAATGCAGATTTCACTAGGAGCAAGTTATTGGCAAGAGGCAAAACATTGAAATTCTCATGCAGTTAACTATCCAAGAGCTAATACAGGGTGATCTAATACTAGAACAAGAACTTCCATTGTGAGAAAAATGGAAGAAACAATTGAAATGGGAAGGTGACATGTTAATACAAGGCATTGAAGGATTCGAAAAGGTCACCGAAGAATGCAGAAAATTGATTGATGAAAATCAAGAATTTATTGAAATGCTAGCATGTCAAGGTTGTGATCCCAAACATTAGGACAGGAAGGAAAAGAAGCTAAAGCCTTCAAGGAATGGATAGAAAGAATAAATAGAGATCCTGTTCAACTATTAACACGAGAGGTCATTGATGAAATTATATAGTGCAGGAACACTATAGCTAAATATGAAGCAGACAAAGTGCAAAAGAATGATATCATACTCTAGGTATCTGAAGAATATACTAGGCTCAAACTAACTTGGAAATCAATACAAGGGATTTAAGAACATATGCATCAAGTATTAAATGCTTTCTAAGAGTACCAGATTGAAGAAAGGCGGAGAAAGAATCCCAAGCCCAGAGTCATGAGTGAAAAATAAAGAACTGGATACTAACACCAGAAATGTGATGGAGATTTTATTTTGTTTACAATTTTGAGTTTGTAGGTTGATCCCATCTGATAGATATTCCTTATTTTGGTATTTTGGGAGAAGCTGATAGCCTCGACATATGTGAAGTGTTCGTGCTAGAGTATGAAATAAAAGTGTTGTTGATGACACTAGTGGAATTTGGCAAATAAATGACTACGTGACTAAAAAATTTAGTCACGTGACTAACACTAGTAGAATTTGACAAATAAATGACTAATTTGGTCATTTATAAGTGACTAATTTGGTCATTGGGTAAAATCACAACTAAATGACTAAATAAATGACTAATATTAGACAAATAAAAATGACTAAATAAATGTGCTCATTATTAAAATCTTGGCCATAATTTTCATTTTAATAAACATACTCTAAAACCTTCGTCAAGACCTTATTTTCAATCGTAGCCTGCCATAATTAATAATAAAATATTACAAATAAAATTACTAATTAATAGTTTTTGTGGAATAAATATTTTGTTTTTGTGGAATAAAATTACAATAATATTCTAAAAAATGTACTTATTGCCCCTTTTAGTCATGGTCTCTATTGTCAAATCCCACTCAAAATGGCATGGGCCTTAATAATACACAAATCACAAAGCCTAACACTTGAAAAGGCAACAATCAATATCAACAATGTAGATCAGTATGACCTCACATTAACAACTATTTCTAGAGTGTGTGAACTTGCAAGCCTATGCATAAAACTAGCCTTCACATTTCAATGATATGCACACATGCAACAAAGTCCATAGGTAGCTCGTCGAAAGCAAGAAGAAGAATGCTTATTGGCATTATCAAATTCAAACTCTTGAATGAACACTAATACAAAAAAGAACTACAGGTTAGTTACTTTGATTTTATCAACTACATTTTTCCCACTTCCAACCAAAAAACCCTCATTGCATACTTAGTTACAAAGTGTCTCCAATGATTAATCCAAATTCCTTCTTTCAAAAAAGTAGTCATACACTACACATGAAACATTAATATCAACTTGCTCTAAAACATGACCAAAAAAACATCTTTCTTTTCTCTTTCTAACAATTTTCCTACAAGTATGCAAATACATAAAAGCAACAACAAAATAAGACCAAACACTCTCACAACTCAACCATTTTTCTGGCACTAAATGCCATTGGAGTTCCTCATTTATGTCATATTTTATTTCGACATTAAGTCCCAACTCCAGATTTTCTCGAGATAATTTCCTTTCACAAACTAGATACTCATTTGTAGATTGTCATAGCAATATTTGCAATTACACTCCTTCAAATTTGAATGTGGATTTTCTTTTCTAGGATTGTAATTGAATGCACCTAAATCCTTATGATATGGCTTCAAATTTGAATGTACCTTTACTTTTCCTTTATAGTAATTGAACATCTTATGTAAGGGAACTCCAATTATTTGGAATTCATGTCATTATGAAAGAACACTCATTATTTGCAAGCTTTCTTGCTACCTCTTATTTAAATTTCTAGTATAATTAGCCTTTGTGGATTGAGATGGATTATATTTAGAATATGAAACATCTTTATTATGCAAAAACAATATCTATTGATCTATTTGCTGTTTTCTTGATTGTACTATTTAGATATCTATGTTCATATATCATTGGTAGATATAAACAACAAAAAAATAGAACAACTATTAAGCTTTTAAACTTTAAAAATCTACACAAATGACTAAAAAAATAGGAAAAATTATCTGCACAAATGATGACAAAGGCTTCAAAAAAGAGAATCAAAAGAAAAGGTAATTTGTAGGTATTGGCAACACAAATTACTGTGCATGATTTATTAGTTTAAAATCTATTAAACTTTAAATTTATTTCAAAAAACATAAACTATATTGCCTGTAGTATCCAAACACATTGACAACAACTTTAATAATACTACTGCTTTATGTAGTAACCAACTGTAATATTGTTAAAAAGTAATTGGTGAACATCATGGCTTTCAAATCACCCCCACTTAAAAGCAAAAAGTGAAGATACTAGCTAATGTCTTTTAAAGGATTAATTTAAAGGGAATAGATATTATTTTAAAACTTTAGAACATGTCTATTATGATAATTACTATTTTTTATTAATAATGTCTATTGCATGATTTCTAATTATGAGAATTTTCGCCTTCATGTCAATTTCCTTTTAGAATACATAATTTAGAATCTATGTATGCAACTAGACTTATGTCTATATAGTCTAATAAATTTTATATTAATTAAAAATGGTGTTAAGGGCCACACACAATACATGAAAATCTAAGGCCAACAACAATGAGTTCTATGAGTAGAATTAAAAAATATATTTTTAATTACTTTTATTTCATAAAAGTATACTTACAGGTGCGGGAAAATTCACCACCATGAAAATTCATCTCAAAGGAAAATTCACCACCACAATTCAAATCAAATTTTCTCTGCGATGATGAATTTTCAGTCGAGGTGAATTGCTAGTGGTGAATTTTCCTTGAGGTGAATTTGTCATGGCAGTGATTCCCATGGTGAATTGCTAGAGAAGAGAGTATTATTTTCTTAAAAATTAGTATGATGTGTTGTCCCTTTTTAATAAAGATGTAATTGTCTTTTTATAGTCACCCCCACTTAAAAGCAAAAAGTGAAGATACTAGCTAATGTCTTTTAAAGGATTGATTTAAAGGGAATAGATATTATTTTAAAACTTTAGAACATGTCTAGATTTTGTTTTTCTTCTATAATTTATGGCATAGATTTGGTGTATGCCACACATTTACAAGCCATTTAATAAGAGACATCCCTCCTCTATCCTTTAATACCATTTCTAGCATGTGGGTCTCTCTTTGTTGATCATCTAGACTACGATATAGTTCAATAATGGAGTAGGTTCAATACTATGCAATATTGATTGTTAGGTTTCTATTCAAGCTTTTATCTTCCTCTAGACTTATGTTTGTTATGAATAAATGTAGTGCTTATAAGATTTTCCAACTTTCCCAAAAAAATTCTAGGATTAATTATATATACAAGAATATTCTCATTGGAAATATTCTAAGATTAATATTTTTTATCACATTTCTTATGGAAACCAATTAAAATTGATGTTTCTTCTCATCTTTTTGATGGCTCTCTCTTGCGTATGCTGCTATAGCCATTAAAACTGTTGTTTTTTCCCATCTTTTCGATGGTTCTAAGTTGGATCTCTCATCTGCTGCTATAGCCGCGGCGTTGCACTCGGGATGTAGCTTCTTTTGGCAAGAAAGCTTACAATGGGTGTGGCGGGAAGTGGCCATTGTATTGGCTTTTTAATGATGAGGATATGTAGAAAATATTATGCCCTAGTTTCTGTTTTCTTCAACCCGTGGGTCATCTGCAAGCAAATAGGTAATATTATTAAAAACCCAGATCTTTATGCAAAACAAATTCGTTCTAAAACAAATTGTTGTAAATTAATAGTCTATTTTCATTTTTTATCTCAATAGATTGATACAATTAGTGTTCTCAAACTAATTTTCCACCTACTAATGACAACTATTAAGTCATTCCTAATTATTTCATTATATGGTGGTGTGACTGCGAATACACAAGAAATTCAGTTATGAGAATGGTGAATTTAAATAAGAACCTTCAAATTTTTCACATTTGTTTTCAAGTCTGTTTTTGATATCACAGTAGACAAGATGAAAAAGATCTGAAATTTTACATACAACACAGGTGAATGCATAGGTGAATGTAAAGATAGAGATACCAGGAATTCCAAAGGTTATGGGTTTTGCGTCTACCAGGTGAGCCTTTATGCTGATATTTTTGTAAGTTCTTAACAAATTTTATTTGAAATGGCATTTTCAGTACTCTAACACAAGCATCATTATTTCTTGTCATATTCAAGATGCTAATTACTTTTATCAAAAATATTAGGATCCAGCTGTGACAGACATTGCATGTGCTTCCCTAAATTGGGAGATAAAACTTTGATTGTTCGCCGTGCTACAGCCAGGTATAGATATGCATGAGGCTATAATACAATTGAATCTATATTATTTGTTTTTAATCTGTACTTCTGACAATCTAATTGATTCCATCTTATTTCCTTCTCATAGCAGTGGTCAACCAAAACCAGACCAAGAGAATGTCTTAGCTCAGGCTCAACAACACATAGCTTTACAGGTAAGACTGGGGAATCATCTTTATAGTGAGAAAATAGATTTGGATTCCTTTTCTATTATGATTCTATGTCTCTTATTCATGTATGGTAAGCAAAGCATTCTTTTGGTATATCTGTAGAAGCTTGTATGTATCTATAAATGATGACTTGTGGCTATCAAGGTGGGATAGAGTCTTAAAAGGGCATTAGGTCTCCAAGGTATTTTCCATCACAGAATCAAAGTGTCTAGAAACTATTTTGTGAAAGCTATCTAAGGTGACTCAAAGGTTAGAAGTAGTCTTAAAGGTAGGGTTACTATTGTTGATGTTTGAGCAAGGTGGTTCCTATGTTCTCATAACAGTATAGTAAACTACCCCTCAATCTATGCACATTCCACTTCATATCAATTTTAAAGGACTGTCCCTTCACACACAGTCCATTAATGACTATCATAAACTTACTCATTTATATCTAATCTTTTGCATTTATGACTAATTTGTGAAGCCTAAAATTTCCCTTGCATTTAGTTGACTGTCCTTTCAACCACATTCTGTCAAATAGCTCTTCAATAGGAAGTTGTTCCAAAACATTCAGAGAAAGTACAATTCAATTACTTACATATGCACTTGCATTAGGTCCTATTAGCATTTTTGAAGAACAGGGACATTACTTTTCCTCGTACTGAAGCCAAAATCAGTAACTTTTTTGGCATGAAAGGTGACTGTGAACTTTGATATGCTGCCTCTTAATAGATTCATGGTGAGTGTTCATTTCTAGGAACACATACTCTAACAAATGACCCAACTCATGAGAATATTGATGTATGCTATCTGAATCTTTGCTTATAGACTATTGTAATCTTCAAAAATTCATATGCCCTGCTTGTAAGGTGATACACTTTTAGGGTCTTCATGTTGCTTGAGGTGAACCATTATTGCTTTGCTTGAAGTCTGCCCTGAACCTTTCCTTCGTTAGTTGGCAATTCCCATCCTTCCTTGCCATTCTTGGACTATACTTTTGCATTAGAATGATATTTTTGACTGTTTCTTTCCACATGCATTCATCTTGACTATCCAAACTTTACAATCTCTTATCACTATTATTGAATCTTTTGCAATGTGACTGTCATCCTCTATCTCTTGATCACTAGCCTCATTATGCTTGATTTTCTGTGTGTAGAGTCTCCCCATATTTGTCTTCATTGCATAGTGAACTGTTATTCCTGCTTATACCATCTATAAATATGCCTCCTATGCTTTCAACCTCTTATATGTTGTCTCTTTCAATAGGTTGTCTCCCTTAATGACTGTTAAGACTGTCACTTGTTTGATGATTTCTTTTGTATGTATCTATAAATGATGACTTGTGGCTATCAAGGTGGGATAGAGTCTTAAAAGGGCATTAGGTCTCCAAGGTGTTTTCCATCACAGAATCAAAGTGTCTAGAAACTGTTTTGTGAAAGCTATCTAAGGTGACTCAAAGGTTAGAAGTAGTCTTAAAGGTAGGGTTACTATTGTTGATGTTTGAGCAAGGTGGTTCCTATGTTCTCATAATAGTATAGTAAACTACCCCTCAATCTATGCACATTCCACTTCATATCAATTTTAAAGGACCGTCCCTTCACACACAGTCCATTAATGACTGTCATAAACTTACTCATTTATAACTAATCTTTTGCATTTATGACTAATTTGTGAAGCCTAAAAGTTTCCCTTGCATTTAGTTGACTTTCCTTTCAACCACATTCTGTCAAATAGCTCTTCAATAGGAAGTTGTTCCAAAACATTCAGAGAAAGTACAATTCAATTACTTACATATGCACTTGCATTAGGTCCTATTAGCATTTTTGAAGAATAGGGACATTACTTTGCCTTGTACTGAAGCCAAAATCAGTAACTTTTTTGGCATGAAAGGTGACTGTGAACTTTGATATGCTACCTCTTAACAGATTCATGGTGAGTGTTCATTTCTAGGAACACATACTCTAACAAATGACCCAACTCATGAGAATATTGATGTATGCTATCTGAATCTTTGCTTATAGACTATTGTAATCTTCAAACAATCGTATACCCTGCTTGTAAGGTGATACACTTTTAGGGTCTTCATGTTGCTTGAGGTGAACCATTATTGCTTTGCTTGAAGTCTGCCCCTAAAACCTTTCCTTCATTAGTTGGCAATGCCCATCCTTCCTTGCCATTCTTGGACTATACTTTTGCATTAGAATGATATTTTTGACTGTTTCTTTCCACATGCATTCATCTTGACTATCCAAACTTTACAATCTCTTATCACTATTATTGAATCTTTTGCAATGTGACTGTCATCCTCTATCTCTTGATCACTAGCATCATTATGCTTGATTGTCTGTGTGTAGAGTCTCCCCAGATTTGTCTTCACTACATAGTGAACTATTATTCTTGCTTATACCATCTATAAATATGCCTCCTATGCTTTCAACCTCTTATATGTTGTCTCTTTCAATATGTTGTATCCTTCATTCACTATTGCCAAGACAAATGAAAATTGGGGAGAGGTTATGTAGAACACTTTATGTTTCCCCGAGATGTTCCTTCCATTGTATGTATCGGCAAGACATATATAATGTCGAGGGGACATCTCATAGACCACAATAAGTTTCACCAAAAACCCCATGGTTAACATGTCACTATGACCAATCGCTCTCAGGGAAATATCATATCGAATACCCTTTTGTCACATCGAGAGAACTTTTTGTCATATTTGTTCTAGTCACCAACATATGAGAGCTTTTCTTATCGAGATATGCCCAACATTCGCCTTCGCCAAGACCACATACAATCGAGGAGACACTATGCAGATCGCTTTAAGTTTCACCGAAAATCCATAAGATACACATTGGTCGCCGAGACATAAGATTTTTCATGCCGATGAGTACAAAATGTTTTATGTGCTTCGCTAAGACAAATCGATATCAGGAAGACCTCTCTTAGAATGCCTCGAGTCATACTGAAAGCTCATCATACATTCAGGTCGCTCAAAGCCGCTCACTAGAAATTGTCAGCAAGACCCACCAAGTTTGCTGTGACTATATATCTATATCATCATGCTTGACCGAAACAACCCTTGTTTGCATAGTCGGTAAGACAATTCAAACTCGGTAAGACATTCTCCTGACATACCTTTGGTTTGGCCGAAAAGAAACATTGCGAGCCAATTGGTAAGACATATGAAGTTCGCTATAAAAATTTTACCGATGTGAAGTTTCACACTGATAGTCATCCTCATCTACTAGTTGGCAAGACATAAACCATCTCACTGTGACCCTTCATCGAAGCCCCTAACTCCTGCTGATATGAATCCTCCAAAAGTGGGTCGGTGTGACATGATATAATCGATAAAATAATACACCAAAGACCCCTGGCTCATGCCGAAAACCACCTGTAGATGAAATCAATTCATTGTGACACAAATGAGTCTTGCCGATAGGCAACACAGACTCATGCAGGAAACACAACATAGATTGGGGAGAAACAAATGGACACATGCCGATATGAACCAGAAAGAAAAGAAACGCACGACCCAATGGAAACAAGGGGTAAAAATATGCAAAGGGTGAGCAGAAAGATACGAACACAAACCCTAGTACCTTTGATAAGGATTCATATGGAGACTTAGGGTTATGGAAAACTTATGAAAATTCTCAAATTTACAGTTCCAATAGTCCTTTCAACCACATTCTGTCAAATAGCTCTTCAATAGGAAGTTGTTCCAAAACATTCAGAGAAAGTACAATTCAATTACTTACATATGCACTTGCATTAGGTCCTATTAGCATTTTTGAAGAACAGGGACATTACTTTTCCTCGTACTGAAGCCAAAATCAGTAACTTTTTTGGCATGAATTAAGGTGACTATGAACTTTGATATGCTACCTCTTAACAGATTCATGGTGAGTGTTCATTTCTAGGAACACATACTCTAACAAATGACCCAACTCATGAGAATATTGATGTATGCTATCTGAATCTTTGCTTATAGACTATTGTAATCTTCAAAAATTCATATGCCCTTCTTGTAAGGTGATACGCTTTTAGGGTCTTCATGTTGCTTGAGGTGAACCATTATTGCTTTGCTTGAAGTCTGCCCCTGAACCCTTTCCTTCGTTAGTTGGCAATGCCCATCTATTTGTCAACTCCTCTCAACTTGATGAATAATTTTTTGCATAATCCAAAAAACACGAAATTCAATTCAAAGAACCTTGGCCAATGTCATTTTTTCAAAGAGATCAGGAAATAGGACATAACAATCATGCTTTAATGTTTAAGAAACATCACAAACAACACTGACCTATAGCTTTTACCGATATGCTTCAAATGAAGCCATGCTCTACAATGACCACAGGAAAACACACTTAAAAATAATGGCAATCATATACTGGCTATATCCATAAATAATTGAATTCAATTTTTCTTTACTAGTTAAAGTCAGAAATTTGTGATAAGCAATAGATTTGGATTTATCCTCTCAATCAAAATGTATGAAAGCATATTCACATTTGCTACCAAAAACAAACTCTTTAAGTGTAAATAAAAATTCTCAGAATGAACATTGAAAATACACCCCATGAATCAAATATTGAATTTCGGTGGCTGAAAATTATGCCATGTTTCATGCAAGCATAAAAAAAAAATGAACTGAAAAATGGTGATGGAAAAAATTTACTACCTTGAGAAGTTACAATGAAGCTTTTCCAATGCCAAGTTTTCCAACTTCAGAGATGTGTCCATGATATTGCTAATGTACCTGATAATTCCATTTGACTCTGCTTCTACTCCATTTGTAAGTCTACTTGCATTCTTTGGAGGCAGTCCTCAAGTTTTTGCACTTTTGTCTCAAAGAACTAGTTTTTTTTCTCTTCTTCTTTAATTTGAACCATGGCCTGCTCCAATGCTACTTTCTTTTCTTCAAAAGATTCTTTGATTGCAATTGTTTCTTAATTTCTCTTTGAACCAAGGCTAAGGCATAATCTTTTTGTGTAATGATTCCTTCAATATCTATTCTCTGCCCTTCCTCCTCCTTCATAATACTGCTCATGGAATTTCCCCTATCTTGGATAGCATCCTCAAGCATCAATTTCTCTTTCCTTGTTTCTTCAAAACTCTTAAGGCTACATCTGTACGGTGTTTGTTTTCTTCAATAGCTTCCTCCAAAAAACTAACTTTCCTTTTCAGTTCATCTTGTTCTCTCTTAGCTGAATCTAAATCCTTTTTTCCCATTAGAAGCATTTCAATATAAAATGTATTTCCTTTTAGCTCTTTACATTCTTCCAACTTATTCTAAATTTTTTGTGAGATGTGTTTTGAATCCTCCTAACTCTGCATCACTGATGAAACCCAAACTTTTGATGTCCTGGATGTAACATTGGATGGTGTTTATGATGGAATGGGTGTTTCCTTATGGGGGACTTTAGATCTTTTCCCATTTGAAGGAGCAGTATTCTTCTTAGTGAATTTTTCTTTTTTCTCTTGTTTTTGAGAATCCACCAAGGCATGGTTAGATGCCACCTCATTTTCCTCTGTTTCTTTGATGCCCTTATTGTCTGATTGTGCTGATTCCAGACTGTCTTTGTTGGCATGGGAATGAAATTGGATTGTTGTTGATGTTTTTTATTCTCGTGGATAGGTATTGAAGCACTTGCATGGGCGATAAAGCTTGTTTGGATAGGACTTGGAGACTTTTGAAAAGGCGGGCAAGGAATTCGGAGTTTGCTGCAACAAATTTGAAGTCAACGAAGCCCTCTGCAGTGAATTCAGAGGTAATTCAAAACCCTCATTGCTGAAAGTAAGCTAATAGGAAAAATAGGCATATTCCATTCTTAGTAGGTAAACTTCAAATGAATGTAAGATAGATCTCAGAACAATGACTCATTATATCCTCTTCTTTCTGTTATGGTCTCTACTAAAATTGACTACTTTCAACAATGTTTTGGCATCTCTATTTTTAGATTTATGTTTTTTCTTTAAATCAAAAACTAAATTAATACTAGAATGCACAATATTATAGATGGATCAGCTTCAAAGATTGACTACTGATCAATATCATGCATATGATGAGAGAGTAGCTGATGAGAGGGACATTGACAAATATCCATGTCCATGTAAAAATTGTCTTGGTGGAAAGGTGAAAAAAAGAAATATGATTTATCGACATATGATAAGATATGGGCATAGTGGTGTAAGCCCTTGGGCTTACAATTATTATGAAGATATGATAGAATTGCAGACTGTGAGAGATGAAGAGGAAATAGACATAGATGAAGTGGCACCAAACATAGATGAACAGACAAAAATGTTTGACGAAGGGTTTGAAGTTGATAGAATGTTGAATGAGGGTCTAAACGATGATTGGGCCAAGTCAATGGAGGATGCTTTAAACCCTGTGTATGCTAATTGCAAGTTAAGTCATTTGGCAACAATCCTTCAAATTCTTAACTTGCAAGTGGTACATGGCTAGACAAATGAGAGTGTAGATCAGTTATTGGCATTATTAAGTTCATTGTTACTAGCTGACTCCACATTTCCAACAAAACGAAGTCAATGTAAAAAGAAAATCAGTAAGCTCGGCTTGGGGTATGAAAACATCCACACATGTGTGAATGGTTGTGTATTATTTCGCAAAAATCTTGCAAATGAGAGTGAATGTCCGAAATGTCATGAAGTGAGGTATAGACAAGGGTTGAAATCAGCTGTGGTTCCTAGAAAGGTTCTTCGCCACTTTCTGATAATCCCATGATTACTCTAAATGTATAGGTGCAAAGACATTGTTGAACTTATGTAGTGGCATGCCAAAAATAAGAGCACTAATGGAAAACAACGACATGTGCCTAATTCTAAGACATGGATGAAATTTGATAATAGATGGCCTGATTTTTCTCAAGATCCTCACATAATGTAAGGTTGGGTTTGGCTCTAGATGGGGTGAACCCATTCTCGATCAAAGTACCAAATGGTCAACTTGGCTGTTTCTAATAAATTATAACTTGCCTCCATGGTTAGCAACTAAACCATTTTTCTTAATGTTATCATTGATTATACTAGGAAAGAAAAGTGTGGCTTCAAATACAATAGATGCTTATCTAGAGCCATTATATGATGAGCTAATGGAATTGTGGAAAGGAATTGAAGCAATTCAATCTTTAAGGGATGGTCATTAAATCAAATTCACTTTAAGAGCTTCCTTATTGTTTACGATTCATGATCTTCCTGCATATGGCACATTGTCTAGTCTCTCTGTTCATGGATACCATGGATGTCCTACTTGCAACTTTAAGGATTTTGTGAGGCACTCAAGAAGTTTGCGTAAGTGTATTTATTGTGGACATCGTGCTTACCTTAAAATGGATCATCCATATCGTCAACAAAAAACACGTTTCAATGGTCAAGAAGAGAATCGTGAAGCGCCATTGCTAATAACAGGTGATTACATTGTTGAGAATGGAAAAAAAAGAATGTCATTTATTGAAAATGATGGGATTGCTGGCAGTAGATATGATCCATGTAATGAAAGCGGTGTAAAACGGTTGTGCATATTGTATAAGTTTCCATACTTTAAGGATATAGCCATTAGGCATACTATTGACTTTATGCAAACTGAGAAAAATATAGCTTATGCTATTATAGAAACTCTTTTTGGTGCTTTTGATACTATTTCATCACGTGAAGACTTTCGAGAAATAAAGATTCGCCGAAATCTTTGGGTTGAAAAATATGATAATGAAAAATATAAAAAACCTAGTGCTCCTTATGTCTGGACAAAGGAACAACGTGCACAATTCTTACAGTTGATGTCTCAAACTCGCTTCCCCACTGGATATGTAAGTAGTAGCATCAGAAGCCAAACTGGCATTAATAGCTTAAAAGCCCTCAAGACCCATGACTATCATGTCATAATAGAGAATATTTTACCTATTGTGGTAAATATATTAAGTTTGGCAAAGGGGCCAAGATTGGCAATTATAAGGTTGGGCCTAATATTAAAGAGAATGAGCTTACATGTATTAGATCCTTCGAACTTTGATAGTTTGAGGGAGGAGGTTGTTGAAGTCCTTTGTCTCTTGGAACGAGAATTTCCATCAACAATCTTTAACATTTCTATGCATCTTTTGATACATCTACAATATGAAATAGAGCATTGTGGCCCAGTAAGAACGAGATGGATGTATCCTATAGAATGATATATGAAGGTTTTGAAAAAAATTGTTCATACTAGGGAAAAACCAGAAGGTAGCATGTCTGAGGGATATTCAATGCAAGAGGCCATGGGATTTTGCACAAAATATATGAAGGATTTTAAAAATGTCAATCGATGTGTATGGGATGATGATGAAGATGAGAGAGTTGCAGGTGAAGTATTAGAAGGCAATGGATGTCGCTTCAAGCTATCATATCAAGAAAGAAGTGCAATACATGCCTTTATTCTTCAAAACACATCTTCGTTCGATAAGTGGCGCAGGTAAAAAAAAACTACACAATAATTTATTTACTCAATTGCATTTACACATTTATATTATTAATCTTACTATTTGTACATCATTATTCTATGTAGAAAACATGAAGAAGAGAATCAAGCTTGGATGCAACATCGACCTCAAAAGCGCAGATGTCATGATTTGATTAGAGGTGATTTTTTTCCAAAATTTGAATAATGGATTGCTAATGTAATCAGTGATGCAAAAGAAGAAGGTCAAGATATAACAACAGAGGAAAGTGAGCTTTCACAACCTCCACATTTATGGGCTATGTGTTTTAGTGGAATGTGGGCCTATGGTAGTCATTTAAGAGTGGAAGAAAAAGACAAAGGAAAGACAAATTGTGATTGTGTTGTTAGTGCTGAATTTCTTCATGAAATTGAGAAGAAATTTTATGTTGGATTCATCCAAGAAATTGTTCAAGTGGATTTTGGTGAAAATAGTCCTATATTATTAAAATGTAAGTGGATCCGACCATCCACAGTGCAATTTGATGAGTATGGATTTGTACGTGCAAATACACGACAATTTTTTTCATAGATAGATGAGTCGTATGTTTCCCCTCTTCAAATTAACCAATCTTTTCTAATTGATGATGTAAGAAGCCTAGGTTGGTCATATGTCATTCAAACAGAGTCTCGTTCGAAATGGAAATTCATGGAAGTTGTTGATGTAATGCTTGATGGGCAATATGTTAATTTACAAGAAACATTTGAAGAAGTGGATGAAGACAATGAGGGATTGTTTGAAGAAGAGATTTTGATTACCGATGAAGAAATTGGAAGAGAGAATGTATTGCATGTCACAAATGAGGATGAGGAAGAAAATCAAGTAGATGCAGACACGAGTGATCAGGATTCTGATCTTGTTGGCAATGCAGATGATTATTGGTGAGCCCCATTTTATGACCTTTTATTTAAGATTTTTATGTTGTTTTAAGACTGTTTTATGTTTTAAGGACATGGACCTTCAGACTAATACCTGTTTCAAAGCATTAATGTCAAAAAAAAATTCTATATGAATGCAATATGAATTTGTTTTCATATAAAAATGAGGATGCAATATGAATATGTTTTCATATATGAATGCAATATGAATATGTTTTCATATATAAATGTTGTATGCAATATGAATATGTTTTCATATATAAATGAGGGTGCAATATGAATATGAATATGAATATGAATGCGATATGAATATGTATACCATCATTGCTTTACTTTGACAATGATCTTTTCTTGATAGCTCCTCTGGATCATTGCTTCCACTGTCATGACAGGATGTTATAACAGTCCTTGACCACTGTACTTTGACTCACTGCTATGACTGTTATAATGCTTGTACTATTTTAACATATTTTGTGTAGGTACTGTGAGGTTGCTTCTGAATGGAAAGAGCTAGATTCTCATGTTAAGTCAAGTGAAAATTTTCTTTTGTTATTGTAAGGTTCAAGATTTGATATATAATATATTAATATTCTCCTAACCTCTTTGAAAACTTGGTAGACTTGGCCTGATAAAATGCAATGAGTTGACACAACTCACACACAAGTCCTGACCAAGTAATTGTCTAAAACTTGTGATTTCTTTTTATTGAAACTCATCAGAAACTTGACCCTTGACTTACATGTTTTGGGTGTGGACTCATCTGTAGAAAAAATGACTAAAACCCATGTGGATTTTTCATTTTTGCATTTCGTTTGTCCTTGTTTCTTACATCTGAATATATGACATCTGTTTGAAGGCCTTCCATGCTATAATTATCATTCAATAGTTTCCACAAATTTTTTTACCTGGAAATATCTATTCACTGTATCATAGATTATACTAATGCTATAGTGAAAATTTAAAGCTACAAATAATGTTCTTTTCTCCATTTCTCACTAGTATACAGACCTGCATGGACTGTTGATAAATACTTGTTTGTGTGCCAGAGGATGGAGGGATTATCTAGGAAAAGTGTCAGTAGTGAAAAATATCATAAATAGTTTTTTGAAAAAGATCCGTTCGTTGGTTTGCAGCAGTGAAGTGTTGAGTTGCACAAAATTTATGTTGTATTAGTTGATATATTTTTTTGGCACTGCAAATATTTTTTTATTCTCGTGGAGTTGCATATTGTCCAACACAGTTTTGCTTGTCTTTGAAAGAAGAGTGTATTCTCTTTTTGTAAACTTGCAGTTCATGGAACTTGGAGTAGAATAATGTAAAAAATAATGAATAGAAATCTTCTGATGAAATATATTTAATCCTTAGATGTTTAAACTATCACATATATCTTCAACTTGATGAACCCAAATGACTATGGAGTTTCAGACTTCTTGGAAAAATTGGATCAGATCACTTGACAAATAGTTATCTCAACCCATTTGGCTGCTTTCTTGATTAGTTGATCCTCGGATGACAAGCACGTATTGGCAAGACCTTTTGAGAAGCTATATTTCCATAGCAAAGCTTCTACATTTGGTCTTGGTGCTAGCCAAGTCACCTAGAATGCCAATGGCTGCCATTATCACATTTTTATCTATCATCTTCATTGGAAAAACTTTGTAGTTAAGAAACTGCCATGAAAAAGCTACTACATTTTGTCTTGATGCGACAACCAAGTCATCTAGAATCCCATATGTAGTCTCTGCCATGTTCTCATTGCCCTTTTCTTGAAAATTTCACTTGAGGAATTGTATACCATGACATGTATAATGCATTAGCTACTCAGCTGTAGGTGAATTCTTTGAAACCTTGATATTGCTTCAAGAATTCAACTATGAGCTAAGCACCTTAAGCAAGCTGAGTAGCAGAGTAATGGAATCAAGCTATGGAGCTATATCAAATCCAAAAAATGCCAATTCACAGTTAGGATAATATTTGATAATGAGATTTGCAATCTGTAGATATCCCAAGTGTTTGTGAGCTCTACTACTTCAGATGAAGGAGGTGTCGATGTAAACAAAGTCTGGGCATCTGCCTTACTCTGAGCCCATTCATCCCAAAGAGACTTAGATATAACTGCTCATTGCCCACAAAGATCAAATTGTATATTAAACAAAAGAATAGAGGAATGAAACCAAAAGACTAGGAACACCAAATTTATCGCTGACCTAATGGTGAATCCACATCCAATGTGAAGGACTCCTTATTCCAATCCCAAGATTTGATGGATTGATTCAAATACATTGCTAAGCTTTTTATGCAACTGGCATTTCTGCAGGGAACCATTATTTAATATCCATTGATTGAAATACCCACAACATCTAATGACTATTGTTGTTTGCAGTGCTTTAGACTTCCTACATTTTTAATGACTGTTCATTAAAACTAAGACCTCATAAACTTGTATTTATGCAATTTCTGTTATGGTTAATTATCTTTGTATCAAGTTGCTAATTTATACATTATTGTTTTTTGGACATCAGGAAATGAGGAAAAATAATTTAAGGTGCAAATTAGATGATAGTGATCATAATGCTGAAATTCTAGTGATAGATTATGAGCGCTTTCGTGAAGAACGTGTGGCCAAGAATAATGAATATTTATCGCGTCTTGGTTTGACAAATAGGCAAGTTGTAAATCCACTAAGTAGTATATTATTGATTTAATACCATTTAATGAAATTTTATAGGCAAGAGCTTTATGTATATAAGACATGATATGATATTTTTTTTATTTTATAGGCAAGAAAAAGAGTGCAGAGAAAATGCAGAGAAAAAACAAAAAGAAAGTAAAGATATAGTGCTGCCAGCTCGTAGAAGCCAACGCATAAAGGATGTGTTTGAAGTGAAATCTGGGGAGACCAGTACTGATCTACCTACTCATGCCACACCTGATATGGCCAAGGAGCATGAAGTTTCGTTAATGAAAGTCACGAAGAGAGTCTGCTTGCATCTGATGTGCCTCAAAGTGCACCTGTTGCATCTACAACTTTTGATGGAATTAGTGGATCAGCTAGAAATATTGGTAGTGGTTCAATAGAAGATGTGTCTGCTTTTGTTAAAAGACAAAGATTGAGTCAAGATTTATACAGATCTACAGAGAGGAATGCAAAAGAAAGAATATTAGAAGGGAAGAAGCCATTCTTGGTTGAGGTATCAAGAGATGGTGAACCCATTGGGAAAAATGTTGCAAGGTGGGCCTCGAGTTGGGCGTAAGATGTAGGGCCCATTTGGATATTTGCAAATCAAATTTTGCACAGCAAGATCCATGAAATGTGGAATATGTTATACAAAAAATGGAAAATGCCTTTGACACTATTGGTGGACAAATCTCCAGAAAATATTACAAGCACAAGATGAGACTTCTGATGAACAATTTTAGATGCAATTGTAGAAAAATAATCATGGAGGGAAACGAGAGGTTAGACTCCACTCTATCTCCCAAACAGTGGGAGGCATTGAAAGAAAGTATGCGTTCTGAAGAATATTTGACAAAGAGTAATAGAGGGAAGAGAGCAAGAGATAATGTGAGGGCTAAATATACATTTGGCCAAGGTAGGTTGCAGGCCAAAATTGACAAATTTGGAGTAAGTGTATGGATTTTTGGTTCTATTTACATCATGTTATTTAATTCAATTTTTTATTGAACTGACTATATGTTGAAATTGACATTGTTTTTTAGGTGGAAAACAATAATAGAGAAGCAGGAGTAGAAGATATTGTCAATTATATGGCAACACTAGATCGTACTAAATCTAAGAGTAGTATGAATTGGAAATCTAGTTCATCAACAGAGATTTCACAGCCATTTGTTGAACGCCCAGTAAGAGCCTCTCCAAATCATGTCAACTCAAATGAAGAGTACCAACATTTAATGAGTTGCTTACATGGTCTCACCGAGAAAGTTTCACAGTTGGCTGCCTCTGTTAAGCCTATAGTTTCTGCATGGAATGACCATAATTCCATAGATTTAGATCAGGTAAGAGGCTATTCCTCAATATTTTGATTCTCAACTATATCATTTTTTTGCATACTCTTTCTCTATTGTTGTTTTTTCTTTGTTGAGCTCTTCATAATTGTCTTACTCTATATGTTTTTATAGTTGCAGAACAATTATATGAAAGCAGAACGAAAAGGAAAAGACCCTGTCAATAGAGCTCTCAGCAAAGCTACACAACTTCAGGACAATGTTGACAGTGATTATGCTGAATTCAAGGAGTATGTGCATGATATTGAGGTGAGTGCTATGAAACCTTTAGATTAATTTTTAATTTTGGCTGCTTTGGGTTTGAGCATAGGTCACAACCAGGATTGTATATCAGATTCATTTATGATTGCTTTTAAATCTAAAATGTTTGGTATGTGAAATGAGTACATTTTAAGCATCTAAAATATTGTTTTTTGGTTCTGGGGATTTTAGATTGCAATTGTAGTTCTACACTGTTGGGATCCTGCAGCAAACCTAAGATTAAGATTTCCATAGTCCATTAGATGATAAGTAAACCTTTTTGGAAAAAAAATGTGTAGAAGACTTGAAACAATATTTAGGATCCCAGTCTATGATCTATTATCAGGATACAAAAATAACATCTTGATGATAGATTGCAGTATGAACGTTGATTAAAAAACATCTGCACAGTTTCATCCACAAAACCTTGCTTCGTGGCATTAGTTTTATATGTGGTTAGGATTCAGGATTAGAAGTTTGGCTTCATCTTTATCATTATTTCTTCCTATATTTGAGTAACATCCGACTCACTTCGAATGAGGACTTTTTTTAACAGTCAATTATTGCATGTAGCTCTTTTGAATAAAAGCTCCTTTACCATGTCATCTCCTCTCTTTCAAATGAATAATACCATTTTTGCAAAGGAGTTGCTAAAGGCTCAAATTAAATGATGTCCATGGAAAAGACTGGTGGAGACATGGCTTATTGCCACATCTCAGTTCTCTTACAAATGAGCTTTTGCAACTAAAATAATTAGTCTTTTCTGAAATATGTCATTTTGTAAAATAACAGTGACTTTTCTGGATTACACGGTTAAATCTAGAAAAAGCACACTGTTATCAATATGGACTGTGGAAATCTAATGTCTTTAAGTTGCAAATAGGGTTGATACACACAATTTTCCGCAATACCTTTGTACTAGTGACACACACAGCTAGTCGCGAATGATTACCTGGACTTGGCCTTATTGATCTTTATTGCATCCTGTGAATGGGGACAAACTCAACTATTCAAAATAAGTGTGGTATGGGTCATTGCTTGACATATATGATATACTTCAGTTGTTCTGGGCCTTACTGAAAACCTTTTTCTGAACCAAATGTTACCAAATCAATTACTTTAATCTCTGGGCTAACAATGAACTCAAGTTTGGAAGTTATCCTTCAACCTCCTATGGTCCTCCAGTCTCCTCTATTTCTATACACCAGAAATCACCTTCCACAACTTTCCCTTTGCTCATTTTTCAGAAAGCCATGCATTTGGAGTGCCTACACAATCAAAATTGTTGCCTTATGGCTTGCTCCTTGGGATTTTTTTTTTTTGCTACTACTTACTTAATATGTTGTTGCAACTTTATTGCACTACTCTGTGAATGAGACGCTCATGTCACTTCACTCTCTATCTGTGCCTTGATGTTGGTTACCAAAATGCCTCTGCTCCCACTCTCTGTCAAATATTCTCTGTCACTTAATTGCAATCTGTAAAATAGATTTGATAGAACTGCTAATCAATGGATACGATAATTTATGCCCTCAAATACCCTCATCATTCAGGTTTTTTCAGCAGAACCAGGTTGCTCTGATACCGTATTGAAATTTTGCAATGAAATGTGTGGTAAATGGATGATTTTATTTATAATACTGAGAGCTATTTATACAATGACTTTCGGTCTTATTTTTAAGCTCCATATCCCTCCTTTTTTCTCAACTAGAAGCAACCACTATATCTATTGTATAGGTGTTGTCACAACATTCAACAATGAACAAACCATATTTAATCTAGAACCAAAAAACATAGGTAACAGGTGTAGTATTTTAAATGTGTAACCATCACAACTATGATTTAATATACTTCCTAAAAATGGAGTTATCAATAATCTATTTCATTGGGTCAGGAACAAATGAGTTATTTACTATTTAGATAAATGATGTCAATGAGGAATATTCTATTATATAAACTTATGAAAATAATGTAGCCTAACTGATGTGCTAAATTTTGGTCTCTATAACTAAAAGTTTCCCTCTTGATACTATTCCATGACCTTTGAAATCAGGCACTTTGTATATCCCCCTTATTTGATGTGCAGCTGCCATATTGACAAGTTTTTGTAGTCTTAAATGATATTATGTGTATAGAATATTTCCCGTTTGCTTGATCTTAATTAAAAAATTTCAACTGTTAGAGAGTAAAACATGTAAATTGGTTGCCAGTTACAACCACAAGATTTGTTGATAATTTTATAGTAAACAATCTTATGTATTACTATTGAATTCTGGTTTGTTTAAGCAAGCTGAGGGAAAAGCCAGCAGCTTGAGTAGGTCATAAATTATCATGTCTTGTAGCAAATTAGTTGGATTACTTGGTCTGGTTTAAATTTACTCTTAGAAGTCATACTGACTAGAGAGTGATCAATAATTGATTTCTTTGTGCCAGAACCAGATGACTTATCTATGGTCTTACTAAAACAATATTAATGGGGAATACTTTATTTATATAAATTAGCGGGAAATGTGTAGCCATAGACTACTATGATAAAAGTTATTCTCCATAGCTATCGTTTTCCATCTCAATGCTATTCTGCATGAACATTGAAATTGTGCTCCCTTAATTGCTCTTTTGCACAATATATTAACAAAAGATGGTTCAACTTCTAAATTACATAACATAAATTAACAAAAATATATGAAAACTTAAAAGGAGTGAAACTAAATAACTGCTATTGATTGATTGTTGTTAACTATCGATTTCCTTCATGCAACTACTCTCTGCAAAAGTGTTCAGTGTAATAGTACAAATTTTCTAGAAAAACCTGTGATAGAGATTTTTGAAACCATTAAGTATCTGTACAGTTTTACTCCAAGTTTTACACATGCAAATGTACAAACTACCAAAAACTTTAAATTTAGGTATTTCATCAAGCAATGGACAAGTGACATGGACAATCAAATGAGAATTTGGGAACCTCTAATACATCCTAAGTTTGCTTGATGGTAAAGGCACGAGTAATTCATAATCAATAAGCACTTCATTTAACTACTTACAAACCTTTTACCTGCATTTAGTACTCCTCACATGCATTCACATCACCTCTAATTATCTCAGAAATGCTTTCTCATTTGATCTTGTGATCACACTTATCATCAGGCCAGTGGTTACCTAAACATTGATCAAAAATTATAATTCTCTACTCAATCAGAGTAGTAAATAGTTTTTATTTTGGTAGGTTTCCTTTTGAAAATTATGCAGATGCATATGGAGCTGTATTAGATGAAGAAATGGTTGATTTCCTCAATTTAATTAAGTTTGTAAAATTTAAAGTTTTTGGTAGTTTGTACATTTGCATGTGTTATAGATCAAATATTATTAAGTTGCCCCATAAATATTATATTACTAGGCCCAACTTAAAATAATATTATTATTCATTTCCCTTGATTTATCCTTTAGCCTATGAGAAATGATGATATGCTAGAGGTCTCTCCATGGTTCTAATTTGGAAAAGGGGACATGACAATAACTGATTGCATGACAACATAACTGATGAGTAATTGACTGATTTTTAACTATGATTGCACAACTAACTGCATGATTGCATGACTACATAACTGATGGGTAATTGATGTGCTACTAATGATGATTGCATAACTGGTGAAGACCTGGCTTATTTTTAATGTGCTGATAACATACATCATTCTAATCAACAAGAGGTCGCAAACCACTTAGCTTGGTCTTTAATTGACCCTGATTACAACTGCTATACTAAATAAGCCTGTAGGGCCATAGCAGCCTGTAATAGTTTTAACTAGAGGGCCATGTTAATAGCCCAAAAGCAGACTGATTTTGAGAAGCCTTATAGTTTTCAATCATTTTTCCAGTGTTAAATTTAGTTTCTTTGGTTAATGTACTTATTCTGTGGAATTTTATTGATTGTTACTTACCATACTTCTGTGGAATTTTATTGATTGTGTATGCACAAGCAAGCTGATGAGAATGGGTTTGTAAAAAGATCAGCTGCTAGTATGTTGAGTGGAAAACAACTTGCTTCTCCAAACACGGTGAATTATGTGATGACCTCAATGAACACATTTTATCGTATTTTCTGTGTTCTATGGTATTGAATATTAAATCTTACAAATTTTTATTTGTCTGAATGAGATATTGATTTGAGCTGCATGTAGCTGTTGTAATCTAAAGATAAAACTATACAAGTTTATTAGTTTATGTTATTCATGCATAAAAATTTGTTGGAAGCCTTTATGCAAGTTTAGTAGGAACATGGATGAAGTGCAACTTTTGAACGTAATAAAAACTCAACATATCTTCCAAGGATTGTTATAGATCAAATATAATATAAGTTGAATGTCATGCTTTGGATTTATTTTTGGCTACCTTGTGCATCCTTTTTTACGAATCTCCTTATGTGTGGATGGAAACCAACCCTATACCTGGTCAAATCATTTTTTCAAAATGTTAACTTCGAGTTTATAAGCTGAATTGAAATTTTGAACAAAAATTAACTATCATCCATAGGTTTTGGATAAAAAATTCTTTTTTCCTAATTTTTGACTCCTCACACCTTGGTAGAAATGTATGTTTTGTAATTTTCTCTTGTTTTCTATGTTATAAGGCAGGTTTGTAATAAGGTTACTGAACAATAGTTAATATGGAATGCTTGTTGATATTTAAATTGCTGATGTGTATGCACAAGCAGGCTTATGAGAATGGGTTTGTAAAAAGATCAGCTACTAGTATGTTGAGTGGAAAGCAGCTTGCTTCTCCAAACATAGTGAGTTTTGTGATGACCTTAGTGAACACATTTTATCGTATTTTTTGTATTCTATGGTATTGAATATTAAATCTTACAATTTTTTATTTGTCTAAATGAGATATTGATTGAGCTGCATGTAGTTGTTGTAATCTAAAGAGAAAACTATACAAGTTTATTAGTTTATGTTATTCATGCATAAAAATTTGTTGGAAGCCTTTATGCAAGTTTAGTAGGAACATGGATAATGTGTTATTTGTTGGAAGCCTTTATGTAAGTTTATGTTATAATGTGTTATTTTTTTCTTTTTGCAGGAATGTATTGATAAACTCAAAGAAGGAGATAAAGTTAAGGTGTTGGATCCATTAGATGGTGATGTTGTGGGCATTGGGCAGATTCACTCCCTATCTATTGTACATGGAGTCAACTTGAAAGGAACAATGGATGCAAATGTAAACATTTTAAAGGTCACAAGTAACATACCCCTTGTTTATGAAGACAAAATAGATGGAGTTGTTCATCTGAAAGAGAAAGAGGGAACCTTCACATAGTGGCCACTAAAATATTTGCAAAAAATGACATAGTTGAACATATTTATCATGTACTAGTTGCTAGACATCTTGGCTCACTACTTTATGCAGTATTTTGAATATGTTGTTCAGGGATCTTAATTATCATGGTGTATTTGAAAGACTTGGAAACTCTTAGACAACTTTGACATTTTTTATTATATTTACATATATACTCTTAGACATCTTTGACATCTTATAACTTGATATATATATTGATATATATTTGCATTAAATTTTTTTATTGTAGATTACCTTTATTTATCATGATGTTGAATCAATCTTTTAATTTTAGTATGTTGTAGCTTGTACGCATATGTAATATTTTTATTTACTTTTATGTTTTAGTTCAAATTTAATATTATATTAGTTTTGCATTATAAAATTTATGGTATTTAATAAATTATTTATTTCGTGATTATATTTACTACCAATTAATGAAAACTAGTAAATAAAATGACTGAATTAATGACTAAAGTAATGATTAAATTAATGACTAAATATGACTAAATGACTAAATAACTAAATATATGACTAAAGTAATGACTAAAATAATGACTAAATAAATGATTAAAGTAATGACTAAATTAATGACTAAATATATGACTAAATTAATGACTACATATATGACTAAAGTAATGACTAAATAAATGATCTAAATAAATGACCGCCATCAATAACTAATGACTAAATTAATGATTAAATATATGAATAAATTAATGACTAAATATATGACTAAATAAATCGCTACTCATGACTAAATAAATGACCAATTAATAACAAGTACTAATTAAATTAACGACAAATCAATGACTAAATTAATGATTAAATCAATGACTAACCTAATGATTAAATTAATCTAATTAAATCAATGACTAAATCAATGACTAAATCAATGACCAAATCAATGACCAAATTAATGACCAAATCAATCAAGACAAGGGTATGTGCAGTGGATCATCATGGAAAATAGGCCCTATGGCAAAAATTCAGAAAAATCGTTGTTAGGCAACTCTCGATGTAAAATTCTGAATAAGTTATCTATATTATTTCAAAATATGTAAGAATAGAACTGAGAAAATTAAATTCAGTTTCTAAACTACTAGGTTTATTTTAAAAATAAAATAAAATTCCATTTGAGGAAAATTTGAAATTTCCAATGCAATAGTACTTAAATTCCTCATGAAAAATACATAGCTAAAGTCCTATTCGACCACCCTAACCATAATAAAATGATAATATTTTTTTATAAGATTCTATACATCAAGAGGACTCATGTCTAGATGTTATGCATATTTTTTGTAATTTTTTCTAAGTAAATAATTAATTATGAATCTCTTTATTGGCTAACCTAAAAATATAAAAAATCCCTAGATGTCCCACTAATCTTTAACTCTACTGCACCATAAAAATTTATTTTTCTTTTTTAATCCTATAGCATGTGAAGCATAGAATGTGATGCATGTTTCGGATTCAAAAAATATGATACCGTTTGAAAGTTATAGATGTTTTTCAATTAGCCTATCGATCAGGACTTTAGTCATAGTTCTAATAGAAAATGAATAATAATTATTTATTAAATTCAAATTAAATCATAATTTATATTTTTGGAAATCTGAGAATCTCCTCTAAAAACCCTTTCTGTTTCATTAATTTTGGGTGAAAAAAGTCGTCAGCCACATGTAATCTCTACAAATAATTCACATTGCCACTTTTGGCCCCTCTTTCATGATCCTCAAAGTATTATACCCACACAAATCAATGACTAAATAAATGACTAAAATAGTTTAGTCATAAATTTGGTCGCATTATAAATGACCGGCAATAAACTACTAATGGTCATGTGACCAAAATTAGTCATTTATATGCAATTTTCAGTAGTTTATTTAGTCATATATTTTTGTTTGTGTACTAGTGGGAGGACACCTATATTTGTTTGTTTTTAAAATGTTTCTAATGTTTTCATATATATATATATATACTTTTTTTATTTTGATTTTTGATTTTTCTCACTTGATTAAGATTTCAATCTTGAAACACATTCACACACACAAGACAAGATTTGATGCAATATGTAATACAAATGACTATGATAAGAAGACACTTCCAAGCACAAGAACAATCCTAGCAATTATTCAAGTGGGGAGATTAGGCAATGGTCTTAATCTAGGATGCACAAGGCTGACTAGGGATGATTTGAAAGAAAAATCCTGCCACACAACAAGGAGAAAGGGGTAACACCCCCTTCACCTTCACTTCCCAAAGGTATAAAATTCTTTGGGGCTTAGCCAAGAGTGACAAGATATCAACTCCTAAAGAGGTGTGTTGACAAGCAATGATTAGAGATAAAAGATGGAATGTGTGCACCTAGAATTTCTTTAGCTCCAAATTTTTTTGTCCACTTGATCCAATTTTTCCTTTTAAGTGTTTATTTTTTCTACACATTCACAAAACCAAGAACAGAGCCAAAACCCTAACAAGATAATTCATCACTAATATTAGAGGGTTAGCTAGTCAAGAAAAATATGATTTTTGGAAATATTTTTTGCATAAAAAATAAAAAAAGAGAAAAAAACCTTACTGAAATCTCTAGAGCTTTCCAAAAATGTAAAGAAATTCAAAAAAAAATTTTTGCATCTAAAATTATTTTTTTATGAAAAATCATAAAATTTATAAAAAATTAAACATAGGTCCAAAAATTCTAAAATTTTTACTCAAGGTGCCTAACGTCATTCCAAATCTGCAAAAAATATTTTGTGAAACTATCTGTAATAGTTTGTGAGATATAAGCAAATCTTTGTAAAACCCTAATTTTCAAAGATCTATTTTTTGTCTAATTATTTTTCATCCAAATTAAAAACATAATGAAAAGACCCCTATTGAAATTCAGAGATATTTCCATAAATATAAATAAATCCAAAAAATTCTCTAATTTTCTCTCAAAATTAATTTTTCATGAAAAATAACAAAAACATTAAAAAAAATTGAAAACAGCTCCAAAAAAATCTGATTTTCAAACTGGAAGCTCTTGATATTGTCACCAACCCGTAGAAAATGTTTTGTGAAAATATTTTAGCCATTTGAGAGATATGGTCAAAATATTTGAAAACTAGGGTTTTGTCCCAAAATGATGCAAAATCTACAACAAAAATCTAACAAAACCTATAACAAAAAGGATCCAACTCCAAAATTCCTTAAAATTTGTCAAAATTTGTTAGGTTCACCAATGTAATTAGGGATGAAATGTTAAGTTTAATGCAATAAAGCATATAAATCAAACCCTAATAAACAATGAAGCACAAATAGCATAAAAACATAAAGCATAAAACAATATTACCAAATCTTCATGCCACCATTGATTCACCTCTATTGCACTTCTCCATTTTTCTTGAATATGATAATTTCCCTCAGATTTGAGTGTGCAATAATAAGCCTATGACAAGTGATTAGAAAAATATTGAAGATTGTTGTCTCACACTAGTAGCATGTACTTGCATAATATGTGTAGATGATGAAAATGACAAGGGTAAGGTCTTTATAGAAAGATAAATTTGGATTGATGGTTGAGATTGGATGTCAATAAGATGTCTTAATAAATGGCCAAGATTGAAAATTGTAATATGAAATAGGGTTAGGGAAAAATTAGGGAAAATAATAAGGATGAAGGGTTGAGATTGAATTATGAGATAATTCAATCAAGGGCTAGGATTAAATGAGATGTTAAGAGATAATATTTGATGTGGAAGATAATATTGGCACAAATAAAGAGGTGATAGGAGAAATTAAATAATAAAAATTATTTAATTTTAGGTGGTCAATGAATAATTAAATAATTAAAATAATTATTTAATTATGTAGAGGAATGTGACCAAAAGAATTATTTTGAATTAAATGATGATTTAATTCAAAATTCAAGAGAGTGGACTAAATTAAATATATAAAATTTATTTAATTTAATGAGAGAAGAGGCTAATGAATAATTAAATAATTAAAATAATTATTCAATTATAGTGGAAAGTGGACAAAAATTAAATAAATAAGAATTTATTTAATTTTAGAAAAGAAGAGGACTTAATTAGTGACTTTAATTAAATAAATAAATTTTTATTTAATTAATCAATGAGGAATAAAGATAAAGGAATTCAATTAAATAATTAAAATTATTTAATTTCATTAATAGAAGAATTATGACTTTAGAAAATGATTAAATAATTAAAATTATTTAATTATCAAAGACAAAAGGAAATGATGGAGAATTTAGGAAATCGTGATGTCTCTTTGCATAATTTTAGTGCTCACAACTATCAATCTAGTCTTATAGACTTTCTTAGATCAAGGTTTTCCTTCTTTTCTAGCCATAGAGAAGACTGCTTCTTATCTCTCGGCTCATATGATAGCCGAAGATTGCTAATTTCCTCGATTTTGATTGTGTTGAGCTTTAATAAAAAATCCAAAATTAACAATCAAAAATCCAGAAATTAACAATCTTCAGCACTATGGATTGTGGAAATCTAATAGCATTAATCATAAGTATGATAGCTTTCAGTGTGTTAATCATAACAAGCAATCATCAATGATTTGACTCAAACCTTCAAACTTTGTTTGACAACTATTGCTTTTAACATGCCAACATTTAGACTTATAAAACATTTTAAACATACCTGTAACTTTTCTCCAACTTGATCCATCAATCCATCCACAATTAATCTTCATACAATCTTTCTCGGATTGTCCATTCCACTCACTATTCCATCATGATTTTTCTGAATGGTTCTTCAACCCCCATATTGTACAAGGATGAAGATCCCAACAATTCTCTTATTTATGTCCTCCCCTATGACAATGAGAACATTCCATAAACTCCATACTTTTAGCCAATTTGCATGAACTTGTAACACTTGTTACATCATTTCTATCTCTCTCACCATATCTTATGCCTTCATTCTTTGGCCTTACAACTTGCTGAATGGGCTCTCTCATTCCTTTCCCATGTTTTCCCAAACCATTTCTTTCATATCCCATTTTCTTCATAATTTTCAAACCAACCTTTGTTATCAACTTCACATGCTACAAAATCTTTAGGTTCAAACACATATTTATCTTCCACTTCATGCTCTTTTCTTGAAAAAACTTTAGCTACATCACCCATATCAAATGAAGAATGCAAATCATTTGTATCACATGTAGCATCACACAACAATGGCTTTGACCTCAAACACTCAATTTCCTTCTAGCTCTTCATTTTTCTTTTTCACTTTTTCTAATTATTTTTCTAGATTTTTATTCTCACACAAATAATCACATCTTTCTTTTTCAAAATCCAAGATATTTTCTATCAATTCAGAGTTACACTTTTCAAGCTTAACCAATTCATCTTTCAAACTATCTTTCTCACAAATTAAATTTGAATTTTCTTTCTTCGCCTTCTTACCTATTTTTCTCATTAAAAGAAATTAAATTTAAACCCACATTTGTAAATGACTTTGATTTGATAGCCTATGAACTGTAGCCAACCTAAAATCATATTTGAATCAGATTACTAGACAGTTTCTCTTCACAAATCATTTAACTTCACACATTTAGTGGCTCCATCTAAATCTATCAATCAACTTCTTCCAGTTTTCTAGGGAAGCGATTCACAATCTCCAATTAGTTCTTTTTCAAATAGTCTACAAGCCTACTTCATAAAGAACAATTCAAACATTAAAATAACAACCATTAAAACCCTTCTTTGAAAAAACAACAATTTTTTTTTTCCTTCAAAAATAAACAATGATATGCAAGTTTCTGAGGCATCCTTTTGGCTATAAACCCAACGATCTTTCTCCAAATGGTCAGACAACTTCACACATTCCATTAACAATGACTTCTCCACTTGAGCAATTAGCTTTTGGCGGGATTTAATTTGAATAGTGATTTCCCTTTCTTAACAGGTGTGATCTATTTTAATCTCCTTATATCATCTCAGTGACATGCTTTGCATCGATCAAACACAGGTGGCTTCTTCTCTATGCAGCGGAAACCTTAAAAAAATTCTACAAACATCAAATTCACTTTCTAGTGCCTACAATCTATTCTTCACACATTATTTTCTTCTTTCCATGATTTTAGATAGCTACGAACTATTTTCACAAACACTCAATGATTGATTTGCAATCAACACAACTTATTAATGACAATGAATTTCTAAATCATGGTGCATAGATCTTTCTCTCCTCTTTGATCTTCATCATCTAGCTCTGCCCATGATCTTCAACCCTCTAATATATCCTACTCCACTACCAATTGTAGATTTAGAGACACAAAAAAAGTAAAAATAGAAAACATAGCAAAACATATGCACATAAAACATTATTTTTTATTCAACTTCTCAGAAGGGATTACATTTTCTAGATTGTATCTTTCAAATTACATTAAGACAGTATTTTATAGAGGTTGTAGCCTCTTTCCATTACATGTATCATGCATGCACTGGCTTCAATTAATTGACAAATAAAACTGAAACTCAAATACTATTAATAAATATATGCATGCAAACATTAGTTATCAAAAATCTTATTAATTTTACATCACAGAGAGAGCACTCAGCATGGCAGTGAAAGCACATGCAGCATGGGGAAACTCATGGTCAACATTGCATGCCAGATTTTACAGTGAAATTAGATAATAAAACATCAATTATCAACACCCCTAAATCCTCATTGTTCTTGTGATGGGACAAACAAAAACCTCTTGTTGCGACTCCACAATTGGGTGATGCATATTCCTTTTAAAATCTAACAACGCCCAATAGGTCTTGGCTTTGTAGTTAACTACAACTTCAACTTGCAATGTCAACTAAGTATGAGGTGCATAGATCTTTGATAAAGACCAATTCAATGAAGTTAAAGAGGTGTGAGAATACCACAATGAACACTGTGCAACAACCGGCCATAAGCATAAATTTATTCTATGTAGATCTTTGGAGATGGAGGGAGGCCAAATACTTGTAGATTTTGCGAGAAATGTAGAGGTGCCAATATATGCAACAATGCCTCAAAATTGAAATGGTGCAACTTTTATAGCTAATAATATATTGCAAAACCATAATAATTCCTAAACCATATATTTTTGGGTTAGGGATACTAGGTCTCTTTTACTCAATTAGGGTCTTTCACCTCATGGAAAGAGATAGATCCCATAGTTAAAATCTAGATGGTTCACTCAAATAGAAGATTTTATGATGTAATATGAGCTAAATGGAATGATATGAGTGCAATTAAGCTACAAAATTGATCATACATGAATGCAAAATGTAAGAATTATGAATTGTTTGAAAACACACTATGTATTGCAATATCACCTACAAATGAATAGAAATGTACAACAAAAATAAATCAGATTGAAAGTGTGCACCTATAACTTTGATGAGGACTACAAATGGATGCTGGAATGTTGATGATGCTATTTTTCAGGCTTGGAGGGACTCATTCGCCATTATGGGAAAATCAGTCCCAATTCTGGCAAATTGTGTCAGAACTTGTTTCTATCAAAAGGGTGTCAAAAAATGTAGAAAACTAAAAAATTGGCCATGTGGTGGGACTCATTCGCCACTCATAGTGAATGATTCCACTTTTGAATTTCTATATTTTCAAAGGTGGATTTTGAAGCTTCCGATCTGCACTTTGATGCCCTGCAGGTGTCTGCTTATGAAATTGTCATATTCGGGTTTGAAAGTGACTTTTTGTTGATACTTTGAATTGAATGATCAAGAGATGACTTGAATGAATTTTTAACTTGATCTTCAATGATTTCCAAGCATTCTAGAGTCCTAAATATGCATACAAACAAGATAAAATAGAGATTTGTTGAATGTTAGGGTATGGGGGTTTGCCTAAGTCAAACCCCGTTTAGGTAATTACACAAAAATAATGAAATAAGTGAATAAAACATGAAAAAATGGAATAAATTACCTTTCCATGATGAATGTTCTTGAAATTATACAACAATACATGAAGATTCAGCCCTTGAATGCTTTAGAAAGCTAACATGATGACTTCTAATGAAGAAACCCTAGCTTGCTTGACATGAGATAGAAGATTGATGATGAATTAATGATGAGAGATATAAAAATGAGTTTTTGTTATGTAAAGTTAGGATAAAAACACTTATTTATAGACAATTGTTCCTTAGTACCTAATAATACCTCATCATAGGCTGACATGCAGTGAAAATAATCTTTAAATTTCACCTTTTCTCGCTTAAAGGTCAAAATGGGGCTAGATAGGACTCACTCACCACACATGGAAAATGGGTCCCACCTGGAGGGGACTAATTTTCCATGCATGGCGAATGGGTCCCATAGGGGCCATTCTGACAGCTAAGAAGCTAGGGGATAAGGAAATAAGGCTTAAATTGCAACTTTGTCAGGTATTTGATCAATTAAAGCCTTGGGATGCACCATATGGATTAATAGGGGACTATTAATTATGATGTGAATGTCAAATATGACTTGGGACATAGAAATCAATGTGAAAGTGTTATTTAATACACTTTACAACACTAAAATGAGGTCCAAATAGCCTAGGAAGGCACAAGAACCAATGTGAATGTGTGGGGCACATTACAACATTAGTTTAACATTAATTTTAAGTTAAGAAACTTCCAAATTGATGTAATGATGTTATTAAATACATTTTATAATGTTGAATTAGGGAGGAATAGGTTAATTATGTCTAGAAAAGCATGAAAGTCCTTTACAAGGCTTTACAACACCTTTACAAGATGTCATTAAAATCATGTTATTCGATTTGCAAGGGTCCAAGACCTAGTGTGGACACATAAAATGCCTCACAACACTAGATTAAGACCTCATTAAGTCCATTTTATCATGAATTAATCCCATGTCAAGCAAAGGGTCATTTTTTCTATGACACATTTAGCCCCCACTTTAGTGAGAGGATGAACTTGCTTCAAACTCACACTAAAGTAAACATTCAAGAGAGATCCAAGTGTAAAGATGTAGATGAAAAAGAATGACAAAGATAAAAGGAGATGGCCAAGCCCGTAGGATCCAAGATCCTAAGTCAAGCTATCAAGATACAAAATCACATAATGACAAAATAGAGAAAGTTGAAAAGGTACATCAAGCTTCGATCGTCTATCCAACTAGTTGTGGATTAGATCTAGGCTGATTGTTTGAAAAAGAGAATGTGTACTCACTTTGGGGCAATAAAACATAGGAAGATCCACTGGGTGAGAATGCCCAAATGTACTCGGGCCATAGAACTAGTTGTCTACAGGGTGAGAAAGCCCAAAAAGGTAAGATGCATATGCTAGTTGGTATGAACTCACAAACAAAAAATTGGCTACGAGGAAAAGGAATGCCACTAGGTGGGCTTCCCACTCAACCATATTAAAGTTATACCCACTGATAACTTTAACAAGGTGCCACAAAGAAAAATACTAATGAAAAAAAAGACAAAGTGTACCACAATCATGCAAGTTGTGTTATGCAAGGTGGAAAAATGAAAAATGTAAAAGATGTTCAAAGGAGTCTTGTTAAGTTTATGCAAGGTCAATCACTTAGGGAACATTGTGTATAATGTCTCCAAGAGATGACCAATCAAAGAAATATAATATATTCACAACTTAGAGGATGCAGTGCGTTGCATCAAAACACCAAGAGGAATGTAATATGCTAAGTTAGATCACACTTATGAAGGGCATCACACCTGATGTCATCCAAAAAGTGACAAAAACATCATATAAATGACAAGGCTACACTAGGAACCAAGAATGCAAATGAATTATGGTATTGTATGCCCCCCACTTTAAAGGAATTGCTAACATCAGCACTGTGAGAAATTGCTTTAAAGTAGAGAAGAAAAAGAGAATTGTAAAAAGAAAACAAGACATGAGAGCCAACTTGGAAAGCCCTATTCCAAGTCATATGTTTCGAAGTTAGGCTATGTCATGTCAAGGAAAATGAAAAAAAAAGAAAGGGAATATGTCACATGCGAGTCAATCTTAAGACATGTCGTTCACATCTCAAGCTTGCTCATATTATTCATGAAAAGTTAATGAGTAGTCGAAAGAGACAATGACAAGTGACATACAAGTGATAAGGCTATCTAACTCTATGCCCCTCACTTAGTGTGGGACAAGGGTGAGCCAAAAAGATTGATGAAATGCATGTGAGAGTGAAAATCAAGAGAAATTAGAGGAATTAGATGCCCCCACATAGGGAAGCATATCGAACTCCCAAAAATGTTGGATTTTACGATTCAATGTTTTGCATTCATTAGTGGAATGTCCATGAACTCTATGATAGGCATAAAATGAAGTCTTTTCATAACATTTCTTTCGAGTTCTTTGAGGGAGGGTGATCAAGTGATCTTCGAGGATTCTTGACAAGATACCTTCTTGATCAAGAGGAGAAGTTGGACATGTGGTTTGTTTCAAAGATACATCTTGCTTAGTAGTATATGTCATACGTTCACAAGTGTCTCTAGATTGTGAGATTTTATTCTTCCTATTATAGGAAGGTATAATTTAATCTAACGAATTCAAATCGTGAACATTTTGCGAGACGACATTGACTTTAAACAAAGTTGTAGTTGTGTGTTGCATTCTTTGGTAAAGGATGATTTTCAAGACCACTAGTTACTAAGGATTATTTAGGAGTGTTTTGTGTGGGGTTGTTGATGTTGAGTGAGGGCTTGGCGATCTCAATCATATGACAATAGCCAATACCATGAGTAATTTGTTGCATGTTAAGCTCTATAGGTTGTGGATACCTTGTTATCGAGCACCACATCATTTTCTACTATATCCAAGTTGTTTCATGACCTGTCATACCCTTTTCCATAAAGTTGTTTCATTACTTTAGAATTAAGAGGTTGTTCGTTTTTGTGTTCTTCAAGGGGTATTGTTGAGTTTGTGGCATTGTCTAAAGTGTTTGAGGTGGATTCTTTCGAAAGGTTATCTGAATTTTGCGTTGACATGATGGTTGGTTGTTCTTGTTTCTCCTTTTTTTTTGCGTGAGTATGTATTCACCCATAAATGAGGGTGTGAATTCTAAGGATCCCCAGTCATCACCAAATAATTTAGATACCAATTCCATATCATTGTGTTCAATTTCAAGAGGGTCTATGTTGGAGGTTGGAATTAATATTTTCAAAGGACTTGTAACCCCTTCTTCAAGGTGCAAGCAACCTTCAGGCTCAGGATCAATTTAAACTTGATAGATGTGATTGTTATAGACATATTTCATGATACGTGAAGGGTTGAAGGCACTGCATTCATCTCATGAATCCATGGTCAGCCTAAAAGAATATTATACAAAAGATCATAAGGTATGACATGGATAGGAGTCTATAAATTAACCATTCCAACCGTAATAAGCAAAGTGATTACACTGAGTGGTTGCTTTGTTGTATTATCAAATCCTCGAATAGGTGTGGAATCAGGTATTATTTGTGACCTATCAACATCTAATCAATCAAGGAGACTCACACTACACACATTAATGGTAGAACCATTATCTATGAGTGTGTTTGATACATGTGCAATTGAATCGAGCAATTATCATAAAGGCATCATGTTGGTTACGCAACTCCAAAGGAGGAAGCTCATGTTTATGGAAGGTAATGTCAAGATTCTATTTGTGGATGAGAGCTACCACATCATTCAAAGTGGTAGCCAGAGGAATTGTGATTTCTTTTAAGGTTGTTCAAAGAATGTTGTTGTAATTTGGTGAGCTATGAAGGTATGTGCAGGATCATGATGGGCCAAAAAGTGGCGATATGATGGGTATGTATAGGGTATGTGGCTGACGACTTTTTTTTACCCAAAATTGATGAAACAAAAAGGGTTTTTTAAGGAGATTCTTAGCTTTCTACCAATATAAATTATTCTTTACTATGATTTTAATAAATAATTATTATTTATTTTCTATTTGAATTACGACTAAAGCCTTGATTGATAGGTTGATTGAAAAACATCTATAACTTTCAAATGGTATCACATTTTTTGAATCAAAAAACATGTTTCACATTCTATGCTTCGCATACTATAGGATTAAAAAAAAAAAAATGAATTTCATGAAGTTTTGACCAAGTTAAGGTGGTCAGACATACAAATTTTTATACTTTTTAAAATTTGTATTAAAAATTCATAATTAATTATTGACTTGGAAAAAAATCACAAAAAATATGCATCCAATCGGGACATGAGTCCTCTACTTATATGTAAAATATTATTAAAAAATATTATCATTTTATTGTGGTTAGGGTGGTCAGAAAAACACCTACTTCTTATTTTTTCCCTAAAATTTATGTACTACTGCATTGAAATTTCAAAATTTCACCAAATAGTTTTTAAAAAAAAAACCTAGTAGTTTAGAAACTACATTCAATTTGCTACAAATTCCATTTTTACAAATTTTTGAAATAATATAGATAACTTAAAATTTTACGTCAAGTTGCCTAACTTTGATTTTTCTAAATTTTTTGCCACTTAAGGGTCTGTTTTTTCCATGATGATCCTGCATATACCCGTGAAGTAAATCCCAGAGGGAAATATTTGTGGGAGTATTGTTTAATTGTTCAACAAGACCACACTATTTTGTGGTTGGGATGTAACGAGGAGCGCTAGGAATATTTGGTAAAGGTAAAGAGGGTGGGTTTGGTTGTGGTGGTTGCAAAGTATTTCAAGTGTTATATGTATGAGCAATAGTATCATTACTAGATTGTTGTGATACATTGGTGTTAGGTGGGTGGAAGGTGTAGTGAGGTTTATTGGAAGGATGAAGCGGATATGAAGGTGGGTAAAGTGTGTCGTGAGGTTTATGGGTATGTACAGGATCATCATGGAAAAAAAAGGCCCTTAAGTGGCAAAAAATTCATAAAAATTATAGTTAGGCAACTTGACATAAAAATTTGAATAAGTTATCTATGTTATTTCAAAAATATGTAAGAATAGAATCTGTAGAAAATTGAATGTAGTTTCTAAACTACTAGTTTTTAAAAAAAATAAAAATCTATTTGGTGAAAATTTGAAATTTCAATGCGATTGGTACTTAAATTTCAGGGAAAAATAAGTAGGTGTAAATGGACCACCCTAGAACCATAATAAAATGATAATATTTTTTGTATAATATTTTAAATATAAGTAGAGGAATCATGCCCGATGTGATGCATATTTTTGTAATTTTTTCCAAGTAAATAATTAATTATGATTTTTATTAGAAATTTAAAAAAAACTTGTATGTCGACCACCTTAACTTGGTCAAAAGTTCATGAAATTCAATTTTTATTTATTAATCCTATATTATGTGAAGCATAGAATGTGACACATGTTTTGGATTCAAAAATTGATACCATTTGAAAGCTATAGATGTTTTCAATCAACCTATCAATCAAGACTTTAGTCGTAATTTGAATAGAAAATGAATAATAATTACTTATTAAATTCAAAGTAAAGCATAATTTATACCGGTGGAAATATGATAATCTCCTTTAAAAACCCTTTTCGATTCATCAATTTTGGGTAAAAAAATAGTCGTCAGTGACATACCCAGCATATTGCCACTTTTTGGCCCATCATGATCCTGCACATACCCTTATTGGAAGGATGAAGTTTATTCGAGGGTGGGTAAAGGGTGTAGTGAGGTTGAATATTGTTAACATCTCATAAGAAGTGAGAGTCTTTGTTGTCTTTGATGGGCATGTTATTGTTGTCTTGGGTCATAATATCCTCCCTAGAAGTAGAGTGCTTAGGAGAACAACAAACCACATGTTCGCAACAATTAAGGTTTGGTTCATCCAAAATAACTTCATCGCAACCAAGGGGGTTATTAATGGTTGAATTTGTTTGATTAGGGGAAGACTCAATGCAATCATTTGGTGTTTGTAATGTCTCATTCTCTTATTCCATATTATCTACCCTACTAGGAGAGCTTGTAATATGTTCATCTAAGGTTGAAATGTGCAAAGTAGCTTCATCACAAGTGGTAGAGGCATCAAGAGAAGGAAAAGCATCACATTCTTATTTTTCAATGATTGGATCCACTTGATTAGGTATGTGTTCTTGGATGGGGGAAATAGTAGGAAAGGGAGCAAGGATATTCTCATGATTATCTTTGATGGCCTCCCTTTGTCCAATAATGTCTTCCAAAATAGGGGAAGAAAAATATAGAGGATTTTCATAGGTCTTAAAGATTTGAGCATTTATTTTCAACATATCCTCTGCACAAATAAGGTGATTTCCATGATTACGCACAAAAAAATTCTCATCATCGCTGCGTTGTTTTGTGTGTTTGTCATGATTACTTAGTGTAATGTCCTCTTCTATAGTAATGTTATGTCTAATAGGAGAGGTAAGAGGATTGAAACAACTCAGATTGTCACAACTCTCATCAATTGGTTCTTCTAGCACTAGAATATTTGCTTCACAAGTGTGAGAGATAATACGAGAAGAACAAATGTAATTATTATGACTATCCAAGGTTTATCTCACTAAACTAACCTCATCCACCAAAGCATAATTAGGAGAGGGATCTATGAAAAACAAAAAGAGAGGGGAAAGGGCCTCATATTTGTATGCTTTTAACAAAAAATTCTTACAACATGCAATAATATCTACAAAGAGAACATGCAAGATGAGAACTATATAATTTTGTAATGAAAACATGATGGAATGATTAATCTAGAATCTTGAAATGTAACAATGCTAAAGAAAAGATGCAAATGAAGAATAATGTTTCAGATTTCAAAGATGACAATTGACTGATTATGATATGTAACACGATGATAATGTAAACTTGAAATGGAAACCATGCATGAAATGAGCTAATTAAGGCTATATTTTATGAAATTCATGCTACATAAATGCAACTAATGGATATATATAGGTTAAGGCACCAAATAGAATCCTAAAAACAAATTTCTGAAGTTTGTAAAATGTTGTTTCAGGGGTCAAAAGGAACTAATTCGCCAAGGTGGCGAATGAGTCCCAGTCTAGACTTTTTTCAAAATTTTCATAATTTTTTTATGGATTTTGATGCTTTCTAAGTGCTATGATGCAGAACTAAATGGAAAATGTAGGGTTTTATAAAATCTAAATGAATTTAGATGCTAACAATGCAACCTAAATGCACTCTTTTATGAATGCAAAATTTGAAATCTATCATGCAAATGAATTCATGCAAGTCCTAATGCAAGATCAATGCAAGATATATGTATGAAAAAGGACTCCAAATTAGACAAGGAATTATTCTAAAAATCAGGTTCACCAAAATGAACCATAGATTTTTGGGTTAGGGATACTAGGTCTCTTTTACTCAATTAGGGTATTTCACCTAATGGAAAGAGATAGATCCCACACTTAAAATCTAGGTGGTTCACTCAAATAGAAGATTGTATGATGTAATATGAGATAATTGAAATGATATGAATCCAACTAAGCTATGAAATTGATAAAACATGAATGCAAAATCTAAGAATTATGACTTGTTTGAAAACACATTATGTATTGCAATATCACCTACAAATGAATAGAAATATGCAACAAAAGTAAATCAGATTGAAAGTGTGGACCAAGAGCTTTTATGAGGACTGGAAATGGATATTGGAATGGTGATGATGCTATTTTTTAGGCCTGGAGGGACTTATTCGCCATTTTGGGTGAATCAGTCCCAATTCTGGTAAATTGTGTTGGAACCTGTTTTTGTCAAAAGGATGTCAAAAAATGTAGAAAACTAAAAATTGACCTTGTGGTGGGACTCATTCGCTAGTCATGGAAAATGAGTCACTTTTGAATTTTTGTATTTTCAAAGGTGGATTCTGAAGCTTCCGATCTACACTTTGATGCCTTACAGGTGTCTTCTTCTGAAATTGTCGGATTCGGGTTTGAAAGTGACTTTTTTTTTTATACTTTGACTTAATGATCAAGAGATGACTTGAATGAATTTGCAACTTTATCTTCAATTATTTCCAAGCATTCTAGAGTCCCAAATTTGCATACAAACAAGACAAAAGAGAGATTTGTTGAATGTTAGGGCATGGGGGTTTGCCTAAGTCAAACCCTATTTAGGTAATTAAACAAAAATGATGAAATAAGTGAATAAAACATGCAAAAATGGAATAGATTACCTCTCCATGATGAATTATCTGGAAATTCTATAGCAATACATGAAGATTCGGCCCTTGAATAGTTTAGAAAGCTAACTTGATGACTTCTAATGAAGAAACCCTAGCTTGCTTGACTTGAGATAGAAGATTGATGATGAATTAATGATGAGAGATGTAAAAATGAGTTGTTTTTATGTAAAATCAGGATAAAAAAACTTATTTATAGACAATTGTGCCTTAGTACCTGATAATACCTCATCACAAGCCAACACAAAGTGAAAATAAACTTTAAATTTCACTTTTTCCTGCTCAAAGGTTAAAATGGGGCTAGATAGGACTCATTCTCCACACATGGTGAATGGGTCTCACCTAGAGGGGACCGATTCACCATGCATGGAGAATGGATCCCACAGGGGCCATTCCGATAGCTAAGAAGCTAGGGGATAAGGAAATAAGGTTTAAATTGCAACTTTGTTAAGCAGTTGATTAATTAAAGCCTTGGGATGCACCATATAGATTAATAGGGGACTATTAATGAGGATGTGAATGTCAAATAGGGCTTGGGACACATAAATCAATGTGAAAGTGTTATTTAATACACTTTACAACACTAAAATGAGGTCCACATAGCCTAGGAAGACACAAGAACCAATGTGAATGTGTGGGTCACATTACAACATTAGTTTAATATTAAGTTTAAGTTAAGAACATTATAAATTGATGTTATTATGTTATTAAATACATTTTATAATGTTGGGTTAAGGAGGAATAGGTTAATTAAGTCTAGAAAAGCGTAAAAGTCCTTTACAAGACATCATTAAAATCATGTTATTCTATTTGCAAGGGTCCAAGACCTAGTGTGGATGCATAAAATGCCTCACAAAACTAAATTAAGACCTCATTAAGTCCATTTTATTATGAATTAATCTCATGTCAAGCAAAGAGTCCTTTTTTCTACGGTACAATATCTAATGAAAAGATCTGTAGATTATAAATTTTCTATGAAAATGGTAGATTGGCATAGGACAGATTAGCCCTTTACTATTTTTTTTTTTACAAATAAATCATTAAACTATAGATTTCATGCACCCAAAACAAATATTATTTTAAATGCAAATTAAATTACATGGAACTATAAACCAGACTTGATGCTAGATTTTGGGAAGGGTTTTGCGATATTGTGCGCATACCATGTTAGGATTCTCAATCAAAATCACTGTTAGTGATCCAAATCTGCACCCTAATGCCAAGATATGAAATAAATTAGTAGGTTTGGATGTAACATGGGACTGCTTTCAGGTTGTGGGTGTCCTATTTGAAAGAAGACCTCCAGATTATGGGTTGGATCCCATTTTGATGCCACCTAACTACTGATTTCTAAGGTAAAGGGTAAGAAATACATAACACCTAAACATAACCTAAAAAACCTAAGGTGATACACCAAAAATAAACTAGGACCTGATAACAACCTATCACATTCAAAACAATATCATAAAACTTGGCTTACACAACTCATTTTCAAATGCAGTTCACATATGTAATTTATAAGGTCTCTAAACATGGCTTTTAGAAGGAAAACAAAGGTCTCACAACTAAAAACACTATTGTATAACACAACTTATAACATATTAACATGCATTTTCTACTAAACAGATGCCTAAACATGAGACAAGTTTGCAAGGAAAGATAAATTTTCACAAGACAAATTGATCAATCACTAATAGGATACTATGAAACATGAAATGAGAAGGTAAAATGCTCTATTTTATTGATTCAAAGTGCTTACTATATCACAAGTTCATCTGAGTTTCAATACTACTCCATGATGAAAAATAGCTCCAAAAAATAAAGCTATCACTCTACTGGAAAGAAATAACTCCCTCCAAAATGCCAAAATGAAGCTACTTAAGCAAAAAGATCACACAACTCTCATGCTTTCCCATCTAGAAGGTTTTGGTCGGATGAGGCACAAAATCCAAAAAAGAACCTTCTAAAATCACTCCAAAAAGTCCTCCAAATGGTCCAAAGTCAAGCCAAGTCCAAGATCACACTGAAGGTGTGATAAAACAGCCTCCAAAATGGTACATGTCTCCAAAATAGTCAAATGCACCACTCACACACTCTCCCCATGTTTGCAAGTCATCAATTTTGTCTCCTAGCCTTGACTCATGCAATATGTGTGTTTTGAAAACACAAGACTCCAAAAAAGTATTAAAGATAATAACTTGATTAAGTGATTCATAATACACCACTTAATAAAGTTATTTTAAATCTTAAAGCAGAATACAAGAGGGCCCCACCACCTCTTTGAATAAAATTACATTTGCATTAAAAAGACATAATGAAAGTGATTTGCAAATCACTTAAATGATATCTTACACTTTGCAATAAGATGTACAAATAATGCTACCAAAATTCTTTCAAAAGCATTAAACAAAGTAAAACTCCAAGGCATTTGATCATCTTCACTTACCTCATTTTGTACTCCAAGGCCACACACTTGGTCAACATCTCTGATTTTTCAAGGAAAAATAAAGGTTCAAATTTTGGCCTATGTGGGCATTTAGGGACTCTATATGATCATAAAAGGCTTCCACAATTCTTGGAAGGCACATTTGAAGGTTTTCAAGGCTTATCACATTTTAAAGGGCAAGGCATCTTTCACATGTCTCAAAAGCAACATATGACCAAAGGTCAAAGGCATAATATGTGTGACTAGGCACACTCCTCATGTTTCATTTTGAAACACTTAGCAATTTTTGACAAAGCATCAAGTTTACAAGGAAATAATTTGCCTAAGTCTTTAAACCCCCATTTGGCCCCCCTTATGTAATTGTGTTTCATTTTTTAAAAGAAAGGGAAAATACCATTGGCCAATTTAGGGCTTTAACCCTAAAAAACAACAAAGTATCAATGAAGAAAAACAAAACAAATTCATTTCTTACATCGAGCTTTTTGGAAGCTCTCAACCGCCATAGGGTTTCAAGGGCTTCACTGGAAAACATTTTTCTGACTAGTTTTGGCTGATTTCATGATGAAATCAGGTGACTTCCACTGAAAAAAATAGGTAACTATTATTTTTTTGAGAAAAATATACATTTTTCCATCTTTCAAAGGCTATTCATGAGTTAAATGTCATGGCCCAAGCACATTTTTTGATCATTTTATTGTTTCTTTTCTCCTTTTTTTCATTGCTCATTATTGTTTCAACCGCTATTGTTTTTATTTTGAAGATTAAAGGAAGCTTTCTATAGAAATAACAAGCTTTGTATATTACAAGAAAAATGAGCAAAAGGCTCAGGTAAGCCTCCATTCGACCCACTCCATTCTAGTTTTTACTGAAAAAAGGCTACTTCGAGCCCTCCATCTTGAAAATATAACAACAATTTTTATTTCTTTCTTTGCATTTGGATTCAAATGAAGAAACCCCAATCTCTTTTATTGTTTCATGAAGAAATAATGTTCTTTTGGCCATGGCCATGAAAAGAGAAGTAGGGTTTTTCTAATGCATTTAACTACTTGCTTTAATTACCTCGATGAAAGATCTCTTTTTGTATCTCTGTATTTTCAATTTAATTGCAAAACCCCAAGTGGTTTTTTTCTCCATTTTGTAGAAGCTTTCCAATTTTTTGTAAAACCCCAAATGGGTTTTTGACATATGTAAATTAAACCAGATTCTTTCTACTTCTACATTTTGCAATTTTTCATGTATTTCCCCTTTTTAAGAAAAACCTTCCTATGCCAATAAAATGTGCAAGATTATAATGTGAAAGAGATTTCATGAGGTTTAGAAGTTGAAACCAGAGCTACCTCTATTCCACAATAAAAATGCTACCATGTGAAGAAAAACTGGGCTTTCTAAATGATTCAGTGCCATTGCACAGTACAGGTACAATTTGAAGGCTCTAAACATCTTTTCCATTATTTCATTAACACTTATCCTTATTGATCTTTGCAAAGGCTTCCACCACTTGTATTTTGCTTCCCACATTTGACAATAACGTGGATACCATTCCCTTCAACCAACAATTACCATTCGTTGGGATGGTGATCTTGTTTCCTTCCTTCATTTAACTTTCTTACTTCACTGTATCTACCACCAATGAAATAACACTGAACTCATTAAAAAAAATTTGTGGCATTCTTGAGTTGTTTTCACTTCTAGATGCATGGACATCTAAATCAGAATGAAGTGGGATGGGAAATTGTATTCCTGGTAATACTTTCAATTCATTTATTCCATCTAAGATAGTAATTGGTGCCATGTTACATGTGTTCAAACTACTTTTACTCAAGGTTGTCCTGACACACTGAGTCTCTAGAGTTGATATTACTAGAATCACTTGGTTTTGTTACAAGAAACTTCTCATTAGCCATTTGTTTCTTCTTTAATGATGATTCATGTTTTGTTGACTCAAATTTTGCTAAAGAATGACTTAATTGAATCCTATGTCACTGTCATACACTACTTTGCCTTTATTTGAAACAAACACTTCTTTGGCTATCTTGAAACTATTCATAATATTATGTTAATGCTCTTTTGATTCCCCTTTCCCACTTTTAATATTGAACGATTTCCCATTATACACTCCTTTAATTGTTATCCTAATTATCTCCAGGAATGCATGTGCCCTGGATGACAGTCATATTGTCATTCCAAACATTTATTGTCCTTATTACTATCATTTATGCCATGACTGTCCTATAACATGCATATTGTTGTTGCCCTATGTGGATGTCACTAGGGCTGTCATTTTGAAATGAAACTTAAATGTCTTGATCTCAGTCCTCTCAAAATCACTGAAAAACCTGAATCATTCTTAACAACCCTACATTCACTGTCATCAAACACTTGGGTATGTGCAGGATCATGATGGGCCAAAAAGTGGCAATATGATGGGTATATGGCTGAAATTTTTTTTTAACTCAAAATTTATGAAAGGAAAAGGGGTTTTAAAGGAGATTATCATCTTTCCATCAATATAAATTATGCTTTACTTTGAATTTAATAAGTAATTAAATTATTCATTTTATATTTGAATTACTACTAAAGTCTTGATTGATAGGCTGATTGAAAAATATCTATAGCTTTCAAATGATATCATATTTTTGAATCCAAAACATGCATCACATTCCATGCTTCACATACTATAGGATTAGAAAAAGAAAAATTGAATTTCATGAAGTTTTGACCAAGTTAAGCTGGTCAAACATACGATCTTTTATATTTTTTAAAAGTTGTAATAAAAAATTCATACTTAATTATTTACTTGGAAAAAATTACAAAAAAATATGCATCACATCGGGACATGAGTCCTCTACTTATATCTAAAATATTATAAAAAAAATTATCATTTTATTGTGGTTAGGGTGGTCAAACAAACACCTACTTATTTTTTCCTTGAAATTTTACTATTGCATTGAAATTTCAAATTTTCACCAAATAGATTTTTTTTTTTAAACAAACCTAGTTGTTTAGAAACTAAATTCAATTTGCTACAGATTCTATTCTTACATATTTTTGAAATAATATAGATAACTTATTCAATTTTTTACGTCAAATTGCCTAGCTCTGATTTTTCTAAATTTTTTGCCACTTAAGGGCCTATTTTTTCCATGATGATCTTGCACATACCCACTTGATCATGCTCATATAACTCGTGTTATTTGGAATGTAACCTTTATTGTGTCAATATTTTTCCACAAAACCTTTATTCTTTAAGGTCTTCCACCAACACTCAAGCACTATATGAGGCTCATGATCACCTCTCATGATGTAAATTACCTTCTAAAGAGGTATGTCATAAGTTTTCTTGACAAACTCCTTCCTCATGGCTTGTATCTTAGACATAGTTATCTCAAAACCACTTTGTATACCATGCAACATATCTTGAATTGACTCATGTATTGGTAATTGTCTACTTACCCCATTTACATCCATATCTTTTCCTCTTTGATCTTTCTTTACCATTGGTGATATTGACCTTGTCCTTCTGGCTGGTGAGCTTTTCCTGAGAACCTCACTCTGATGAAGAATTTTCACTTTCAGATCCTTATGAATCACTTAAGATCTGATATGTATGCATTGAGATATTAGTCTCGATTTATACTCTTAGTTTCTAGAACTGTATGGCTTCTCTCTGAGGTAAGTCCTTGTGTATGAATTCACATTGAGGGAGATCAAACGTGGGTCCTCCTTTTTGCAAGGTTGTATTTGTTGTCTCAACCTTGACTGGTTGTCAAGGTGGGATCCTTGAGTGTTGCTCTAGCTTGTTGTATCTTTATTTTGTATCAACTGATTAGAGGACTACCCTTTTAGTACACTCAACCTTCTACTATATAATCTACTTTGTGTACCATTTCCATCATTGCCTCATGTATGTTGACTACCTCATGGTGACTTGAATGGTGGCCTATCCTCAACTTGAGTGGAAATGTGCTTGTTGTTCCACATGTTTTCCACCTAGTTTCCACAACATTTTAGCCCTTTTGATAATGTGGAATGATTAAACATTGTCTCCTCACCTTAAACCTAGTGGGCAGACACATGTCACCTACATTGGTGACTTGAAAGCTCACCATCCTATGCGATGTGTGGTTGTCCAATAGGGTTAAGGTGAGAGGGACTTGTCAGTACCTTGGATTGTTCCTACTTGTTGTCCTATGTGCTTCATGATGATTTTAGCATGCCTTGATTTCTCCTTCATTATTTAAGAGATGCATAATTGAACTTGATGCATCTTTTTAATCTGATAATGAAATTTGATCAACTAGTGTGATTCCATATCGATTTAATTCATTAATAACATGTATATCTTTGATCAAGTTACTCAATTTCCTATCCCTCTTAAAACATTAGAGGGAAGCATTCTGATCTCTACCCTCGTGGGAGCCACATTTACCCCACATGTTGTAATTAGCTGAATCAGAATAGTAACAAGACTTGTCCTAAATCTACACAAGGAACAAACAATTAGATAAATAAAGCATATTATAGGTGTGTTTGATCACTTATTTCTTGTTTTCATGGAAACTTATGGTATGCTGCTTATTTAATGCATCTAGAAATCAGTTTATACATGTATAGGTGTATGTTAATGTGAGGTTTTGAGACTTTTCATTGCTTAGAGCATTGCTTAGATAACATCATTGTTATTTCCAGATGTAGGAAATAGGAGCACTATGGAGTTAGGAAAGACACAAGCATCTCGGGGGAAGTAGCAGGACAAGATGATGTAGCTAGAACCAGTCATTCTCAGCCAATGACTAGTCTCTCTCCTTATGTGCACATTTGTATTTGTTTAATTATTCATGTATATTCTTTTCTTTATTTTCATTGAAATATAAAGTTAGTCCCTTGGCTTGTGAGGGACATGTACACTTTCATGATTATCAATAAAGATTACATTTGTAACACATATGGTTCTCTTTCTCATTTGTTGTAATTGTAACATTGTAATAAAATGTAATTTGTTTCATTTGAAAATCTATTTCATGCATATTGAATGACTTAGTTGACTATGGTTTATCTTTTAAATGTTTAAACAAAAAACAAAAAAAAGAATAAACACTAAGTTACCTTATTTTTAGCTGAAAGTTAAAAATTAGGTAACAATTTTTGCGACATCTGCTATATGTTTGCATGCTAAACATGAGACCAACTACCTAAGCCTTATCCATTTGGCATAGAGTCACTCAAAAAACTAACACCACTTGAAAATAACATTGTATATTGTTGTAACTCACTAAACCAACAAGAGAAACTTTGAAAACTATTGAAAAACAAAGACAACAAAATGAAAACTACCACCTAACTATGCAAATATAGCACTTAGGGAAAACTGAAAAAACATCTATCTAATGAAACTAAACTAACCTACTCTAACAAACAAAGAAGTTGGTCAAACAAAACCATTGATAGGATTTGCAAATTAACACCCCTTTTTAATCAACAACTGATGCATTACATGATTATGCATTGCTGAAGAACATGAAACACGTGCATATATTCAAAATATTGTTGCAATGTTTCATGAAATATGTAAAGAATCTCACTTACACCTTGATCTCGATCATGCCTATTGTTGTCCTGAACTAGACAGGTGAGTTGAATTCGATCACCTTTAGTTGCAAATCCAAAATCAACTTCTTCTTTAATTGCATCCTCATACTTGGTTGGAAGCATGACCTTTGGTACTTCAGTGGCCTCTAAACTATCTAAATATCTAATGGGGTGGCCTATTGAAATGACAAAGGTTGAATTTCCCTTGTTGGTTGCTTCTCTTCCTTCTTGGTTTTCATGGTTGTCCTACTTCGTGGCTTCACCTTGCATTATGATTTTCCAAGTTGATTCTTCCTCCATTATTAATGAACAATCACCTTTCACCAAGGTAGCTAATAACTTATCAAAGTTGTCAGCTATTGGAAGGCTCTTAAAGTCATCTTGTTTAACCTTAAAATCCACATTATCACTCAAAGAGATGTACTCCAAAACAAGCTTTTCTTCTTCAATGAAGGCATGCTAGTGTTCAAATAGTGAAGTACCTTCCTGAAAAAAACTTTTAGTTGGTAAATCAGCTTCAAGCTCTACTGTATAGCAGAAAGGAAGCTCATCAAACCATATAAGACATTGCAAATCAGACTCAAGAGAAGTTTCTTTCTCAAACTTGTGAACCTGTTGTTCAATTTCTACATCAGTGCCAAACTACTTTAGTAAATCTGATTCCTTTTCATCCAATTTTGAACAAAATGTTCAATTATATCAATGTACACTTCTTCATAAAGCTCAACATTAGCTTTCCCATGCATAACATGCTCAAAAATATCAAATCCGGTTGTACACTACTCCTCTTCAACAACCACTTTCACCTTCTCCTCCTACTATCCAAGCTTTTTCCATTGTAGCCTATATTCCTCCATAGCTAAATGCAACAAGTTCACACTCCTAGTCTCCTCCATGTTGAGTGAGTTGTGTGGGCCAAGGGTTTTCTCTTCTTTTTATTTCTGGATGTTAGAGCATGGTTCCAATTGAATGATAGATGGAGGAACCTTACAGGGTGGAGGATATGGCTCTTTCCAACTTGAAAACCTATGGGTAGAAGGCCCATTGGTAGGGTCACTCAATGGCTCAACAAGTTCTTCTTGTCTAATGCTAGGGAACTTGTACTTAGGAACCTCTTCACTCATAGGATGATTCAACATTGTAGGAGGAATTGAGCTAAAACTAGGAAAGGAAGGGGTTGCCTAAGTTTCATACCTTAGTTGGAATTCCTCTATAGACATTTTCTTTGCCAGACATTCCTCATGTTATCTCCTTTAAATCTCCATCTCCTGCTCTTGGATGTATGCCTAGTAGGATAATTCCTCTCGATGCATGCCAACCTCCTATTGCTACATTTGATACTCTTGTTCTTTATTGATCTCATCCATCTGCCTAAAGAAATCTAGCAATATACTATCAATATTGCTAATCCCCATATCATCAAGCATTTTGGGGCTGCAAATGAGAACATGACTGTTGTTTTGTAACAAAAATATCCTTCTTGAGGCTGGTTTTGGGCATATACTGGCTGATATTGAGATTAAGCAGGAGTGGAAGGGCGGGGAACATAATGAGAATGATGGTAACTTGCTGCCATAGGGTTATTTGAAATAAAACCAACAATTTGTTATGTGTGGTATGGATGATAAAAGGTCATACATGCATAATTTTCATGGAATGGTGGGTAATTGGCATTTTCATGATATGTTGGGTGATCTATGACATGTTTTCATGAAATATGGATATGCTTATTCATTCAAAAGCTAGAACATGAGACAAAATCATATTTAATTGAAACTAACCAGCACTTGATCATACTAAAACTAGTAAAACTTCTCAGAGTCACCAAGTATGTAAAGAAAATGCCTCTAAAAGGTTGAACTACTATTGCACACACCAAAAACAACAACAACAAAATGTGAAAAATGAACTAAGAAGTAGTTCACCTGTCCCACTAGGCAAGCAAAAACTATTAGTGATCCAAATCTACACCCTAATGCCAAGCTATGAAAGAACTTAGCAGGTTTGGATGTAGCATGGGACTACTTTCAAGTTGTGGGTGTCCTATTCAAAAGTAGGCCTCCAGATTATGGGTTGGCTCCCCTTTTGATGCCACCTAACTACTGATTTTTGAGATAAAGGATAAGAAATGAATAACACATAGAAATAACTTGAAAAACTTAAGGTGATACACTAAAAATAAACTAGGACCTAATAACAGCCTATCACATTCAAAATAATATCATAAAACTTGGCTTACACAACTCATTTTCAAATGTAGTTCACATAAGCAATTTATAAGGAGGTCTCTAAACAAGGATTTTAGAAGGAAAACAAAGGTCTCACAAAGGAAAACACTATTGAATAACACAATTTATAACCTGTTAACATGCATTTTCTACTAAACAGATGCCTAAACATGAGACAAGTTTGCAAGGAAAGATAAATTTTCACAAGACAAATTGATCAATCACTAACAACATACTATGAAACATGAAATGAGAAGGTAAAATTATCTATTTTATTAATTCAAAGTGCTTATTGTATCACAAGTCCATTTGAGTTACAATACTACTCCATGATGAAAAATAGCTCCAAAAAATAAAGCTATCACTCTACTAGAAAGAAAGAACTCCCTCCAAAATGCCAAAATCAAGCTACTTAAGCAAAAATATCACACAACTCTCATGCCTTCCAATTTAGAAGGTTCTAGTTGGATGAGGAACAAAAGCCAAAAAATAACTTTCTAAAATCACTCCAAAAATTCCTCCAAATGGTCCAAATTCAAGCCAAGTCCAAGATCAAAGATCACACTAAAGGTGTGATAAAACAGACTCCAAAATGGCACATGTCTCTAAAATAGTCAAATGCACCACCTAGACACTCTCCTCATGTCTACAAGTCATCAATTTTGTCTCCCAACTTTGACTCATGCAATATGTGTATTTTGAAAACACAAGACTCCAAAAAAGCATTAAAAATAATAACTTGTTTAAGTGATTCATAATACACCACTTAATAAATTTATTTTAAATATTAAAGCAGAATACAAGAGGGCCCCACCACCTATTTGAATTACATTACATGTTCATTAAAAATACATAATAAAAGCGATTTACAAATCACTTAAATGATATCTTACACTTTGAAATAAGATGCAAAAATAATGCTGCCAAAATGCTTTCAAAAAATTAAACAAAGTAAAACTCCAAGGCATTTGATCATCATCACATACTTCATTCTTCACTCCAAGGCCACACACTTGGTCAACATCTCTAATTTTTCAAGGCAAAACAGAGGTTCAAATTTCAGCCTATGTAGGCATTTAGGGAATCTACATGATCATAAAAGGCTTCCACACTTCTTGGAAGGAACATCTAAAGGTTTTCAAGGCATATCACATTTTAGAGGGAAAGGAATATTTCACATGTCTCAAAAGCAACATATGACCAAAGTTCAAAGGCATAATATGTGTGACTTGGCACACTCATGTTTCATTTTGAAACACAACAATTTTTGACAAGGCATCAAGTTTACAAGGCAAGAATTTTCCTAAGTCTTTAAACCCCCATTCGGCCCCCACTATGCAATTAAATGTGTTTCATTTTTTAAAAGAAAGGGAAAATCCCATTAGCCAATTTAGGGATTTAACCCTAAAACACAACTAAGTAGAATGAAGAAAAAAAAACATTCATTTCTTACATTGAGCTTTCTGAAATTTCTTAGCCACCATAGGGTTTCAAGGGCATCACTAGAAAAAAATTTGTTGACTGGTTTTGGCCGATTTCATGAAGAAATCATGTCATTTCCACTGAGAACAACAGGTAACTATTAGTTTTTTGAGAAAAATATGCATTTTTCATTCTTTCAAAGGCTATTCATGAGTAAAATGTAGTGGCCCAAGCACATTTTCTGATCATTTTATCGTTTTAGTTGCCATTGGTGTTTTTTTAAGATTAAAAAGAAGATTTTTTTAGAAAGAACAAGATTTGTATATTGCAAGAAAAATGAGCAAAAAGCTCATGTAAGCCTTCATTCAACCCACTCCATTATGGTTTTTAGCAAAAAAAAAGCCATTTTGAGCCCTCCATCTTGAAAATATAACAAAAATGTTTATTTCCTTATTTTCATTTGGATTCAAATGAAGAAACCCCAATCTCTTTTATTGTTTCATGAAGAAATAATGTTCTTTTGGCCATGGCCATGAAAAGAGAAGTAGGGTATTCTAATACATTTTATTGCTTTCTCTAATTACCTACATGAAAGCTCTCTTTTTGTATCTCTGTATTTGCAATTTAATTGCAAAGACCCAAGTGGGTTTCTTCTCCATTTTGTAGAAGCTTTGCAATTTTCTATAAAACCCCAAACATGTTTTTGACATATGTAAATTAAAGAAGATTCTTTCTACTTCTACATTTTGCAGTTTTTCATGTATTTTCCCTTTTTAAGAAAAACCTTCCTATGCTAATAAAATGTGCAAGATTATAATGTGAATGAGATTTCATGAGGTTTAGAAGTTGAAACCAGAGCTACCTCTATTCCACAATAAAAATGCTACCATGTGAAGAAAAACTAGGCTTGCTAAATGATTCAGTGCCATTGCATAGTACGGGTATAATTCAAAGGCTCTAAACATCTTTTCCATTATTTCATGAACACTTATCCTTATTGATCTTTGCAATTTAAGCTTCCACCACTTGTCTTTTTCTTCCCTCATTTTCCAATAACGTGGTTACTATGCCCTTCAACCAGCAGTTACCTTTGGCTAGGTTGGTGATCTTGTTTCCTTGCTTCATTTAACTTTCTTACTTCACTGTATCGACCACTAATAGAATAACACTAACCTCATTAAACTGAATCTGTGGTATTCTTGTGTTGTTTTCATTTCTAGATGCATGGACATCTAAATTAGAATGAAGTGGGATGGGAAATTGTATTCCTGGTAATACTTTCAATTCATTTATTCCATCTAAGACAATAATTGGTGTCATGTTACATGTGTTCAAACTACTTTTACTTAAGGTTGTCTCGACACACTAAGAGTCTCTAGAGTTGATATTACTAGAATCACTTGGTTTTGTTATAGGAAACTCCTCATTTGCCTCTTGTTTCTTCTTTAATGATGATTCATTTTTTTTTACTCAAATTTTGATAAAGAATAACTTACTTGAATCCTATGTCACTATCATACACAACTCTGCCTTTATTTGAAACTGGCACTTCTTTGGCTATCTTGAAACTATTCATAATATTATGTTAATGCTCTTCTAATTCCCCTTTTCCCACTTTTAATATTGAAGGATTTCCCATTATGCATTCCTTTAATTGTTATCCTCATTATAGCCATGGAATGGTTGTTCCTCACATGATAGTCATACTGTCATTCCAAACATTTATTGTCCTTATTACTGTCATTTATGCCATGACTGTCCTATAACCTGCATATGGTTTCTACCCTTTGTGGATGTCACTAGGGATGTCATTTTGAAATGACACTTAAATATCTTGATCATATTCCTCTCAAACTTGAATCATTCTTAACAACCCTAGATTCACTTTCATCAAACACTTGATCATGCTCATATAACTCATGTTATTTTGCACGAAACCTTTATGGTGTCAAGCTTTTTCCACAAAACCCTTATGATTTAAGGTCTGCCACCAACTCTCAAGTATTGTGTGAGGTTCATGATCACCTCTCATGATGTAAATTACCTTCTAAAGAGGTATGTCATAAGTTTTCTCTACAAACTCCTTCCTCATGGCTTGTATCTTAGACATAGTGATCTCAAAACCCCTTTGTAGACCATGCAACATATCTTGAAATGACATAGTTTTCTCTACTTACCCCATTTACATTCTTATCTTTTCCTCTTTGATCTATCTTTACCATTGGTGATAGTTACCTTGTCTTTCTGGCTAGTAAGATTTTCCTGAGAACCTCACAGTGATGAAGAATTTTCAATTTCAGATCCTTGTGAATCACTTAATATCTGATATGTCTGCATTTAGATCTTAGTCTCAATTGATACTCTCGGTGTCTAGAACTATATGGTGTCTCTCTGAGGTAAGTACTTGTGTATGAAGTCACATTGAGGTATATCAAAGGTGGGTCCTCCTTTTTGCAAGGTTGTATTTGTTGTCCCAACCTTGACTAGTTGTCAAGGTGGGATCCTTGAGTGTTTCTCTAGCTTGTTGTCTCTTTATTTTGTATCAGCTGATTAGATGACCACCTCTTAGTACACTCAACCTTCTACTATATAATCTACTCTATGTACCATTTCCATGACTGCCTCATGTATGTGGACTGCCTCATGGTGACTTGAATGGTGGTCTATCCTCAACTTGAGTGAAAATGTGCTTGTTGTTCCACATGTTTTCCACCTGTTTTCCAACACATTTTAGCCCTTTTGATCATTTCCAATGATTAAACATTGTCTCCTCACCTTAAACCTAGTGGGCAGACACATGTCACCTATGTTGGTGACCTGAAAGCTCACCATCGTATATGATGTGTGGTTGTCCAATAGAGTTAATGTGAGAGGAACTTGTCAATACCTTGGATTGTACCTTCTTTCTACCTGATGTGCTTCATGATGAGTTTAGGCATGCCTTGATTTCTCCTTCATTATATAAGAAATGCATAATTGAACTTGATACATCTTTTGAATTTGATAATGAAAGTTGATCAACTGGTGCGATTCTATATTGATTTAATGCATTAATAACATGTATATCTTTGATCAAGTTGCTCAATTTCCTATCCCTCTTAAAACATTAGAGTGTAGCAATGATGAGCTCTACCCTCGTGGGAGCCACATTTACCCCACATGTTGTAATTAGTTAAGTCAGAACAGTAACACGACTTGTCCTAAATCTGCACAAGGAACAAATAGTTAGATAAACAAAGCATATCATAGGTGTGTTTGATCACTTATTTCTTGTTTGAATTAGGGACACTTATGGTATGTTGCTTATTTAATGCATCTAGAGATCAGTTTATACATGCATAGGTGTATTTTCATTTAAGGTTTGAGAGTTTTCATTTCTTAGAGCATTTCTCTAACATCATTGTTATTTCCAAATGCAAGAACTAGGAGCACTATGGAGCTAGGAAAGACACAAGTAGCTCAGGGGTAGCGACAGGACAAGATGAGACATCTAGAACTAGTCATTCTTAGGCAATGACTAGTCTCTCTCCTTATATGCACATTTGTATTTGTTTACTTATTCATGTGTATATACTATTCTTTATTTTCATTGAATAAGTAAAGTTAGTCCCTTGGCTTGTGAGGGACATGTACACTTTCATGATTATAAATAAAGATTACATTTGTAACGCATATGATTCTCTTTCTCATTTTTTGTAATTGTAACATTGGTATAAAATGTAATATTTTTTATTTTACAATCTCTTTCATGCATATTGATGACTTAGTAGATTATGGTTTATCTTTTAAATGTTTAAAGAAAAAACACAAAAAGAATAAACACTAAGTTACTTGATTTTCAACTGAAAGCTAAAAATCAGCTAACAATCATAATAGAAAAAACCTTGTGAGTGTTGGTGTGAATAAATGTGTTGTACCTAGCTAATTCATTCACTAGGTAATTAGGCGACATATTCACATGTTAAGTTTACCTAGGATATAAGATTCTTTCTAGAATTCTTAGTTGGATTTTCTAGAACTTATCTTATCTAGCTATATTGCATGATTCCTAGGTAGTTAGTTATCTCATGTCATAGGATTAAGGCACTTTTCATGATCTTGTCTAATCCTATCTCTCAACTTTTCCTTTATAAGCAGGGCATCTCATGTACATTTGCATCAATTCAACCATTAATCAATCTTGCATTGTGAAGCAAGCTTTCTTGCCATTTTGTCTCTTATGGAAGTGGTTTTGGTCTAGAAACTGTTCCTAGGGGTGTTGGGGAGTCGCCATTTACTCCCAAAGTGAGCTTCCATGAAACATTTGCACACAATGAGCCCAATTCACATTATCAAAGATATTGATAAGAGAGTTGATTAAAAATTACAATATGAGCTTGCTTAAATAAGCAAGTAAGAGGCCATCCACCTATCATGTGGATTGAAAAGTGCCCCATGAAGTGGCACAAATAAGAAGGAAAGTTTCCTATAGGTGTTAACCTTTGGATCACTTGGAACATGCAAACCAACAACCTATTTGACCAAGTCATCAACCTTGGTGACAAGTGTTGAATGATTAGAAAAGTGACCTTTGAGGTGAGATGGAAAGTCTTCCAATATCAAAAGGCATACACATGAGGTTTACTAGACAACTAGGTAACCTCTAGAGGCCTAAAAGGTTGCACATTCAGTTAGAAAAAGATGTTGTCTAACCTCATTAACCTAAGTACACTTAAGCTATACTTAATAGATAAATTATTCACTCAAAAAAAATTATGGTCTTCCATATCATATTTCCCTATAGTACATGTTCAAATGTGATACTTTTCTTTCGGTTTATTCCTTTACACATTTGATCCATCGTCACTTTGGTAATTATACCTTGGTGCATAACATCTAGTACAAAAAAAAATCAAGGTTTCTCAAACTATGTCATCATAGCTATATCCTTCCTTGATATCCCCATCCATATTATTATCCCAAGTCATTTGTTGTTTCATCTACTTGTATATTTCATCCTTCAATCTCTTCATCCCTTTTGACATCACACCTATGTTCTTCAAACCTACCTCTCCTCTCAAGGTGGCATACCAACCTCCCTCCTTGTCATTCCCATATTTCCAATGAATAGGGAATATTGCTACTAGTAATTTCTCAACAAAATCCACTATATTTTATTCTTCTTTAAAATGATATTGTTTCATCTAATTGCAACACAATCTCAAAGAGGAAGAGAGTGTAGACTCCTAAAATATTTGACACCTAACCAAACTTGATTTTTTCATATTCTATCATTAATTAAATAAATTTAATTATTTAATTAACCTTTCCAATCATCCTGGGTATGTGCAAGATCATCATGGAAAAAATAGGCCCTTAAGTGGTGATAAAATTCAGAAAAATTAGAGTTAGGCAACGACATAAAAAATTGAATAATTTATGTATATTATTTCAAAAATATGTTAGAATAGAATCTTTAGAAAATTGAATGTAGTTTCTAAACTACTAGGTTTATTTTAAAATAAAATCTATTTGGTGAAAATTTGAAATTTCAATGTGGTAGCACTTAAATTTCAAGGAAAAAATAAGAAGTAGGTGTCTGTCTGATTACCCTAACAACAATAAAATGATAATATTTTTGTTATAAGATTTTATATATAAGTAGAGGACTCATGTCCTGATGTGATGCATATTTTTTTGTAATTTTTTTCCTAGTAAATAATTAATTATGAATTTTTTTATTACAACTTTTAAAAAATATAAGAACTCATATGTCTAACCACTTTAACTTGGTCAAAATTTCATGAAATTCATATTTTTTTTAATCCTATAGTATGAAAAGCATAAAATGTGACGCATGTTTCAGATTCAAAAAATCTGATACCATTTGAAAGCTATAGATGTTTTTCAATCAGCCTATTAATGAGGACTTCAGTCATAATTCAAATAGAAAATGAATAATAATTATTTACTAAATTCAAAGTAAAGTATAAATTATATTGGTGGAAAGTTGAGAATATCCTTTAAAAACCCTTTTCATTTCATCAATTTTGGGTAAAAAATAGTCGTCAGCCACATACGCTACACATACCCATCATATCGCCACTTTTTGGCCCATCATGATCCTGCAAATACCCTCCTTCAATCATTAATTAAATAAATATAAAATATTTTATCCCCATTCCTCTATAGTCACCCTAAATTAAATAATTTATATTTATTTAATTAGGGTCAACCTTGATAAATATATCCTCTATAGTTTAAATAGATACAATCTATTTATTTAATCCCTTCATTTCCATACAAATATAATTAGTTGATTAAAATAAATTAATAGAAATAAATAATCCTTCCACATTATTAAATATGATTAATCTAATTAATTATTTATCCCTGCAATATTAAATGAAATCCTAGTCATCCATTTAGTCTATAAGATCCTTACCATCCATCCTAGACATGCGACCTCTCACATGTGTGAGAGGACACTTGTCAAATCTCTTTCCCATGTAATCTCTCACATGTGTATGAGGACTCACAAATCCAATATCTTCTCCTCATGTGATCTCTCACACACATGAGAGGAATAACATGTTCCATCACTTATCCCCATGTCACCTCTTATATATATGTGAGAGGAAATTTATCAAATCTCTCTTCTACATGTTCTTCGCACATGTATGAGAGAAAAATTGTCATTTCCCTTATCCCCATGTAATCTCTCATATGTATGATAATATTTTAATCTCATCCATCCATTCAAACCAAATCAATAATAACCCTTCAAATATCCTTGATCTCCTCCTCCCCAAGTGCACCAATCACAAGGTGTCACTGGAAAAAAATTAATTCATCTAAGTCTCTCAAGCATTCTTAGTTCTTAATCTTGAGATTTAATCTCAACAGACGATCAAACATTTAAAAAATATATTAATTAACCTTCTCCAAAGTTATTTTCATCAAGTCTATCCAATGAAAAGACATGTTTCTAGTATGAAGATCAACCTCCACATCAACAAACATCTAGATCATATCAAGTGGTGTTGAGAGGCCCCTTGTAAGATCTCTCAACTTGGGGTGCATTGCCTTTTCAAACGCAAAAGGAGGTATACGTAGAGGAAAGGTATAAGGTTCTTGTTTGTATTTGAATCTTGTTTTCTATCTCCTTGTTTCTCCATGCATATATATGTTATGAAAAAATTCTTATAAATGAAAAATAAGAAGTGGAGCTATTTTAAGAGGGAATTTTATATTCATTTATTTTACTTCTTGTAAAATCACTCTCAACATCATAAAATTAGGATGATTGTATGCATTTAAATGGGAAGAATTGGAGGTTTCTTTTTGAGAAATTTTTTGGTTCATATAATGAAGAATTCAATAGATTTCTATTTTAGCTACTTCACATGGGATATCCCTTCAATGCTCCAAGTTTGTAGAAATTCTAGTTTCAAATTCTTAGATTATGTATACCTATTTTTCCTTGATTTCAAATATCATTATTAATAAGAAACATAGTATGCATTTTTCATCCATTGAATCTCTCACCTTACCCTCACAAGATCTAGGTGATTAGAATATGGTAAATGTTTTCATTGTAATTCTCATTTGTACTTATGAAAATATGGTTTGATAGGTCCTAGGTTTATATAGTAAATTAGATCTTTAGTCCTAAATGGAATTACCATATGGTCAAAGACAATAACTTTTGGGGATTTATGGGAATAATTTTGAATACTTTAGAAATGTGAATATATTCCAAACAATAGTATTTTAAAATTTATGAAATTTATGATTTAATAGTAACATAAACATATTGTTTAAGGCATAAAAGGTAAATATATAAGGAATGGATAATTAATTAATTAATTTAATTTTTTTTAAATAAACATAACTAAATAAGAAAAATTTCCAATGGGTTCACACTTGCACTCCCATCAATCATAAAGTTTTGAATGAAAATTTCCCAATTGATGATGAGTCTTATTCCTTCATTGATCTTGTGTTAGATCTAAATTTTGTATAGTTTTATTTTGTTGTGCTTGATGCAGAGTTGGTTTTTGGTTATGGGTAAGGGATTTCCACTTCTATTTACATCTTCCCTACACCCTTTTGAATAGGACTACCTTTATATTTGGGAATCCATTCCTGCAAATGCATTGATGGTGGGATCCAAGGTGCATGATGCTTTGGACAAAAGGATTTACATCCTTGATGTGAGTTTAGGTGCTTTTGTGCTAGTTCTTCACCCATCCCCTTCTCATTCTTATGTGGAGGCAATATCCACTAACCCCTTTGCAATTTTTTTTCTCTTTTAAAAAAATAGTCACCTCTTCTCTATGCTACTACTACTCCTATGGTGATTTTTGGGTTTGAAGTAATTGAAAATGAGGCTTTCTTCTCAAATAAGGGTTTAATTTTTAGATTTAGAAAATTTTGGCCTTATCTTCTAGAACTACATCAATAGATTTTTTAGCATTGGGATCCACTCGTTGAGGGTAAGATAGAGATTTACCCATGTGCTAGGGGAGATTTTGTGGTTGTTTTTTAAAAAATTAATTATAGAGAGGCTCTATTAGTTATTGGTGGATACATGTGGGGCTTACATCCTCTCTCGTTTCATCCTTGGTTTCACTTTTTCAATCCCTTGAAAGAGCCTATTGACATAATGCCTTATCTACAATTATAGTATTGGTGCAGATCAACCTATGAGGCCATTGGCAATGCTCTAGGTCACTTCCTAAAGGTGAACACTACTTTGGAATTCACTCATACTTCATTTACATGTATTTTGGTGCATGTTGATCTATTAAAGGATTTACTAGGTGAGGTTGTTTTATTGGCGAATGACTAGCCTTGGTCTCAAGTTATCAATTATAAGGGCAACCCCTTTTGATGTAAACATTGCTTCGCTACTAGCCACTTGGCTTTGGATTGTCCCCATGGTATCCAAATATCATCCTCCTCAACTTAGTGGTATAATGCTCTTCCCCACCATCTTATTGTGTTTCCAAATAAATCAATCATTGATTTTAGGGAGTTGGAGCTACACTCCTCCACTCCAACTATTATACACTCTAAGCCTAGTGAGGCTTCCATGGCTCCCTTGATTCATGATTAAAAAGCTCAATAAATTGAATCTATTTTACATTCAATTTTGACACAATTATCAACTATTCTTAATATGGTAGTTTTTCAGTCAATATCTCCACTTTGTTCCTTTGGTTGTGTAGAGCCCATGATTGGGCTCTCTATGTGAAAATCCTTGCCTACCTCCCCGTTCTCCTCAATCTATGTACATATAAGACAACATTTCATAGATAGTTGTTGAAAGGTGGAAGAAGGGTCTTCCAAAATCTATATCAAGACACCAAATTTAAGAGTGTGATTGAATAGGGTTGGATTGATCAATTGACACCAAATTTAAGAGTGTGATTGAATAGGGTTGGATTGACATTGTTTAGATTATATCATTTGATTTTTAAATTTTTTTTTACAACTTTGTTGCAATTTTGTTCTATTTTTTTATTGATTTCATTTTGTTCTTTTATAATAGAGTTTGATGGGGTTGGGCTTAACCAACACACATTAAGTTGGGGCCCACTTAATGTATTATGTTCTCTAAACAATTCCAATTCTCGTAGACACTTTCCATTACAATTAGTGGTCAACAGTTCCAACAGTCCGCAATTCCCATGCATAAGAGAAACAAAAAATCAAATTCAAAAGTTGTTCTCGCGTTGCTGCGACAGTTAGGTGAATGCGACTTTTTCTTCGTAAAAACATAAAAGATATACATCTTTTTATCAGATTCAGTTGGAATGGCTTTCAAAATGTGGAAGCATAGACAAGGCTTGTAAGCTGTTTGACAAAATATCTCAAAGATATGTGGTTTCATGGAATGCGGCGATTGTAGGATATCCATAAAATGGACTGTTGAAAGGTTTTTAGAAACGTTCATTCAAGAAAATGCAATTTGTAGGTGTGAAGCCAGTCTTTTCAACCTTTACCAGTATCGTCCCAGCCTATACCAAATGAGAGCTTTGGAGCAGCATATCGACATCCATCAAAGCATAAAGGATAGAGGAATTGTGTCAGATGTTGTAGTTCCAGTAGACATGTATGCAAAAAGTGAAAGCATAGATAGGGCACATGAACTGTTTGACAAAATGCCTCAAGCGTGAATTTCTCGACAAAATGCCTTAGGTGTGAACTATTTCACAAAATTCCTCAAAGAAATGTGATCTCATGGAATGCCTCAAAGAAACGTGACCTCATGGAATGCAATAATTGTAGGATATGCGCAAAATGAATTTTTCAAGAATGTCTTCAAAATCTTTGAATGCCTTCAAAAAATTTGAATTAATGAAGCACTATTAGAGGTATTCAATTTTTTTAGGAGTATTTTAAAGTGGGTGGTCTCATGAATTTAAAAACTCTAAATGATTGATAGGTAGCAGAAAATTTCCTAAGCTAGCAGGGTAATTTCTAGTCCTACCCAAATGCACCTACTTAAAATTGAAAATTAAAAAGTAGGGCCACCTATTTATGAGAAAAAATTATAATAACTCTTATATCCTTTTGTTTTTGCCTCATGGAATCCCATGTTCCATAAAAATAACTCTTGAAGCCCTTCCATGAGATTGCAATCTTAGAAATATTTACAGGGACATTTAGTTTTCATTTGGATCCTAAAAGTGATGTGACTTTATCAACTATCTATAGAGAACTGGGAAAATGGTGTGCGCTTCAAATGATAATGAGTTTAATGTAAGAAAAGAATTAAAATATCCCTTGATGTAGTTAGATTGAAAGCCAAAAAATGGTACATGCATTTTGTGTAGGAAAAAAATCATATTCAAACATAGAAGATTTTTTCAAAATTGGAGAGTTTGACTTGGGAAGGTAGGACAATATTTTCTGGATTCAAGACATTTACTTAGTGATATGAAAAAGGAGGAAAAATAATTATTTCTCTATCATAATAGGAAAAAGTTGGCAATTTCTTTTGGTTTGTTAGATATGCCCACCAAAAACAACTGTTAGAGTTGTGAAGAACCTCCAACTATAATAAAATTTATCTCCACAATTGCTACAAGAGAAATTGTTGTAAGAGATGCAAATTATTTCCATGATTTTAAACATGGAGAACAATTTTATAGAGTATTATCATTGACACTAAATGAAGTGATCTAAAAAATATGTTTGCACTATAATAATGTGAACCATGTCATACCTAAACTAATATTGGAGTAAATATTTATTTTCAGTTTTTAGAAACTTCTTTTGCTTTTGTCTTTTGTTTTAAGAATTTAGCTTTATAGACTATGACATTGGCTTCATAAAATTATATGCGTAGGGTACAATGTAGATCACTTTTTATATATCTATGAAATATTAATTTTATGATAACATGGATATTTAATTGAATGGTTTTCATAAAATGAACATATATATGATATGAAAAGTTGGAGGAGGAGGTGAAAAATAATTAAAAAATCAATGGTGAGGAACACTTCAAGTAAATGGAAAGATGTTTGACTGGCGAGAAATGGGAGAGGGGTGCTCACAATTACTCTTGATGTTTTGTATAGTTATTTTGTTTGGACTAATTATGTTATCTTTTGTCTACGTAAAGGTAACCATTTAATTACAACAATATAGTGGGACCCTTCAAACAATGATATACATTTTCATTGATCCTTTTGAGCATTTGACAATTTCCTACATTATCCATGCAATAACAAGATCAACTTGTCATGACATGGCATTTTAAGTGGATCCATTTTATGTTTGGATGGATCATCAATGGAAAAAAGCATGAGGTGGTATTGTACTTAATACCTTATAAAGGGCATGTCCAAGATCATGGGGGTCCACAAAGTGGCAATGAGGAAAAAGACACATTTTTTACTTCGCCAAAATCGTAAAAAAAAAATGTTGACTTTTTGTATGGGTCAGATACAATATCCATTTTGGTTTTGGTAATACTAAACCAAAACGAATATCCATTTATAACAAATATCCATTTTGAAACTGATATCCATTATAAATAGATATTTGTTTCCCAAAATTAATTTCATCAATTTATGCAAACAAAATGGATGAAACAAAATAGATATCCATTTCAAAATGGACATCCGTTTCAAAACAAATATCTGTTTTGAAAAGCTTAAAAAGCACACTTCAGTAAAATGGGCATAACTTCTGTATTATTGATCAAAATTCTGACTTCTTACAAGCATTAGAAAGGTGATTCAGAGTTCTATGCAATGGATAAGATTATTTTGATAGATTTAGCACAAAAAAATAATTATAATCATTTTAAGTTCCCCCTTAAGTTTCAAAATTTTAAATGCTCATAATTTTTAAATACAAAGTCTTTTTATTCATGTTTTAATTGGTAATAATCATCCTAAATGACTTGAAACATTAAATAAGTAATAAATAATGAAAAAATTATATTTTTTACTAAGGAGAGTAAAAAATTGCATAAATCATCATAAAAAGCCTCCTTGTTGTCTTTGATCCTATTCGCACCTTTACCCAAGTTGAACTACGAGAACATATATATATCCCTCTATATATTTAGCTATCTCTCCCTCTCTTCTCCTCTCCTTCATTTACCCTCTCTACCTATCTCTCCACTTTCCCCTTACTCTACCTTTATCTATATCTCTCCTCTCTCTCTCCCTCTCTACCTAGCTCTCTCACTTTCTCTTCCCCTCTATCTTTAACAATTTATATATCTATACATATCTCTCCCTCTTTCTATCTATATCTCTCCCCCTATCTCCATCTATCTGTATCACTCCATATTTCTATATCTCTCTCTCTCTCTCTCTCTCTCTCTCTCTCTCTCTCTCTCTCTCTCTCTCTCTCTCTCTCTCTCTCTCTTGCTCGCTCCCTCCCTCCCTCCCTCTCTCTCTATGTCTCTCACTCACTCTCCCTCTCCCTCCCTCTATCTATTTATATAATCTACATTTTCATCAAGTTATCTCCATATCTCTCTCTCTCACTCATATATAAATATAGACCCTATTTATATAGGTCCCTATATCTATCTCTTTTTCTATGTCCCTACTCCATATCTCTCTCCCTATCTCTATTACTTATTTCTATCACCTCCTTTCTCTAGCACTCTTTCCCCCTCTACTTATATCTCTCTATCTCTCTCTTTATATCTATCTATATCTCATTATCTCTACCTCTCTCTTATTCATTTTCTCTCTCTCTCTATCCCTTTCTATCCATATATTTATATACCTGTATCTCCCTACATCTCTATCTCTTTATATCTCCCTCTATCATTATCTCTCCATATTTCCCTCTCCCACTATATATTGATATATATTTTCCCCTCTTCTTCTCTCTCTACCTCTCAGCCTATCTCTCTCCTTTTCTCTACCTCTATCCCTCTATCTACATCCTCTTTATATATTTCCCACTTTCCCTCCCTCTATCTCCCCCCTCTCTATCTATCTCTTTATCTCTCTATATCTCTACCTCTTTATCTCTCTCCTTTTCTCTACCTCTACCTCTCTATCTAGGGTACTTGGAGAGATGGGTAGGGAGTGGAAGAGGCTTCAGAGAGAGAGGGAGAGAGGGAGTGGGAGAGAGGGAGAGACCTGAGAGAATTTTATGCATCCACACTAGGTCTTAGTACCCTTTGCTTGACATGGGAATAAATCATGGTAAATTGGGCTTAATGAGGACATGATTTAGGTGTTGTGAGGAATTTTATGTATCCACACTAGGTCTTAGACCCTTGAAAATTGAATAACATGCTTTTAACATCTTATAAAGGTGTTGTAAAGTCTTGTAATGGACTTTGATGCCTTTCTAGACTTAATAAACCCATTTCCCCCTAATTCAACATTATAAAACATATTTAAATTCATATTCACATCAATCTAGAAGGCTTGTAAAATGAAATTAATGTTAAACTAGTGTTGTAATGTGTCTCACACATTCACATCGGTTCTTTTGCCTTCCTAGGCTATGTGGACCTCATTTTAGTGTTGCAAAGTGTATTAAATCACACTTTCACATTAAATTATGTGTCCCAAGCCCTAATTGACTTTTACATCATCACTAATAGACCCCTATTAACCCATATTGTGCATCCTGAGGCTTAAATTGATCAAATACCTGACAAAGTTGTAATTTAAACCTTATTTCCTTATCTCATGACATCTTAGCTGTCAAAATGGCCCCTGTGGGACCTATTCACCATGCATGGTGAATCAGTCCTATCTAGGTGGGACCCATTTGCCATGTGTGGTAAATCAGTCCCATTTGGCCCTTGACTTTTGAGCAGGAAAAGAGTGAAATTTAAGTTTATAATTTCTTCATGTCATCCTATGATGAGGTATTAACGGGTGAAATAGGTGAATTTACTATAAATATAATTCTTTTAACCCTAATTCATATCTCTTATCATTATTCATCCACCAATCTTCCATCTCAAGTCAAGCAGCTTAGGGTTTTATCATTTCAAGTCACCAAGATATCAATTTTTAGACATTTAAGGGAGGATTCTTCATGTTTTTTTGAAAAATTTCAAGATCAAACATCTTGGAAAGGTAATAAACTTCTTTATTTCATGTTTCATTACATTCTTTCTCTATTTTGGTTTAATTACCTAAAAGGGGTTTGACCAAGGAAAACCCCCATGCCCTAACATTCAACATTTCTTCTTCTCTTCTTGTGTGTTTTCAAATTTAGGACTCTTAGAATCTTGGAAATAATTGGAGATCAAGTTGCAAATTTTCTCAAGTCTTCTCTTCATTCAACAAGTCAAAATATCAACAAAAACTCATTTTCAGGTTCAGAAATCAAAGTTTCGGAAGCGAACACCTATAGAAAGCTAAAGTCATATCGAAACCTTTGAATTCCACCTTTGAATAATTAGAAATTCAAAAGTGGACTCATTATCTATGAGTGGTGAATGAGTTCCACTTCTAGGTAAATTTTTAGTTTTCTACATTTTTAGATACCCTTTTGTTAGAAATAGGTTCCAGCACAGTTTTTTATAACTAGGATTGATTCGCCTAGAATGGCGAATGAGTCCCTCCAGGCTTGAAAATCAACATCAAAAACATTTCAAATTTTATTTCTAGTCTTTTTCCACATTCCAGGTGCACACTTTCAGTTTGGTTAATTTTTGTTTAGTTTTGCATCCATTTCTAGGTGTTGTTGCATTACACAATGTGTTTTCAAACATTGCATTATTCTTAGGTTTTGCATTCATAATATCTCAATTTCATAGTTTAATTGCTTTAATATCATTCCATTTAGTCTAAATAACATCACACATTACATAGTTTGAGTGAAACTAGCTAGATCTTTTGGCCCTTCTTTCTCCTTTTACCTGTGAAAAACCCTAGAAGTGCTAGGAAGGATTAGGGTGCCAAAAATCTATGGTTTAAGAGACTTTGGAGGGAGAGAGATAGAGGTAGGGAGGGAGAGGGAGACTTGAGAGGGGGAGAGGGAGAGAGAGATAGAGGGAGGGAGATGGAGAGAGGAAAGGAGAGAGGGAGCGAGAGACCTGAGAGGGAGAGAGAGAGAGGGAGATACTTGAGAGGGAGAGAAAGAGAGAGATATAGAGGGAGGGAGAGAGTGAGAGAATTGAGAGGGAGAGAGGGAGGGAGAGAGATACCTAAGAGAAATATGGAGAGAGTGTGTCTTTGTGTCTGTGCATGAGATGTTAGAACATAATGATCTACTGGGAGCGAGGTGAATCAGTAGATATTAAAACTTTCAGTTCTTAAAGGCTTTTGCAAATTCAATCCTAAACTTAGATGTGCAAATTGAAACATATACAAATATAATAACTACAAGCACACAAGAGAGATCCACACATAGCACCGGATATACGTGGAAAACCCAAGATGGGAAAAAACCACAGTGAGAAATGCTGCTAGGATCTACTATCCTAATCTAGCCTCATAGTCAATGAAGTTCAGATACAATGTTACATTGATACACACAATACTTTGTTGCACTTAATGTAACTTACACTCTTCTATTGTAGACACACTCTTAGTAGCACATACTTCTACTCTGTACACTTCTCTGCTTTACACTCTCATTCATACTTCTCTTTGTTCAACACACAGTACACTTACATACTTCTCTTTGCCCTTCTACTAGACTCTTCTATCCATAAACCATGCCCCAATTTTCTTATGTTTTCACTAAACTGCAATTACTACCTTAGGATCCACATCATCGTCCAAATCAGCCCTAGCATCATATTAGGGTTTCCCTTATTTGTTAGCTTCACCAGTAGGCTACCAGTTCATCGAGCCACACACCATCATAAAGAAATCTGATAAGATTTATCATATATCACCATGTCTTACATCAAGCCTTACAACATTAAATTCAATTTCTGATAATTTTCCTTTGTTCTCCCTATTGAATCCTAAAGTATGATTGTACATTTAATGCTCTCTTTTGATCCTTCAATCTAATTTTTATCTTAATCACTTCTGCAATCTGTTTGTTTCCTACAAGATCAAATCTCCATTCAATTGGTCATTGGGAGTAGTTGGACCAATTAACTCTCTGCTTTGTGTTGGTTTCCATCTAAAACCCTATTCACACAAAGTTAGCCATTTTAGATCTTTGCATTTGAACTTTGACCATTGATCTATTCCTTTCATTCCCTAATCTTGTGATCCTCATTTAATGTCATATCTTTAAATCACAACCATTTGATAAAAAGTTTCCAAATCTCCATTGTCGATCTAACATATATGTCTATATCGCTGGGACATCCATTATAGTCTCATTGATGTCCATCATTCTCATCGATGAGGACCCCCTTTGAGTGCATGGGCCCATATGCCATCTATCTTCCATGTTTTCACCATGCCATTCACAACATCGATGTGAAATGAAATATCAAGAAAAAATCCATTGCCATCAGTTAGCTATCGTCACATTTGGATCCCACTTAGCACCATACACTCCTATCGCCCTATCAAAGAGACCTTCTTCAAGGTCTAGGTGATACACCAATGTCTCACCGATAAAAGGGTCATCAGTTCATCGGGGAGACATCCTTCAATGTATTGCCTACACCACTTTGTCATGCATACAAATCACCATTGAAAATAGAAGATATGTTTAGATTCCATGACTGCAAAAGACCTAGGGTTTAACTGATAAACCCTAAAACACCTGAAAGTGAATATAAATCATTTTTTGGTGTGATATGTTGGAAAATAGTGTCTCAACCTGCTGGCTTGTATCTATGTTAAGACTTGGTGGAGTTACCCTGTATTAAGTCCTCATTATCGGCCAATGATTGGAGTTGTTAACTTTGGAACCATATCACAGAGTTTGGAAGTTATAGAATTTTTTGACAGACCGATGCCCTTCATTGTCACGGCATCTATTTTTTTTGTATACTTGTTGCGGAGTTTGAAAGTTTTGAAATTTTGCGACTGACTGATTCTCTTTGGCTTCATCAGATTAAGACACGTGGCAATCACCCGCAATATCGTGATCATCCAAAGCATCATCACAGGATAGTGGGTAGCTGTTGAGATTAGATGATGATTGGTCAACAATCAAGCAAAATCATCTCCTTCGACATCATCAGATGGGAGACGTGGTAGTCACCCATGATATCGTGATTAGCCAAAGCGTCATCGTGGGATAGCGGGCAGCCATTGAGATTAGATGACGATTGATCAATGGTCAAGCAAACTCATCTCCTTCAGTATCATTAGATGGGACACGTGGTATTCACCCATGATATCATGATCAGCCAAAGCGTTATCGTGGGATAGCAAGAAACCATTGAGATCAAGTACTTCCCTTATTCTTTCGGCTTTACCGATTAAGACACGTGGCATTCACCCGTGATATCGCAATCAGCCAAAGTGCCATTGTAGGATAGCTAGGAACAGCTGAGATTAGACAAGCTGATGGGTGTGGGGACCACTTGGAGGTTCAGGAGTCTCGTGGCATGAACTTCTTTGACCGATCGTCTATCCTATGTGGCGTGTTATGAGCCAATAAGAGAAGCGGAATGTAAACAATTGAAAGTTGAATAGTTGTGACCGTTCCTATTTGAAGATCAATAGACCAGGAATAGGATGAGATATACGTAACGGATGATAGTTGCAGTGTTCGATTGATGTGATTCTATTCAATACTGAACATGGATTGATCTAAGTGAATTCATTGTATATTGTCTAAGAGCATTGTGAGATTAATGTTTTGTACAAGACTGATTAGTGAATGTTGACGTTGTTAATTTGACATCAGATAGTGAAGTTTGATCTCTGTATGTAATTTTCATTACTGTAATACAAAGAGACTTTTCTTGGTGTGGTGGGTTTTTCTCCCGTAAGGGCTTTCCAATGTAAATCTGGTGTTCAATTGTGTATGATTTTTTTTTTTCTATTATTCTTTTTATGTGTGTCTTACTGAACTATAATTGTAAAATTTAAAGACATATCTGCATTCTTCCCTAATTTTTTGACATTAGGAGAGTTTGTTCCGCACCTAAGCTTTCCTTAGAAGTGGTATCAGAGCTTGGCCAGTTGTGTTATCCTTGTGGGTATGTTGGGTTTTTTGTGTCAATTCTATTCAATGAGAGTCGTGTAGAAGTTTGGTAATTTGAATTACCAATTAAGATGGCAAGCACGTTAGGAAAGATTGAAATAGAGAAATTCAATGGCAGCAATTTTGAGTTGTGGAACCTTAAAATGGAAGATCTGTTAATTGACAGTGAGCTTTGGCTTGTTGTGTTTGGAGTGAAGTCTACAGGCATGAAGCAAGAGGATTGGGACCTTGCAGATCAAAAATCAAAGGGGTTGATAAGGCTCTGTTTAGCAGATTCTATTCTTTTGAATGTTCATGAAGAAAAGATTGCATCTTCTTTGTAGAAAAGATTGGGAGCTATATATCAGGGAAAGTCCTTGGTGAATAAGTTGTGCTTGAGAAAGAAGTTGTACTCATTGAAAATGTAGGAAGAAGCATCTGTTGTTGATCATTTGAATGCTTTCAACATGCTGATTACTCAGTTAGCATTTGTGGGTGTGAAGATTGATGAAGAAGATCATTGTATGCTATTGCTTTGTTCATTGCCAGATTCTCGGGATTACCTGGTGATGGCTATTGGGAGTATGACATCCACTTTTAAGATGGAAGATGTTGTTGCTTCTTTGTTATCAGAAGAGATAAGAAGAAAATATTCTGAGATGGCGAAGGAGGCCCTTGATGTTAGAGGAAGATCGAAAGAAAAAGGAAAGAAGAAGGAAAAGAAGTCCAGATCGAAATCAGAAGGGAGATCAAAGTCTCCTGGCAAGAAGTCCAAGGTGAAGTGCTGGAATTGTGGACAACCTAGTCATGTCCAAAAGGATTGTGAGGAGAGAAAAAGAAGAAGAAGAAGAAGAAGAATTCTGACAATGATTCTTCTCAGAGTGATGTAGATGCCTTCATTGTAGCCTTGGATACACAGGCATCAGATGATGTCTGGCTGATTGATTCTGGAGCATCTTTCCACATGACATCTCATAGAGACTAGTTCACTAAGTATGAAAAATATGATGGCGGAAAGATGTACTTGGCAAGTGATTCATCTCTAGAAATAGTTAGTCGTGGAAGAGTCAGAATTTAGTTCCCTGACAAAAGAGTGAAGGGAATTAATGATGTAATGCATATACCAGGTTTGGCTCAAAATTTACTTTCTGTTAGTAAGCTGAATGATATTGGAGTGCAAGTCACGTTCACTGGAAATGGCTGCAAGATGACTAGAGGCTCAATGGTGCTAGCAAGGGGTGCCTGTATTGGTACCTTGTATAAGTTGGATGCACATGTTGTGCAATGCAATAGTATCTCTGTAAAGTCACATAAAGCTACTCATGGAGAAAAGAAGGGAAATGTTCCTGATAGTGTAAACTCTATGAAAGTTAAACTTCCAGTAGAAAAGACTATGCTCTGGCATCATAGGCTTGGCCACATTGGTGAAAAAGGTTTAAAAACCTGGTTGAAGGGCTTGAGGATTGTAACCTTGAATTCGAGTTTTGTGAACATTGTTTATATGGTAAACAACACCGTGTTTCATTTTACTCCAACCCTCACAAATATTTTGGTTTACTTGATTATATTCATTTTGATGTTTTTGGTCTCGTAAATGTTCCTTCTTTGTCTAAATCAAGATATTATGTATCGTTCATTGATGATTATTTAAGAAGGGCATTTGTTTATTTTTTGAAAAGTAAATTAGAAGTGTTTAGTCATTTTAAGGAATTTAAAAACCATGTGGAAAATTAGACTGGAAGGAAAATAAAATGTTTAAGGATTGAAAATGGTGGTGAGTTTTGTTCTGATGAGTTTCAAAGGTACTATAAAGATCATGGGATTAAAAGACATAGAACTACACCCTACACTCCACAACATAATGGAGTTGTAGAAAGGTTCAACAGGACAGTGATGGAAAGAGCATGAAGTATGCTAAGCAGTGCTGGCTTCGAGAAGTTTTGGGCTGAGGTAGTGGCTACAACATGTTACTTGATAAATTATTCTCCTAATTTTGCTCTTGTTGAGAAGACACCTTTGGAAGCATGGTCTCAAAGGAAGCCCTCTCTAAGACATGTTCATGTATTTGGTTGTGAGGCATATGCATATGTGCCGAATGAGAAAAGATCTAAATTGGAGAAAAGGCTATTAAATGTATTTTTATTAGCTATAGTGCTGGAATAAAAGGATACAAGCTTTGGAATCCTGATACGAAGAAGGTTTTATACAATAAAAGTGTTATTTTTCGTGAGTTGAAGCCTTCTACTTTGGATCTATAGTCAAAGAAAAAATCATAAGATAAAAATGATGTAGCTGAAATTCCTCCGACTCCAGATAAAGGGGAATTGAAAATTCAAAGTGTACCTGAAACTGAGGAGAGCTCAAGTAGTTCTAAGAGTTCTGAAGAAGAAGAACCACCTCAGCCTCAACCTGTGAGGAGGTCAACATGTGAAAGAAAACAACCTAATAGGTATGCTTTTTCTATGTTAGATTCTACTTGTACCTATGCTTTAATTTCTAGCATTGATGAGCCTAGGACTGTGAAAGAGGCATTCAAAATGCCTGATCCAAACTCTTGGTTAGAAGCCATGAATGAAGAAATGGAATCATTAGAAAAGAATGATACTTAGAATTTGGTGCCCTTTCCTGAGGGTAGAAAAGTTGTTCGCTGCAAATGCGTATTTAAAAAGAAAATAGGTTTGTATGGCAGTGTAGAAAAGTATAAGGCAATGTTGGTTGCGAAGGGTTATTCCCAGGTAGAGGGAATTGATTATGGAGAAATATTTTCTCCTGTAGCTAAGCTAATGTCTATCAGATTTCTTTTGTCACTTGCAGTAGCATATGACTTAGAGATTGAACAGTTGGATGTGAAGACAACATTGCTTCATGGTGATCTTGAAGAAGAAATTTATATGTCCCAGCCTGAGCACTTTGTGGAAATAGGTAAAGAAAATATGGTTTACAAGTTGAAAAAATCTCTGTATGGATTAAAAATATCACCTAGAATGTGGTACCAGAAGCTTGACATGTTTGTTTTGTCATTGGTATTTGTAAGATCAAAATCTAATCATTGTGTATACTTCAAAGCTGAAAATGATCGTGTTCTTATTATTGCTCTCTATGTTGATGACATGTTGTTCATAGGCAATAGTAAGTTAATGATTTTTTATCTAAAATATAAATTGTTTGCAAAGTTTGAAATGAAAGATCTTTGTGCAGCCAGGTATATTCTGGGAATGGAAATAACCAGGAACAAAAAGAGTAGAAAACTTTGGCTCAGTCAGAGTAAGTATATAAATACCATTCTAGAGATATTTTGTATGAATGAATGCAAGTAGCTAGTTGTTCCAGTTTTGCAGGGAATGAAGCTATCTATTGAAGACTGTCCAAAATCTCCTACTAAGATGGAGGACATGACTAGAGTGCCTTATGCTAGTGTGGTTGGAATTTTAATGTATGCAATGGTTTGTACAAGGCCAGACATTGCCCAAGAAGTGGGAGTACTTAGTCGTTTTATGGAAAATCTTGGAAGGACACAATGGGATGTTGTGAAAAGAGTGTTTAGATATCTGAAGGGTACTTCAGGATATGCTTTGTGTTACTATGGCATTTTGGTTGAATCATAGAGGTCTCTCAGCATTCGAGGCTATGTGGATTCTGATTGGGCAAGGGAAATTGGTAGTAGAAGATCCACCACTGGATATATTTTCATGATGAATGGTGGTGCAGTTAGTTGGATGAGTAAGTGGTAGGCTATAGTTTCTTTGTCCACCACGGAGGTAGAATACATGGCAGCAACACATGCATGTAAAGAAGCAATCTGGTTAAAACATTTGTGTTCTAACATTGGGTTTGATTCAGGGATAATACAATTTACTATGACAGTCAGAGTGCTATTTGTTTGGCAAAAAAACTTACTTTCCATGCCAGGATGAAACATATTGATGTGCAGTATGATTTTGTATGAGATATGGTGGAGGATGGAAAGGTCTCTTTAGAAAAAGTGGATACTCTAGAAAATGTTGCAAATGCATTGATGAAACTAGTGAGCACAAACAAGTATAGGTGGTGTGCTAGTTCAATGGGCCTTGGAGCCCATGACCTTCATTAACTTTGCGTTTGGAGGAAGAAAGTAAGTCTTCATCAAGTGGGAGACTGTTGGAAAATGGTGTCTCAACTTGCTGGATTGTATCTATGTTAAGACTTGGTGGAGTTACCTTGTATTAAGTCCTCATTTTCAGCCGATCGCTGGAGTTGTTAACTTTGGAACCATATCACATATTTTGGAAGTTATAGAATTTTCTGATAGACCGATGCCCCTCGTTGTCGTAGCATCTATGTTTTTTGTATACTTGTCGCAGAGTTTGAAAGTTCTAAAATTTCCTGACTGACCAATTCTCTTCGGCTTCATCAGATTAAGACACGTGGCAATCACCCGCGATATCACGATCATTGAAAGCATCATCGCAAGATAGTGGGCATCCATTGAGATCATACAGGGATTGGTCAACGGTTAAGAGAACTCATCTCCTTAAACATCATCAGATGGGAGACATGGCAGTCACCTATGATATCACGATCAGCCAAAGCGTCATCGCGGGATAGAGGGTAGCCATTGAGATCAGACGACGATTAATAAATGTCCAAGAAAACTTATCTCCTTCGGCATCATCAGATGGGACATGTGGCAGTCACCCGTGATATCGTGATCAGCCAAAGCATCATCGCGGGATAGTAGGAAACCATTGAGATCAAGTACTTCCCTTATTCTTTCGGCTTTACCAATTAAGACATGTGGTAGTCACCTGTGATATCGTGATCAACCAAAGTGCCATCGTGGGATAGCAGGGAATGACTAAGATTAGACAAGCCGACGAGTGTGGGAACCACTTGGAGGTCCGAGAGTCTTGTGGCATGAACTTCTTTGACCAAATGTCTATCCTATGTGGTTTGTTCTAAGCCAATAAGAGAAGCAGAATGTAAACCATTGGAAGTTGAACAGTTGTGACCATTCCTATATGAAGATCAATAGACCATGAACATGATGAGATATACGTAATAGATGATAGTTGCGGGGTTCGATTGATGTGATTTTGTTCGATACTAAACATGGGTTGACCTGATGAATTCATTATATATTTTTTGAGAGCATTATGGGATTAATGTTGTGTACAAGATTGATCTGTGAATGTTGATGTTGTTAATTTGACATCAGATAGTGATGTTCGATCTTTGTATGTAATTTTCATTACTGTACTACAAAGATAATTTTCTTGGTGTGGTGGGTTTTTCTCCCATAAGGGTTTTCCCACATAAATTTGGTGTTCAATTGTGTATGATTTATTATTCTTTTCTGTTATTCTTTTCATGTGTGTCTTTCTGAACTATAATTGTAAAATTTAAAGACATATCTCCATTCTTCCCTAATTTTTTGACGTTAGGACAATTTTTTTGTAGCTAAGCTTTACTTACATGATATACATCCTCTTGGCCTTCACAATACCTTTCTGGAAAGATCTTGAATAAACCATCATGAATCAACCACTTAATTCACCATCAGATCCACTGCTCTCTCATCCATCTTCTGTCATCATGCCAAAAAACTTCTCTTCTTGATATGCACTTTTTACATCAATGATAGCAATATGCACATTTCTATAGGGTCAATACACTTCTCTTTTGATTCCCTTTTGACATGAATGACAACATATTCCAACAAGAGAGAGACTTCAGAGGTATAGAGGGAGATAGAGGGAGGGAGAGAGAGAGGGAGAGAGAATGGAAGAAAGACCTGAGAGTTATATGGAGGGAGGGAGAGAGAGAGAGAGACCTAAGAGGGAAAGTCCTAAGAAGGGGAGAGAGAGATAGAGAACAAGAGGGAGGCAGAGAGACAAAATTGAGAGGGAGAGAGGGAGATAGAGGGAGGGAGTGGGAGAGAGAGACACGAAATGGAGAGAGAGGGAGGGAGCTAGGGAGAGAGAGAGATAGAGAGAGAGAGAGAGCTGAGAGAGAGCTGAGAGGGAGATGGAGTGTGTATGTGTGTGAGAGAGTTGAGAGAGAGGTCTAAGATGGAGGGAGGGAGAGAGATAGAGAGAGGGATATGTAGAGTGAGAGGGAGAGGGAGAGGGAGAGATAGAGATGGAGAGGGAGTGGGAGGGACCTGAGAGAGAGAGAGAGAGAGAGTTGAGAGGGAGACATGGAGATAGGGGGAGGGAGAGCAAGAGAGACTTAAGATGGAGAGAGAGATACCTGAGAGGGAGATGGAGAGAGAGAGAGAGAGAGTGATATATACTTGAGAGGGAGAGAAGGAGAGAGAGATGTAGGGAGGGAGGGAGAGAGAGAGAGCGTTGAGAGGGAGACAGAGGGAGGGAGAGGGAGAGATACTTGACATGGAGAGAGAGGGAGATAGAGAGATAAATGAGAGGCAGATGGAGAGAGAGGGGGGAGAGTTGTAGAAGTAGATGGTTAAGTATAGTGTTCAATAGATTGATAGGGAGAGGTATAAAGAGGTAAAAAGAGAGGGATGGAGGGAGGGAGAAACAAGTAGAGGGATAGGTCCAAAGCTTAAGGGGAGACATAGTGAGATATAGAGAGGTAGAGAAAGTGACAGAGAGATATGATGATTTATGAAGATTTTTTCATCTCCTCACTATGAAAAAATATTTTTTTTAGTATTGATTACTTTTTCTAACGTTTCAAATATTTTGAGATGAGTGTTACAAAAAAAATCATGAGAAAGAGACTTTGTATGTGGAAGTAGTGAGCGTTTTATTTTTCAAAAATGAAATATGAATTTAAAATGATTACAATTATTTTTTATGTAAAATATAGAAACACTACCTAGTCCATTGCATATATCTCTTAATCACCTTGCCAACACCTATAAAAATTCAAAATTTTGATAAGAAATGCAAAAGTTATGCCCATTTTACTAAAGAGGGTTTTTTAGGTTTTCCAAATGGATATCCATTTTAAATAGATATCCACTTTTTTTTTCAAGAATGGGTACCTATTTTCCAAAATAGATATCCATTTCAAATAGATAACCATTTTGTCTAACAAAATTTGTAGCCTTGGGATTTCCCTTGGGTTTGCCTTGGTTTTTGGCTTGGGATTGCCAAACTTGGAAAGTCAACTGAAAAGACATGTTTACAAAATTTCCTTAGTTTTAAAAATTCTTAGTGTATAAGAGAGAATTTGCACCCGATGTGTAATTCCTCTTTTTCCCTTTTTCCACCTTAGAAAACCAAGTTCAAAGGCCTAATTCCACCTAATCCCATTTCTTGCATCACACTTGGTGCCGATTTTGAGTGTTGGTGGAGGCATTTTTATCTAGGATGCCCGCGTGACGCATAGATGTCTATGCAGCGTGCTTATGTCCCTAATAGATTCTCACGTCTAGAGCTTGTAGAGGCATTACACTTCCCATTAGGGGTTGATTTGTAATTCCCTCCTTGGCCAACCAACCGGAATATCACTGTTTTCTTCATCTCCCCTTCAAATTCACTCCTTCAACAAGAATTTCAACTCTTCCTCCATTTTCTAGCTTCACCCTAGCTCTCTCTGAGCCCTCTCTTAGCTCTTCAAACACTTTACACTTCACAATAGTAACATATACACTCCACCACTTTAGTAGAGAAAGTGTGGAACAAAACACCATTTCAACAGAGGCTTGAGTTCCTCTCATTTTCTCCCCCATTAGCCTTGAGTGCTCTTGGTGGAGGTGGTAAGCTTTCACTCATCTCCTCTATTACTTGGTTGAGTAGCATAACACTGCTTTGTAGTGCTTTAAGTGCTCTTTACTTCATTTTTTTTTTCTCTCTACCTTCTTGGCTGTTTGTAGAGGTGGGAATGCCAAAATAGGGTCCGACTGATACCAAAATAGGGTCTGACTAAGGTAGGCCCCTATACAACCACCCAAAAAAATTTCTCTTCCTCTTGTCCATAGGTATTGAAGACGCTCATGATTTGGAAACTTCATCACTCGCACGGTCGTAAGTATTTCCTTTCTTCCCCTTATCTTTGTCATCCCTAATTATTTATCTCAGTTCCATCACTTTATGTTATTCTCTTGTATTCCATGGATTTTAGCATTCAGAGTAGAAGTGGTCATTTAGGTATTTCCTAAGACATTCTCATTCTCTGGTCTACACGAGATGCCAACGCACCTCTAGGACTCCAGCGCATCACTCTGTCGTTTGTTTTATGTGCTAACGTGCTTTGGCCGAGAGCTTGTTAGTTTGTCCAGAAAATCCTTGTGACCTACTCTTTCAAAATCTAAAAATTCTATTGTTGTTCCATTGAGGTAGTATAGGGAAGTTCACTCTGCGAGGCTCTCTAAATGAAGAGAACTCATGAGTAGTGAATCCCCCTATATTACATTTTGGTGAGCCTGACATGAAGAATAGTGTTCTTTGAAAAACTAGGAATTTATTTACCCCTACTTGGTAGGGTCATAAATTTTGACTTGGTGCTCAGAATTTAGAACCATTTGTACTATTGGAAAGGTCTCCTAGAGAAATAGTTCAGTCCCTAAAACACCAGCGCCTTTGACAATTGAATTTTAGGGACTGACACAAGTTTCGACCTCAAATTATGCTCCAGAGACATTCAAAAATGTGATTTACTAGAACATAGAAAATACCAAAAGAATTGTAATGGATTTAATATCTTCTTTTATTAGTTTGGTATCTAATTTAGTTCAAAATATTAATGATATTCCATTTAATGCATGTGATAGTGACTTGGCTTTACCTATGTCACTTGGTATCTTTGATCCTTCTCGCGAATGTTCTCTTGCTTCGGAGGATATTTTGTTGCAAGAAGAGGAAATCATTGATACTTTCCTTAATATTACTCTACCTTATATTCATTCCAATGTGCTCTCTTTTAGAGATGATGCATTGATGAATGATGAATATTTTCCTTCCAATGCCCTCTCTTCTAGAGATGTTGCATTTGTGAATGATGAGTCTCATCTTTGTTCTGATGCACTCTCTTCTAGAGATGATGCATTAGTAACTGATGAGCCTCCTTCCACATCTAATTCTCCCTGGATTGATGTTGAGAATGTTCCTTCAAATAAATATTCCACATTTGATCTTGTTTGGATTGATGTTGAGAATATGTATTCAAATAATTGTTCCACTAGCTGTAATGATTCTGTAAATGAAGTTCGTGTCTATGTTTCTCCTTAAAGGCCTAAGAGACTAGTCATTTACGTGACTCTAGCTAGTCCTTCTTCTAAGAGGGTTTATTCTATTAATGATGTTTTGTTTGATGGTGGTTCTCCTAATATTTCTAAGGCTCCCTCTTATAGAGCGGTAGCCCTTACTTATGAGAATAAAGTGAATAAACAACCAAGTCTTCCTTTAGCTCTTAAACATACGACTAAAGCACCTAGTGATTATGATCTTGTTGAGCAACCTCGAGTTACTCCAAATAAAATCTCACTATGGGACTTGCTTCAGTCTATCCTCGTTTATCAAAGTATGCTTCAGGAAGCTTTGCAAAATATCATCTTGTCTTCTACTAGGCCGACAGATGCTGATGCATTGATGGCATATATTCATGTGGATTCATTGAATATAATGTTTTATCTGCAAGAGCTCCTACCTCTTGAAGTACAAAAGCAAGAGGATCCTCTAATGATTGTAGTTAACATTAATAAAATTGGAATTAGATGTACTTTCATTGATGTTGGATAGACACTCAACATGTGTAGTATTGATCTATTTCCTAAGATTAATATTGACTCATCTTCTATTAATACTTCTTTTGTTGTTATTAGTGGGTTTGATAATGTTGTGTGACAAGCTCTAGGTACGATAGTATTACCTTTGCAACTTGGACATGTTACCATACCTACCCTTATATATGTTATGGTAGAAAAGTTACCTTATAACCTTCTTCTTGGTAGACCGTGGATTCATGCTATGGCTATAGTCCCGTCTACCTTGCATAAGTCTATTAAGTTCATTGCTAACAATAAAGTAGTCACAACCAAGGCTGACCCTGAGGCTATGCACTTATGTGAGATGGTAGTTGTTGGTCGAGCCTCAGTTGTACCTACTCTAATTCCTTCAGTGTCTTCTAATGCATTGATGTTTACTCCAACGGTACCTACTACAAAAGGTACCCTCAAGATAAATGTCCCTGAAGAAGATCCTTCTGAAGCAAGGAGTCCTAGGTGTGCTCCTACCTCTTCTCAGAAGAATGTGTGTCTTGGTGATGATTGGGGTTCTTTAGACTTTATTGATTCCTTTATTCAAGAGTATAAATTTGACCCTATCCACTTAGACCTTCTGATAACATCATTCAAACCCGCTATTGAAGATGGTTACTCTTCTATATCACAGGGTAAGGTGAATGCAAATTGAAATGTTCTTGGTGTTGATCCTCCTTCTAAGGAAGATGATCACCCTTATGTTAAGGAGGTTAACTCTAGTAGTACTATCGAGAAGGATGATGGTGATCCCATAGAGGAGTGTGATCCCCCTTGCCATTATAAATATCTCTATGGAGATACTCCTCCTTTATCTTCTACCTTTGTGCATTCTTCTTGTGAGCAGTCAAGCTTTTCTCCATAAGAGAAATGGTTGCTTCCTACTCCTCATCCTTTATCTAAGAAAGAGCATATTTTTTGTGGCTTCTAAATCCCGCTTAATCACTCTCCCTTCTTACATGTAAGAAATTCCATAAACATGATAAACATTCTTTATGTGCATACCATCAAGTGCTTAGCCATTCCACTAGTGAATGTAAAGCCTTGAATGAAAAAATACAACAACTTCTTGATTCAGGTGCCATCAAACTCCCATTTGATTGATGCATGTTCCTTTTCTTTGCATGACAAGTGATATTGAGGTTTACCTCTATCCTGCATGTTCTAAGTATCTTGCATGGTTCTCCTCCCCTATACATTGGGGGCAATGAGACCTCATATCGGAGATGTGTGTCCTTCTTAAGGAACCCTCTCTCTCTTCTCTATATATTTCAAATGAAGTGTCCCTTGAGTGGACCCCTTTTCTCTTTTGAAGGGTTCTGAAGGGACCTCTTTGAAATCTTTTCTTCCGAATGGATTATTTTATGTCTAGCCTAGGGTAGCTCGACTAGGCTCATTCCATTCACCCTTTCGCATCTATCTTGGGGGAAGCCTGACTAGACCTTACCTTTCAAATAGCACGTCCCTTGAGTGGACCCCTCTCCTTTTGAAGGGTTCCCAAGAGACCCCTTTGAAATTTTTATGGTCTGGGTGACCAACTATTTTTGACATGTTCTATCTATCAGTAGACATGTTCTCTCTATGAGTACACATGTAGTCGTTTTTGACATGTTCTATCTATAGGTAGATATGTCACCACTTTATGACATGTTCCATCTGCAGGTAGACGTGTCACCGCTTTTGACATGTTCTATCTATGGGTCTAGACGTGTCACCACTTCCTGACTCTACAGAGTCTACTTTTTTGGGTTTCCTCCATGTGAGAGATCTTGGGGGATACCTCTCTATAGGACTGATAGCTTGTAGAGCTCCTTTGCATTGGGTGATATGGGTTCTCCTCCTCTAGCAGGATTTACTTTTATGACCTCTTTTGTGGTGCAGGTTCTACTCCAAAGCAGGTTTTACTTTCACCATGCACTTTTACTTGGGTGATACGAGTTTCCTCCTTGAGCGGGGATTTCTTTTACCACCAATCCTTGGTGATATGGGTTTTCCTCCTTGAGCGAGGATTTCTTTTGTCACTTTTTACTCTGTGATGCAGGTTCTACTCCTAAGCAGGTTTTTCTTTCATCACGCGCTTTGTTCATTGCTATCTCTCTCTTCTCTCTTGTATATACTATATCAAAGATCTACATCTTCATCTTGAGTATATTCCTTTTCTTTCTTCATCTTAAATTTATTCTATGTAATTTGGGGACAACACATAGTATTGAGACATCCTTTTACATTGAGGTCTATTTACTTTGCCAACTCGAATCCCTTAGCATTTTATACCCTAACGTTGCTATCTATTACAAGTTCTTCTTGTCTAATGTATTATCTCCTTCCTCAATGGTTCAAGTATACATTTCTAACCTTAATCTTTCTTGATCTACTTTACTAAGCACTCATTAGTATTCATGATCGCTAAAGTGGGGGAAAAATGTGTAAGAGCAAATTTCCACCCTATGCACAATTCCCCTTTTTTCCTTTGTCCACCTTAGAAAACCAAGTTTGGAGGCTTAACTGCACCTAAGCCTGTTGCTTGCATCACACTTGGTGCCTATTTTAAGCATCGATGAAGGAATTTCTATCAGGGATGCCTACACGATGCATAGACGTTCGCACGAATCACTTACGTCCCTGACAAATTCTCACATCTAGAGCCTGTAAAGGCATTACACTTCTCATTGGGGCTCAATCTGTAACACCCTCCTTAGCCAACCAGCCCAAATATGGCCATTTTCTTCATCTCCCCTTCAAATCCACTCCTTAAACAAGTATTTCAACTCTTCCTTTATTTTCTAGCTTCACTCTAGCTCTCTCTGAGCCCTCTCTTAGTTATTCAAACACTTTACACTTCATAGTAGCAACATTAACACTCCACCACTTCAGTAGAGCAAGTGTGGAAAAAAACATCATTGCAGCAGAGGCTTGAGTTCCTCTCATTTTCTCCCCCATTAGCCTTGAGTGCTCTTGGTGGAGGTGGTAAGCTTTCACTCCTCTCCTCTATTACTTGGTTGAGTAGCATAACATTGATTTGTAGTAATTTAAGTGCTCTTTACTTCATTTCTACTTTCTCTCTACCTTCTTGGTTGTTTGTGGAGGTGGGAACACCAAAATGGGGTCTAACTAAGGCAGGCCCCTATACAACCACCTAAAAAAAATTCTCTCCCTCTTGTGTGTAGGTATTGAAGACACTCATGAGTTGGAAACTTCATCACTCACACGGTCATAAGTATTTCCTTTCTCCTCCTTATCTTTTTCATCCCTACTTCTTTTTCTCAGTTCCATCACTTTCTGTTATTCTCCTATATTCGATGGTTCTTAACATTCTAAGTAGAAGTGTTCATTTAGGTATTTCCTAAGACATTCTCATTCTATAGTCTTCATGAGACCCTAGTGTGCCTATGAGACTCCAACACACCATGATGTCATTTTGTTTCTGCACTGATGTCCCTTGGCCGAGAGCTTGTCAGTTTTTCCAGAAAATCCCCGTGACCTACTCTTTCAAAATCTAAAACTTCTTTTGTTGTTCCATTGAGGTAGTATAGGACAATTCGCCCTGTGAGGCTCTTTGAACAAAGATAAATCATGAGTAGTGAATCCTCCTCTATTACACTTAGAAATGTGTGAAACTAGGTTCAGGACCAAAAGATCTAGGCGAGACTCATTCGCTCAAGGTAGAGAATGAGTCCCAGATCATTAAATCTAGGCCATTCAAACTTGAAACACTCGATGATGATTGTATAATGATTGGTTTCAAGATTATCCTCAAAAATATGAATTAAATGAGGCTTGTGGATGCAAGATAGGGCCAGTTAAAGCATAAGAAAGCCCAATTATTAATGAAAACCCTAGAAAAGTGTGAAAGTGTGTTACAACACTCCAAATAAGGTTGGATTAAGGTGAAAATAGGTTTATTAGGTTTAGTTATTTGATAAAACCTTAGAAAAGTGTGAATTTGTGTTACAACACTTCACAAAACTTTACCAAGGTACCATTTAAATTCATTAGTTCACAAGGGCCCAGGACTTAATGTGTGTGTAAAACACATTGCAACACTAAATCAAGGCACTATTAAGCTTCATTCACAAGGAGGGCCCAAAAAAGCATGGAAAAGTATAATGGATACTTTTCCATTGCCATAAAGACATATCATAATGGTTATAAATGTGGGGCCAAGTAGGGTCAAAATATAAAAAGGGAAAGAACTCAAGAAAAAATTAAATTGTAGGATTGAGGCCCAATAGGTTCAATGACTAAATAGAGTGCTACATATATCACTTGGTTTTCTGAAAAAAAGGTTAGCTATTTTACAATTTTCATGCGACTTTAATACCAAGTAAGATATATGATTTCGATCTAATGCGGGAGCATCCAGTGGTGTAAGGGAAATCTTGTATCACCCAAAAATATTATATTTTTATTCTATTTTGTAGTTTTCTTCAGTTGTTTTGGGGTACATGGTGACACATGAAATTTTTAAAATAGTCAAAAGTTTGAAACAACAATAAATAACCACCTGCTATTTTTAGTAAGTTGGCCTATTTGGGTTCCTATGGACATGAAAACTAACCTGAAGGAGCAAAATTGAAAAATTAAATTATTGGTTAAAGTTATGACCCCGAGAAGTTATAACTATAGAAAAAATAAAATAAAAATGACGGTGGAATTTCTAGCGCCAAAATAGGGTTACACCTTCAAGAATATTCTAAGGTAGTTACACTTCTAGGATAAAGATGGATAACATGGGTTAGAGAAGGGATCTCTCATGGTGAAAATCATGGTTTTTGGCTTGCAGATTTATATAATGAGAAGGTCCATATGTCTATAATATGTTATTTTTGAGTATTGTAATTTCACTTCATCAAGATAATAGAAAGAAAGTGTTTCTTTTTGTATTTTTTGTTTTATTTTTTCTTGTTTAGTTGTGTGTGTGGCTTTGTAAGGGGATCACCCTTCATCACCATCCCTACATGCCTAGTCAACATTAGAGAAACCCATTTTGCAAACCATAAAGACATAGCTATTTTGTAGAAGATGCTTATAAAACTAGATGTCTCCTTGGCTAGTTGTATATTTTTAAGAATATTTTTAAGCAAATAAGAGTGATAGGTTATTCGTACCTTTGTTTGTATCTAACCACATTTTTTGGTGTACATGTAAGAACTCAAGATAATTTTTGCAAAAATTTAATGTATTACATAGTATCATTTGTGATGTCTTTTCTTATTACATGTCGATTTCTAAAATTTTGGAGAGATGTTATTAACCATGCCCTATTATTAATATCACATCTCTTTTTTTAATTTTGTGTGTTTTGTATTCTAATAACTATGAATCTATAACCAAATATAGGTATTATTCCTAGAAGTGTTTGGTCCTCCATGCACTCTAAAATGAAAAAATAAATTCACTATTAGTATAAGATTAGGATGTAGGTTCATTTACATTTATTGATTCAATGATATATCTAAAGAAATATCTTCAATGGCACTTATTATTTTTTATTTTCGAAAAACATGTCTTGCAAATCCATATCAACTTAATATTGATCAGAGAGGTTGGTTAGTCTTTAATTTAGTGATAGAATTTGGAATCAAAGGATACATTTGGAGAATAACAAAAAATATATTATGTAATATCTTCACTTGTGATTAAATCTTGTTAAATATTATGTTTAGGAACACACTCCTAGGTTTAACTAAGCCCAAAGTGAAGGATATTTTATCCACTCTTATTTATTGGAACATCATGATATAGTCTATCCACCTTCAATAATGACATATCCATAACCTTGAAGTGGATTTATCCTTCTAGAAGTGTGATCAACAATTTCGGACCCAACATTTTTTATAATTACAAAACCAATGCATATTTGAAGTCATATGCAATAATAGACATGTAAGTCAATTAACCATGCATTCTCACATACATGAGAAGATAAATGATAAAATGAATACATCACCACAATCCTTCTCAAAATCAAAACCAAAACCAACTTCTTCTTCTTCATTTTCTTTAGTAATTGTACATCTTATCAAATTATCAGATTTATTGTAGTTTCACCAAATGGTTTTATAATTTTCAAGAGATTTAGATCTCACCTTGCTCTTGGATTTGGATTTATCATTCTAATTAAAATTATTCTTTCCTATTTCTTTTGGTCTTCCTCAAACACTCAAGAAATTTTTAGCACTCAGAGAGACCTTCGTCCTCGTCTCTTTGAAAAAAAAAAACCAAGAATATCCTTTACCTTCATAGTGATAGACGTACTCCTAATTTCCATGAATAGGTAACCCATCAGTCTAGTGTAAGATTCACATAGGGACTCAAGCTCCTAGGATCACCTAAAAACCAAATATATACTTTCGAAAGATAGTAACAAGAAAATAGATTGATTGATTATGGGTGAAAAATGATGCAATGATTAAATAGATGAATATACAAAATACATAATTTTTATGAGTCCTTGATTATATGAAAGGTGAGAGGGAAAGTGAAAACAATATTATGAAATATGTCACAATCATATTACATTAGAAAAAAAGTGATAAGTAAATGAACCCTAAGTAAAATTAACTAACAAGTGTGAATAAGATCAATGAGGTGCACCAATTAGGTAATATCCCTATCCACTCCATCAACCCTCCTTAAGTGCTACAACTTAGGGAGAATAAAAAATATGCATGAATGCAAATACTTATATATGATGGGTCCCAATTATTATGTCATGTTAGGTATCCATGTATAAAAGATCTCTCACTTGAATGGAGTAAAGGAGAAAACCCCATAAGAAAAACTTCTCCCAAAAAGAGCTAAATAAAATGAATATATATATAAATGATGGAAGAATGACTCAATATGACCACGAAGGACTACACCCATCAAAAACACAATATATATGCTCCCCATGTAGTGTTAGGAAAATAAAATATTATGATCAACCCATTTCCTACATAACTCTCTAAGAGAAAAGCATGCATACAAGTATAAAGATAACCAAATGAAAAGATCAAAGACATATCTCAAGATAACACAAGATATACCCTAGGAAAACCCTTAGGAGGGAAAAAAACACAACCGAGCCAAAAGTATCCATTCTCAATCTATTGTTCAACAATGAAACATTACAATACACTGATAGAGCCTCCATTTGAAGCATCAAGCCTCTCCTATGCATTCTCCGTGTTTTTAATCATGTATCCGAACATACCATGCCATGCTTCACATATGCACTCCTTAGAAGAAGAATCAATACAATGAAAACAAAGCTAAAACCCCAACTATCCAACCTTAAACAACTAGCCATGTGCTTTATTTTATAGAAATAATCTCACAAAAATACAACTAAGTGGTTAGATAAAACCATGTGAACAAAAAACCATTTACTCCTCATTTAATTTTGGGTACTAAGTTTTCACATTATTAAATGCTAAATCCCCAAATATTAAATAATTATCCTATGTCTCTCACACATAAAATAATAACCCAATGTTTAATACAAATTTACAAGTGGCCCCAAATAAATATTTAATGTGGCTAAATACATCTCTAAGATGCACCACAAATAAATATTTATTTAATTACATAATTAAATGTGTTGCCAAAAAGTGTATACTTTGCCTGGTTTGGGAATAATTGATGACAAATTGGACTTAATGAGGCATTGATTTAGTCTTGTGAGGTGTTTTACACATCCACACTAGGTCTTGGACCCTTGCAAACTGAATGAAATGCATTTATTGATGTTGTGTAAAGGTTTTGTAAGGTGTTGTAACACATGTTCACACTTTTCTAGGACCATAATATTATAACTCACCTAAATAACCTTACCAAGACCTATTTCAAAGTGTTGTAAAGAGTTGCAACAAACTTTCACACTTTTCTAGGCTTGTCATCAATATTTACACCTTTCTATGCTTTAAATGGCCCCTCTATGCACTTACAGGCCTTACTTAAGTGTCTTGTTGAAGAAGAACCTAATAAAAATTATTTAAATTATCACAATTCCAAACATCCACTTAAAAATTCCTAAGTGGAATAAGTCACCACTGGTGGCGACTTAGTCCCATTTGGCTCAAAAATCAAAATAAAATAAAATTGGCCTATGATGAGGTATTTTCAAGAATTAGGGCATAATGTGTGTATAAATAGAGGGTTTTCCCACTCATTTGACTTAATTCATAACTCATCATCATTCATCCATCATTCATCATGTTCTCAAGTCAAGCAAGCTAGGGTATTATCATTGCAAGTAATCAAGATAACTTCCAAGGACATTCAAGGCTAGATTCTTCATGTTTGCTGCAGAAAATTCAAGATCAAACATCATGTAAAGGTATTAACTCCATTGTGGCATGCTTCATTACATTCTTTCTTGATTTGGTTTAATTACCTAAAAAGGGATTTGACCAAGGAAAACCCCCATGCCTTAATGTCCAACATTTCTTCTTTTATTTTTGTGTGTTTGTAGATTTAGACACTTTGAGGGTTTGAAGATAATTGAAAGTTAGGTTGAAGAATTGTTGAAGACTTCTAATTACTTGTAAAGCCAAAATATCAACAAAAAGTCACTTTCAAGCCTAGAAATTAGAGTTTCAGAAGCAGACACCTCTAAAGAACTGAAGTGCAAACCGAGGGCTTTCATTTTCACTTTCAAATTTTTAGAAATTCAGAAGTGGAATAAGTTGCCAATAGTGGCGACTTAGTCCCCACTGAACCTAGTTTTCAGAGGTTTTTGGCAGACTTGGATACCCATTTGGCTGAAATGGGTTTCTGAGCAGTTTTTCCCAATCTAGGACTAAATCACCCAGCTTGGTGTAAGTGTCCTAGTTGGCTCAAAAGTCAGACTTCTTGGAATTTCAGAGGTCTCTACAATCTCCATTATTCTCTTCATCAATTTCTAGGTACACAATTTTAGTTTAATATCTTTATTTTGTTCTTTATTGCATTTATTTCATTATTTTGCATATCATAGTGTGTTTTCCAACACTTTGCATTTCTTAGGGTTAGCATCAATAAGTCATCTTTCTTTTCACTTTATTGTATTTATATAGATCACATTTAAGTAACTTACACCCATTTCACATTAATCTTGAATGTAGACATTCTTACACTTTTGGACCCCATCTTTTCTCCTTTTAGGTGAAAAAACCTAGAAGGAGCTTAAAGTAGTTGGGAAATCCAAAATCATTGTCCATATTAAATTATCCAATGTTATGCAAGGTGTACAACACCTAATCCTAGGAACATTCTCACACTTGTTGTATCCATTACATAAGGGTCAATCAATGAAAGAGATAATCATAGCCATACATGAAACCACATGAATCTCCACAATAATCTCATGCTCCATCAAGATACCTACAAAAAAATCAAAGATGTCCACCATCTCAAGCAACAAATCCTATCATCCTTCAACATTCCACCTATGGAAAATGAGGAACAAGCCAAGGTGAAAATGTACCAAACCAAAGAACACAAGCATCAAATCCAAGTGATAACAAAGGATCCAAACTATTGTCAAAGGTAAAAGTCCACATGATCAAAAATAGAATCCACAACACATGCTAACCTACCAATCATCCATACCTCCTAGGTATTAACAATATCAACAAACTCATGCCAATAACATATGCAACCCATAAACCAAAATTGAGCTCCTTGTATCAAACCTATCAATGAAGAACATACATATGCAGGAACTCCCACTGCATGGGTAATGTTAAATCTGAAAATGATCAAGGCATACCAAGTCTATCAATAACATCACATAGAGAGTGTAACCAACACCATGCAGTACCAAGGAACATACACAAAGATATGCAAATCCCACAAACTAATATGATGCAATACATCTCTTACCATGAGTCTCCATAAATCTCCCAAGTTGTTCACACTTAGCACAAGAAAGGGATAAAGGAAACACCATGTAATCACTAAAGAACAATGAGAAACACATGACCACAAATATAGTGATAACCATAGCTCCACAAAAGATCTCAAATCCAATGTCATGTGAATACAAACATCCAAGAAGAAGAACAAGACCAAAGAGAGAACGTGCATGTCAAAACTTGTAGCATTTCTTTCGACACATACCTCTAAATGGGTTGATGCAAGAAGTTGGGTCCACAAATAGCTCAAAAAGTAGAAGTGTTTTTGCTGTTTTTCAAAATTTGTCAGACTTGGTCTAAAAATTTGAGGTACTTACACAATGAATCTTAAGAAAAGTCAGTAATATGAAATTTAGCATTTTGAATCTAGTTTCCAAATATGTAATTTATTCAAATACCCAAATGATAGAAATTAAATTTTGATAGGGATGTATAAAACCACTTTTTAAAAGTTGTTTTTTTACCATACCACGCATGTGTACGGACACCACTTTTTGACCCAAATAAACGTATTTTGCTAATTAATTTTGGGGAAAGAGAGATAACAACATGAAGATTGATGAGGAGTTTTTTTATAAATTTTTTTTGAATATTTTTTTTATTGAATTTTTATTAGCCTTAATTGTTGTTTTTAAAATCCAAGATGTACGAACAACATAATTGGACCTAAACTAAACATTTTTGTAATCTTTTTTTTTTTTCATTTTGTAGAGAATTGTCTAAAAATTGATGCCATATAATTTTTTTTACAAGAATCTTATCCAAAAAAAAGTTATTAAAAAGCAAAAAAACCTGATATTTCAACTTTAAGGACTAGTTTTCTTAGAAATTAATTAAAAAATAACTAATATAATCCAATCTTGATAAAAATTATATATGGGTGATCCCACAAAGCTGGTTTACAATTTCTAGGAGATTTAACTTTTGTTGAAATCACTTATTTTTAGAAAATATAATGATTTAAGCCTTAAAAAGTTTAATTTAAAGCATTCCAATTGAAGAGAGTTTGATCAAACTACCTTAGATCAAATCCCCTTGGATAGAACCCCACTATTTTTAAACCATACTTATAATGGAGTCTCTGTTACACCTATCAAAATGTTGATTAAAAACCACTTTTGATTTACCTTTTGGGGGATCAAATGAATTAATTTAAAGTTTATTTTTTCTAAGTATGTAGTCCTTATTATAAGCTTCCCAAAAAGTATAATTTTAAATAAATTTAATTTTATTATTATATTTATTTTTTTATTTCTTGTGAATGTAGGTTTTTCACTAAAAGTCAAGTTCTATGTTTTGCACATGTGGAAAAATAGAATATTATAAAAAAAATGAAAAATATGAGTGCACCAGATATTGAAGTCCTTGATCCAACAAAAAAAATAAAATTTAATTTCAATACATACAAAAAAAGTTGTGTTATACAGTTTGCCTATGTCTAAATTGTAATTAGTTTGACTTTAGAACTTGATTAAGGAAAAAATATTTAGTAAAACACTATGAAACCAATTGGAAGCACTATATATCGTAGTTAAAAATATAATTTTTTAAAAAAATAGAATTTAATCCTTCATGGAAAAAAATTCATGTGTTATACAGTGAGCGTCACTCCTTAAAAATGGTGTTTACTGAAAAAAACTAGTTTTCGAAGGAGGTGAAAAATAAGTGCAATCTAATTCCAAATTTTTTGAAAATAATATATTTAGAATCTACAAACAAAATTTCACAAATCACTAGTTTGCATCATCTTCAAATTCCTCACGGTTTAGCCGCTATAGGTGCTCGAAAGTGAAGATTTAGTTAGAAAAAATCAGTTCAATGTCTACTTTGGCCAAAATTTGTAAACCAATATTGTGCGATCACCCATATTTGGAAACTAGACATCATGTTCTCTAATGATTTTTAATTTTATAGATTGATTGAGAAAAAAAGTCCATCGGCCATATTGCCAAAGTTCGACATTCTTCTTCAATCTGCCTTAGTTTTTTAGTTGTAGTTCAAAGGCTAAGGGTTAGATTGCCAAGCCTTTCCTAAACCTAAAACCAAGGTTGATGTGGGTTGGAGATTCATTTTTTTAGTAATGCGTATGCATTATTAAAACACGTACACATTATTTAAATAAAAGGCGTACACATTACATAACGCGTATGAGTTTTCTATTTACCTATTGGGTAAAGGTAACATGTACACATTATATAATGCATAAACGTTCCTAAAATATAATGCATACATGTTTTGATAACACATATGTGTTTGTTATATAGTTGTTTTTTCCTAATTTAAAAAATACTGATAAAGCACGTGTTTTCCTCAACATTCATTTTCTGCACTATAGTCCAAAAGCACCATTTTCTACATTTTTTATTGAAATTTTGTCTTATGCAAGGAATATTTTATTCAGCTTGTTGGAAGAGACAAGTGTAGGTTGAATTTTCTGAAGTGTAATCAAGTACAAGAACATTTTACAAGAAGATTTGGAAAAAAGAACTTTTGGATGTATTCATGATATTTTTGTACTTCAAATTTTATAGAAGAAAGGATCTTCATTCTACATAGTTTTATTTAAATATTTGAAGGAGATGGAAATTTGAAAATAAGTTAAGAATCATTTTCTTTTATCAAAGAGGGTTTGGTAACCATGGGATCAAAGAAAAGGTAAAGAAAAAAATGTTGAAAGTTAATGACACCCGAAGAAATTCAAGAAAATAAAGAAATGGAGGCATAAAGACAAAGGGATCGAAGAGAAAGGATTCGTCAAATAAAAAATTTGGAAGCGTTTAGTTCCATGAATGTTGAAGAGGAAACCATGAAGGATGAAATGAATGTAGATGATGCAAATGTGGAGATGGTGAATATGGAAGAAAATGGAATTATAGAGACAAACCCAACTACGCATTCAACTTCAACTTTGAATGATATGGAAATAGCACCTATGCAAAAAAATTCAGGTAGGTCTTCAAATCCACCTACAAATGATATGGAAAATGCACCTATTCAAACAACTTATCCAAGCATGTCTTCAAATCCAAGTCTTGATAATATTGATCTTGGTTATTTAGAAGAAGCTTGATATACCATTGATGGTATCAATAATTCTAGAGTTGAAACAATGCAAAAACAAGAAAATGATGAAATATCTTATAAGAATGAAAATGAGAATGAAATACCTCATATTGATGAAAATGAGAATGAAATCCCTTTTATGTTTGAAATTGAAAATGAAAATGAAACCCCTTGTATAGATGAAGATGAAAATGTTTTTTTATAATTGAAAAAGATGTGCTAGATAACCTTCATGGTAAAATTTCTTGGAGACAAATGAGAAATTATGGAAATATAATATATAGAATGTTTTTTTATAGAAATAAATTAGGATTTCAATGTCAACTCATGGTGTAATTGACGAGAATGTCAAAAATGAGAAATGTGATGAAAAAATAAGGTATTTTTGTAAAATCAAAAAAGAAAGATGACTCAATAGAACAAGTCATATCTAGTGTTGCTAATGCTATTGATTTTATGGATAACAAAAGTCGGTCTAAAGATAAGAATGCATCTCATTGTGCAATAACAACTGCTCTAGTTAATAAAGAAACTTAAAATAAAATAATGTTAAGATTAGAAAATGTATAAAAATAAATCCTAAAACTTTGATAAGAGCTACTAAAAGAAGAGAAAGTATTGAAAAGGTTCCAATTATTCAATGTTGGATTTTTAGTGGTAGACTCGGGCCAAGATTAGACATGAAATTAACTAATGAAATCAAATCTTTAATTGAAAAAGAAAGGCATGATAATACAAGAGTATCACCTAACATTAGAGATGTCTTAAAATTAAGGGTGGGTTCCAAAATTTGTGAACCTCATCCAAAGCATCTCTTAGATATGACTCAAATTGAATTATATAAAAAAAAAATTAGATGATTCCATCTTATCATTGAATATTAGCATAAGTCAAAGATCATTCAAAAAGTGTAAACCTTGGTATGTTAGAATTAATAAGAAATGAATCTCTTGTTGTAAGACTCATGTACAATTTTGTTATTATTATGATAGTTTTCGATATATAAGATGCAATTTGCATGCTAAACAAATTATGCAAGACATTTGTGGTATTAATATGCCACCTAAAAGAATCAAATATTTTATGGCAGGTTTGTTTTGTGAACCCTCTTAGAATGGAAACTTGTTTTATTTAAAAGCATGTATTTCTAGAGAATGCGATGGATGTGGTAAATTTTCATTGTTAGGAGAGTGTATGGATGAAATTAGTTTAGATGAATTTGTACAACAATTAGTGAATGTAAAAACATTTAAAAATGTTGAGTATTCTTTAAAAGATGGAAAATTTGGAAAACATTGTGAGATAATTGTGGAAAAATTTAGTGTTCATGCATTTATTAAATAATTTCAAGATAATATTGTACCTAAATATGTTAAAAACTCTCAGTGTGCTCATTGGATTGATAATCAATTTCGTTTATGTAAAAAAACATTCCCAATTGGAACTAGATATTGTCAGTTGTTGATTTTGCTGAAAATTATACTCTTGCTCCACAAGAAGAAATTGAATCATAGTATTATAATTCAGTGCAAGTAGCTATATTTTTTCATATTGTTTATAGACATGTAGATGATAGTAGAGAAGATAATATATTTTTTTAAAAAGATTACCATTTTTATTTAAGTGATAATCGATTACGTTCATCTAAGTTTGTTCAATATTGTTTTGATATATTTTATAAAAATTTAAAAGAGAGAGGAATTCAAATGAGAGAACATCTCATATGGTCAAATAATAGCATGGGTCAATTAAAAAATGATAGAATTTTTTACTGGTTATGTAGAGTTCATAAGGAAAATAATATCCAACACATGTGGAGTTTTTTTGAAGTTGGACATGGTAAGGGAGAACACGATGGAGCAAGTGCATGTGTGAAAAGAGCTCTTGATAGAAAACAACTAAAATTTGAGGATGTTGTGAAATTTAGAGATGCATGTGCAATTGTAGATTGGTGCAATACCAAATTATCTACAAGAACAAGTGAGAGCTCAATAATTCAATGCTTCTTTTGGTTAATTGAAGAAAATGATATTTTTTATCGACAAGATTGTGAAACAATTAATGGATCTACAAAATGGCATTCATTTAAGAGTTTGAATGCAAACACATGGATAATATGGACAATGGATCTTGCATGCTTTTTTCAATTTTGTATTTGAAGTGATTGGGAGGCATGTGAAAATACGGAATAGGTCGAACAATGGCAACAAAGAGCCTTAACACCTACATCGACACATGTTGAACATGGAATGACAATTGAAGATAATCAAGTGTTCGTATCAAATGATTATGATTGTGTTCTGGATCTTGTACAAGAAGGTACATTATTTATTGAGTTGAATTTTATATGTATGCATGTTTATATGTGAATTAAATATAAGTCACTCTTTATTGATTTTTTTTTTTTTAGGAAATGTGTATGTTGTTGCACCTGAGGGGAATGAAGAGGAGACAGGTATTGGTTGGTTATATTTGTTGAGAGAAAACATAAGTTGGTACATCCTAGAGTGGATGATGACAAATTTGAGTATCCAACTAATTCAGTGGTTGTTGTTGGCACGTGGCTTCGAAAATATTTGATAAGAAAGAATGGTTTTCCTGCATTTGAAGATTATGAAAGACACAAGAATATTATACATTATTCACATTTAATTTTGGCAACCAATATAAAACTAGTTAGATATCAAGGGAGGCCTGCAAATAAAGTTTATCGACACTTTCAATGGATGATCATGATACAATCATAGATGCATTACAAAAAAGAGAGGATGCAAATGGTACAATAGAGTAAATAAATATTGGTAAGTATATAGTTGTATATATATTTAATTGATAGTCGATATGTAGTTAAAAATTTATCACATATACATGTCTATATATATTATTTTCTTTAGTCATTTCCTAATTAAAGTTTCATATCATTTTTTGTTTCAGGTCTCCCAAAACTAGATGCTTTACAAAAAAGAGAGGAGATGCATATATATTACAATGGAATTCAAATCTAGAGACAGGTAACTATAAATAGTTCAAGATACATTTAATTGATAGTATAAATATAAAACTAAATTTAATTCATTGTCATTTTATAAAAAAATTATAATTGATTTCATATCCCCTTAAGCCATTCTCTTAGGACCTCTTAATCCATCCTCTTATGTACCATTATTCCATCCTCTTGAATCCCTTTAAGTCTCTCTATTAATTCCCTTTAAGCCATCCTCTTAGGACCCCTTAATCCATATCCTCATATATATACCCTTAATCCATCCTCTTGCATCCCCTTAAGTCACTCTCTCAACACCCCTTAAGCCATCCTCTTAGAACCCCTTAATCCATATCCACATATATCTACCCTTAATCCATCCACTCGCATCCCCTTAAGTCACTCTCTCAACACCCCTTCAGCCATATCCTCATATATCTATCCTTAATCCATTCACTTCCATCCTCTTAAGTCATCCTCTTAGAACCCCTTAAGCCATATCCTCGTATATCGACCCTTAATCCATCCACTTGCATCCCCTTAAGTTGCTCTCTCAACAACCCTTAAGCCATCCTCTTAGTACCCCTTAATCCATATCCTCATATATCTACCCTTAATCCATCCACTTTCATCCCCTTAAGTCACTCTCTCAACACCCCTTAAGCCACCCTCTTAGGACCCCTTAATCCATCCACTTGCATCCCCTTAAGTCACTCTTTCAACACCCCTTAAGCCATATCCTCATATATCTACCCTTAATCCATCCACTTGCATCCCCTTAAGTCACTCTCTCAACACCCCTTAATCCATATCCTCATATATCTACCCTTAATTCATCCACTTGCATCCCCTTAAGTCACTCTCTCAACACCCCTTAATCCATCCTTTTAGGACCCCTTAGTCCATAACCTCATATATCTACCCTTAATCCACCCACTTGCATCCCCTTAAGTAACTCTCTCAACACCACTTAAGCCATCCTCTTAGGACCCCTTAATCCATATCCTCATATATCTACCCTTAATCCACCCACTTGCATCCCATTAAGTCACTCTCTCAACACCCCTTAATCTCCTAGGCTTGGGGTTTTTAGGGTTTAAGGTTTATCTCCTAAGTTTTAGGTCCTGTGATTTAGGGTATGGTTTGTAGGGCTCATGAGATGCTTAGACTAATAGATCTAAATGGGTTTTAAGGGTTTAGGGTTTATCTCCTAGGTTTTATGTCCTATGGTTCAGGCTTTATAGTTTTTAGGGTTCATGAGATGCTTAGAATAACATATTTATATGGGTTTTAAGGGTTTAGGGTTCATATCCTAGGATTTAAGTCCTATGGTTTACGGTTTACGGTTTCTAGGGTTCATGAGATGCTCAGAATAACAAATATATATGGGTTAATAGTTTAGGGTTCATCTCCTAGGCTTTAGGTCTTATGGTTTAGGGTTTATAGTTTGTAGGGTTCATGAGATGCTTAGAATAATAGATGTATATGGGTTTTAATGGTTTAGGGTTTATCTCCTAGGCTTTAGGTCCTATGGTTTAGGGTTTATAGTTTCTAGGGTTCATGAGATGCTTAGAATAATATATCTATATAGGTTTTAATGGTTTAGGGTTCATCTCCTAGGATTTAGGTCCTATGGTTTATGGTTTATGATTTCTAAGGTTCATGAGATTCTTAGAATAAAAAATCTATATGGGTTAGTGGTTTAGGGTTCATCTCCTACACTTTAAGTCCTATGGTTTAGGGTTACAGTTTCTAGGGTTCCTGAGATGCTTAAAACAACATATCTATATGGGTTTTAAGGGTTTAGGGTTCATGATCACACGAATCCCCTTAATTCAACCTCTTACATCTCTTTAAGTCATTCTATCAACTCCCCTTAATCCACCCTCTTACATCCCAGCTTTAAGTCATTGAATCAACTCCCCTTAATCCACCCTCTTACATCCCTTTAAATCATTCTATCAACTCACCTTAATCCACCCTCTTGCATCCCCTTAAGCCATCCTCTTAAAGGACCCTTAAGTCATATCATATTGCATCCCCTTAATTCCCCTCAAGCCTTTTGTATGTTGCGGTGTGTTGTTGATATGTGGTTGTCATTGATGTCAACACTATTAGCATTGTTACATTAGAAGTTGTATATGTCGAGGATATTGAGAAAATTGTAATAAGAAGTGTTACAGGTTGTCAGTGGTGAAAAAATTTATTTCTGTTGGTGTGATTAGTATGTTGTTTTTCAGAGGTTGTGGAATTAAGGGTTTCTTGTTGAGTACATCTAGCTTATCCATGTCAAGTTTCAGAGATCCGCATGAAGATTTGATCAAGTAATGAAGAGTTGTATTTTGACTATTTTTCTGTTACTTCAGTCTGTGTTCCTAAATGAAGATCATGTGATTTTAGTTAGTTCAATTGTTGTGGATGCTTCTCTGGTGTTTCATGATGTTTGTAGATGTTTCTAGTTCGTGCTCTATCTGTGTTGCATGTCTGCATTGATCGTTGTGCTCACGATCTAAGATTTTGTCTTGCATGTTCATGTTTTTCATGTTCTTGGCCAACAAGGTGTTGAAGCATGTTGTGGATCTTCGAGGATTAATTAATTGAAGTGGTTCATGTTTGAGGATGTTATTTTCAGTCTTCACTATGTTGTGGCTGACCTTGGTTGATTCACATGAATAATATTTATTGATCTGAGCCAACAATTTATATTCTTTCTTGCTATTTTATTGAAGTTGACTTATAGCAATGTAATCTCTTGTTGTGGATATATAAAAGTGATTGTTTTATCATTTGGAAGAGTGAATGAGTGTGAGTGTTTGAAGTGTGCAAGTCCTATGTGAAAATATTGTTCAAATCATTCAAAGGTAGAGCAGAGAGTGAAGAAGAGTGAAGAAGTGTTCATGTGCTTAACTGGAACTGTAAGTAGGCATTAGCAGATGCTATTTTCTCAGTTCAAAGTCTAATGGATTTTTCTATAAGACAGTGTGTCTTCCTTTGTAATTGAGCAATGAGCTCTAGGTAGTGTTCTTGAATGCATGTGTATTCCCCTTTCATATTTTCTTATACTTTTAACAATGTATAATCTTGTGAACTGACCTCCACCGTGGATTTCCCCCTAATAGGGTTTCCATGTAAAAATCTTGGTGTTATGTTTGCTTTTGATGTGTTGTTCATTTATGCTTTCATGATTAATGATCAAATATGAGAATAAGGTTAATAATTTGAATAAGTTTGGAATTTGGTGACAATTGATTCACCCCCCCTCTCAGTTGTCTTCCCTTGAGTTGCCAAAAATTGGTATCAGAGCAAGTTCCTTGGAAGAATTTTAATAGCTTGAGGTGATTCGGGATGGTGACTCATAACGAAAGTACTAGATTTTATGGAACAAATTATTCCTTGTGGAAGAATTGAATGGAGTGCCATCTGAGATGCACTGGTGAACCCTACTAGAGTATTACAAAAAATATATATGTTATTCTTCAGAATGGTCATACTACATCTGCTAAGATCAGGGATGTTGGGTATAATATTTGGGCTAAGGAAGCTTTGTTGAGTGTTTTGACTGATACTAAGATGAAAAAATGTGATCGATCTGAAGAATGCTTATGAGATATGGAAAAAGTTGGAGACCTTGTATGAAGGTGATGCTAATGTGAAGATTGCTAAGCTACAAAATCTAGAAGGGAATATGAAAATTTGAAAATTGGTGATGATGAAAATGTTACTACTTTCATGCAAAGAGTGAATGAACTTGTATGTGATATCAGATGTGCTAGTGGATAGATAGACGAATTAGAGATTGTTGCTAAAGTGCTTAGATAATTGCTTGATTCCTACAAAGTCAATGCTAGTGCTATTGAAGAACTTTGAACTGTGACAAATGTTACCAAAGATATGTTGATTGGTAAGATTATTGCTTTTGAATTGAATGAATTTTCTGATTCCCTTCCTAAGGTTGAATCTACATTCAAGGCCACTACTTTTGGAAGAGATAAAAATAGATATGATCTGGGTGAAAGTTCATCAAGAAACACATTTAATTATGAGGATGAAATGAAACAACTCAATGTAGAAGAAAGAGAGCTTGAAGAACTTGAAGCATTGATTGTGAAGAGAGAAGCCAGAGGACAAGGTAAGTATAAGGGGAAGTTGCCTATTAAATTTTTCTCTTGCAATAAGGTAGGTCATTTTGCATCAAGGTGTCCTAAGAGAGTTTCCAAGCCAAGATTTAACAAGCCTAAATTACAAAATAAGTGTTACTATGTTGTTGATGAAGGTGTGACAAATGATGAATCTAACAGAGGAAATGCAAGTGAAGATGAAATTGTGTTTATTGCTATCAAGGAAGATAATCATGTGTCTACTGAATCTACTAGTTGTACAAATGTGGAGAAAGCCCTAGCTACTTGATTTGAAGAGAAAGATCAATGGGTAATTGACAGTGGTTGTTCTCATCATATGACAGGAGATAACAGTAAGTTTGTGAGTTCGGAAAACTATGATGGTGGTGTTGTGAGATTTGGTGATGACAAAGCTAGTGTGATCCGTGGAAGAGGATGCATTACTCTTGATGGTAAGCATAATACTGATGATGTATTGTATGTTGAACATTTGAAGCATAATCTTTTAAGTGTTGGACATATGGTTGATAAGGGGTACAATCTTCAGTTCATGGATGGTAAGTGCAAGTTATTGGGAAATTATGGAAATGTGATTGCATCAAGTAAAAAAATAAAAGGTATTATTTTCTACCTAAGTGCTGCTAGTAAAAGTTGTTTGATTTCTCAAATTGATGAAAGTTGGTTGTGGCATAGGAGAATGTGCCATATTAACTTTGATAATATTTTCAAGATAAGTTCCACTAAGGCTGTGGGAGATCTTCCTAAGCTAATGAAACCTACTAATGCCATATGTAGAGAATGTCAATGAGGAAAGCAAACAAGAATTTAATTTTAGAGTAAACAACAAAATTCAAATGGATTGTTGAATATTGTGCATACTGATTTGTGTGGTCCTGTAAGAACTAGAATTTTACAAGGATACATATACTTAATGTTGCTTATTGATGACTATTTAAGGATGATGTGGGCTACTTTCTTAATGGAGAAATTTGAAGCTCTAGAAAGTTCAAGATCTTTAAGGCTATGGTTGAGACAAAAACAAGTATGAATTTTAAGAGTCTAAGATCAAATAGAGGTGGTGAATTCACTTCTAGTGATTTTAATTCTTTTTGTGAAGCGCATGGAATGAAGAGAAAGTTATCTACACCTCGGGCCCCTTAACAAAATGGACTTATGGAAAGAACATAATAGTTCTAGATGCTGCTAGAACCATGATGTTGGAAGGAAATGTACCTCATATCTACTAGAGAGAAGCTGTGAGTATTTTTGTGTACACACTTAACCAGGTGCAAATCAAAGGTGATACTGGTAAGAATCCTTTCGAGCTATGGACTGGTGAAAAACCTACTATTAGATATTTTAAGATCTTTGGAAGAAAGTGTCATATAAAAAGAGATGAAGATATAGGAAATTTTGATGCTAGGAGTGATGAAGGAATCTTTATGGGTTATACTACTAAAATTAAGGCCTACTAATGTTAGAATAAGAGATTGAAGAAAATGGTTGAAAGTGAAAATGTTAAGGTTGATGAAGACATAGCTGCATCATCTAGAACCTGTGGATATGATTGTGGTGATCAGAATGATAGTACAAACAAAGGAAAGCAAAGTCAAACTTCAAGTCAAGTTCAAATCATTCTCGTGAATCAAGAAGACCAAGAGGAAGGAGAAATTGGTGGAAGAACAGAAGAGAGATCAGAAGAACCCAAAGTTGAACATTCTAAGAAGAATCTAAGGTATGTGAGATTGAATCATTCAAAGAATCAGACCATAGGTGAAAAGAACAAAGGTGTCCAGACTAGAAGAAGAATTGTAGAAGAATATTGTTTGATTTCAAAGACTGAGCCTAACAATGTAAATGAAGCATGCAAAGATGAACATTGGGTTGAAGCAATGAAAGAGGAACTACATCAAATTGAAAAGAATTATTCATGGATTCTTGTTCCCAAACCTAAGGATAAGAATGTAATTGGAACTAAATGGGTCTTTAGAAACAAACTAAATGAACAAGGTGAATTTTTTAGAAACAAAGCAAGACTGGTATGTAAGGGATATTCACATATGGAAGGTATTGATTTTGAAGAAACCTTTTCCCCTATTGCTAGAATTGAAGCTATGGGATTTTTTCTTGCTTATACTACTTACAAAGACTACAAGGTTTATCAAATGGATGTCAAGTCAACCTTTCTAAATGAAGAATTGGAAGAAGAGGTGTATGTTGAGCAAACAGATGGATTTTAGTTGATTGGTCAGGGAGATATGGTTTGTCGATTGAAAAAAGCATTGTATGGACTCAAAAAAGCCCCTAAAGCATGATATACCAAATTGGATAAGTACTTGGTGAAGCTTGGATTTAACAAAGGTACTATTGATAGTAATCTATATTTCAAGAATGATGACAAAGATTTGATTGTGGAATTTTTTGTTGATGATATCATATTTGGAGGAGATGATAGCTTATGCATTAAGTTTGTTGATGAGGTGCAGAATGTGTTTTAGATGTTAATGAATGGAGAGATGAAATTCTTCATGGGATTGCAAATTACTCAGTTGGATAAAGGGATCTTTATATCTTAGTCCAAGTGTGTGAAAGAATTACTGAAGAGATTCAGTATGGAAGATTCAAAGCTAGTTGGTACATCCATAGTGACCAGATGTAAGTTGACAACTGATGATGATTCTCTGAAGGAAAATTAGACTAGATACAGATCAATGATTGGTGGATTACTTTATTTGACTCAAACTAGGCCTAATATCATGAATTTTGTATGTATTATTGCAAGATTTCAAGTTGATCCTAAAGAATCACATTTAACTGCTATGAAGAGGATTTTTAGATACTTGAAGGGGATAATTGATTTTCGTCTATGGTATCCTAAAGCTAATGATCTTACTTTAAGTGACTTTACTGATGTTGATTGGGAAGGAGATGTGAATGACATGAAAAGCACCAGTGGGGGAGAATTTTTCTTGGGAAAGAAGTTGATTTCATGGTTAAGAAAAAAGAAGAATGCTATTTCCTTATCTACTGCAGAGGCTGAATACATTATTGTTGCTAATAATTGTACTCAAGTAGTGTGGATGAAGTAAATTTTGAAGGATATTAGAGTTGTGTATGATGAGCCTATTGTTATATTATGTGATAACTCAAGTGCTATTAACATTTCTAAGAATCTAGTGCTCCATTCCAAAACAAAGAATATATCTATCAAGTTTCACTTTTTGAGAGAGAAAGTAAGTGAAAGGGAAGTCATATTGGAGTATGTGCCTACTAAGGAGCAAATTGCAGACATATTTACCAATTTTTTTCTTAAGGATACTTTGGAGTATCTCAAAGGGAAGTTAGGGGCGATTAACCCTCCTAATCATAACTAAGGATGCATTGATTTGCATCAATCCATGCATTTCATGATCATATTTTGATCTGGATTGATGTTCTGTTGGCTACTACTCCAAGGGAGTAGTCAGGTGTTCTCATGTCTAGGTATTTAGATGTGTGGTTCAGATATTGTATAGAAGATATATTTGTCATTTATGTCAATGAGGAAGAAGAATCATTTGAAAAATCCTTGTGGAGAGAAGAGTTGAGGAGAGAAGAGTCAGAACCTAAGGAGGAGTAAGTGTAGTTGTATAGATGGTATTTTTCACATCATGTGTTGCCATCAATTCCAAAGGGGGAGATTGTTGGATGTTGTGTGTTGTTGAAATGTGATTTTCATTGATTTCAACACTATTAGAATTGTTGCATTAGAAGTTGTATATGTTGAGGATATTGAGAAAATTGTAATAAGAAGTGCTATAGGTTGTCAGTGGTGAAGCGAAGTTCTTTATGTTGGTGTGACCAATGTGTTGTTGTTCAGAGGTTTTGGACTAAAGGGTTTCTTTTTTAGTACATCTAGTTTATCTATGTCAAGTTTCAAAGATTCGTGTGAAGATTTGATCAACTAATAAAGAGTTGTATTCTGACAATTTTTATGTTACTTCAGTCTATGTTCCTGAATGAAGATCATGTGATTTTAGTTAGTTCAATTTTTGTGGATGCTTCTCTAGTGTTTCATGATGTTTACGGATGTTTCTAGTTCACGCTCTATCTGTGTTGCACATTTGCATTGATCATTGTGCTCACGATCTAATATTTTCTCTTGCATCTTCATGTTTTTCATGTTCTTGGTTGACAAGGTGTTGAAGCATGTTGTGGATCTTTGAGGAGTAATTAATTGAAGTGGTTCATGTTTGAGGATGTTATTTTTGATCTTCACTATGTTGTGGCCAACCTTGGTTGATTCACATTAATAATCTTTATTGATATGAGTTGATTGTTTATATTCTTTCTTGCTATTTTATTGAAGCTGACTTATAGCGATGTAATCTCTTGTTGCGGATATATAAGAGTGATTGTTTTATCATTTGGAAGATTGAATTAGTGCAAGTGTGTGAAGTTTGCAAGTCATGTGTGTGAATATTTTTTAGATCATTTGAAGGCAAAGCAAAGAGTGAAGAAGGGTTCATGTGCTTAACCGGAACTGTAACTAGGCATTAGCAGATGCTATTTTCTTAGTTCAAATTATGATGGATTTAATCAAAAAAAATTTGTAAGATAGTGTGTCTTCCTTTGTAATTGAGCAATGAGCTCTAGGCAGTGTGTCTGAATGCATGTTCATTCCCCATTCATATTTTCTTATACTTTTAATAGGGTACAATCTTGTGGACTGACCTCCACCGTGGTTCTTCCCTTAATAGGATTTCCATGTAAAAATATTGGTGTTATGTGTGCTTCTAATGTGTTGTTCATTTAATCTTTTATGATTAATGATCAGATATGAGAATAAGGTTAATAAGTTGAATAAGTTTGAAATTCGGTGACAACTGATTCACCCCCCCTCAGTTGTTTTCCCTTGAGTTTCCAACAAAGGCATCCTCTTAGGATCCGTTAAGCCATGTCCTAGGGTTCATGACATGCATCCCCTTAATCCACCTCTTACATCCCTTCAATTCATTCTATCAACTCCCCTTAATCCACCCTCATACATCCCTTTAATTCATTCTATTAACTCCCCTTAATCCACCCTCTCGCATCCCCTTTAGCCATCCTCTTAACTCCCCTTAAGGAATTTTCTTAGGACCCCCCTTAAGCTATATCCTCTTAGGTCCCCTTAATCCATCCTATGACAAACATCACTTGAATTTGTAAGGAATTTACAAGATCCAATTTTCTAACTTTTACTATATATTGTTCTTTTCTAGCATGAATTATTTAGTTAAATGACTCATAAGAACTATAGTTACTTTACTTACATTAATTATTTTTGTAGGTTCTCATCAAGTCAGTCTACCATGTGATTGTCACTGTAAATTTTTTTTATCAAGAGACTATGTAAATATCAATTTGTGGTCTTGACCTAAAATTTGATAAGCTTTAATTGTATCTACATGCACATATATGTTTCATCATGTGTTATGTAGTTGTATTAAACATCAATATACATTATATACATTTGTTTGATGTATGAACTTCAATGAACTTATTAGTCACTTTTTAAATATCTTGTTCCAATTTTATAGATTATACATTTCATGTCTTGTATTTACCACATTTTATATAATTGTTCAATTGTATAGATTATACATTTTAGACACACAAGGAGATAGATTTTTGTTTAGTGATTCAAATATTTACTAGAATTGGAAAATAGTTAAAATTTCCTACCCTTAATTTATTATGAAGATGATCTAAAATATTTAAGGAATTTTTTAATTTGTCACCTAATCATGTGATAAATTATATATATGAAATTTGATTCTAGATAAGAATTTATATAGTGCATGTATTACTTTAAAATTAGATCAAATATCTATACATACATGAGTGCATATAATCATGAAAATGAACATAACACAATCATAATTGACTGCATATATAATAATCACATTAAAGTCAACTGATATAGATAAACAAAAAGATGATCATAGTAATCGATATAAGGGTATGTGAAAGATCATCATGGAAAAAATAGGCCCTTAAGTGGCAAAAAATTCAAAAAAATCAGAGTTAGGCAACTTGATGTAAAAATTTGAATAAATTATCTATATTATTTCAAAAATGTGTAAGAATAGAATCTATAGCAAATTGAATGTAGTTTCTAAACTACTATTAATGTTTTAAAAAAAAAATCTATTTGGTGAAAATTTGAAATTTCAATGTAGTGGTACTTAAATTTTAGGGAAAAAATAAGAAGTAGGCTTGTCCTGACCATCCTAACCACAATAAAATGATAATATTTTTTTATAAGATTTTAGATATAAGTAGAGGACTCATGCTCTGATGTGATGCATATTTTTTTGTAATTTTTTTCCAACTAAATAATTAATTATGAATTTTCTATTAAATTTTTAAAAAAAATATAAAAACTCGTATGTCTGACCACCTTAACTTGGTCAAAACTTCATGAAATTCAATTTTTCTTTTTTTAATCCTATAGTATGTGAAGAATATAATGTGGCACATATTTTGGATTCAAAAAATATGATACCGTTTGAAAGCTATAGATGTTTTTCAATCCGCCTATCAATCAAGACTTTAGTCATAATTTGAATAGAAAATGAATAATAATTACTTATTAAATTCAAAGTATAGTATAATTTATATCGGTGGAAAGCTGAGAATATCCTTTAAAAAACCCTTTTTGTTTCATCAATTTTTGGTAAAAAAATAGTCATCAACCACATACCCATCATACTGCTACTTTTTGGCCCATCATGATCCTACACATACCCATAATGTATGTGAAATGGTCCATGGAATAAAATGTTCAAAATGTATATGTCAATTCAAACACATATATTTAAATAAAACTAGAGATCTATAGTCCATAAAATTTAAAACCATCTAACTATCAAGGCAATCAATCAAATCAAGTCTCCTCTTTGTTCCACATGGACTAGATGTACCCACATCATGCTATAGAAGATTACAAGAAACTTGAAATTAGACTTAAAGTTATTTATAAATTTTGATATAATTAAACATATAAACTCTTGAGATAAAAATAAATTTAATTAAATATCTAGTAAATACAGTAAAAATGATTTTTAGTATGCATAAATTACCATATGATCATGTGAATCTACTGGCACATTTTGTTCAATGGGTAGTATAGCTATCACTTGAGAACATCCAAATGCTTGATCTACTAGATACTACATATTCATATAAAGCAAACAATATGTTAAAACCTTGAATATATATATTTAAAAGGTCCCTAAAAATTATATAGGAGATTTAGTAAAGTTTACAACCTCAAATGATATGATCTCATGATCACGCACCTAAGATTTCCCATGCATAAATGTTGACGATGTCTCAGGTGTGCCCGCCATGGGTATCACATGAAATCCATGCATATAGATACAACAAAGTATAGATTATTCACACATGTGAACAAATTCAAATTAAATTATATATATGGTGTGTATTTAATTTAAACTTAAAAAACTTTTGAAAGCATGCACCTGAGCTAATGATGACTTAGGAGCACTCACCACAACTTGTGGTTGGTTGGTACTCGGTATCGCATGACCTCTCTGCATCTAGATATAATATATCATTTCACACATGTGTACAAATTCAAATTAAATTAGATATATCCACACAAATTAAAATATATATTGGTTTGCACCTGACCAAAAGGTGAGCCCAAATCTACAAAACATGAAATATAGACACAATCATATTAAGATTTAAGCATCGTGTGATCATGCATCTACACCAAACACTTCTTGAATTAATATAATATAATTATATATATAATTTAATGTTATTATTTACATTAATTTTGTGCATTTCAAACAAATTATTTAAGTTCAAAAGATGAACATACATATGTAGGATGATCTCAAAATATAGTAAATTCATATATGACTTTGTCCTAGATGCATGTGGTTCACCTGAAGTGGATGCCTGAGTATGCCCACAACTTGAGCTTCCATGCTCTCTATTGGCCACTTCAGATGTCACGTGTGTAGTTTGATGAGTAATATGTCTTGAAAGAGAACTCAATGCTCCTAATTTCGACAACATCGCCTGCTGCTAAAATGCAGCGGGAACACTAGGAGAAGGAGGAGGAACAATATGAGAAAACAAAGCACGTCACTGAGGATCGACACATGCTCCTAATCTATGTTGGGGCATTCCACACCCAACTCCCTGAAATGACCTCATATCAAAATAGTTGGGTTTTAAACCCAACTCAAACTTAGCCCATAACTTTCTCAAAAAGTATAAGGGCACCTCACAATTTCCATGTGGTGGAGTATCAAACACCATCCACCATCTATCCCAAAAATTTGTAACTATCCGTGGGTGACTACACTATTAAATTGAAATTCATTTTGTGGTGGGTGGAATTGGTTCGTTTGTTTGGCTCTGGCTAAAAAAATGTTGGAACATGACTTGTTTGGTAATTTTAACATCATTAATTTCTTTATAGGACAATCCATCTACATAGAATTGACTCCTCTCTTATCTCCATTGATGAAACCTATCTAGGTTTGCATCAATAGATCAAATAAAGTCGACAACATTTTGCATTGAAGATGCAGACCATGCAAGATGGGGGGGATTCTAGGCTCGTTTTTTATCAAATCTATATTTCCCTGAATCACACTAATGTTTTCTCTAATGCTCTCTCTTAACTGAGCCTGATCAACTACACGGGGTGGAGGGTTAGGAGGTGGAGAGTGTCAAGGAGGTGTGGGGTTTTGTTGTGGTGGCAGATCTGGATGTATGGGATCTTCAGATTGTGCATTGGGTATAAAATCCTCTATGTTGAATTCATGATCCATGTGAACAATGAAATGGCAATTGAATGTTAAACAATTAAAAAATATATATCAACAAACTAATTAAATAATGCACACAATTTAAAAGTTATTTAAAAATCACATTGAACATTTACAAATTCAAAATACATTTCATTTGAAGGCACATTCAATTTATAACATTAAAAAATCCATAACATTAAAAATCCATAGCATGCACACATTAAATTGAGTCCAATGTGTGGTTGTTAATATGAAGGGAACTCATTGTTACTACCAACTCTAATGCAACTAAAGTGGAGATATAATTGTCACAACAAGGTCATACAATTTTAATAAAATCCTACCTACAATTTTAATATTTCCTATCATTAATTAACTAATTCATCAATAAGTTTAATATTAGATTCTACTTTTATGGCTAGAGCTATATCTTTCGGGTGAGGGGAAGTTTACACATAAGTGTGGTTGTTTTCCAACAAGAGTATATCTATAGAGCTAAGGTATATTGATTGTGAATACATTTATTTATCAAGTATGACATAAAATCTAATTAAATCTGAGGACATAAATTGATTTATCTAAATTTTCAAATTTCATGATAAGAGACACAAGTTCTCTATACTTGGACCAAGTAGTTAAGAAGAAATAAGTTTAACACTAACATTAATTTATAATCTCATTCATTATTTTCAAAGCATACTAAAGATACAAATCAAATTAATAGAAGACATTCAAAGGGACACATAGATATATGCTATTGGATATATGCTAGTTGTAATTGCAATACAAAATAAACAAAGATGAGCTTGAGCTCTATTTGTATCCCCTAAAATCAGTCAACACCTTTAATTAATTAAATACTAGCTATTTAATTAATATTTCAACTACGTATAAATAAATTGTCAATATATTTATATTGTTCATTTTCTAAATTCTCCAAATCTAAAAACATATTCTTCTAAATTAAATTAAATAAACAAATTTCCACAAGCTTGTTTTATTTAATTAATCTTCACTAATCTCAAGTAGGAATTTGAGCACATGTCTACAACTTTTTGTTCCACCTCACTAAGGTCACATGAAATTAAATAATTCTAATTTTTAATTAGAATTATCTTCAACTAATTTTTAAAAGCACATGGCTTATTCCTCACACACTTCCACCAATTTTAAAAGCACATGGTCTTTTCTTCCCGCACTTGATTCTTCCATCCAAATGGCATGTTGTCTTTGGTCAAGGGGACAACATCTTGATTCTCTCCATCTCCACCATCCATTCTTCTTGTTCGAATCTAGACCGTCGATTATTACCACCTCACTATATGCTTGGAAAAGGTTATAAATACAACCCTTGGGCATTGTATTTTATATACACATTTTGAATAGAGTTAGTATGCAGGTTTATCATTGGAGCTTTAGAGCATTTTGGAGTCCTATAGTTACATATAGCTTCATTTTTTTCTTTGCATTTACATCTTATCTTTGATTCTTGCTTCATAGTTGCATTTTATGTCTCATTTTGCATCATAGTTGCATTTTAGATTATTTCATTTTTAGTTTGCATTTGAGCATATGTAGAATCATATGGAGATCATTCTAGTTCAATACCATAGCATCCACCTCCACTTGTTCATTTATCACACTCTCCATTATCATTTCCATCACATATTTTCATATAGGAAATGCATTAGCTTGCATATTAAATATCAAATCTTGTTTCCTAAGTTGTCATTTTAACAACCATTGTGCACATAGAAATCTGAGGGCCAAATGGTTTAATAAATCCTTAGGAATAGAGGACAATGAGACGTTCTCAAAAGATTTGTTTAAATTTCTAAATAGAGTAGTTTACTTGCAAATCTTTGATATAAATCGTTTCATTAAGGTTTGTGTTGATACTAACTTTACACATTTCACACCACACAAAAAATGGCGCCTACTATGAGGCCTTGCCCCGTTTATTTTTAACATGCTGGAAAATTTATGTTCATAGGTTTGGATGTCAGACTTCTAGTGCTTCTTGCACCCATTTTGGCACCTCTTGCACCCTTTTTAGCACCTTCTGCCCCTATTTTGGTGCCTTTTGCACCTGTTTTGGTACCTTTTGTCTCTGTTTTGGTGCCTTTTGTCTCTATTTTGGTGCCTTTTGTCTCTGTTTTGGCACCTTTTGCACTTTCTATGGTGCTTTTTGTCTATGTTCTAGCTCCTTTTGCAGTTTCCCTATTTTTCACTAAATCTGAAGGCTAATACTTTGTGTTGTTGCTTTGCAAGTTTCCCAGATTCGCTATCAAAGACTCAAACATAAACTACTAACATATTGTAGAGGCTGGAAGTTATTTATGTTTCCTTTTGGTTAAGTTAGGAACATAGCTTGATTAAAAGGTTAATGAAAACCATGTTTTTGTGCTTGATGAATGGTAGGCATATGCTCTCCCCTTAACTAGGTGACCAAAAAGCCAGACCCATTCTTGTTTATCTATGAGTGTGAGTGGAGTATATGGCATGTGTTCTCTCTTTATTAATGTGGAATAAAGATTGATAGAACTATAGGTATACTTGCTTACTTTTGTTTATCTTAGAGGGCCTACCTTGTGGGAAAAAGTAATCACCCAAGGGAATGACCCAACTGGTAACATACTAAATCCAAGTGACTTATAGCCGGTATATAAATGTGGATATTGGAACAAAGGCTAGTATTATGAGGATAGTTTCAATGAGAAGGGAAGCAATGGTATCTTGCCGCATGGATTATCCCCCACGAACGAAATTCTTGTATTAAAACCCTTGTTATAGTTTGGCCAAAAAACCTTTATCTATTCTTTGGTACAACAATAGTCATTGCGAAGGAATCCACATTCTCGTAGTTTTTAGTAGAGATGAGAAATATTCCATGGGAGATTCATGGGTATTGATGTTTGGCTGCCCCATAGAAGTGAGCTCAAGCATCTAGTCATCCACTAAGAATAAGTGTGGTTGGGGTAAAACTTGCGTGGAATCCAAAAGAATACAATCTTTTACAGACATAGGATTGTACATTGCTTGATGTGTCTTTATCAAAGTGTTTTCAAAACAAATTTCAAACAAAACATCACATGTTGAAAGTGAAAACCTTGATATTCATTGAAACAACCAAGTCTCCAATTGGAAAATCAAGAAAACCAAGCAAACTTTCAAGAAAATTAAAAAAAAAAACCAAGTCTGCACCTATTATGGCACCTTTTGCACCTTCTGTGGCACCTTTTGTCTCTATTTTGGCACCTTTTTCCCATTCTATGGCACCTCTTTTCTTTGTTTTGGCACCTTTTGCAGAACACAAAATAGTGACCTAGGTTCATCTCCTGCCTGATAGTCAGTCTCATCTCAGGAATCCTCAAAAGTGTTCAACCAATCTTTAGGTAAAACAGAGTATAAACATGTGTGTTACCAAATTATTTCACATTGAAACATTAAAATTTGGAAACCCAAGTTCAAAGTTTTTAGTTCAAGAGAACATCAAAAACATCTCTCAACACTCCACAAATTTAGAGAGAGGTTGGTCATCAATTTTTACAAAAGAGCTTCAAATAAAAATCCCAACTTGTACTCATTTTACTATTTTCAAAATCCAAGACTTTTCCAAAGATTTGAGTATCTTGTTTCACAAGTTTGAACCAAAATTTCAGAATTTTCTCAAGCCCAAAATCATTCCTTATATACCTTAGAATTCTAAACTTGTTAAAATTGACCTCTACAAGGGGAATTTTTCAAACTAAACCTAGATTTAAACATCTCAAAGTGCCTAAATCATCAATTTCTATCATATCTTTGATTGTTAAGCCTAGTTTAATCATCAGGATTTATCATCCTCTCATCACGAAACAAAGCTATATAGTCAAATCAAACCTAGTCTCATTAGAATTTTTCATTATATTTGACTTAGTTGTAATCCTTGGTACTTTTCCAAAACTTAGATCAAAGTTTAGTCCTAACTATAGCACTTGTATGCCCATTTTAACAAGACCCCAAAAAGCATAAACTCAAAGAATGGGAAATTAAAACTCAAACCACCATGGATGAAATAGATGAGGATAAATTGAATGCTTTAGCTCATCAAATGAAGAACCTTCAACAAAAAAATTGGGATATGCAAAGGGAAACAACCATAGAGAGATGTTTGTTGTCAGACATCTATTCGTATCCATCTAACAAAAATATAGACATGACACCTTCTTCACCAACTATTGCATCATCCAAGTTCAATTTATTTAAACCCTTGAAAAAGTTAAATGAGAAGCCCAAATCTTAGTCCTCAAACACAAAGGATATTGAACAATCTTACCATGTCATGCATCTATCTTCATCTCCCATAAGCCAAAATAAATCTTAGGATTCTTTCACCCAAGTTAACAATTCCATCCAACCACCTTCTTCTATCATATCTTTTGTATCCAATGATTCATGTCAATCTCTTAGTCCAAACCATGCTAGCATAGACTCCTTTACACATCCTTGATGCCCTTTCAAAATTCTACCTACACTCACTCATCTATAATACCTCCATACCATTCATCTCAATCCACCCCTCCCATTGCTCTTGGAAGCAATTTGGGTGTCAAATTTCAAAAGCTTCCATATCAAAATACACATGTTTCAAAGGATCAACATGTCTCCTCAAAGAGGCATGCAAAAATAAAATAAAATTTGATCCAAAATCAAAGGAAAAATAAAAAAGGCCACAAAGGCCCATCAAAGTAAAAAGGAAATTTTCAAAGACCACAAAGGTCCATAAATCAAAATAAAATTTCAAAAGGCCACAAAGGCCCGTCAAAGAAAAAAGAAAAATTTCCAAGGCCACAAAGGCCCATAAATCAAAAAGAAAAATCTCAAAGGCCACAAATCCCCGCAAAGAAAAAATCAAATTCAAAATTCATGAGGATTCAAAAAAGTCTCATAGAAGCAATAAAATCTAAATTGACATCCAAATTTTCTAATCCAAAAGCTTCCTCCAATTTTTCATCTAAAAACTTATCACCTTCCAAATCCATTTTTCCTCCATCACTCCACCATCCTTTAAGGTGTGTGCCAATGTTGACCTTGCAATCCTTTCCATCTATCCATTAGCAAGTCTTCCCACCTCCTATCCATTACCCAACATTCATCCCCCACTATTCTCCTTTAATCCAAACCTTTGGATAAGTCCTTGGTTCTTCCATCATACCATTAATAGGCCAAAATTTATGAGTCTAATCCCATTTCCATGGTTTATTAAGGGGATATTTTATCGTGAAACTTGATGCTTAAGTCCTTCCTCCATCTCCCTATCATCCATATCCTATTTTCCATATTCTTCTTGCATTCTACACTTGGGGGGCAAGTTTTGTCCATCTTATCATTCCTTACACTTCCACCTTTATTCTCGACAAGTTTAAGGATCTCCTTGAACATCATATATCTTATCCTATATGCTTTATCCATATATTTTGTACCATATCTTTCATCTTATCCATATTCCATCATTCTTACTAGATACATCCTTTCTTCTCGTCCTTGTTCTTGATGAGGAATAGGGAAAAAATACTTGGGCATTGTGATTGTAGCTTATTTAGTTGATCTTGATCATCCTATTCATTATCATTGTCCACACTTTCTTCCATTCCATATCTCCTATCTTATCTAAATCCATGTCATCATGTCCCTTTGCAACCATGAATCTTATCATGCAAATCATATTTGAGCCTAGTTGTAAAACATTATCCAATCCTTGTATCTTTTGTCAATCAATCATAAAAAATCATCAATCTTACCATACTTGGAGGAAATCAGTGATCCTAAGTAGTTATCATCATCATGCCTTATGGAATCAATCATTCCTAGAATTTTACTCAATCAACCATTATCATCTTTTGACAAGAGATATATTGCTTGTGTGATATGTTTTGCAATGAATCTTTTGTTTTGATCTATCATTTATCCATGGTTGCATTACCTCTTTTGTGGGGTATCTTGTTTCTTCAATCGGTCATATCATATCATATCATCCATCACACTTCCATATCTACATCTGTCATACATCCATGTCTACATCATAGCTTGATCTCGTGTTTGTATCATGATCTCCCCTAGTACTACTCAACCCATTCTAAAAATCAGTTTGTCCTGTCACATCGCACTAGGGGCATGTCCTACATTAGACCAGATTCATGTACATGCTAAATTTCATAAATCAAAAATCCAAAAACATTCATAAAAGTGAAAATCCAAAAACACTCATAAAATGGAAAATCCAAAAACATTCAAAAAATTAAAAATCCAAAAAAATTCAAAACATATCAAAAACCAAAAACAAGTCAAAAAGTCAAAAAGAAAAAAACATAGTCATCTTGTTGAACTACATTGTCTCTAAGATTTGAACATAGGAAAGGTTGATCTTTAATCATCCCTGAGACATTTATGTCAGTCTTCTAGGAGTTCGTCACAATAAACTGGCATTTTCATGTTCCTGTCTTCATCTTGTAAAAATTGGTCAAGTCGTTAGTTGAACTATGTGGTCTTTGCATGTGCAATGTAGACAAGGATAATCTGTTGATCAACCCCCAAGTCCCCTAGGATAGGTATTTAGGTTAGTTTTTGGTCATCATAGTTGTGTCTCACCCTGGATTGGGGGAAAAATCCTAAATTCACTGGGGGAAAGTAAACTTTGGGCTTAGACCAACAAAAAAAAAATAGTAGTGCAACACAAACAAAAATGCATCAAACACCCAAATCAAAACAACCAAATCAAATCAAAAGAGAACTTCAAATGGATGATGTTCTTTCTAAATCATGGGTTTATCACGTTAAACAAAAATGTTCAATTGTTGTACTTGTATTTTTGTTATCATATCTCTAGAGCCCCTCGATGATGTATCAAACTAGAGGAGCTAGGAAAGAGTATGATTTTTCTTTGTTTGTTGTCTATGAGTTGATCATTATTACTGTGCAAATTGTCACGAGACGTGCACTACAAAGTATCACTGATGACATTATGAATTTACATAGGAAAAAGGATTAACCCTTGTCTGTTTACACAAGCAATGCTCAGGTCATCTTGGTTTAATTATACTTAGATGCTTATATTAAATTTTACTATCAAACACCATGGAAGTAGTACTTAGGTCATCATGGTCTAAATATACCATTGATGCTTGTACTCACTTTCAACATTTTAAAGGCCCAATGATGATAAAAGTCATGACAAATTGGTTGTTACAAATGACAACTTTTGCATACGAGATTTGCATGGTTAGAGTAGATTGCATCCATGTTAGTTTGCATCTATATTTATGGTATTTCCAAAGCTGCAACAATGATTTTATCTTTTGCATTAAGGAATTGAATACACTTGACATTTCCAAAAACACATCATTTTCATATAATTACACACTACTTGCATTATCATCAATTAGACAACATTCTCATTTAGTTACAAATCAGTTGCATCATCATTTGCATACATGGGAAAAAATTATCACATCATTCATCCATCCATGCATCAAATCATTATATTTGCATTAGAAAACACAAAAAGGTTCATTCCATCTCACCTGCATAATCATAATCATCTCATTCATTATTAATGGATTAAGAAATTGGTACATTAAGAAGATTGAAAGACATATGCAATAGAGTAAGAATGAAAACATCTCTTTTTCAATAGGGGCATAGATGAACTTGACATATCTATAATTGAACTGGATGCATCACTGAAATCATTTATTCCTTTAAAATAAAATGGATCTTGGAGTCAAGATTGAAGGACATTCCAACAGAGTAAGATTTCTAAGAAGAAAAAGCTGTTGAAAAGCATGATTGATTAACAATGTTATAATGTCCTTGTTATGAACATCTAAAACTAGTAGTGAATATGAATTTCTTATTACTCAAATACAAGATTGATAAAGGACTAACTAGATATAAACATCACATGTCATTTTCATAATCACATCCATCTCACATAGCATAAAACATCATCCATAAAAGTAGATTAACTCATCAACCATGTATTAGCATATCATCATTGCACACATCCCACAAATAAATAATCACGTAAGCATCATCATTGCATAATCATCATAATCATCATGATCATCATCACATATAAACATCACATTAACATCAATAGAAATATGCATCATCATGTGATCATTTCATACATCATTTACTCATCCATTGCATCATTTATTTGTATTATAAAAGAACAAAAACATAAAATGCATCACATTTCATTGGCATAATAGGATCCATCACATGTATTATATAGGAATCATTCATAAAATCATCCTAGAATCATAACACATATCAATTACATCATCATTGGCATCCATAACATATCATATCATCATCATATAAAACACCACATAGCATCATAAAATGGAAATCAAATGAATCCATCATAATCATCATGGTCATCATCATATGAACATCATAGTCACATAGATCAATCATCATCATCATCGCATATCATATAACCTCAAAATCATAATTTCAAGTGTACAATGATATCCAAAGGTATAAAGAGATACATCAATATAAAATATGGCAGGTGTATCATAATGTCTCAAATCACGAGGTACATCATAAATGTCTCAATTGAATTAGTGTATACATCAGGTCTCGATACATCATCAAGTCTCAGTACATTAATCAATCCTATACTGGGGCATATCAATCAATCAGAGAAGTCAAACCACATCGCCCAATCAAATCTAAATTTGCTTGCACCAAATGCGGAAATCCTCCTATGATCATAACATATAGCAAATCAACAATCTTATCAATCAATTCAACCTCGCCTATCATGAGGTTCATCAATCGATCCAACCTTGCCTATCATGAGGTCAATCATCAATCTATCATTGATCCTCTCCTATCATGAGGTCAATCATAATTCTATCATTGACCCTCGCCTATCATGAGGTCAATCATCAATCTATCATTGATCCTCGCCTATCTTGAGGTCAATCATCAATCTATCATTGATCCTTGCATATCATGAGGTCAATCATCAATCTATCATTGATCCTCGCGTATCATGAGGTCTATTATCAATCTATCATTGATCCTCACCTATCATGAGGATAAGCATCATCATCCTATCATTGAACCTCACCTATCATGAGGTCAATCATCATCATCCTATCATTGATCCTCACTTATCATGAGGTCAATCATCAACTATCACATCAACATCATCAAATCAATCAATTGAATGCAATCATCAAACATCAAACACAAGGAGGAAACATAAGGCATCAATTAATTAATCAGATCACACCTACAGGCTTATACATCAAATTTTGAGAGATAATCATTTATGATATCAAAGTATCATTGGTTTAATGTTGGATCATCATCACATCATTGCAACATCATCACACAATCATCAAAATTTCCAACAATTCCAACAAATCATGAAAATTCCAAAATTCACCAATTTATCTCTCGAGGGGGCATATATACATCAATACCTAAAAAATCAACATCTGGGGCATTGAAAACTTTTCTGAGCATCGGTATCAAATTTTTCTTTAAAGCAACATCTAAACAAATTACTTCAAAGAGGGGGAAAATGTATACACCTAAAATTGGTCATCACAGGTTTAATTAATTAAATACTGGCTATTTAATTAATTTTTCAACTACATATAAATAAATTCTCAATTTATTTATATTGTTCATTTTATAAATTCTTCGATTCTAAAAACATATTCTTCTAAATTAATTAAATAAAGAAATTTCCACAAGCTTGTTTTATTTAATTAATCTTCACTAATCTCAATTAGGAATTTGAGCACATGTCTACAACTTTTTGCGCCACCTCACCAAGGTCATATGAAATTAAATAATTCTAATTTTTAATTAGAATTATCTTCAACCAATTTTTAAAAGCACATGGCTTATTCCTCACACACTTCCACCAATTTTAAAAGCACATGGTATTTTCTTCCCACACTTGAGTCTTCCATCCAAATGACATGTTGTCTTTGGTCAAGGGGACACCATCTTGATTCTCTCCATCTCCACCATCCATTATTCTTGTTCGAATCTGGACCGTCGATTATTTCCACCTCACTATATGCTTGGAAAATGCTATAAATACAACCCTTGGGCATTGTATTTTATATACAAATTTTGAATAGAGTTATTATGCAGGTTTATCATTGGAGCTTTAGAGCATTTTGGAGTCCTATAGTTACATATAGCTTCATTTTTTTCTTTGCATTTACATCTTATCTTTGATTCTTGCTTCATAGTTGCATTTGAGCATATGTAGAATCATATAGAGATCATTCTAGTTCAATACCATAGCATCCACCTCCACTTGTTCATTTATCACATTCTTCATTATCATTTCCATCACATATTTTCATATAGGAAATGCATTAGTTTGCATATTAAATATCAAATCTCGTTTCCTAAGTTGTCATTTTAACAACCATTGTGCACATATAAATCTGAGGGCCAAATGGTTTAATAAATCCTTAGGAATAGGGGACAATGAGACATTCTCAAAATATTTGTTGAAATTGCTAAATAGAGTAGTTTACTTACTTGCAAATCTTTGATATAAATCATTTCATTAAGGTTTGTGTTGATACGAACTTTACACATTTCACACACACACACACACTATTCACATATTAAAAATTGCTTCTTTAAGTACAAAGACCTCACTAAAATTTATAGTTGTAATGAAATCATATTTAAACATTTGAATTGGAGTGCATAATTTATAATGCAAAAATGGAAGAAATTAGATCTTTACTATATAATTATTTAGAGATTTGATTACATGAAAACATATCTATGTCAAAAAAAACATGCAAGAAACCTCCAAGGAGGGAAACTTATAAAATTATGTGAAGTGAAAGTTAAGAACCAATGACAAGGAGGACACAAGATAAAGAAAGGAAGGAGGGAAATTTCCAAATTGAAGTCACTCAATGAGCAAGACAAACATGATCAATCCTAATGAGATTGAAAGTTGTAACCATACTTAAAAATGAAAATGTTTAAACTATAGTCAAGAGTATGACAATGGTGTAACATAGAAATGTATGATCATTCCTGATTAGATCAACCTCATAAATTTATGCTATGATTTTTTGAACTAGTTAAGAAACATCTCCTCATTTCTCAACACAAATGATTGTTGAAAGTATTGATTGTTCTTTCAAGTTGCACTATCTAAAAGGTGAAAATATTAGGGTTTTAGGTTTAGGTTTTAGAGTTTAGGTCCTAGGATTAAGGGTTTTAGTTTTTAGGTCTTTTTTTTTGGAACCTAGAGTTTAGGGTTTTGATTTCTAAGTTAAATGTGTCTAATTTAGGTTAAATTCTAGATAATTTAGGTTTAGTTTTTATGGTTTTCAATTTACATTTTAATGTTTTTTGTTTTGTTGATGTTTTTGGTTTTTTAATTGCAATTCAAAAACTATAAAATATTGAACTAAAACAAACTGAACAAACAAAAAATAAACAACAATTACAAAATAGAAATGCAAGATATAAAGCAAAAAAATGGGAAAATTCAACCAACCTGGAGGTCACCAAGGTCGGTTGTGTCGACAAGAGGAGGTGGCAGTGAAAATTTGCTTGAATTAGGACCTTCAAAATGTGTACATGATCTTTCTTCTCCCTTAGTTGCACAATAAAAATGGACTATGAAAATGAATCACATAGTTGTCTATTTAAAAAATTAAATACATTTACGAAATGCATACACATTTTGTAACACGTATGCATTTTAGGTTGCATACTTGAATCTAAACACATGCATTCGGATTTAGGCTCAGGTACCCAATCCTAAACACATGCATTTTTTAAAAACACATACGTGTTTTGTGCAAATTTTTTTGTTTTGGCTAAAACTTCCCCTCTTCGTGAACCCAAATTCTTGCTTTTACCCAAATGCTATGTTTTTTCAAGAATGTTCTCCTTACAATCCCAAATGAAAAGCCTCAATAACACCCATCTACTCAATCTCAAAGATCAAATACAACATATGAATCATGTAATAATTCCAACAATGGATATAAGCCTCTCTAACCAAGAAGATCAAACTCAAAGTATCCATTCCTAAATTAGGAAATCAACCCAATTGATAACAATCTCCTAAAAATCATCATCAATGAATGATAACATAAATAGAATCATATGCACAAGGAGATAACCATGCTAAACATCCCTCAAAATGAATCCTCCAAAACTAACTATATGTAGCTCAAGATTCATATCTTTGAAAGATAAATCAATAAAAAATCATGCTAAAAAATCCTCAAATGAGTCTCCCAAAATAATCACCATGGCTCAAGAATTAATCCCATGAGAAAATAAAACACAAAACATAACATATCTAAAAATAGGATGGGAAATACCTATTAGAAGATAAACCACCAAGTAGACCAAGAGTGGGGAATGAGAATGATCCTTCAGGATAACCAAGTCATCATGAATCACTCCAAAAATGATATCCTCTATAAGTCTATCATGAAATCCTATCCATATTCAATTGAAGGCTCCTCAGTCTTCTTGTTGAAACCTCATCAAGAGTAATTGTCTCAATCAAATGTCTCTAATCACAAGAGAACTCCAACCTCACCCAAGTATCCAAGTATCCATGAGCATCTCAAACCGATCAATCCATTATAAGATCCACATGTAACACGCACTATCATTAAGTTCCCAAGAAAATTACCAATGTACTCAATACCAAGAGAACCAAAAAGATCAATGTGAAAGCTCCAACCATAGAATTAGGAACTCAACCATGACATCATGATATAACCATCTCCTCCTAGGAGAGATCACATGAAAAAAACATACATCTTTATCTCAAGAGAACTTGTATTATGTCAAACCTCTAAGCTAGCATCAGGAGTAAACCTTGAAGCAATACCAAACAAACTCTAAACCATACATCAACATATCCAATAACTTGAAGATAACCATCTCCTAATAGTGAGCCTATAAATGTGAAAGAACTCGTCTACAACAACAAAATCTAAGAGATCATCCAAGACATCCATAAACACTAAAGAAGATTATCCATCAATAATGATGAATCACATCACTACCAAAAAATCCCACTAAACTATGATACTGAGCTACACATGGAATCATGACAACCATCTCCTAAATGAAGATCACCCATGGTGTACTCACACTCAGCTACAATCCCAAAAACTCCAAAGAAAAAGTAGAACCAAGATCTACAAGACAATAAGATACAAACACCATCAAAACATTAGGAATCAATCCTACATCACCAAATCATCACTATCAAAAGCTTCCATTGAAATGTGTAACCAATGAAATGTAACCAAGCTATCATGAAATTGCGATAAAATTGCATGCTACAAATCCCAACAACTGACTAATTAGGTACTCTAATCATCCATCATCTCATTTGAAAGCATCATACCAATGCATAAATGAGTATAAACAAGGCCTTGAACTAACAAATTATACATCAACACTTGACCAATTTCATGGATATAGATAGCCCATATCTGATCCCATTGCAACCAAATGGGTGGCCAACCCACTCCAATACATAACTCGAAGATCCAAATAATGAATCATGCAAACTCATTATCACATTAGTAACCTAAAAACTAATATATCAAAGAAGATAATCCTATAGACAACAAGACTCAAAAAAAAAATCAACCACAAATTTGATTCGCCAAACATGTCCACAAATTAGTAACCATAGTCAGGGAGCCATATAAGAATCAAGGAGAAAAGAACAACCTCCTAAACAACCAAACCTTATCACCACTAAACAACCACATATATGATCATGTTGTGCTAATGCCCAAATATACTTTCATATCCATGGCACCATAATCATCACCAATGTTGTACTTGTACTCAACTATCACCCACATGAGACTCCAAGTATTCACATGTGTCAACCCATGTCCTTAAAACCAAAGACAACTAGTGTACCTATCACTATCAAATTCCAACTCTGAAAAACACTCATAAACCTATACCAAGAGGCACCAAACTGATAGTCATATGTACCATCATAACTATCATATTAAAAACATGTACTCCCTCAAGGTTTAACCTCTTTGACTCATCTGGATTCTCACGTAACCACAACCCAAATCTCAGGCTCCTACAAGTGATAAAACAAGTACAATCCACTCTCTGGACCACAAACTGAAAATATACCTTATCCAATATGGATTACACTACACATGCTCTCCAAAACCTATTCTAAATCAAAAATATAATTTGATATGCAAATGATATGAAGAAAAATGTGTACAAGAGAAAATTTGGCTTCTAGTCCCCAAAAATAGATAAAAAATGAAAAATCATGGAACCAAAACATGTACCACTACATAGTTATTCATCAAAACCACCTTTCCAACAAGTATAAGAAGTTGAAAATTTGACATCATGGGTGAAAGTTATTCCCATTTGAAAAAAAATCTGCAATCTATCATCTATGTTGTACAAGGATGGTACTTAAGCAGTCCTCTAGTGGCATTGGCATGCCAACAACCCAATCGGGCGGCACCATTGAGTGGGTGGTGGATGGGAAATGCTAAAAAAAGTTTTGACGTATTTACAAAAGATTTTAAATTTAATTAAATGCTAGTGGGAATAAATTAAAAGCCAGTAGGAGGCTATGAGTCGGGCCCTGCCTAACTAGGGGTTGGGGACTGGGGACCTAAGGCTTGCCAATCCCAGCCATCGACAGTGGTAGTTTTAGTGGCATTAGTAGGGACTTTATGCCCTAAACAACTTGACATGAGTTGACAATGACTGTTGTTGTAGTAATACTATTTTTTATTTCCAATGATTTTTAATTTTAATAAGTTTTTTTGCAAGTATTAAATTTAAATTTAAATTTTATTTTGCAAACACCGCAATTTTTTTTTATTTTTTTTCTTACAAATTAACGACCATATTGTTGTACCATCGAGGGGGATCATTGGGATTGTTTTTTAAATTTTCTCATAGTGGCCAAAACAGGGAAAATTTTATCATTTTTCATTTCTTGGCCATCTTGGATCCAATGGTAAGGTTCATTTTGTCTCAAGAGGTCATCTATGAAAAATCATCTACAAAACCCTCATATCAGAGCACAATCCAGGAAACCATTTTGATGCAAATTTCTCAAGCCTTAGATTTGCAATAAATCCAAAAAATTTGCAAACCCCAAAAGCCCAAATTTGTAGAACAACACCTATAAAAAATGTGTCCATACCTTGAAATTTCTAAAAAACCTCTTACATTTTCATAGATTCAACTTTGCATTGGATCTACTTATCCAAGGGTTATACAACATAGATCTCTAAAACCCCACAACCACAAACATGGCTTTGATACCAAATGTTGGGAAAATCAACCATGATGGTCAATCAATTTCCTACATAACCCTCTAAGAGAAAAGAATGCATACAAGTATAAACATTATAACCAAATACAAAGATCAAAGAAATATCACAAGATAACACAAGATATACCCTAGGAAAACCCTTCAGAGGGAAAAACCCAGCCTCTAAAAGCATCCATGCTCAATTTATCATCAATTAATAAAATATTACAATACGCTTATAGAGTCTCCATGAATACCTCTAAAACATCAAGCCTAGCTCCTATGCATCCTCCATGTGTCCAAGCATGTATCCACACATCTCATTACATGCTTCACATATGCACTCCTCAGAAGAAGACTTAATACAATGACAACCAAGCTGAAACCTTAACTAGACAACCTTAAACCACTAACCATGTGCCTGTTTTTATAGAAATAATCTCACACAAATACTACCAAGTGGTAAGATAAATCCATGTGCCACAAAACCATTTACCCCTCATTTAATATTGGGTACTAATTTTTCACGTTATTAAATGCTTTCCCCAAATATTAAATAATTATCCTAGTCTCTCACACATAAAATAATAACTCAATGTTACATACAACTTTACATGTGGCTAAACACATCTCCTAGATGCACCACAAATAAATATTTGTGTAATCAAATAATTAATTTATCTAATGTTATACAAGGTGTACAACACCCGATCCCACCACATAGGAGAGATAGAGTGATATTATAGATCCCCCACATAATGAACTAGCTTCTTTGCCAAAGAGTGTCTAAGATAAGAAAACAACATTTATCCTCTTGGGAAGAAATAAGTCCAATGGTGTATGTCAAATTAACTCCAGCTCCAAGAAAAGAGATGAAAAAATAATTTTCATGATAGGTGTCTTTAAAAAATACTCAAGTGTTTCCATGCTAAAGTATGCCACAACAAAATCAGGTGCTAATTCAATTAAAGAGGATAAAAAATCAAGACCATGTGGAAACTCTAGAACAACAATCACCAAATAAAATGATCACATGATAACATTTATTTTGTAACTATCATAAAAGAGGAAATGGGAATCCTCAAGGATGTCCTCCAAATTTTTAATATGAGGCTCATGAAACAAATATGAGATACCTATCAAGTAGTCATCCCACAAATCCAAATCTAAATACCATGATAATCTTATTGAATTGAAGTACTAGAAGCCATGAAAACACTAAAACATACATAAGTAGGAGGTCGCGGATATGTACTCGGTCAATATAATTCTCAAGAGCACCAAGGTTCAAGTGACAAAACGTCTCCTTAGAAATACAATTCACACTAGATGTATGCGTGTGAATAGCAACCTATGAATACCAACCAAAGGAACTACATCATCATTAGGATAAAAATTTTAAAAGGTGTACAAGAAAGATAATCATCAAACATCCCAATAGTAATGATCTCGCTACTCTCCAAGTCTCCAATAATCATAGTATCCATGTGAACTTAAATATCTTCTCTACTCCACTATGTGCAATATAATAGATAGAAAGAAGATTGGTTGACAAGGATTGAACACAAAGTACATCACTCAATTTTCCTTCTCCCATGTCAATAAATTATTTCCCAAAAACATGCGTATATGTTTTGTTTCCCATAAAAATGTGTGGTAAAGTGTAAGTCTTAAATGAAGAGAACAAACCCAATGACAAAGCTATATGATGCGAACATCTAGAATCAAGAACTCGTCTCCCTAACTCAAGACTTGTAAATGCAAGGAGAATTTTTCCTTTAAAATTATCTATCCCATTAGCCAATCTAGTTATCCTTGAATGTTTAGATGATGAGAATGTAGAATAAGAAGAAGAACTAGAAGACATTGTTGAAGGTAATGAAATATTATTCTTATGATGAAGGTGTTTCAACTTATCTATCTATTTTTTATAAAAAAAATGTTCATTATGCTCTCTTTTTTTGCAATATGCACATGTGGGATTCTATATCTTTATAGGTTTATCTTCTTTGGAAGAGGTGGGAGGCTCACTATATTCTCTCTTGATTTTTGGTTTCTTCTTTCCTTTGCCTTTGGGTAATTGGGCTGCCAATGCTTCGTTGTTGGGTAGTGCATTCAACTAGCTAAGCTTAGCTTTCTCTCTAGTCAAATGGTCCCAAAATATCTCAAAAGAAGTCATAGTAAATGCTTCACTAAAGGTATCCATGGTGGAATAGAAGGTAGAAGAAAAGACAACAATTGGTTATTTTAACTTAATTAAAATTAAGAATATAGATTCCTTATCATATTTATCTTTTCCACAACTAGCCAATTGAGGCCTCAAAGAATTGAACTTAGCCAAATAATCCTCAATGGAAAAAAATGTATAAGGATAAATAGATGAAAATTCTACCTCTATTTGTAAATTATAATATTGAATAGCTATCCCAAAAAAATCTTTGTATTTATATAATACCTACTTAGGTGTAGTGCACCCCTCAATGTGGAACAAAAAGTGATTGAAACCTATATATAATCTATTCCATACCCTCATCACATTTGTTCTTGTGAGTAAATCTCTCACCTTCAGAGTACTAAAATTACATTTATGTTCACCTAAAGTAGACCACAAACACTTGGGCAATTTTGGTGTACACACTCTATGTTTGAGTGCCATTGAAGATTAGTGCCTTTACAACTTCCTAAGCTACTTGTATAATTTAGCACATGTGCCTTATCATTTGACGGCTCCACTTCCTCAAACTCCAATTTTTTCTTTCCATTTTTTTACTTTTTCTAATCCATTTTCTAACTTTTTAAGTTCTTAACTCTCTTAATCTATATTTTCACCTAATCCAACTATCTATTTTATAGATTCCTCAAATTTTTCATCTAAATCCACCAAATTTTTCCTAAAGATTTCAAATTAACACCTGCACTATTTTTTTGACCTAACTAAACATATCAACACGTTGTCATGTCAACATCTATACAAATTGATGCCTTCAACCTGCCTTTCATCACATCTACATTTTACATAATATTTTATTACAATAATTTCACTGATTTCTCAAAAAAAAAACATTCAACTTGCCCCCAAAAAAAAAAATTATAATAGGGTTCCAAATTAACTTTAGAATCTTAAGTATTAGTCTGAACATAGTAGAATCATAAGTACTAGTATGAACATAGTAGAAACTTGTTTATTTAGGGTGCTTTGAGAAGACCTTCACTTACATTCGCTTCAACTAAGAAACATTTACAGCAAAAGGAGTGCGAACAGTGTGTTTCCCATCGAGCCAAGTGAGAGAACCAAATACATATCCATCTCTGATCACACTCGTTGCTCTAAACATTACGTTGAAAGAGAGCATGGTGGAATTATTAGGGAAGTGAAGAGTATCCGGAGAAACCTTGACGGTCAATCCTGTCGGAGCATCAATGCTAACCTTGTATGTGGATTTCCTGGGACTCACATTTCGCACTGCTCTTCTCACAGTTGTTTCATTTCCCACTTTTAGCTTGGAGAGGGAAATGGTTGGGTAGTTCAGTTGACTGATGGACTCCTTTGCCGCCCTTGATGGACACCTGTAGAAGGCATTGCCTGAGATTGCTTTGATCTGATTGGATTTCAATCCATAGTTGCACAAGAAATCGAAGTAATCTTGATTTGACGTTTCATAGACAAGGCCTGGTTCAAGAGCTTCCCTTGGATTTATTTCTCCACCACCAAAGTCGAATGGAGTGCCAACTGCATCTGTATCGTCGGTCATTGGATTGCCCACATTGTTCATTGATGTAGCTGCAATTTGCAACAAACACAAAGGATTCAATACAAGAGTTCTATAAAGTTCTTCTCATCACATTAAATTCTTGGTATTGTCCCTTTCTACAAGAACGATCATGGTTTTAATAGCAAAGATGTATTTAATTAGAAATATACCTGTTGTAATGAGTGCTGATTTAAGAGCAGACGAGTTCCAAGTGGGATGAACCGTTTTTATAAGCGCAGCAGCTCCACTAACATGAGGGCATGCCATGGATGTCCCGGATACTATGTTAAAAGATGATGGTTTCATTCCCATGGGAACATCTGATGAGGAATTCATAGGAATCCAAGCAGCAAGTATGTCCACACCTGGTGCACTTATGTCTGGCTACACGTGTTTTTTTTATTATGAAGAAAAAGAATGTTGTTAAAAGATATAATATTTTCACATTATTTATAATTAAGAAAAAAAAATTATAATAAACTATTAAAAATATTTGGGATCATTCTATGTGATCTAATCGTGTTTACTCCATTCCAAATATTTGTGTTATATGAAAATCTTTTTTAATAATTTTAAATAAAATAAAAGTTTAGGATCCTTAACTTAAGAATGTTTTGAGTGAGTCCTCTAGATCCTTTTGATGAGAAATATGGAACAATTAAGAAAAGAACTTCTAATAAACTATTCAAATTATTAGGGATCATTCTATGCAATTCAATCATATTTATTCCATTCCAAATGCTTGTGTCATACAAAAATTTTGCTTAATAATTTTAAATAAAATAAAAGCTTTGGGTCCTTACCTTAAGAATGTTTTGAGTGAGTCCTCCAGGTCCTCTTGATGAAAAAAATGGAACAATAGGTGCTGGTTTATAATTTTGGATATCCTCTGTTGGAGTAATAGTTGCAACTGGCTTCCTATCATTCACAATTTAGTTATGCTCTCAATGCAGTTGCATGGAATCTAAGATTCATGTTTGAATTCCTAATAGATGATGGAAAATTTTGAATACCTACTTGGTTGAATTCATGTATGATAAGATCTCTTTTGCAAGTGTGTTACTGATTGTAGTGGAAGGAAAAGTGCCATAATTCGTTGCAACTGATTTTTTTGAATCATCAACTAAGATCATGGCTATGCCTCCCTTGGTTTTCACCTCTGTTTTCTTATATTGCCTTGAGTAACTTGTGTCAGTGTTGAGACATAATACAACATTTCCTTTCACTTTGGAAGCATCCAAAGAGTTTGGGTTGCAATTGCTGCTAGATACACAAGGTGGTCATTACTAAAATGTTTAAAATCAAGACATTGCTAACACATAGAAAACTATTAGAACAAACTTACCTTGCACCATTTGTAGAAGGAGAAGAACTACCGATGCTACCCCCATACACAAGAGGGTACATGTTTGATTGGCTAAGATTGGAAAAGTTTATGGCTATACCCTAAATTCAAAATCACCCAATTCAATCTAAATTTAAGTAAAGATAATGAGAAAAGGAAAAAATGTAATTTGAAAAGACACTTTGAAATTTGAGAATAAAAATATATGATTTTACATGAAAACTAAGATGGAAGTGCTTATTAGATAATGACTATCAAATGAATCATATAAACAAATCAAAGCTTAGAATATGCTTTTAAACTAACCCATTTCTATCAAAACAATGACTAATTAATTGACTATGATTGATTTATTAGCGTAAAATTCATTTGAATGTCAGTCTCACCTGGATTGTCTTGCCATTGCCCAGAATAACATTTGATCTGAATTGTCTGTTAATAGTGGTTGCTGCAACCGTGAAAATCCAAGGAGCTGAGTTGGACACCGTTAGAGGATTAGGCCCATTGTTTCCAGCAGAGCAAACAACCAGAATTCCCTTCTGTGTAGCATGAAAAGCTCCAATAGCTATTGGGTCAGTTGTATACTCAACGAAAGCTGAAGAGAATCCAAGCGAGAGAGACAAAATGTCCACACCATCGTGAACCGCCTTGTCAAAGGCAGCCAAAATATTTGAACCTAGACACCCTTGTTCAGTACACACTCTGTAAATTGCTAATCTGGAGGAAGTTGACCCGCCTCTGGCAGTTCCCTTGGCAAGGCCGTAGTAGTTAGCATTGGCAACTGCATTGCCACCTGCAGTAGAGGCGGTGTGGGTGCCATGGCCGTTTGAATCTCTTGCTGACAATATGAATTCTGGCGATATGGAGTTCGGGTTCTTATTTGATTGAGATGATGCCTTGTTGTTATACCATGCACCAATTAATTTCCTGTTCTCAAATGACATCAACATCAAACCATGCAAAAACAACCAGATTAAGACAAACTAAAACTGAAACGCTAGAAAGCTATTTTTCTCTGCCAAAACCTGTTGCAATTGGACATATTAAAGTCTTTGCCCTGCATGCATGCGCCTTTCCACCGACGAGGAATAGTGGCGATGCCGATATCATTGAAACTGGCAGCTTCTGGCCATACCCCTGATCCAATTCCAAAAGACTGTATTAGCTATTACAATGGTATTACAATGGTTTTTCCTTTCAGTATATTTTTAGTTTTGATTTATTTAGATGGTTTATTTAACATCATATTAATAGAAAGATTTTATTGAAGAAACTAATGTGATTTCAGATGAGCCACCTAAACAAGTCAAAATTTAGACTGTGTTGTTTAACTTTGTCATAATTTTTTGAGTTCAATTGAATAGTGTATTTAGGTTCTCACAAATGTCAATTTATCAAACATTTTCAGAGATGTTGGAAATAAATCGCACCCATACCAAAGATTGTCACGACTCCTTTCCTCCCAACTACATATTTTGATGGATTTTAATGCTAAAGGTAAATGCATGTCACGTTTGATATTCATGAAATGATGTTTATCTCCACATTTCCTAAAAAACTCAGCAAGTTGGGTCTAGCCATTAACTATCGATGAGAAAGGAATTTGCTAAAGATCTTTGAATGGAAGACAGATTGCATTCGCCAACTGTGGAAGTAAAGGCACAGACATATGAATTAAATATCTATCAGTACAAACCCACTGGCAAGGATACATCGCGCCGTTCCCAACCAGCCAAATTAGACTTATGATCACCCATGTTTCTCACGTTGGATTTTATTCAACTGCCATAATAAATTTTGGAGCTAACTTCGAACTACAGTTGGAAATAATTAATACATTTTTTACCTATAAATCTAAGGGACGAAACTGGGTTGGGAAGACACTCCAGTCTTATGTTCTTTTGTTTATCTTTTATGGGAGAAAAGACAGTCTTCCTCCTCAGCGTCCTTCATTCTTGAAGTGATTCCAGAAGCCTGACTGTAAGTGTGAAGCATTATTTTTCAAAGTTGAGGAAAAGAATTTGGAGTAACCCAGGCGTGTCACTCACAGCTGCACCTCTTGGATCTGTATCACAGATAAGCTTCATCAGGTAGGCAACTTAGCCACCCATTTTTGGTTTCAACATATTTGATCTCCCACTGTCTCTATCAAATATATGCATAGATTAAACAAGTATGGCAGTCAGCTATGACTAATCTAAATTGCTGCTTGTACTTATATTCGTTTTCTTTGATCTGAGTTTATTCTCAGCTTGTATTTTCTTGCACCTATCAAGTTTGATTTTGTTTTTTTTTACAATTTTCTTTGTGGTTGGCATTTGGGTATAATTTGAATCATTGCTATAAGATGATAGGGCATTCATTATACTAGACAAAAGCTCTTAAGGAAGTTTTTATCCTGTAGGTTAAAGTCCAAGTACGCAGTTTTGATCTTAGGCAAATTCTTATGCGTTGTTTGTATTGTATCAAGGTAATCTAGAATATGCTACCTTATATTGTTTGATATCCGACCCATGGTGATAGAGTAGGGTTTGACATACTTAAAATTTAATATTATATATATATATTTATCAATCATGCATACTTTCTCTTTTTAAAAATTTGGTGTAAGACATGCCTTTATGGTTCCAATTATCTCTATTACCTCAATTACTTTCTTTAGGAGATATACATATGTATTTGGTTACAATCTTTTGTTTAATGCCATTTTATAAATGAGGGTAAAATTTAAATATTTTGGGTTAAGTGATATTCAAGGTCTATGTACCGAAAGATAAGGCCATGTAAATATGGTTACTCTAACATGTTAGATGAATGAACGGACCTTGTTGCTTTTCTTACTGAAATTTGAATTGGTGTATATAAATGGGCATCGATCTAAGATATTAATAACCATCCTTAATTTTTATTTCATAGTAATTGAATGTTGATTTGGTATTTATATATATGCATATTTCCTTACACGATCTAATCCGTTTAGGGAGTCTTACCAAACACTTGGCATTTGTAAATTATTTCTAGTATGATTAGAAATTTGCAATATAATCAAATTAAAGATATTGTTAGCCTAAAACCACGTATTAACATTGATAAAATTATCTTGATATATTGAAGCATTCAAGTTCTCCTTTATTCTAGTTGGTCTAGGACCTTTAATTTAAAAACAAAGAACAATGAAACCCCTTCTACACAAAGGTAGTTCTTCTATAAGAAATAGACAACATAAGTACTCCATTACCCTAGTTAGTGTTGAATAATTACCTTATTACATTTCATAATATAGTCATTGGAATTTTCACATCCTAATGCTAAATAAACCGTCTAGAAGATAGAAATATAAGTGGAAAAATAGGACTCTAATCCTTGAAATGATTCTTGAAGATATTTTAACTCTAGGTAAAAGTGATTTCTTGTATACTTTTGATAACGAAAGTAGGGAACAGTATATGTTATCAAATTTCTCAAAAATAATGCATGTCTTTAATTTAAGTACTCACTTAATTACGTTGCATGGGAATTTCTTCTATGAGTGATAAATGGTTAAATAATTTAAGTTACTAAGATTAGAACTTATTATAAATTCTTGACCAATGCTTGTTGATTTATTTAATCATCATGGGTTTCCTTTTATGAATATTGTTAAAAGTTTACCATGTCTTATGAACTTCTTTTCCTAATTAATATTAAGTATGTTAGATATAGATTTGGAAACTAATCAAAGAAGGAAAAACAAAACCAGCAGCGTTCGGTATTAACGATGCCTCTGGCTCACGTTTACGGGTAAAGCCGTCGCGCTTGAGCTACTGCATCTATAGCCTAACACAGCTGCAATAACGGCGTCTGTGGCATCGTCCCTATAAATCGCCGGGGAGAAATAAGGGACACGAGTTGTTTAAAATCCAAAGGAAGGGAAATCCCCTTTGGATCGATAATCTAAAAAGATAAAACAAAAATGAATCAAATCCGCTAGTGACAACCTAGAAGATTGTAACTTAGGAATTTTCAGTGGTGCAAAGGTAATTCTAACTCAAAGATGAAATCATGCGGATAAATTATTAGGAAATCATTTAAACGGGTCAAGGGAGACGAACATCATTAGAGAGTAGGGTTAGGTGAATGTTAATAGGTAAACAATAAATGGTCAAGATGATCGTTTATTATCCATGCTTCCCATCATGGGTAGCAACCGCAGAGGAACTGTCTAGGGGAAATAAAAACCCTAGAAAGGGTTACGTACCCACTTTATAACAGTTCACATAAACATAGCCTAGAAAACAGAACTACATATTTTACGCCTTGATCCCGTTTGGAAGCAGGGTATGTAGGCAGTCTGGGAAACGAAGGATGCTCCCAGTACTCAGGCGTTCGAGAATGGGGTTTAGGGTTGGAGAGATCACATAACTAGTTATATAAGATAATCAACCAAAATACATGCAACTATACTCGGAAGAATCCCGCATGGATTGCTTGATTCCCGGAGGCCCTTAGGCCAAATTCTGAGGCGGGTTTCAAGTTTAGAATTACAATTTTACATACCCCTGAGGACGACGACCTCGGTGCACTTTTAGTAGAAAGTGTGGTCATCAGGGAAGCGACTCAGGATCCAGATGATCCCGATGAGTCCAAGACTCTGGCCAGAGCACATACCTATCAGATGATAGATGCCTGCCTCGTTCAGGTGGATGCCTATTCTAATTATATGAATAGATGTATTCCTATTCCATGTGAATAGATGAAGTGAATTCATGTTCCGTATGAACAGATGATATACCTATCCTGTATGGATAGAAGTTCCCGAGTATACTTGTGAATGAATACTTAAAAAAAAAATAGTGGTATTTTGGTTAAAATTAATTAGGTCTTTACAAAGATGAACTACTCTTAAAAGTATTAGTAACTTAATGATAGAGCACTCTAGTAATAAATGGAAGGTACTAAGTTTGAACCCTAACTAATCCATAAAAAATCGACATGATACTAAAGTGGATCAATCTAGGAGTCCCAAACATTCTATAAAATGATTCGAGGGAGGTGTTGAAGTAAGTGACATTGGAACTAAAGATGGATAGATCCTAAAGAAGTCAATAATTCAATAGTAAAGCACTCCAAATTAGAACATGAAAAACTCAACTTAAGTTTAAATTTAACAATCCCTATAATTCAAGAGTATAGTTGTTGGGAAAATCCATTATGGGAACATAGACAATGTACCAGTCCCCGTACCCAAAATTTCCAATGAACATTTACATATAAAATAGCCGTCTCCTTATTCATTTAACTCATGTACCCTAATTTGATTAGCATCCTCAACCCTATACAAGTACCAGTACCCTGCGTCTCCTGGCAACTATATTAAATTAAGAGTAATTGAACAAAACAGTATGTGAGAGAAGAGAAGTGCACACCTGTATCTAGAAGTCCTATGATGGCATCTTGATCGGAAGAAGGCACATTCGGATAGTCGAAGGACGTGCCCGATTGCATTTGCAGAAAATCCCATGACTGTGTTGTATGAAGCTCCAAAACTGGATCAGGGAACACTGATACTACTTCTGGTTTCTCTGCAATATAAACAGAATAACATTGTAGCTATCTACCAGAGACAAACTTTCTACTTAGGAACAATATTTAGCTACGTATTAATCATACCAGCCAGTGCATTAGCTTGTTGAGCGGATAACATTGCTGAGAATCCACTAAAAGCATACGTGTAGCTATTTACAATCGACTCTTCTGCTTGGTTGCGACTATAAAGTATAAGCACCCCAATTTAAACAAGATAAAAATTAAAGAGCTCAGTATACAGACCAGAAATACAATACTACCAAAGTGAACAATATTGAGTGATTTGAAGTACCTTTCCCACACAGATGAAAGCAATTGTACATGATCTCTCACAAGCAAATCACTCGTTTTGTTACGGCAGCTACCCATGTAAACAATATACATCTGAAATTTTTAACAAAGAAGTGTCTAAATTATCATATTATGAGTGGAAAATGGTTTTCAAAATGGGCATTCTCTTCTTCATCTTTGTTAGATGATAAACAGAGATTTAAATTACCTTGTCCTCCTCATTTGCATCTGAAGCAAGTGAACTCAAGATCAAACTGCAAAACAACACCAAGTGGAAATACAATATGAATCCCATGATTAAAGTGGAAATTCCTACGCTTTTCTAACTACTTGGCTGTGAGTGTTTAAATAGAAGTGTGAATTTGTGTGCAAGTGGGTTCGTGGGTGTGACTGTGATTTCCATTTAAAATTGGTAGATCATCATAAGATGCATTAGATCAGATTCTGGGCATCAGATTTGGAGAGTTGTGATATGATAGCTTATATTGATCGCAAGAGTTTATGATGGAGAAAAAACATTTCAAATCATTTCCAAAGCTTTAAATATTTAATAATATCACTCCTACGCTTATTATTAGTTTCTAAGGAAAAGTACTATTAATCTAAGCTATTAAGCTTGTGTTTATCTCTATCAAAGGACTTTAATGTATTCAGCACGATGCAAACACCAATACGAGGTTCTTGGCAATGGATTATGATGATAATATTTTTTAGTGCATGTAATTCATATAATTTTGACTTCATACATGATTCCATCTCTAGAAGAGATATGGTGGGCTTGGTGGTGTAAGAGATATGGTGGGCTTGGTGATGAAAGTTTGCCTCGGTTATGTGGAAGCAATAATGAGAGTAGGCCATATGACAATGATAAAAACAAAACTTTTTTTAATTATATTTTTAAAATTAAAAATTAGAATTTTGCATTAGTATTGATCTATTATGGATTTGTTAAGAAAATAAAATGATTTTTTTGAAATGAAATTTAAATAAAGTGAATAAATATATTTAACTAAGGAATAAATAATTTTAATTTATAAGTGGAAGTTGATTATGGATAAAATATAGGAAACTAAATGTTCAATAAATATATAAATCAAATCAAATTAAATTTATGTGTATTTAGCTTAGATTTTAATAAATTTAATGTAATTGATCTCTTTAATTTGCGTGAGATCTGCTAAAGGAAATCCGGGACATATTGATTGTGCAGGAGTGTTATGTGACTCTTATGGTAAGCTTGTTTCTGCAGTGGCACTCCCTTTGGAAACCCATACAGACCACTTTGTGGAAGATTCTATAGCCTATCATGGCCAAAAGTTGGCTTAGGAGAAGAGATTAAAAAGAATTTGGTTGGAAGGTGACTCTTTAAACATTGTCAATTACCTTAAGAGGGTTCATTGACGAGGGAGCAAACCCGAGACACAGAGAAAAAAACACTCACAAAATAGAGAATAATATTTTATTCAAAAATATGGAACTCTTACATGCAGAGGATCACAAATCCTTGAGCTCTGTGATACATGCAAATTACAGACTTACAGAAAATTACCCAGATTCCCCCTTTCATAGCATGTGAACTTCTTTTCCCCCAAAAAAAAGTTACTCAAAAATCAGAAACTAGCCCATAAATAGACCCATTTCGGTTTTGAACCAAAAATAACATTCGAGATAAGTGTTTTGGCGGTTTGGCACTAAAATTACAATTTGAAATTCAAGTTTAAATTCACATTCAAAAATTAACACATTTCTAAAATATGCACCAACTTTCGGAAGCCATAACTTTTAATCCGACCGTTGGATCTTCAATGATAATACCTTTTTCGAAAAGCTCTTGAAAAGACGATGTTCTGTAAAGTATAAGGCCTATGGCCTTACTTTGGTGATCCGTAAATTTTCGGGCCCATCCGGAACCGTTTAGGGCCTCAAATTGGACTCGGAAGGTTTTTCAGGGCAAAAATCAGAAACTAGAACTTGAATAACTTTCAAACCGTGAATGATCTTTACCTGATTCTTTCACCAAAGTGCTTTTTTTTGTCTTGAACCTTCCCATAAATTTCTATCTTCCCACGCCTTCAAATTCATACCTGCTAAAAATAACAGTTGAGCAGAAAAAGTAGAAAAGCAGTTCTGAAAGTTATAAACTCTTATTCGACGAAAAGGGTATCCAGAAATACAAAAACATCTACAAAAAGAAAACAATAGGAACAAAAATGGAAAGCATCTTTTTAGGTGATGCAAGATTTCCCTCACACCACTAGATGCCCTTGCATCAGACACCCAGGGTAATTTGAGAAGTGACCTTGTCATGTCTCAGATGGTTGAGGAAAACCCAAATGGTCAACCTCTGCCTTAGACAAACAAAAAGAATCTTCCACAGGCCTTCCTTTCCATTTTACCAGATATTTTTCATACTGCCTGTTTCTGGTACTCCTTCCCACATGGCTATCCAGGATTTCTTCAATCTCCTCCTTCTCTGAAGTAGGTGTTGGAATGCCAAACTATTCCATTGTTGGTGTTTCCTCTGCGCCACCTTCATGATACTTGTCAAATATAAAATATTGAACACAGGGGAAATGTTGAATCCATCTGGCAACTCTACCTCATATGCATTCCCTGAATCATGCCTCTTCAAAATTTTACAGGGACCAAACTTCTTCATCTTCAGTTTTTTATAGGCTCCCACTGGAAACCTTTCTTTCCTCAAGTGGGCCATCACTTCATCACCAATCTGAAACTCCTTATACCTCCTCTTCTGATCTACCTTAGCCTTATAATGCATATTCATCTTGTTAATATGTTCTTTGACATTCTCATGTATATTCTTGATGTGCTCTGCAAAGTCTTCGGCTTCGACACTTGTCTTCTTCTCTTGGTCCATCTTCCTCAATTCTGGAGCAGTCCTGGGACTACCTCCATACACAATCTAGAATGGTGATCTACTAGTGCTTCTATTGACAAAATTGTTGTAAGAAAATTCTTCCTGAGGTAAGATCAAGTCCCATCCCTTGGGTTTATATCCTACCAAGCATCTCAGTAGGTTACCCAGACTTCTATTCACAACCTCAGTCTGCCCATCAGTTTGTGGATGGTGTGCAGAATTGAACTTTAACTCTATTTTCAACTTCTTCCACAAGGTCCTCCAAAAGTAGCCAACAAATTTTGTGTCACGATCTGAGACTATACTCTTTGGCAGACCATGTAGCCTCACCACCTCTTTGAAGAACAAGTCAGTAATGTGAACTACATCATGGGTCTTTTGGCATGGGATGAAATGTGCCATCTTCGAAAACCTATCAACTACCACAAATACTAAATCATTCCCTCTCTGTGTCCTTGGAAAACCAAGAACAAGGTCCATACTTATCTCCTCCCATGGCCTCTCTGGTATAGGTAAGGGCTGATACAACCTTGTATTTTGACTCACTCCTTTAGCCATCTGACATACCCTGCAACTTTGCACAAACTTCTTCACATTCTGTGATAACTGAGGCCAATAGTAATGCTCACTGATAATGGCAATGGTCTTATCCCGACCAAAATGTCCTGCCATTCCTCCACTATGCTTCTCTTTTATTAGGTTCTCCCTCATAGAACTCCTTGGAATACACAATTGGCTTCCCTTAAACAACATGCCATCTTGGATTATGAAATCCAACTACTTTGTCCTGTTAATTGTAACAGGCTCCTTGCAAGCTTTCCAAGCTTTTGCAAAATCAAGATCTTCAGGATACAATGTCTTGAGTTCATTGAACCCAACCACTTCAATCTGCATCTCTTTCAACAATATTTTCCTCCTACTTAAGGCATCTCCAACCCTATTTGACTTGCCACTCCTATGCTTTAAAACAAAGGTATAACTCTGCAAAAATTCTACCCATTTCATATGCCTCTGGTTTAATTTTCCATGACTACTTAGGTACTGTAATGCTTGATGATCAGTAAACAAAAAAAATTCCTTTGGCAATAGATAATGTCTCCATTTATTTAATGCTTGAACTATTGCATAAAATTCCTGATCATATATAAAGTACTTTCTCTTTGCATCATTTAACTTTTCACTGAAATAGGCAATGGGCTTACCTTCTTGGCTCATCACTGCTCCCATGGCACAACCACTGGCATCACAATCCACCTGAAACACCTTATTGAAATATAGGAGGGCTAAAACTGGTTTCTCTGTCACCTTCTGCTTCAACAAATCAAAGCTCTTCGCTGCTCCAGTGCTCCACTTGAACTCTTTTCTATCCCCTCTCATTGTTTCAGTCAGGGGTGCACAAATACTATTGAAGTTTCTAATGAACTTTTTGTAAAAACTATCCAAACCATGGAAAGATCTCACCTTAGTAGCAGTTCTTGGGGTAGGCTATTCTAGAATAGCTTTCACCTTCTCTGGGTCCATTTTGAGACCTTCTGCCGAGACAACAAACCCCAAGTACACTAACTCCTTCACAAAACTAGATTTCTTCAGATTAATCAACAATTTCTCTTCTCTCAAATTTTCAAAGACTATGAATATGCATCAAATGCTCATCTAAAGTCTTACTAAAAATCAAAATATCATCTAGATATACAATAAAAAAACTTCCCAGAAAATTTTTCAGTACCTCATTCATGAGCCGCATGAATGTCCTCGGTGCATTGGTTAGCCCAAAAGGCATGACTAACCACTCGTAAAGGCCCTCCTTGGTCTTGAAGGCTGTCTTCCATTCATCACCCTCTTGAATCCTGATCTGGTGATATCCACTCTTCAAATCAATCTTCGTGAAGTACTGTGCTCCACTCAAACAGTCCATCAGGTCATCCATCCTTGGCAAGGGAAATATGTATTTAATTGTTATCTTATTTATGGCTCAGGAGCCTGTACACATCCTTCACTCCCCATCCTTCTTTGGTGCTAGTACTGTAGGTACTGCACATGGGCTCAAACTCTCTCTAATCAAACCCTTTCTCAACAAATCTTGAACTTGTCTGTTCAACTCCTCATTTTCTGCAGGAGTCATTCTATGAGCTGCCTTATTTGGCAAATTGGCTCCAAGGACCAAGTCAATCTGATGACTAATCTTCCTCATTGGTGGTAAACCCTTAGGTACGTTATCAAAAATAATCTCTTGAAACTCATCCAATAGTCTAGAAACTTCTACTGGCACTTTCTCACTATCCTCCTTTTCCATTCTAGGAATCAACGCATAACACATATGCTCATGCTTCATGCCTTTTTAAAATTTATTTCCATCAACAAAAAAATTCTAGCACTACTGCATACCTTTTCTTCGTCCTTCTTCAAGGGTTTCAACTTATGATGAACTCCATCCTTCATCAAGGAATAAGTGTTTGCATGGCCATCATGTATAGCTCACCTATCAAACTGCCATGGCCTCCCCAACAACATGTGACATGCATCCATGGGGATGATATCACATAGTACCTCATCACAATAGCTCCCGATCTTGAACTTTACCAAGCACTGCTCATTGACCAAAACATTGTGGTCTTTCTGCAACCAGGCAATCCAATATGGATGTGGATGTCTTTCCCTTTTCAACTTCAACTTTGTAACCATCTCTTCTGACACCAGATTATCGATGCTCCCACTGTTAATAATGACCTCACAACATTTTTCTTCACAATTGCACCTTGTGCGGAACATATTCTTCCTCTATTATGGCTCCTTCTCTTTAGTCACCAGGGCTCTTCTAACCACTAGGGCTTCTCCCCTTTCAGCATCATCTGAATGCTCGGATTGAGCCTCCTCATCTACATGCCCAACCCTTCCAAGACCTTCTGGCATTTTGTCTATCCTTCCTTGGTGTTGTGGACATTCACAGGCTCGATGCCCTTCTTCACCACAATGGAAACAAGTTCCTCTAAAACCACCTCTTCTAGGTCCTGGCCTAGATCTTTCTTGTCCTCTACCTCTTTGATCACCACTCTTATGATCATGCGGGCGATAAAAGTTATCATTCTTCTGGCTTCGACTGGTACCCACATCTTCATTTTTCCATTCATCTTCATTTCAGCTTCCAAAAGATCTTACACTACCCCTTCCGCTTTGACCTCCTCAGCCTTTTTGCTTGCTGTCAAATCTTTTGTTCAACTTCTCCTCAACTTTCAGAGAAAATTGGTATGCATCCTCAATGGTAGTCATTTTGACTAGGCTTAGCTCCTCTTGAATGCTCGATCGTAACCCATTAAGATAACAGGCTACCTTCTCCTTGTTGGCTTCTGCATGGCCCGTTCTGATGATCATCTTGTGAAAATCTTATGTGTATTCTTTCACAGATCTACTTCCTTGCTTCAACCCTTGCAATTTCTTTAGTAGATCTAACTCGTAGTCTACTGGTATGAACTGCTTCTTTAGTTTCTCCACCATGCGATCCCAACTGTTGATCTTTCCTTCTCCTCTTCGATTTCTCTCCAACTGGACCTCTTTCCACCAAATATTGGCATGGCCCTTCAGCTTCGTTTTTGCAAACTTAACCCGATCTGGGTCCTCTACTTCTTCATACTCAAAATATTCTTCTAGCTCGTTGATCTAGTCGATCAACTCTTCCGGGTTCAGACTTCTAGAATAACTAGGGACTTCTATTCTGGGTCTTTTTCCGATCTTTGAAATGGCCCTAATCAGCCGCATTTGATCTTGATCGATCACTTCTTATTCCTCTTCTACATCTGTATCTTCCACCTCTTCTTCATCCTCGCTTTCTCCTCTCCTTCCTGGGTCTAACCCTCTTCTCATTTGTTCCTGCAATGCATCAATCTGTCTCTAGAGGGCTTGAAAACCCTTGATAGCCAATAGATCTCTTCTACTAGCATTTCTGCCACCTTTTCCACCTCTAGCACCACAACGCCTACCAGGAATCACTCTTAGAGGCATCTTGAAGATCTTGAACCCACAACCATGGTCTTGGTGCAAACTGCCTCATGATCGGTGATTTGTTCACACGCTCAAGAAAACCCGCTCTGTTACCACCTAATGAGGGAGAAAACCTGAGACAGAGAAAAAAAACACTCACAAAATAGAGAATAATATTTTATTTAAAAATATGGAACTCTTACATGCAGAGGATCACAAATCCTTGAGCTCTGTGATACATGCAAATTATAGACTTACAGAAAATTACCCAGATTCCCCCTTTCACAGCATGTGAACTTCTTTTCCCCCAAAAAAAGTTACTCAAAAATTAGAAACTAGCCCATAAATAGACCCATTTCAGTTTCAAACTAAAAACAACATTTGAGATAAGTGTTTTGGTTGTTTGGCGCCAAAATTACAATTTGAAATTCAAGTTTAAATTCACATTCAAAAATTAACACATTTCTAAAATATGCACCAACTTCCAGAAGCCATAACTTTTAATCCAACCGTTGGATCTTCAATGATAATACCTTTTTAGAAAGCTCTCGAAAAGATGATGTTCTACAAAGTAGAAGGCCTATGGCCTTACTTTGGTGATCCATAAATTTTTGGGCCCATCCGGAACCGTTTAGGGCCTCAAATTGGACTTGGAAGGTTTTTCAGGGCAAAAACCAGAAACTAGAACTTGAATAACTTTCAAACCGTGAATGATCTTTACCTGATTCTTTCACCAAAGTGCTTATTTTTCTGTCTTGAACCTTCCCATAAATTTCTGTCTTCCCAACCTTCAAATTCATACTTGCTAAAAATAACAGTTGAGCAGAAAAAGCAGAAAAGCAGTTCTGAAAGTTGGAAACTCTTATTCGATGAAAAGGGTATCCGGAAATACAAAAACATCTACAAAAAGAAAACAATAGGAACAAAAATGGAAAGCATCATTTTGGGTGATGCAAGATTTCCCTCACACCACTGGATGCTCCTGCATCATTCATCCTCCTTAGTCAATTGAGAGTATCATAGAGGATTCTATTTCTATACTTAACTCATTTGAGGAGTTTTATGTCTCATGTTTATTGTGAAGCTAATAGGGTGGTTGATGGCCTTGCAAATATTGGGGTGTCCTCTCTTCCTAAGCAATGTGATTCACATCATATTATGCCCATTGAGATTCAAAATCTCATCAAATATGATCAAACTTTATAAGATGGCTAGAATTTTAAGATCTAGAGGGATTTGTTTATTGCTTATGTTACCCGATTTCTAGCTTTTAGCTAATATTAGGTAACTTAGTGTTTATTCTTTTGGTGTTTTCGTTTAAATTTTTTAAAAGATAAATCATAGTCTGCTAAGTCATCAATATGCATGAAAGAGAATGTCAAATGAAATAGATTACATTTTATTCCAATGTTGCAATTACAACAAATGAGAAAGATAACCATATGTGTTACAAATGTAATCTTTATTGATAATAATGAAAGTGTACATGTCCCTCACAAGCCAAGGGACTAACTTTACTTATTCAATAAAAATAAAGAAGAGCATATACATGAATAAGTAAATAAATACAAATGTGCATATAAGGAGAGAGACTAGTCATTTCCTAAGAATGATTAGTTCTAGATGTGTCATCTTGTCTTGCTGCTCCCCTCGAGCTGCTTATGTCTTTCCTAGCTCCATAGTGCTCCCAGTTCCTATATCTGACAATAACAATGATGTTAGAGTAATGCTCTACGCAATGAAAAATCTCAAACCCTACATGACCATTCACCTATGCATGTATAAACTGATCTCTAGATGCATTAAATAAGCAACATACCATAGGTATCCCTGAAAAATAAGAAAGAAGTGATCAACCACACCTATGATATGTTTTTTTTGTCTAACTATTTGTTCCTTGTACAGATTTAGGACAAGTCTTGTTATTATTCTGATTCAGTTAATTATAACATGTGGGGTAAATGTGCCTCCAACGAAGGTAGAGCTCAACATGCTACCCTCTGATGTTTTAAGAGGAATAGGAAATTTAGCAACTTGACCAAATCATTAATGCAATCAATCAATATGGAATCACACCAGTTGATCAACTTTCATTTTTAGATTCAAACGATGCAACATATAATGTGAGCTGTCATGAAATTCATACTTTATAATGCATGAGTCATATGGCTACCATCATGTCAAAAGGAAGGTACATTTTGTTGGACATGTCTTCCAATCATCTTAAGTGGATCCATGATCCATTTTATAAAAATAAAGTAAGTGATTTCAGAGATGCATCAAGTTCAATTATGCATCTCTTAAATAATGAAGGAGAAATCAAGGCATGCCTAAGGTCATCACATTTCATAGTGGGGCAGCAAGATGTAACAGTCCAAGGTATTTTCAATTCCCTCTCACCTTAACCCTATTGGACAACCACACATCACATAGGATGGTGAGCTTTTAGGTCACCACGTAGGTAGCATGTGTCTGCCCACTAGGTTTAAGGTGACGAGATAGTGTTTATGTCTTACACATGATCAAAAGGTAAACAATTGTTGTAGAAACTAGGTGGAAAACTTATAGGGCAGAAAGAAATGGTTGTGAGAATCATGAGGATTGGGGTAGATAAAGAAAGGAGGACATATGCTACATTTCATGATGGGGCAACAATGTTAAAGCACGTAATCAAGTAACATGGACTAAGTTGCTATGAGGAATCGTATGACATAAATTAAAGGAAAGGTAAGCACATTCAATCTATTTTGTACTTGTGAAATACAATAGGTTCCTTTACATTAAAAGATCAGTGGCTTCAATATGAGAGAAATCATTGAATGCTTAAACTATGAAAAAGATAAGCATGTGAATGGCTTCTAGTGAATGATTTTGTAATTACTAGATTGAATTCAACCACATATTGAAGTTGGAGTCATCTGCAACTAGTATGATTGAGAAAATTGAAAAGCCCTTAGAGATTCTAGATGCTTCTCAATCAAAGGATGAGGAAAAGATGCATTGTACTAAAAAGAAGTTAAATAAAATATGTGATAAATCAAGAAAAGCAGTTAAACCCAGTAGTGATTTAGATTGTGAACAAAAATCTAAAATAATGGAAAGAAGTTTAGTTGAGCAAAGTGAGAAGTCTTTGGAGACTCTGGGGATGTCTCAATCAAATGCCTAGGGGAAGATCCTTTTCTCTTCAAAAGCAGTTTGAGGAAACTCATGATACAAAGAGCCTGTTGATGTTTTTCAATCCAATGAAACACCCATTGTTGTAGATGCCAAAGAAAATGAGGGTAACAAGGGTATAAAGAAGTAACAAGATGCAAATGAGGAGTTTCCTATAACAAAACCAAGTGATTCTAGTAATATCAACTATGGAAGCTCTCAGTGTGTTGGGACAACCTTGAGTAAAAGTAGTTTTAACACATGTAACATGGCACAAATTACTATCTTAGATAGAATAAATGAATTGAAATTATTACTAGGAATACAATTTCTCATCCCACTTAATTCTAATTTATATGTCCATGCATCTAGAAGTGAAAAAATCTCAAGAATGTCGCAAATTCAATTTAATGGGGATGCATGCAATAATAAAGATTTGACAGAGAGACTAGTGATCAGTAACTCTTCAAGATTAGACAATACAAATGAGTTGGCATCTACAAGTACTGACTCACTTGTGAGAACAAAATTGTTTTGAAAGGAACAACCATCTTGCAAATTTTAATCCACATGCTATGATATTATTGATATAGAGAGATTGCATGGCATTTCAAAAGTGCTTATGTGGCAATTTAGAGAAGGAGGTATGAGGATTCAAAATAGATGTTGAGGGTTTTTCAGGTTTTGGCTATGGGATAAGATGCATTCATGATAGTTATAGCAATGATATGGTGACAACCATAAAATATAATCATTACTAAGACAAAAAAGAGAATTTTATTCACGTCCAATCTTGATCTTACACCAATCATAGTAGCATATCATGGTACAACCATGAAAGTGTGCATAAATAAAATGAATAAATATATTTAACTAAGGAATAAATAATTTTAATTTATAAGTGGAAGTTGATTATGGATAAAATATAGGAAACTAAATGTATAATAAATATATATATGAAATAAAATTAAATTTATGTGTATTTAGATTAGATTTTAATAAATTTAATGTAATTGATCTCTTTAATTTATGCGAGACCTGCTAAAGGAAATCTGGGACATATTGATTGTGCGGGAGTGTTATGTGACTCTTATGGTAAGCTTGTTTCTGTAGTGGCGCTCCCTTTGGAAACCCATATAGACCACTTTGTGGAAGCTGCTACAACCTATCATGGCCTAAAGTTGGCTTAGGAGAAGGGATTAAAAATAATTTGCTTAGAAGGTGACTCTTTAAACATTTTCAGTTTCCTTAAGAGGGTTCATCCTCCTTGGTCAATTGAGAGTATCTTAGAGGATTCTATTTCTATACCTAACTCATTTGAGGAGTTTTATGTCTCTCATGTTTATCATGAAGCTAATAGGGTGGTTGATGGCCTTCCCAATATTGGGGTGTCCTCTCTTCCTAAGCAATGGGATTCACATCATATTATGCCCATTGAGATTCAAAATCTCATCAAACATGATCAAAATTTATCAGACGACTAGAATTTTAAGACCTAGAGGGAATCCTTTATTGCTTCTGTTACTTGATTTTTAGCTTTCAGCTGAAATCAAGTAACTTAGTGTTTATTCTTTTAATGTTTTCATTTAAAAATTTTAAAAGATAAATCATAGTTTTCTAAGTCATCAATATGCATGAAAGATATTGTCAAATGAAATAGATTACATTTTATTCAAATATTGTAATTACAACAAATGAGAAAGAGAACCATATGTGTTACAAATCTAATCTTTATTGATAATCATGAAAGTGTACATGTCCCTCACAAGTCAAGGGACTAACTTTACTTATTCAATGAAAATAAAAATGAGCATATACATGAATAAGTAAACAAATACAAATGTGCATATAAGGAGAGAGACTAGTCGTTTCCTGAGAATGACTAGTTCTAGATGTGTCATCTTGTCTTGCTATTGCTCCCACACTACTTGTGTCTTTCCTAGCTCCATAGTGCTCCTAGTTCTTACATCTGACAATAACAATGATGCTAGAGCAATGTTCTAAGTAATGAAAGATCTCAAACCTTACATGAAAATTCACCTATGCATGTATAAACTAATCTCTAGATACATTAAATAAGCAACATACCATAGGTGTCCCTAAAAACAAGAAAGGAGTGATCAAACACACCTATGATATGCTTTGTTTATCTAACTATTTGTTCCTTCTGTAGATTTAGGACAAGTCTTGTTACTGTTCTAATTTAGTTAATTACAACATGTGGGGTAAATGTGGCTCCCATGAGGATAGAGCTTAGCATGCTACCCTCTGATGTTTTAAGAGAAATAGGAAATTGAGCAACTTGACCAAATCAATTATAGACATGCTATTAATGTATTAAATCAATATGGAATCACACTAGTTGATCAACTTTCATTATCAAATTCAAAAGATGCAACACATAATGTGAGCTGTCATGAAATTTATACTTTATAATGCATCTGTCATATTATTGCCATCATGTCAAAAGGAAGGTACATTTTGTTGGACATGTCTTTCAATCATCTTAAGTGGATCCATGATCCATTTTATAAAAAATAAGTAAGTGATTTCAGGGATGCATCAAGTTCAATTATGCATCTCTTCAATAATGACAGAGAAATCAAGGCATGCCTGAGGTCATCACATTTCATAGTGAGGCAGCAAGATGTAACATTCCAAGGTATTTTCAAGTCCCTCTCACCTTAACCCTATTGGAAAACCACACATCACATAGGATGTTGAGATTTTAGGTCACCAACGTAGGTAGCATGTGTCTATCCACTAGGTTTAAGGTGAAGGGTGTTGTCATAATAGTGGTTTACAATTCCTGAGAGGAACGAATTTTAGCTGAAATCACATATTTTTAGAAAATATAATGATTTAAGCCTTAAAAAGTTCCATTTTAAGGATTACAATTGAAGAGGGTTTGATCAAATCACCTTAGATCAAAGATAGAACCTCGCTAGTTTTAAACCATACCTATAAATGCGCTCTTTACACCTATCAAAATGGATAAAAATCACAGGGGATCAAATGAATTCATTTAAAATCTATTTCAAATGATTATGGTATTCCTCAGAACAAGCTATCCAATGAATATAATTTTAATATGTTTTGGTTTTGTTATGTATTTTTTTTTAAGTTTTATTAAACATAGGTTTTTCATCGAAAATGAATTTCTTTGTTTTCACATGTGGAAAAATAGAAGATTATCAATTTTTTTTTTGAAAAATATGAGTGCACCAGATATTGAAGTCCTTGATCCAACAAAAAAAAAAATAAAATTTTGACATATACAAAAAGTTACGCGTTATCTGGTCAGCGTTGAATTGTAATTCGTTTGACTTTGAAATTTGATTAAGGAAAAATATTCAATAAAAACTATCTAACAAGTGGAAGCACTAGATATTAGAGTTACAAATCTAAATTTGAAAGAATTATAATTTTATCCTTCATGGAAAAAATTTATGCGTTATAAGCGTCACTTTTTAAAAATGTTGTTTTCTGAAAAAAATCTATTTTCGTGGGAGATGGAAAAAGAAGTGCAATTTGATTCCAAAAATTTTGAAAAAAATATTTTTGGAATCTACAGACAAAATTTGATGAGACTCTAGTTTGCACCATCTTCAAATTCCTCAAAGTTTAGCCGCTATAGGTGCCCGAATGTGAAGATTTACTTAATAATAATAATTTCAGTGTCCAGTTTGGCCAAAAATTGTAAACCACTATTATGGGATCACCCTGAAGAGATAGTGTTCATGTCTTGCACATGATCAAAAGGTAAAAAATTGTTGTAGAAACCAAGTGGAAAAATTATTGGGAAGAAAGCAATGGTTGTGGGAATCATGAGGATTGGGGCAGATAAAGAAAGGAGGATGTATGCTACATCTCATGAAGGGGAAACAATGTTAAAGCATGCAATCAAGCAACATGGACTAAGTTGTTGTGAGGAATCATATGATAGAAATTAAAGGAAAGGTAAGTACATTCAATCTATTTTGCACTGGTGAAATACAGTAGGTACCTTTACATTAAAAGTTCGGTGACTTCAATATATGAGAAATCATTGAATGATTAAACTATGAAAAAGATAAGCATGTGAATGGCTTCTAGTGCATGATTCTGCAATTGTAGGATTGAATTCAACCAAATATTGAAGTTGGAGTCATCTGCAACTGGTATGATTGAGAAAATTGAAAAGACCTTAGAGACTTTAGATGCTTCTCAATCAAAGGATGAGGAAAAGATGCATTCTATTGAAAAGAAGTCAAAGAAAATATGTGATAAATCAAGAAAAGCAGCTATACCCAACAATGATTCAGATTGTGAACAAAAAGCTAAAATAAGGGAAAGTAGTTCAATTGAGAAAAGTGAGAAGTCTTCGGAGACTTTGGGGGCATCTCAATCAAATGCTGAGGGGAAGATCCTTTCTCTTCGAAAATAGTTCGAGGAAACTCATGATACAAAGAGCCTACTGATGTTTTGCAATCCAATGAAACACTTATTGTTGTAGATGCCAAGGAAAATGAGGGTAACAAGGGTATAATGAAGCAACAAGACGCAAATGAGGAGTTTCTTGTAACAAAACCAAGTGATTCTAGTAATATCAACTCTAGAAACTCTTAGTGTGTTGGGATAACCTTGAGTAAAAGTAGTTTTAACACATGTAACATGGCACAAGTTACTATCTTAAATGGAATAAATGAATTGAAAGTATTACTAGGAATACAATTTCCCATCCCACTTCATTCTAATTTAGATGTCCATGCATCTAGAAGTGAAAACAGCTCAAGAATGCCACAGATTCAATTTAATGGGGATGCATGCAATAATAAAGATTTGACAGAGAGACTAGTAATCAGTAATTCTTCAAGATTAGATAATACAAATGAGCTGACATCTACAAGTACTGAATCACTTGTAACAAGAAAAGTGTTTTGAAAGGGACATCCATCTTGCAAATTTTATTCCACATGGTATGATATTATTGATATAGAGCGATTGCATGGAATTTCAAAAGTGCTTATGTGGCAGTTTAGAGAAGGAGGTATGAGGATTCAAAATAGAAGCTGAGGGTTTTTTAGGTTTTGGCTGTAGGATAAGATGCATTCATGATAGTTATAGCAATGATATGGTGACAACCATAAAATATAGTCATTACTAAGACAACAGAGAGAATTTTATTCAAGTCCAATCTTGATCTTACACCAATCATAGTAGCATATCATGGTACAACCATGAAAGTGAAGAAATAAACAATGATGTCAGGAAAGTCATCACAAAGCTTCTGGCTATTAAACAAGAATAAATGGAAGCAAGATAGTGAGATCCAATTTAGCATCTTCATAGAGCATAATCATGAGCAACATCATGTTATGGAAAGAATAGTGGCTACTTTGCAAAATACAACCTATTATGTTATGGTTCAAATATGAAGGTATTGTGTTTCCACAAGCACATAATAAAGATACAAACAAGAGGCTTGGGGGTAGTGAAAAGGTCAACATCACAACACATGACGAAATTTTCAATGTTAATGGTCCTAAAGGGTTTCTTAGACCTCAACATTCTAGTATTACATCAGCCAACCCACCTTTTGATAGAACAGTTGGACATACAAAGGATTCAAAAGATACAACCATAAGATGCATTGGCTTTCAACTATTAAGAGTGAAATGTATGCATCAAGAATGGGATCACAGAAAGGGACTAATAAGATAGAGGATCTCGATTCCTCTAGCCATGGAAGCAACAATCTAGGAACCAATGATGGAGGAGACAACTATATGGAAGATGATTATGTAGATGTAACTAGTGGCATTTCCAAAGTAGAGGAGTAGCCGAGCTAAAGAGGTGCCAAGCATCATTTAATACCCAATTGCAGAAGGTACCATGGAGTTTTTTTCCAGAAAAGCATGAGTATGAAAAAACCCCAATACATGTCACAAGCACAACTTGAAGATTGTTTTCTTCACAAAATAAAAAAGGAAAACAATCTAGATTCATTTCAAAATGCAAATACAGAGATAAAAGAAAGTCTTTCATGGAAGCATTCTATAGAAATCAAAAGTTAGAAAAAACCTTTTCCATTTTCTTGGATGTGGCCTGAATCATCAATTTTTTCTCATAAAATAGAAAAATACTTGGGGTTTTTTGAATTGATTTCAATATAGAAGAAAAGTAAACATTTTTGTTTTATCTTTTAAGCTAGAGGCTTGAAACGAGCTATTTCTTGCTCAAAAAATTGGAGATATGGGTCAACTGAAAGCTTACCTGAGCTTTCTTTTGCTCATTTTTGTGCAAATATGTAAAGAATTTGTGATAATCAAGCTTCTATTAAAGCTTCAGGGAAACCTCATGGCAACTATGAGAAGGATGAAACAACTACAAAGAAGAATCACACACAAAATAGTTAGAAATGCTCTATAGGTTGCGGCCTTTACACATCAAATGGCTCCAAAAAAAGTGATAAAATGCAAATTTTGTGCCAAAAAACCAATTTACCTACTTTTTCATGCATTTTTCATCAAAAATTTGTCAAGAATCGGCTAAGGAATCTCCATTTTCTTTGTAAATTCCAAACCCTCATGGAAGCCAGGTATTCTCCATAATGTTTAATGAAGAAATGAGGGATTTTTTCCTCATTTTTTCCTTTGTTGTTTAGGGTTTGACCTTACTTTGATGGCTGATGGGTATTGTCCTATTCTTTTAAAAATTTGAAACACATTAAAATGTGATGGGGTCAAATGGTGACTTAGGCATTTTTATGCCTTATGTTTATTGCCTTGTCAAAATTGCTAAGTGTTTCAATATGAGACACGTAAAATATGCCTTGTCCTTTGAAATATCATGATGCCTTGAAGACTTTCAAATGTTCCTTCCAAGAACTGTGGAAGCCCTTCCGGACCATATAGACCAAATTTGGGCCTTTGTTTTTCCTTTGAAAAATCAAGAATGTTGACCATCTTGAAGTGTAGAATAGAGGTAAAGTATAAATGACCAAATTCCTTGAAGTTTGATTTTTTTAATGCTTTTAGAAGCAATTGGATATTACATTACATGTTGCATTTTATTTCAAAGTATAAAGATATCATTTATATGATTTGAAAATCACTTTTATTATGTCTTTTTAATGAAAATGTAAAGTAATTCAAAGAGGTGGTGGGGACCTCTTGTATTTTTCTTTAAAATGTAAAATAACTTGATTAAGTGGTGTATTATGAATCAATTAATCAAGTTATTATCTTTAATGCTTTTTTGGAGTCTTGTGTTTTCAAAACACACATATTGGATGAGTCAAGGTTGGGAGACAAAATGATGACTTGCAAACATGAGGAGAGTGTGTGAGTGGTGCATTTGACTATTTTGGAGAAACATGTGCTATTTTGGAGGCTATTTTGTCACACTTTTGGCATGACTATGGTCTTGGCTTGACCTTGGACTATTTGGAGGACTTTTTGTGTGATTTTAGAAGGTTCCTTTTTGGCTTCATTGCTGCATCCAACCAAAACCTTCTAGATGGAAATGTGTGAAGGGTTTTGAAGGGTTTTTCTTAAGTAGCTTCATTTTGGCATTTTGGAGGGAGTTCTTTCTTTCTAGTAGAGTGATAGCTTTGTTTTTTGGAGCTATTTTTCATCATGGAGTAGTATTGTAACTCAAATGGACTTGTGATATAGTAAGCACTTTGAATCAATAAAATAGAGCATTTTACCTTCTCATTTCATGTTTCATAGTATGTTAGTGATTGATCAATCTGTCTTGTGAAAATTTATCTTTCCTTGCAAACTTGTCTCATGTTTAGGTGTCTATTTAGTAGAAAATGCATGTTAACAGGTTATAAGTTGTGTTATTCAATAGTGTTGTTAGTTGTGAGACCTTTTTTTTTCCTTCTAAAATCCCTATTTAGAAGCCTCCTTATAAATTATTTATGTGAAATGCATATGAAAATGACTTGTGTAAATAGATTTTTATGATATTGAGTTGAAAGTGATAGGTTTTTATCAAGTCCTAGTTGGTTTTTGGTGTATCACCTTAGGTATTTTCAATTTATGTTCATATTTTATACATTTCTTACCCTTTACCTCAAAAATCAGTAGTTAGGTGGCATCAAAAAGGGAAGCTAGCCCATATTCTAGAGGTCTGCTTTTGAATAGGACACCCACAACTTGAAAGCAATCCCATGTTACGTCCAAACCTGCTAAGTTATTTCATAGCTTAGCATTAGGGTGCAGATTTGGATCACTAACAACTTCATAATGCCTTCATTAAGTTGAAAAGAAAAGTGAAGCTTGAATTATGTTTGAATTATGATGGCAGACCTTATGGAATAATTTCACAAGTAATGGCAATGATGACATTTAGTCCTTATGTTGTCAGTAACACATGGATTGTGGGTTTTTGTTTCTACCTCTTTCTATGTGTTTGGAGCTTTCATTTGCCTGTGATTCATCTTTGGGAGAGACCTGCATTTAGTTGTACATAGTCAATCATGAGGGGTGATAGGTGTAGATTAGAGACAGTTACCTATGAGGAGACTAAAGCGAATGAGTTGGTCTGGGAGATCTTGGAGAAAAGGGGTGACCCCTTACATATAAAAAATTCATGGGTTTGATTCCCAAATCTCTTAGGAATTTGTTAATGGATGGAGTAACAAGGTGTTGAGATTCTTTGGCATGTAGTTTAGTATAACGGAGGGTCTTATTGGGTGCTACCACAATAATGGGTTACACTTTTTGGGACATCTTGATTTTTTCCTGAAATCACATATTTTTGGAAAATATAATGATTTAAGCCTTTAAAGGTTCCATTAAGAGGATTTTAATTAAAGAGGGCTTGATAAAACTCCATTAGATCAAACCCCCTTAGATATAACTCCATTAGTTTTAAACCATACCTATAATGGAGTCTCCTCTACGCCTATCAAAATGTTGATATAAAACCACTTATGATTTACCTTTTGGGGGATTAAATGAATTCATTTAAAATTTATATTTTCTAAGTATGTAGCCCTTATTATAAGCTTCCCAAAAGGTATAATTTTAAATATATTAATTTGATTATTATATTTATTTCTTAGTTCTTATGAATGTAGGTTTTTAAATGAACATCAAGGTCTTTGTTTCACACATATAAAAAAAAAAAATAGAGAAAAAAATTCTAAAAAATACATGTTCACTAGGTATTGATGTCCTTACTCCATTAAAAAACAATATATTAATTCAAATACATACACAAAAAGTTATGTGGTACAAATTAAACCTCTGTCCAAATTATAATTACTTTGAATTGGAAAATTAATTAAAAAGAAATATGCAACAAAAATTTATGAAAAATATCCATGCACTAGATATTGGTGTGAAAAATCTATATTTTAAAAATTAGAATTGTACATCCTTTCTATAAAAAAAGTTATGGGGTCCAAAGTAAACATCACTTTTTTTAAAATGCTTTCTAGTACAAACAATAAATTATTAAAAATTACATAAAAGGATTCACAATTTGTTTTATTTTTATTTTTTAAATATGATTAGAATCTACACACAAAATTTCACAAATCTCTAGTTTTCTTTATCTTCGAATTCTTAATGGTTTAGCTGCTATAGGTGTAAGAAAGTGAAAATCTAGTATGGTGCATGGTCAGGGTGGTCTGTAATGATCAAGAGTAGGGTGCTTGGTTGGAAGAGGTTAATTTGGTCTCAGGGTTCCTTGATAGGCGGATATTGAAGGCATTTGGCAGCCGAATAGATGGGATTGACCACCGAATGATAATCATAATGCTCTCTGAGCATAGGAGCGGGGTCAAAATGGTTGAAGGCTTGGTAGGGATGGGTTGAGTCATAGGGGTCATCAAGGTAGAGGCAGCTATAGGAATGATGATTTTTGTAGGCTACAACAACAAGGAGGCAATCGAGCTTATGGAGGTTATCTAAGGATGGAGGAAGTAGGTTGGGGTCAAAACCCTAATAGGAGAAGAGGTCTCAACAAGGTGGTTTAGCAAAGGAAAATGGTTGATTCAGAATGGGAGGAGGTTAGGGAAGATATGAAGGTTGGGGCAACATTGTAGAAAACTCTGTTGGGTGGAAATGGGATTCTGAGTGGTCGAGCTTCTTTGGTAATCAACTCTGTGAAGATTCAAGTTGAGTTTTTAAGGTTGGAAAATTTGGGGTTGATCAAGAAATGGTATGGTTCGGATCTTAATTGGGATTATTTAGTCAAATGGTGGAAAGAGTGTTGGGGTTTAGATCTCTAGTTTAAAACCCCTCAAAATGGGTATTTTTTGGTTATCTGTCTGACTAGAGCCTTAAGGGATAAGATAGTAAATGGTATTTGGGTTTTGGATGGTAGTGGCTTTTATCTACGTCAATGGAAGGTCAATTTTAATCCCTCATCTCATGTGATGGAGATTGTGCGAGATTGGTACAACCTTCCAAACCTTCCCACAGAATATTAGGAATGAAGCATTCTAGAGGAGATTGGGAACCATTTAGGGATTTTTTTCTATGCCAAAGAAAGGAAAAATGTGGAAGTGGAACACATATATGTGTGGATCTATGTAGAAAACAATCTGGTTCATCACATATATGAAAATATTGAACTAATCTCAGATTATGGGAGTTGGGTTAAAAAGGTGAAGGGAGATTCCTTCACTTGCAACAACTTAGTGTGTCCATTGGGCTGCAGGTTGGCATCTAAAAAGGATGGGAAGTCCATAATGGATTCGGTCATAGTGGGCTCCAAAGAGAGGGTGAATACAAAGCAAAATGGTAAACTATTAAAAATTCAAAATATAGCCAGTGGGGTTGAGCTGGAGGTGCCTGGCAAGTCTATTCCACGTGTTGGGATTTCCTTTCTTGTACAATCAATTCAAGCTGAATCATGAATGTGCAATAAGGAAATGAAAGCTAGGGAGGACGAGCATTGGGAGGCCTAGAACATGGTTCTAGATGATAAGATTTCATAGGCTCTGGATATCCTAGTTGTAGATTGTAGGAATGTGGAGTTAGACTCCTTGACTGAGGTTAGAAAAGAGTTGGTTGATTTGGCTGAGGTAGCCAAAGCTAATGCCAGGGAATTTATTAAAGAGGCTAAGCTTTAAGGTTTGGAAAATGAAGAGTTTCTAGAAGGGGAGTTAGCAAGTTTGGATGTATGCAGTCTGCAATTAGGGAAAAAAAGGAAAATAGCTCAAGGCTTGGCAGATGCCATGGTTAAGCTAGGGATTCATCAGAATGATATGGCCAAAACAATGCCAGACTATGTTAGGAATAAAAAGCATGGCAAAATTTTGAACCAGGAAAAACGTAAGTGGCATGGGGAGGAAAATGGTCAAAAGAAAATTGACTCTATGATGAAAGTAGGGAAGATCGATGCTCTTCCTGAACAACAATGAAGCTAATAACTTGGAATGTTAGGGGTTTAAATTCCCCTAACAAATGGTGCCTAATTAGGCATCATATTGAAGCCTATCAAGTAGAAATATTCCTTCTTCAAGAAACAAAATTAGGTGATCAGGATTTACCCAAATTCAGCAGAAAATTGAAGCAATGGAAGTGGTTGGGTGTTGGGGTAGAGGGTGCCTCGAGCGACCTATTAACTATTTGGAAACCTCAATTAGTTTTGGTGGAAGAATTTATTTCTCGTCGGCACTGGATGGCATGCCAGGTAAGAAGTTTGATCTCAAACCTCCAATTTTTTCTTATTAATGTTTATACAGTCCTTCTTTGTGCTCACATAAAAGGCTTGTATGGAAAGATTTGGATGAGGTTCTCAATAGGTAAGGTCATGAATTTTCTATCCTAGGAGGAAAATTTAATGCTATTCTAAGTTTTGAAGATAAAATAGGTGGAGTGGGTAGAGCTCTTTAATCTCAAATTGACTTTCAGAATTTTGTTGGTAGAAACATGCTAGTGGAGATCCAAATAGGGAATGTTAGATTTACATGGACAAATTGTATAAATTTTTTTTGTTGTATAGTTGAAAATCTTGATAGATTTTTCTTCAAAGACAACTTGAGTCTTTTCCCCTTCATTCTGGACAAAAAAAATTAACTCAAGGCTTGGTTTAGACCATTATCTAGTCCAACTACAAATTGAAGTAGAGAAGGGGCTTGTTTGTTGTCCCTTAAAGTTTGAAATGATGTTGTTTAAGGATCCCTGCATTATGGGGCTAATAGAATATTGGTGGTTGGAATGCACCCCAGGTGGCTCCAAAATGTTTAATATTGTCACCAAGTTTAAACATGTAAAACAATAGCTAAAACAATGGGATAAGGACAACTTTAAAAATATTTTTGAGGAAAGACTCAAAGTGGAGGGAGAATTTGATGCTCTAACTAAGGCTATTATCAAGCAAGGTATGGAAAATGAAATTTTTGAGCAAGAAAAGGAGCTGACAAGGAAATTGAATGATGTTCTAGTGAAAGAGGAAATTTTTGGAGACAAAAAACAAGAGAAACTTGGTTGAAGGTGGGGGATAGGAATACTAATTACTTTCATAACTCTACCAAGGCTCAGTGTGTTCAAGCGAATAGGATTGCAGTCATAAAGGTGATAGATGGTCATATTTTGGAAGATCCACTTGAGATTAAAGCTTTTGCAATATCATACTTTCGAAATCTTCTTAATGATTAGGAAGGTTCTAATTTGGAGGCTCATAATGAAATTCTCCATAATATTGTAAAATTGGTCTCTTCTTCGTGGATGGAGCTTTTGAATGCCAAATTTTTGGAGGAAGAAATTAAGGTTGTTGTCTTTGATATTCATCCTGAAAAGGCTCCTGGGCTAGATGGTTTCCCAATGAATTTCTTTCAAAAGTTTTATTAAATACTTGCAAAAGTTGTGGCTAACCGGTTGAAGAAAATTCTTCCCTTCATTATTTCTAATAGTAGATTTGTTTTGTTCCTGGAAGGTTGATTCTTGATGGTGTGATAATTTCTCAAGAGGTAATTCATTCAATTCAGAAGACAAAAAAACCTACGATGTTGCTGAAATTAGATATCAAGAAAGCATATGCCAAGGTTAATTGGAATTTATTGTTTAAAGTCATGGAGGCTTTCAAGGGTTTTAGAAAGTTTGGCTTGATTAGCTTTTTGACTAGGTAGCAAGCCCGAGGTAGTCTGTTTTAGTGAATGGGTCTCCTGAAGGTTTTTTCTCTTCCTTGAGGGGTCTATGGAAAGGAGATCCTCTTTCCCCTTTTTTTTTTATAATCATGGCTAAAGAGTTGGGTCATTCATTAGAAAAAGAAAGAATGAATGGCTGGGTAGATGGTCTTT
>VDFB02281492.1:26531920-26545139 GCA_007258455.2 Sequoia sempervirens | reverse complement strand
AAGAGAAATCGTGAGTAGTGAATCCTCCTCTATTACACTTAGAAATGTGTGAAGCTAGGTTCAGGACCAAAAGATCTAGGTGGGACTCATTCGCTCAAGGTAGAGAATAAGTCCCAGATCATTAAATCTAGGCCATTCAAACTTGAAACACTCGATGATGATTGTCTAATGATTGGTTTCAATATTATCCTCAAAAAGATGAATTAAATGAGGCTTGTGGATGCAAGATAGGGCCAGTTAAAGCATAAGAAAGCCCAATTATTAATGAAAACCCTAGAAAAGTGTGAAAGTGTGCTACAACACTCCAAATAAGGTTGGATTAAGGTGAAAATAGGTTTATTAGGTTTAGTTATTTGATAAAACCTTAGAAAAGTGTGAATTTGTGTTACAAAACTTCACAAAACTTTACCAAGGTACCATTTAAATTCATTAGTTCACAAGGGCCCAGGACTTAATGTATGTGTAAAACACATTGCAACACTAAATCAAGGCACTATTAAGCTTAATTCACAAGGAGGGCCCAAAAAAGCATGGAAAAGTATAATGGATACTTTTCCATTGCCATAAAGACGTATCATAATGGTTATAAATGTGGGGCCAAGTAGGGTCAAAATACAAAAAGGGAAAGAACTCAAGAAAAAATTAAATTGTAGGATTGAGGCCCAATAGGTTCAATGACTAAATAGAGTGCTACATATATCACTTGGTTTTCTGAAAAAAAGGTTAGTTATTTTACAATTTTCATGCGACTTTAATACCAAGTAAGATATATGATTTCCATCTGATGCGGGAGCATCCAGTGGTGTAAGGGAAATCTTGTATCACCCAAAAATATTATATTTTTATTCTATTTTGTAGTTTTCTTCAGTTGTTTTGGGGTACATGGTGACACATGAAATTTTTAAAATAGTCAAAAGTTTGAAACAACAATAAATAACCACCTGCTATTTTTAGTAGGTTGGCCTATTTGGGTTCCTATGGACATGAAAACTAACCTGAAGGAGAAAAATTGAAAAAAAAAATTATTGGTTAAAGTTATGACCCCGAGAAGTTATAACTATATATAAAAAATAAAATAAAAATGGACGGTGGAATTTCTAGCGCCAAAATAGGGTTACACCTTCAAGAATATTCTAAGGTAGTTACACTTCTAGGATAAAGATGGACAACATGGGTTAGAGAAGGGATCTCTCATGGTGCAAATCATGGTTTTTGGCTTGCAGATTTATATAATGAGAAGGTCCATATGTCTATAATATGTTATTTTTGAGTATTGTAATTTCACTTCGTCAAGATAATAGAAAGAAAGTGTTTTTTTTTGTATTTTTTGTTTTATTTTTTCTTGTTTAGTTGTGTGTGTGGCTTTGTAAGGGGATCACCCTTCATCACCATCCCTACATGCCTAGTCAACATTAGAGAAACCCGTTTTGCAAACCATAAAGACATAGCTATTTTGTAGAAGATGTTTATAAAACTAGATGTCTCCTTGGCTAGTTGTATATTTTTAAGAATATTTTTAAGCAAATAAGAGTCATAGGTTATTCGTACCTTTTTTTGTATCTAACCACATTTTTTGGTGTACATGTAAGAACTCAAGATAATTTTTGCAAAAAATTAATGTATTACATAGTATCATTTGTGATGTCTTTTCTTATTACATGTCAATTTATAAAATTTTGGAGAGATGTTATTAACCATGCCCTATTATTAATATCACATCTCTTTTTTTAATTTTGTGTGTTTTGTATTCTAATAACTATGAATCTATAACCAAATATAGGTATTATTCCTAGAAGTGTTTGGTCCTCCATGCACTCTAAAATGAAAAAAATAATTCACTATTAGTATAAGATTAGGATGTAGGTTCATTTACATTTATTGATTCAATGATATATCTAAAGAAATATCTTCAATGGCACTTATTATTTTTTATTTTCCAAAAACATGTCTTGCAAATCCATATCAACTTAATATTGATTATAGAGGTTGGTTAGTCTTTAATTTAGTGATAGAATTTTGAATCAAAGAATACATTTGGAGAATAACAAAAAAAATATTATGTAATATCTTCACTTGTGATTAAATCTTGTTAAATATTATCTTAGGAACACACTCCTAGGTTTAACTAAGCCCAAAGTGAAGGATATTTTATCCACTCTTATTTATTGGAACATCATGATATAGTCTATCCACTTTCAATAATGGCATATCCATAACCTTGAAGTGGATTTATCTTTCTAGAAGTGTGATCAACAATTTGGGACCCAATATTTTTTATAATTACAAAACCAATGCATATTTGAAGTCATATGCAATAATAGACATGTAAGTCAATTAACCATTCATTCTCACATACATGAGAAGATAAATGATAAAATGAATACATCACCACAATCCTTCTCAAAATCAAAACCAAAATCAACTTCTTCTTCTTCATTTTCTTTAGTAATTGTACATCTTATCAAATTATCAAATTTATTGTAGTTTCACCAAATGGTTTTATAATTTTCAAGAGATTTAGATCTCACCTTGCTCTTGGATTTGGATTTATCATTCTAATTAAAATTGTTCTTTCCTATTTCTTTTGGTCTTCCTCAAACACTCAAGAAATTTTTAGCACTCAGAGAGACCTTCCTCCTCGTCTCTTTGAAAAAAAAAAACCAAGAATATCCTTTACCTTCATAGTGATAGAAGTACTCCTAATTTCCATGAATAGGTAACCCATCAGTCTAGTGTAAGATTCACATAGGGACTCAAGCTCCTAGGATCACCTAAAAACCAAATATATACTTTCAAAAGATAGTAACAAGAAAATAGATTGATTGATTATGGGTGAAAAATGATGCAATGATTAAATAGGTGAATATACAAAATACATAATTTTTATGAGTCCTTGATTATATATGAAAGGTGAGAGGGAAAGTGAACACAATATTATGAAATATGTCACAATCATATTACATTAGAAAAAAAGAGATAAGTAAATGAACCCTAAGTAAAATTAACTAACAAGTGTGAATAAGATCAATGAGGTGCACCAATTAGGTAATATCCCTATCCACTCCATCAACCCTCCTTAAGTGCTACAACTTAGGGAGAATAAAAAATATGCATGAATGCAAATACTTATATATGATGGGTCCCAATTATTATGTAATGTTAGGTATCCATGTTTAAAATATCTCTCACTTGAATGGAGTAAAGGAGAAAACCCCATAAGAAAAACTTCTCTCAAAAAGAGCTGAAAAAAATGAATAGAGTATATATATATATATATATATATATATATATATATATATATATATATATATATATATATATATATATATATATATATATATATATATATATATATATATATATATATATATATAAATGATGGAAGAATGACTCAATATGACCACGAAGGACTATACCCATCAAAAACACAATATATATACTCCCCATGTAGTGTTAGGAAAATAAAATATTATGATCAACCCATTTCCTACATAACTTTCTAAGAGAAAAGCATGCATACAAGTATAAAGATAACCAAATGAAAATATCAAAGACATATCTCAAGATAACATAAGATATACCCTAGGAAAACCCTCGGGAGGGAAAAAAACACAACCGAGCCAAAAGTATCCATTCTCAATCTATTGTTCAACAATGAAACATTACAATACGCTGATAGAGCCTCCATCTGAAGCATCAAGCCTCTCCTATGCATTCTCCATGTTTTTAATCATGTATCCGAACATACCATGCCATGCTTCACATATGTACTCCTTAGAAGAAGACTCAATACAATGAAAACCAAGCTAAAACCCCAACTATCCAACCTTAAACAACTAACCATGTGCTTTATTTTATAGACATAATCTCACAAAAATACAACTAAGTGGTAAGATAAAACCATGTGAACAAAAAACCATTTACTCCTCATTTAATATTGGGTACTAAGTTTTCACATTATTAAATGCTAAATCCCCAAATATTAAATAATTATCCTATGTCTCTCACACATAAAAAATAACCCAATGTTACATACAAATTTACAAGTGGACCCAAATAAATATTTAATGTGGCTAAATACATCTCTAAGATGCACCACAAATAAATATTTATTTAATTACATTATTAAATGTGTTGCCAAAAAGTGTATACTTTGCTTGATTTGGGAATAATTGATGACAAATTGGACTTAATGAGGCATTGATTTAATCTTGTGAGGTGTTTTACACATCCACACTAGGTCTTGGACCCTTGCAAACTGAATGAAATACATTTATTGATGTCGTGTAAAGGTTTTGTAAGGTGTTGTAACACATGTTCACACTTTTCTAGGACCATAATATTATAACTCACCTAAATAACCTTACCAAGACCTATTTTAAAGTGTTGTAAAGAGTTGCAACAAACTTTCACACTTTTCTAGGCTTGTCATCAATATTTACACCTTTCTATGCTTTAAATGGCCCCTCTATGCACTTACAGGCCTTACTTAAGTGTCTTGTTGAAGAAGAACCTAACAAAAATTATTTAAATTATCACAATTCCTGACATCCACTTAAAAATTCCCAAGTGGAATAAGTCACCACTAGTGGCGACTTAGTCCCATTTGGCTCAAAAATCAAAATAAAATAAAATTTCTTTTGGGTTTTTATTCCTTAAGACCTAAGGTCAGCCTATGATGAGGTATTTTGAAGAATTAGGGCATAATGTGTGTATAAATAGAGGGTTTTCCCACTCATTTGACTTAATTCATAACTCATCATCATTCATCTATCATTCATCATGTTCTCAAGTCAAGCAAGCTAGGGTATTATCATTGCAAGTAATCAAGATAACTTCCAAGGACATTCAAGGGTAGATTCTTCATGTTTGCTGCAGAAAATTCAAGATCAAACATCATGTAAAGGTATTAACTCCATTATAGCATGCTTCATTACATTCTTTCTTCATTTTGTTTAATTACCTAAAAAGGGATTTGACCAAGGAAAACCCCCATGCCTTAACGTCCAACATTTCTTCTTTTATTTTTGTGTGTTTGTACATTTAGACACTTTGAGGGTTTGAAGATAATTGAAAGTTAGGTTGAAGAATTGTTGAAGACTTCTAATTGCTTGTAAAGCCAAAATATCAACAAAAAGTCACTTTCAAGCCTAGAAATTAGAGTTTCAGAAGTAGACACCTATGAAGAACTGAAGTGCAAACCGAGGGCTTTCATTTCCACTTTCAAATTTTTAGAAATTCAGAAGTGGAATAAGTTGCCAATAGTGGTGACTTAGTCCCACTGAACCTAGTTTTCAGAGGTTTTTGGCAGACTTGGATACCCATTTGGCTGAAATGGGTTTTTGAGAAGTTTTTCCTGATCTAGGACTAAGTCACCCAGCTTGGTGTAAGTGTCCTAGTTGGCTCAAAAGTCAAACTTCTTGGAATTTCAGAGGTCTGTACAATCTCCATTATGCTCTTCATTAGTTTTCAGGTGCACAATTTTAGTTTAATATCTTTATTTTGTTCTTTATTGCATTTATTTCATTATTTTGCACATCATAGTGTGTTTTCCAACACTTTGCATTTCTTAGGGTTAGCATCAATAAGTCATCTTTCTTTTCACTTTATTGTATTTAGATAGATCACATTTAAGTAACTTACACCCATTTCACATTAATCTTGAATCTAGACATTCTTGCATTTTGGACCCCATCCTTTCTCCTTTTAGGTGAAAAAACCTAGAAGGAGCTTAAAGTAGTTGGGAAATCCAAAATCATTGTCCCTATTAAATTATCCAATGTTTTGCAAAGTGTACAACACCTAATCCTAGGAACATTCTCACACTTGTTGTATCCATTACATAAGGGTCAATCAATGAAAGAGATAATCATAGCCATACATGAAACCACATGAATCTCCACAATAATCTCATGCTCCATCAAGATACCTACAAAAAAATCAAAGATGTCCACCATCTCAAGCAACAAATCCTATCATCCTTCAACATTCCACCTATGGAAAATGAGGAACAAGCCAAGGTGAAAATGTACCAAACCAAAGAACACAAGCATCAAATCCAAGTGATAACAAAGGATCCAAACTATTGTCAAAGGTAAAAGTCCACATGATCAAAAATAGAATCCACAACACATGCTAACCTACCAATCATCCATACCTCCTAGGTATTAACAATATCAACAAACTCATGCCAATAACATATGCAACCCATAAACCAAAATTGAGCTCCTTGTATCAAACCTATCAATGAAGAACATACATATGCAGGAACTCCCACTGCATGGGTAATGTTAAATCTGAAAATGATCAAGGCATACCAAGTCTATCAATAACATCACATAGAGAGTGTAACCAACACCATGCAGTACCAAGGAACATACACAAAGATATGCAAATCCCACAAACTAATATGATGCAATACATCTCTTACCATGAGTCTCCATAAATCTCCCAAGTTGTTCACACTTAGCACAAGAAAGGGATAAAGGAAACACCATGTAATCACTAAAGAACAATGAGAAACACATGACCACAAATATAGTGATAACCATAGCTCCACAAAAGATCTCAAATCCAATGTCATGTGAATACAAACATCCAAGAAGAAGAACAAGACCAAAGAGAGAACGTGCATGTCAAAACTTGTAGCATTTCTTTCGACACATACCTCTAAATGGGTTGATGCAAGAAGTTGGGTCCACAAATAGCTCAAAAAGTAGAAGTGTTTTTGCTGTTTTTCAAAATTTGTCAGACTTGGTCTAAAAATTTGAGGTACTTACACAATGAATCTTAAGAAAAGTCAGTAATATGAAATTTAGCATTTTGAATCTAGTTTCCAAATATGTAATTTATTCAAATACCCAAATGATAGAAATTAAATTTTGATAGGGATGTATAAAACCACTTTTTAAAAGTTGTTTTTTTACCATACCACGCATGTGTACGGACACCACTTTTTGACCCAAATAAACGTATTTTGCTAATTAATTTTGGGGAAAGAGAGATAACAACATGAAGATTGATGAGGAGTTTTTTTATAAATTTTTTTTGAATATTTTTTTTATTGAATTTTTATTAGCCTTAATTGTTGTTTTTAAAATCCAAGATGTACGAACAACATAATTGGACCTAAACTAAACATTTTTGTAATCTTTTTTTTTTTTCATTTTGTAGAGAATTGTCTAAAAATTGATGCCATATAATTTTTTTTACAAGAATCTTATCCAAAAAAAAGTTATTAAAAAGCAAAAAAACCTGATATTTCAACTTTAAGGACTAGTTTTCTTAGAAATTAATTAAAAAATAACTAATATAATCCAATCTTGATAAAAATTATATATGGGTGATCCCACAAAGCTGGTTTACAATTTCTAGGAGATTCTAACTTTTGTTGAAATCACTTATTTTTAGAAAATATAATGATTTAAGCCTTAAAAAGTTTAATTTAAAGCATTCCAATTGAAGAGAGTTTGATCAAACTACCTTAGATCAAATCCCCTTGGATAGAACCCCACTATTTTTAAACCATACTTATAATGGAGTCTCTGTTACACCTATCAAAATGTTGATTAAAAACCACTTTTGATTTACCTTTTGGGGGATCAAATGAATTAATTTAAAGTTTATTTTTTCTAAGTATGTAGTCCTTATTATAAGCTTCCCAAAAAGTATAATTTTAAATAAATTTAATTTTATTATTATATTTATTTTTTTATTTCTTGTGAATGTAGGTTTTTCACTAAAAGTCAAGTTCTATGTTTTGCACATGTGGAAAAATAGAATATTATAAAAAAAATGAAAAATATGAGTGCACCAGATATTGAAGTCCTTGATCCAACAAAAAAAATAAAATTTAATTTCAATACATACAAAAAAAGTTGTGTTATACAGTTTGCCTATGTCTAAATTGTAATTAGTTTGACTTTAGAACTTGATTAAGGAAAAAATATTTAGTAAAACACTATGAAACCAATTGGAAGCACTATATATCGTAGTTAAAAATATAATTTTTTAAAAAAATAGAATTTAATCCTTCATGGAAAAAAATTCATGTGTTATACAGTGAGCGTCACTCCTTAAAAATGGTGTTTACTGAAAAAAACTAGTTTTCGAAGGAGGTGAAAAATAAGTGCAATCTAATTCCAAATTTTTTGAAAATAATATATTTAGAATCTACAAACAAAATTTCACAAATCACTAGTTTGCATCATCTTCAAATTCCTCACGGTTTAGCCGCTATAGGTGCTCGAAAGTGAAGATTTAGTTAGAAAAAATCAGTTCAATGTCTACTTTGGCCAAAATTTGTAAACCAATATTGTGCGATCACCCATATTTGGAAACTAGACATCATGTTCTCTAATGATTTTTAATTTTATAGATTGATTGAGAAAAAAAGTCCATCGGCCATATTGCCAAAGTTCGACATTCTTCTTCAATCTGCCTTAGTTTTTTAGTTGTAGTTCAAAGGCTAAGGGTTAGATTGCCAAGCCTTTCCTAAACCTAAAACCAAGGTTGATGTGGGTTGGAGATTCATTTTTTTAGTAATGCGTATGCATTATTAAAACACGTACACATTATTTAAATAAAAGGCGTACACATTACATAACGCGTATGAGTTTTCTATTTACCTATTGGGTAAAGGTAACATGTACACATTATATAATGCATAAACGTTCCTAAAATATAATGCATACATGTTTTGATAACACATATGTGTTTGTTATATAGTTGTTTTTTCCTAATTTAAAAAATACTGATAAAGCACGTGTTTTCCTCAACATTCATTTTCTGCACTATAGTCCAAAAGCACCATTTTCTACATTTTTTATTGAAATTTTGTCTTATGCAAGGAATATTTTATTCAGCTTGTTGGAAGAGACAAGTGTAGGTTGAATTTTCTGAAGTGTAATCAAGTACAAGAACATTTTACAAGAAGATTTGGAAAAAAGAACTTTTGGATGTATTCATGATATTTTTGTACTTCAAATTTTATAGAAGAAAGGATCTTCATTCTACATAGTTTTATTTAAATATTTGAAGGAGATGGAAATTTGAAAATAAGTTAAGAATCATTTTCTTTTATCAAAGAGGGTTTGGTAACCATGGGATCAAAGAAAAGGTAAAGAAAAAAATGTTGAAAGTTAATGACACCCGAAGAAATTCAAGAAAATAAAGAAATGGAGGCATAAAGACAAAGGGATCGAAGAGAAAGGATTCGTCAAATAAAAAATTTGGAAGCGTTTAGTTCCATGAATGTTGAAGAGGAAACCATGAAGGATGAAATGAATGTAGATGATGCAAATGTGGAGATGGTGAATATGGAAGAAAATGGAATTATAGAGACAAACCCAACTACGCATTCAACTTCAACTTTGAATGATATGGAAATAGCACCTATGCAAAAAAATTCAGGTAGGTCTTCAAATCCACCTACAAATGATATGGAAAATGCACCTATTCAAACAACTTATCCAAGCATGTCTTCAAATCCAAGTCTTGATAATATTGATCTTGGTTATTTAGAAGAAGCTTGATATACCATTGATGGTATCAATAATTCTAGAGTTGAAACAATGCAAAAACAAGAAAATGATGAAATATCTTATAAGAATGAAAATGAGAATGAAATACCTCATATTGATGAAAATGAGAATGAAATCCCTTTTATGTTTGAAATTGAAAATGAAAATGAAACCCCTTGTATAGATGAAGATGAAAATGTTTTTTTATAATTGAAAAAGATGTGCTAGATAACCTTCATGGTAAAATTTCTTGGAGACAAATGAGAAATTATGGAAATATAATATATAGAATGTTTTTTTATAGAAATAAATTAGGATTTCAATGTCAACTCATGGTGTAATTGACGAGAATGTCAAAAATGAGAAATGTGATGAAAAAATAAGGTATTTTTGTAAAATCAAAAAAGAAAGATGACTCAATAGAACAAGTCATATCTAGTGTTGCTAATGCTATTGATTTTATGGATAACAAAAGTCGGTCTAAAGATAAGAATGCATCTCATTGTGCAATAACAACTGCTCTAGTTAATAAAGAAACTTAAAATAAAATAATGTTAAGATTAGAAAATGTATAAAAATAAATCCTAAAACTTTGATAAGAGCTACTAAAAGAAGAGAAAGTATTGAAAAGGTTCCAATTATTCAATGTTGGATTTTTAGTGGTAGACTCGGGCCAAGATTAGACATGAAATTAACTAATGAAATCAAATCTTTAATTGAAAAAGAAAGGCATGATAATACAAGAGTATCACCTAACATTAGAGATGTCTTAAAATTAAGGGTGGGTTCCAAAATTTGTGAACCTCATCCAAAGCATCTCTTAGATATGACTCAAATTGAATTATATAAAAAAAAAATTAGATGATTCCATCTTATCATTGAATATTAGCATAAGTCAAAGATCATTCAAAAAGTGTAAACCTTGGTATGTTAGAATTAATAAGAAATGAATCTCTTGTTGTAAGACTCATGTACAATTTTGTTATTATTATGATAGTTTTCGATATATAAGATGCAATTTGCATGCTAAACAAATTATGCAAGACATTTGTGGTATTAATATGCCACCTAAAAGAATCAAATATTTTATGGCAGGTTTGTTTTGTGAACCCTCTTAGAATGGAAACTTGTTTTATTTAAAAGCATGTATTTCTAGAGAATGCGATGGATGTGGTAAATTTTCATTGTTAGGAGAGTGTATGGATGAAATTAGTTTAGATGAATTTGTACAACAATTAGTGAATGTAAAAACATTTAAAAATGTTGAGTATTCTTTAAAAGATGGAAAATTTGGAAAACATTGTGAGATAATTGTGGAAAAATTTAGTGTTCATGCATTTATTAAATAATTTCAAGATAATATTGTACCTAAATATGTTAAAAACTCTCAGTGTGCTCATTGGATTGATAATCAATTTCGTTTATGTAAAAAAACATTCCCAATTGGAACTAGATATTGTCAGTTGTTGATTTTGCTGAAAATTATACTCTTGCTCCACAAGAAGAAATTGAATCATAGTATTATAATTCAGTGCAAGTAGCTATATTTTTTCATATTGTTTATAGACATGTAGATGATAGTAGAGAAGATAATATATTTTTTTAAAAAGATTACCATTTTTATTTAAGTGATAATCGATTACGTTCATCTAAGTTTGTTCAATATTGTTTTGATATATTTTATAAAAATTTAAAAGAGAGAGGAATTCAAATGAGAGAACATCTCATATGGTCAAATAATAGCATGGGTCAATTAAAAAATGATAGAATTTTTTACTGGTTATGTAGAGTTCATAAGGAAAATAATATCCAACACATGTGGAGTTTTTTTGAAGTTGGACATGGTAAGGGAGAACACGATGGAGCAAGTGCATGTGTGAAAAGAGCTCTTGATAGAAAACAACTAAAATTTGAGGATGTTGTGAAATTTAGAGATGCATGTGCAATTGTAGATTGGTGCAATACCAAATTATCTACAAGAACAAGTGAGAGCTCAATAATTCAATGCTTCTTTTGGTTAATTGAAGAAAATGATATTTTTTATCGACAAGATTGTGAAACAATTAATGGATCTACAAAATGGCATTCATTTAAGAGTTTGAATGCAAACACATGGATAATATGGACAATGGATCTTGCATGCTTTTTTCAATTTTGTATTTGAAGTGATTGGGAGGCATGTGAAAATACGGAATAGGTCGAACAATGGCAACAAAGAGCCTTAACACCTACATCGACACATGTTGAACATGGAATGACAATTGAAGATAATCAAGTGTTCGTATCAAATGATTATGATTGTGTTCTGGATCTTGTACAAGAAGGTACATTATTTATTGAGTTGAATTTTATATGTATGCATGTTTATATGTGAATTAAATATAAGTCACTCTTTATTGATTTTTTTTTTTTTAGGAAATGTGTATGTTGTTGCACCTGAGGGGAATGAAGAGGAGACAGGTATTGGTTGGTTATATTTGTTGAGAGAAAACATAAGTTGGTACATCCTAGAGTGGATGATGACAAATTTGAGTATCCAACTAATTCAGTGGTTGTTGTTGGCACGTGGCTTCGAAAATATTTGATAAGAAAGAATGGTTTTCCTGCATTTGAAGATTATGAAAGACACAAGAATATTATACATTATTCACATTTAATTTTGGCAACCAATATAAAACTAGTTAGATATCAAGGGAGGCCTGCAAATAAAGTTTATCGACACTTTCAATGGATGATCATGATACAATCATAGATGCATTACAAAAAAGAGAGGATGCAAATGGTACAATAGAGTAAATAAATATTGGTAAGTATATAGTTGTATATATATTTAATTGATAGTCGATATGTAGTTAAAAATTTATCACATATACATGTCTATATATATTATTTTCTTTAGTCATTTCCTAATTAAAGTTTCATATCATTTTTTGTTTCAGGTCTCCCAAAACTAGATGCTTTACAAAAAAGAGAGGAGATGCATATATATTACAATGGAATTCAAATCTAGAGACAGGTAACTATAAATAGTTCAAGATACATTTAATTGATAGTATAAATATAAAACTAAATTTAATTCATTGTCATTTTATAAAAAAATTATAATTGATTTCATATCCCCTTAAGCCATTCTCTTAGGACCTCTTAATCCATCCTCTTATGTACCATTATTCCATCCTCTTGAATCCCTTTAAGTCTCTCTATTAATTCCCTTTAAGCCATCCTCTTAGGACCCCTTAATCCATATCCTCATATATATACCCTTAATCCATCCTCTTGCATCCCCTTAAGTCACTCTCTCAACACCCCTTAAGCCATCCTCTTAGAACCCCTTAATCCATATCCACATATATCTACCCTTAATCCATCCACTCGCATCCCCTTAAGTCACTCTCTCAACACCCCTTCAGCCATATCCTCATATATCTATCCTTAATCCATTCACTTCCATCCTCTTAAGTCATCCTCTTAGAACCCCTTAAGCCATATCCTCGTATATCGACCCTTAATCCATCCACTTGCATCCCCTTAAGTTGCTCTCTCAACAACCCTTAAGCCATCCTCTTAGTACCCCTTAATCCATATCCTCATATATCTACCCTTAATCCATCCACTTTCATCCCCTTAAGTCACTCTCTCAACACCCCTTAAGCCACCCTCTTAGGACCCCTTAATCCATCCACTTGCATCCCCTTAAG
>VDFB02281492.1:26485026-26531820 GCA_007258455.2 Sequoia sempervirens | reverse complement strand
TATCTGTGTTGCATGTCTGCATTGATCGTTGTGCTCACGATCTAAGATTTTGTCTTGCATGTTCATGTTTTTCATGTTCTTGGCCAACAAGGTGTTGAAGCATGTTGTGGATCTTCGAGGATTAATTAATTGAAGTGGTTCATGTTTGAGGATGTTATTTTCAGTCTTCACTATGTTGTGGCTGACCTTGGTTGATTCACATGAATAATATTTATTGATCTGAGCCAACAATTTATATTCTTTCTTGCTATTTTATTGAAGTTGACTTATAGCAATGTAATCTCTTGTTGTGGATATATAAAAGTGATTGTTTTATCATTTGGAAGAGTGAATGAGTGTGAGTGTTTGAAGTGTGCAAGTCCTATGTGAAAATATTGTTCAAATCATTCAAAGGTAGAGCAGAGAGTGAAGAAGAGTGAAGAAGTGTTCATGTGCTTAACTGGAACTGTAAGTAGGCATTAGCAGATGCTATTTTCTCAGTTCAAAGTCTAATGGATTTTTCTATAAGACAGTGTGTCTTCCTTTGTAATTGAGCAATGAGCTCTAGGTAGTGTTCTTGAATGCATGTGTATTCCCCTTTCATATTTTCTTATACTTTTAACAATGTATAATCTTGTGAACTGACCTCCACCGTGGATTTCCCCCTAATAGGGTTTCCATGTAAAAATCTTGGTGTTATGTTTGCTTTTGATGTGTTGTTCATTTATGCTTTCATGATTAATGATCAAATATGAGAATAAGGTTAATAATTTGAATAAGTTTGGAATTTGGTGACAATTGATTCACCCCCCCTCTCAGTTGTCTTCCCTTGAGTTGCCAAAAATTGGTATCAGAGCAAGTTCCTTGGAAGAATTTTAATAGCTTGAGGTGATTCGGGATGGTGACTCATAACGAAAGTACTAGATTTTATGGAACAAATTATTCCTTGTGGAAGAATTGAATGGAGTGCCATCTGAGATGCACTGGTGAACCCTACTAGAGTATTACAAAAAATATATATGTTATTCTTCAGAATGGTCATACTACATCTGCTAAGATCAGGGATGTTGGGTATAATATTTGGGCTAAGGAAGCTTTGTTGAGTGTTTTGACTGATACTAAGATGAAAAAATGTGATCGATCTGAAGAATGCTTATGAGATATGGAAAAAGTTGGAGACCTTGTATGAAGGTGATGCTAATGTGAAGATTGCTAAGCTACAAAATCTAGAAGGGAATATGAAAATTTGAAAATTGGTGATGATGAAAATGTTACTACTTTCATGCAAAGAGTGAATGAACTTGTATGTGATATCAGATGTGCTAGTGGATAGATAGACGAATTAGAGATTGTTGCTAAAGTGCTTAGATAATTGCTTGATTCCTACAAAGTCAATGCTAGTGCTATTGAAGAACTTTGAACTGTGACAAATGTTACCAAAGATATGTTGATTGGTAAGATTATTGCTTTTGAATTGAATGAATTTTCTGATTCCCTTCCTAAGGTTGAATCTACATTCAAGGCCACTACTTTTGGAAGAGATAAAAATAGATATGATCTGGGTGAAAGTTCATCAAGAAACACATTTAATTATGAGGATGAAATGAAACAACTCAATGTAGAAGAAAGAGAGCTTGAAGAACTTGAAGCATTGATTGTGAAGAGAGAAGCCAGAGGACAAGGTAAGTATAAGGGGAAGTTGCCTATTAAATTTTTCTCTTGCAATAAGGTAGGTCATTTTGCATCAAGGTGTCCTAAGAGAGTTTCCAAGCCAAGATTTAACAAGCCTAAATTACAAAATAAGTGTTACTATGTTGTTGATGAAGGTGTGACAAATGATGAATCTAACAGAGGAAATGCAAGTGAAGATGAAATTGTGTTTATTGCTATCAAGGAAGATAATCATGTGTCTACTGAATCTACTAGTTGTACAAATGTGGAGAAAGCCCTAGCTACTTGATTTGAAGAGAAAGATCAATGGGTAATTGACAGTGGTTGTTCTCATCATATGACAGGAGATAACAGTAAGTTTGTGAGTTCGGAAAACTATGATGGTGGTGTTGTGAGATTTGGTGATGACAAAGCTAGTGTGATCCGTGGAAGAGGATGCATTACTCTTGATGGTAAGCATAATACTGATGATGTATTGTATGTTGAACATTTGAAGCATAATCTTTTAAGTGTTGGACATATGGTTGATAAGGGGTACAATCTTCAGTTCATGGATGGTAAGTGCAAGTTATTGGGAAATTATGGAAATGTGATTGCATCAAGTAAAAAAATAAAAGGTATTATTTTCTACCTAAGTGCTGCTAGTAAAAGTTGTTTGATTTCTCAAATTGATGAAAGTTGGTTGTGGCATAGGAGAATGTGCCATATTAACTTTGATAATATTTTCAAGATAAGTTCCACTAAGGCTGTGGGAGATCTTCCTAAGCTAATGAAACCTACTAATGCCATATGTAGAGAATGTCAATGAGGAAAGCAAACAAGAATTTAATTTTAGAGTAAACAACAAAATTCAAATGGATTGTTGAATATTGTGCATACTGATTTGTGTGGTCCTGTAAGAACTAGAATTTTACAAGGATACATATACTTAATGTTGCTTATTGATGACTATTTAAGGATGATGTGGGCTACTTTCTTAATGGAGAAATTTGAAGCTCTAGAAAGTTCAAGATCTTTAAGGCTATGGTTGAGACAAAAACAAGTATGAATTTTAAGAGTCTAAGATCAAATAGAGGTGGTGAATTCACTTCTAGTGATTTTAATTCTTTTTGTGAAGCGCATGGAATGAAGAGAAAGTTATCTACACCTCGGGCCCCTTAACAAAATGGACTTATGGAAAGAACATAATAGTTCTAGATGCTGCTAGAACCATGATGTTGGAAGGAAATGTACCTCATATCTACTAGAGAGAAGCTGTGAGTATTTTTGTGTACACACTTAACCAGGTGCAAATCAAAGGTGATACTGGTAAGAATCCTTTCGAGCTATGGACTGGTGAAAAACCTACTATTAGATATTTTAAGATCTTTGGAAGAAAGTGTCATATAAAAAGAGATGAAGATATAGGAAATTTTGATGCTAGGAGTGATGAAGGAATCTTTATGGGTTATACTACTAAAATTAAGGCCTACTAATGTTAGAATAAGAGATTGAAGAAAATGGTTGAAAGTGAAAATGTTAAGGTTGATGAAGACATAGCTGCATCATCTAGAACCTGTGGATATGATTGTGGTGATCAGAATGATAGTACAAACAAAGGAAAGCAAAGTCAAACTTCAAGTCAAGTTCAAATCATTCTCGTGAATCAAGAAGACCAAGAGGAAGGAGAAATTGGTGGAAGAACAGAAGAGAGATCAGAAGAACCCAAAGTTGAACATTCTAAGAAGAATCTAAGGTATGTGAGATTGAATCATTCAAAGAATCAGACCATAGGTGAAAAGAACAAAGGTGTCCAGACTAGAAGAAGAATTGTAGAAGAATATTGTTTGATTTCAAAGACTGAGCCTAACAATGTAAATGAAGCATGCAAAGATGAACATTGGGTTGAAGCAATGAAAGAGGAACTACATCAAATTGAAAAGAATTATTCATGGATTCTTGTTCCCAAACCTAAGGATAAGAATGTAATTGGAACTAAATGGGTCTTTAGAAACAAACTAAATGAACAAGGTGAATTTTTTAGAAACAAAGCAAGACTGGTATGTAAGGGATATTCACATATGGAAGGTATTGATTTTGAAGAAACCTTTTCCCCTATTGCTAGAATTGAAGCTATGGGATTTTTTCTTGCTTATACTACTTACAAAGACTACAAGGTTTATCAAATGGATGTCAAGTCAACCTTTCTAAATGAAGAATTGGAAGAAGAGGTGTATGTTGAGCAAACAGATGGATTTTAGTTGATTGGTCAGGGAGATATGGTTTGTCGATTGAAAAAAGCATTGTATGGACTCAAAAAAGCCCCTAAAGCATGATATACCAAATTGGATAAGTACTTGGTGAAGCTTGGATTTAACAAAGGTACTATTGATAGTAATCTATATTTCAAGAATGATGACAAAGATTTGATTGTGGAATTTTTTGTTGATGATATCATATTTGGAGGAGATGATAGCTTATGCATTAAGTTTGTTGATGAGGTGCAGAATGTGTTTTAGATGTTAATGAATGGAGAGATGAAATTCTTCATGGGATTGCAAATTACTCAGTTGGATAAAGGGATCTTTATATCTTAGTCCAAGTGTGTGAAAGAATTACTGAAGAGATTCAGTATGGAAGATTCAAAGCTAGTTGGTACATCCATAGTGACCAGATGTAAGTTGACAACTGATGATGATTCTCTGAAGGAAAATTAGACTAGATACAGATCAATGATTGGTGGATTACTTTATTTGACTCAAACTAGGCCTAATATCATGAATTTTGTATGTATTATTGCAAGATTTCAAGTTGATCCTAAAGAATCACATTTAACTGCTATGAAGAGGATTTTTAGATACTTGAAGGGGATAATTGATTTTCGTCTATGGTATCCTAAAGCTAATGATCTTACTTTAAGTGACTTTACTGATGTTGATTGGGAAGGAGATGTGAATGACATGAAAAGCACCAGTGGGGGAGAATTTTTCTTGGGAAAGAAGTTGATTTCATGGTTAAGAAAAAAGAAGAATGCTATTTCCTTATCTACTGCAGAGGCTGAATACATTATTGTTGCTAATAATTGTACTCAAGTAGTGTGGATGAAGTAAATTTTGAAGGATATTAGAGTTGTGTATGATGAGCCTATTGTTATATTATGTGATAACTCAAGTGCTATTAACATTTCTAAGAATCTAGTGCTCCATTCCAAAACAAAGAATATATCTATCAAGTTTCACTTTTTGAGAGAGAAAGTAAGTGAAAGGGAAGTCATATTGGAGTATGTGCCTACTAAGGAGCAAATTGCAGACATATTTACCAATTTTTTTCTTAAGGATACTTTGGAGTATCTCAAAGGGAAGTTAGGGGCGATTAACCCTCCTAATCATAACTAAGGATGCATTGATTTGCATCAATCCATGCATTTCATGATCATATTTTGATCTGGATTGATGTTCTGTTGGCTACTACTCCAAGGGAGTAGTCAGGTGTTCTCATGTCTAGGTATTTAGATGTGTGGTTCAGATATTGTATAGAAGATATATTTGTCATTTATGTCAATGAGGAAGAAGAATCATTTGAAAAATCCTTGTGGAGAGAAGAGTTGAGGAGAGAAGAGTCAGAACCTAAGGAGGAGTAAGTGTAGTTGTATAGATGGTATTTTTCACATCATGTGTTGCCATCAATTCCAAAGGGGGAGATTGTTGGATGTTGTGTGTTGTTGAAATGTGATTTTCATTGATTTCAACACTATTAGAATTGTTGCATTAGAAGTTGTATATGTTGAGGATATTGAGAAAATTGTAATAAGAAGTGCTATAGGTTGTCAGTGGTGAAGCGAAGTTCTTTATGTTGGTGTGACCAATGTGTTGTTGTTCAGAGGTTTTGGACTAAAGGGTTTCTTTTTTAGTACATCTAGTTTATCTATGTCAAGTTTCAAAGATTCGTGTGAAGATTTGATCAACTAATAAAGAGTTGTATTCTGACAATTTTTATGTTACTTCAGTCTATGTTCCTGAATGAAGATCATGTGATTTTAGTTAGTTCAATTTTTGTGGATGCTTCTCTAGTGTTTCATGATGTTTACGGATGTTTCTAGTTCACGCTCTATCTGTGTTGCACATTTGCATTGATCATTGTGCTCACGATCTAATATTTTCTCTTGCATCTTCATGTTTTTCATGTTCTTGGTTGACAAGGTGTTGAAGCATGTTGTGGATCTTTGAGGAGTAATTAATTGAAGTGGTTCATGTTTGAGGATGTTATTTTTGATCTTCACTATGTTGTGGCCAACCTTGGTTGATTCACATTAATAATCTTTATTGATATGAGTTGATTGTTTATATTCTTTCTTGCTATTTTATTGAAGCTGACTTATAGCGATGTAATCTCTTGTTGCGGATATATAAGAGTGATTGTTTTATCATTTGGAAGATTGAATTAGTGCAAGTGTGTGAAGTTTGCAAGTCATGTGTGTGAATATTTTTTAGATCATTTGAAGGCAAAGCAAAGAGTGAAGAAGGGTTCATGTGCTTAACCGGAACTGTAACTAGGCATTAGCAGATGCTATTTTCTTAGTTCAAATTATGATGGATTTAATCAAAAAAAATTTGTAAGATAGTGTGTCTTCCTTTGTAATTGAGCAATGAGCTCTAGGCAGTGTGTCTGAATGCATGTTCATTCCCCATTCATATTTTCTTATACTTTTAATAGGGTACAATCTTGTGGACTGACCTCCACCGTGGTTCTTCCCTTAATAGGATTTCCATGTAAAAATATTGGTGTTATGTGTGCTTCTAATGTGTTGTTCATTTAATCTTTTATGATTAATGATCAGATATGAGAATAAGGTTAATAAGTTGAATAAGTTTGAAATTCGGTGACAACTGATTCACCCCCCCTCAGTTGTTTTCCCTTGAGTTTCCAACAAAGGCATCCTCTTAGGATCCGTTAAGCCATGTCCTAGGGTTCATGACATGCATCCCCTTAATCCACCTCTTACATCCCTTCAATTCATTCTATCAACTCCCCTTAATCCACCCTCATACATCCCTTTAATTCATTCTATTAACTCCCCTTAATCCACCCTCTCGCATCCCCTTTAGCCATCCTCTTAACTCCCCTTAAGGAATTTTCTTAGGACCCCCCTTAAGCTATATCCTCTTAGGTCCCCTTAATCCATCCTATGACAAACATCACTTGAATTTGTAAGGAATTTACAAGATCCAATTTTCTAACTTTTACTATATATTGTTCTTTTCTAGCATGAATTATTTAGTTAAATGACTCATAAGAACTATAGTTACTTTACTTACATTAATTATTTTTGTAGGTTCTCATCAAGTCAGTCTACCATGTGATTGTCACTGTAAATTTTTTTTATCAAGAGACTATGTAAATATCAATTTGTGGTCTTGACCTAAAATTTGATAAGCTTTAATTGTATCTACATGCACATATATGTTTCATCATGTGTTATGTAGTTGTATTAAACATCAATATACATTATATACATTTGTTTGATGTATGAACTTCAATGAACTTATTAGTCACTTTTTAAATATCTTGTTCCAATTTTATAGATTATACATTTCATGTCTTGTATTTACCACATTTTATATAATTGTTCAATTGTATAGATTATACATTTTAGACACACAAGGAGATAGATTTTTGTTTAGTGATTCAAATATTTACTAGAATTGGAAAATAGTTAAAATTTCCTACCCTTAATTTATTATGAAGATGATCTAAAATATTTAAGGAATTTTTTAATTTGTCACCTAATCATGTGATAAATTATATATATGAAATTTGATTCTAGATAAGAATTTATATAGTGCATGTATTACTTAAAAATTAGATCAAATATCTATACATACATGAGTGCATATAATCATGAAAATGAACATAACACGATCATAATTGACTGCATATATAATAATCACATTAAAGTCAACTGATATAGATAAACAAAAACATGATCATAGTAATCGATATAAGGGTATGTGCAAGATCATCATGGAAAAAAGGCCCTTAAGTGGCAAAAAATTCAAAAAAATCAGAGTTAGGCAATTTGACGTAAAAATTTGAATAAATTATCTATATTATTTCAAAAATGTGTAAGAAAAGAATCTATAGAAAATTGAATATAGTTTCTAAACTACTAGTAATCTTTAAAAAAAATCTATTTGGTGAAAATTTGAAATTTCAATGTAGTGGTACTTAAATTTCGAGGAAAAAATAAGAAGTAGGCGTTTGTCGACCATCCTAACCACAATAAAATGATAATATTTTTTATAAGATTTTAGATATAAGTAGAGGACTCATGCTCGATGTGATGCATATTTTTTTGTAATTTTTTTCCAACTAAATAATTAATTATGAATTTTCTATTAATTTTTTAAAAAATATAAAAACTCGTATGTCTGACCACCTTAACTTGGTCAAAACTTCATGAAATTCAATTTTTCTTTTTTTAATCCTATAGTATGCAAAGAATATAATGTGGCACATATTTTGGATTCAAAAAATATGATACCGTTTGAAAGCTATAGATGTTTTTCAATCCGCCTATCAATCAAGACTTTAGTCGTAATTTGAATAGAAAATGAATAATAATTATTTATTAAATTCAAAGTATAGCATAATTTATATCGGTGGAAAGCTGAGAATCTCCTTTAAAAAACCCTTTTTGTTTCATCAATTTTGGGTAAAAAAATAGTCATCAACCACATACCCATCATATTGCTACTTTTTGGCCCATCGTGATCCTACACATACCCATAATGTATGTGAAATGGTCCATGGAATAAAATGTTAAAAATGTATATGTCAATTCAAAAACATATATTTAAATAAAACTAGAGATCTATAGTCCATATAATTTAAAACCATCTAACTATCAAGGCAATCAATCAAATCAAGTCTCCTCTTTGTTCCACATGGACTAGATGTACCCACATCATGCTATAGAAGATTACAAGAAACTTGAAATTAGACTTAAAGTTATTTAGAAATTTTGATATAATTAAATATATAAACTCTTGAGATAAAATTAAATTAAATTAAATATCTAGTAAATATAGTAAAAATGATTTTTAGTATGCATAAATTACCATATGATCATGTGAATCTACTGGCACATTTTGTTCAACGGGTAGTATAACTGTCACTTGAGAACATCCAAATGCTTGATCTACTAGATACTACATATTCATATAAAGCAAACAATATGTTAAAACCTTGAATATATATATTTAAAAGGTCTCTAAAAATTATATAGGAGATTTAGTAAAGTTTACAACCTCAAATGATATGATCTCATGATCACGCACCTGAGATTTCCCATGCATAAATGTTGATGATGTCTCAGGTGTGCCCGCCATGGGTATCACATGAAATCCATGCATATAGATACAACAAAGTATAGATTATTCACACATGTGAACAAATTCAAATTAAATTATATATATGGTGTGTATTTAATTTAAACTTAAATTTTTTTTGAAAGCATGCACCTGAGCTAATGATGACTTAGGAGCGCTCACCACAACTTGTGGTTGGTTGGTACTCGGTATTGCATGACCTCTCTACATCTAGATATAATATATCATTTCACACATGTGTACAAATTCAAATTAAATTAGATATATCCACACAAATTAAAATATATATTAGTTTGTACCTGACCAAAAGGTGAGCCCAAATCTACAAAACTTGAAATATAGACACAATCATATTGAGATTTAAGCATTGTGTGATCATGCATCTACACCAAACACTTCTTGAATTAATATAATTATATTATATATATAATTTAATGTTATTATTTACATTAATTTTGTGCATTTCAAAAAAATTATTTAAGTTCAAAAGATGAACATACCTATGTAGGATGATCTCAAAATATAGTAAATTCATATATGACTTTGTCCTAGATGCATGTGGGTCACCTGAAGTGTATGCCTGAGTATGCCCACAACTTGAGCTTCCATGCTCTCTATTGGCCACTTCAGATGTCACGTGTGTAGTCTAATGAGTAATATGTCTTGAAAGAGAACTCAATGCTCCTAATTTTGACAACATCACCTGCTGCTAAAATGTAGCGGGAACACTAGGAGAAGGAGGAGGAACAATATGAGAAAACAAAGCACGTCGTTGAGGATCGACACATGCTCCTAATCTATGTTGGGGCATTCCACACCCAACTCCCTGAAATGACCTCATATCAAAATAGTTGGGTTTTAAACCCAACTCAAACTCATCCCATAACTTTCTCAAAAAGTATAAGGGCACCTCACAATTTCCATGTGGTGGAGTATCAAACACCATCCACCATCTATCCCAAAAATTTGTAGCTATCTGTGGGTGCCTACACTATTAAATTGAAATTCATTTTCTGGTGGGTGGAATTGGTTCGTTTGTTTGGCTCGGGCTAAAAAAATGTTGGAACATGACTTGTTTGGTAATTTTAACATCATTAATTTCTTTATAGGACAATCCATCTACATAGAATTGTCTCCTCTCTTATCTCCATTGATGGAACCTATCTAGGTTTGCATCAATAGATCAAATAAAGTTGAAAAAATTTTGCATTGAAGATGTAGACCATGCAAGATGGGGGGGATTCTAGGCTCATTTTTTATCAAATCCATATTTCCCTTAATCACACTAAGGTTTTCTCTAATGCTCTCTCTTAACTGAGCCTGATCAACTACATGGGGTGGAGGGTTAGGAGGTGGAGAGTGTCAAGGAGGTGTGGGGTTTTGTTGTGGTGGAAGATCTGGATGTATGGGATCTTCAGGTTGTGCATTGGGTATAAAATCCTCTATGTTGAATTCATGATCCATGTGAACAATGAAATGGCAATTTAATGTTAAACAATTAAAAAATATATATCAACAAACTAATTAAATAATGCACACAATTTAAAAGTTATTTAAAAATCACATTGAACATTTACAAATTCAAAATACATTTCATTTGAAGACACATTCAATTTATAACATTAAAAAATCCATAACATTAAAAATCCATAGCATGCACACATTAAATTGAGTCCAATGAGTGGTTGTTAATATGAAGGGAACTCGTTGTTACTGCCAACTCTAATGCAACTAAAAGTGGAGATATAATTGTCACAACAAGGTCATACAATTTTAATAAAATCCTACCTACAATTTTAATATTGCCTATCATTAATTAACTAATTCATCAATAAGTTTAATATTAGATTCTACTTTTATGGCTAGAGCTATATCTTTCGGGGCGAGGGGAAGTTTACACATAAGTGTGGTTGTTTTCCAACAAGAGTATATCTATAGAGCTAAGGTATATTGATTGTGAATACATGTATTTATCAAGTATGACATAAAATCTAATTAAATCTAAGGACATAAATTGATTTATCTAAATTTTCAAATTTCATGATAAGAGACACAAGTTCTCTATACTTGGACAAAGTAGTTAAGAAGAAATAAGTTTAACACTAACATTAATTTATAATCTCATTCATTGTTTTCAAAGCATACTAAAGATACGAATCAAATTAATAGAAGACATTCAAAGGGACACATAGATATATGCTATTGGATATATGCTAGTTGTAATTGCAATACAAAATAAACAAAGATGAGCTTGAGCTCTATTTGTATACCCCTAAAATCGGTCAACACCTTTAATTAATTAAATACAAGCTATTTAATTAATATTTCAACTGCGTATAAATAAATTCTCAATATATTTATATTGTTCATTTTCTAAATTCTCCAAATCTAAAAACATATTCTTCTAAATTAATTAAATAAACAAATTTCCACAAGCTTGTTTTATTTAATTAATCTTCACTAATCTCAAGTAGGAATTTGAGCAAATGTCTACAACTTTTTGTTCCACCTCACTAAGGTCACATGAAATTAAATAATTCTAATTTTTAATTAGAATTATCTTCAACCAATTTTTAAAAGCACGTGGCTTATTCCTCACACACTTCCACCAATTTTAAAAGCACATGGTATTTTCTTCCCACACTTGATTCTTCCATCCAAATGGCATGTTGTCTTTGGTCAAGGGGACAACATCTTGATTCTCTCCATCTCCACCATCCATTCTTCTTGTTCGAATCTAGACCGTCGATTATTACCACCTCACTATATTCTTGGAAAAGGTTATAAATACAACCCTTGGGCATTGTATTTTATATACATATTTTGAATAGAGTTATTATGCAAGTTTATCATTGGTGATTTGGAGCATTTTGGATTCTTATAGTTACATATATCTTCATGTTTTTCTTTGCATTTACATCTTAGCTTTAAATCTTGCTTCATAGTTTCATTTTATGTCTCATCTTACATCATAGTTGCATTTTAGATTAGTTCATTTTTAGTTTGCATTTGAGCATATGTAGAATCATATAGAGATAATTCTAGTTCAATACCATAGCATCCACCTCCACTTGTTCATTTATCACACTCTCCATTATCATTTCCATCACATATTTTCATATAGGAAATGCATTAGCTTGCATATTAAATATCAAATATTGTTTCCTAAGTTGTCATTTTAACAACCATTATGCACATAGAAATCTGAGGGCCAAATGGTTTAATAAATCCTTAGGAATAGAGGACAATGAGACGTTCTCAAAAGATTTGTTTAAATTGCTAAATAGAGTAGTTTACTTGCAAATCTTTGTTATAAATCATTTCATTAAGGTTTGTGTTGATACTAACTTTACACATTTCACACCACACAAAAAATGGTGCCTACTATGAGGCCTTGTCCCGTTTATTTTTAACATGCTAAAAAATTTATGTTCACAGGTTTGGATGTCAAACTTCTAGTGCTTCTTGCACCCATTTTGGCACCTCTTGCACCCTTTTTGGCACCTTCTGCCCCTATTTTGGTGCCTTTTGCACCTGTTTTGGTGCCTTTTGTCTCTATTTTGGTGCCTTTTGTCTCTATTTTGGTGCCTTTTGTCTCTGTTTTGGCATCTTTTGCACTTTCTATGGTGCTTTTTGTCTCTGTTCTGGCTCCTTTTGCAGTTTCCCTATTTTTCACTAAATCCGAAGGCTAATACTTTGTGTTGTTGCTTTGCAGGTTTCCCAGATTCGCTATCAAAGACTCAAACATAAACTACTAACATATTGTAGAGGCTGGAAGTTATTTAATTGTTTCCTTTTGGTTAAGTTAGGAACATAGCTTAATTAAAAGGTTAATGAAAACCATGTTTTTTGTGCTTGATGAATGGTAGGAATATGCTCTCCCCTTAACTAGGTGACCAAAAAGCTAGACCCATTCTTGTTTATCTATGAGTGTGAGTGGAGTATATGGCATGTGCTCTCTCTTTATTCATGTGGAATAAAGATTGATAGAACTACAGGTATACTTGCTTACTTTTGTTTATCTTAGAGGGCTTGCCTTGTGGGAAAAAGTAATCACCCAAGGGAATGACCCAACTGGCAACATACTAAAGCCAAGTGACTTATAGCTGGTATATAAATGTGGATATTGGAACAAAGACTAGTATCATGAGGATAGTTTCAACGAGAAGGGAAGCAATGGTATCTTGCCGCATGGATTATCCCCCATCAACGAAATTCTTGTATTAAAACCCTTGTTATAGTTTGGCCAAAAACCTTTATCTATTCTTTGGTACATCAATAGTCATTGCGAAGGAATCCACATTCTCGTAGTTTTTAGTAGAGATGAGAAATATGCCATGGGAGATTCATGGGTATTGATGTTTGGCTGCCCCGTAGAAGTGAGCTCAAGAATCTAGTCATCCGCTAAGAATAAGTGTGGTTGGGGTAAAACTTGTGTGGAATCCAAAAGAATACAATCTTTTACAGCCATAGGATTGTACATTGCTTGATGTGTCTTTATCAAAGTGTTTTCAAAACAAATTTCAAACAAAACATCACATGTTGAAAGTGAAAACCCTGATATTCATTGAAACAACCAAGTCTCCAATTGGAAAATCAAGAAAACCAAGCAAACTTTCAAGAAACTTTAAAAAAAAAACCAAGTCTGCACCTATTATGGCACCTTTTGCACCTTCTGTGGCACCTTTTGTCTCTATTTTGGTACCTTTTTCCTATTCTGTGGCACCTCTTGTCTCTGTTTTGGCACCTTTTGCAGAACACAAAATAGTGACCTAGGTTCATCTCCTGCCTGATAGTCAGTCTCATCTCAGGAATCCTCAAAAGTGTTCAACCAATCTTTAGGTAAAACAGAGTCTAAACATGTGTGTTACCAAATTATTTCACATTGAAACATTAAAATTTGGAAACCCAAGTTCAAAGTTTTTAGTTCAAGAGAACATCAAAAACATCTCTCAACACTCCACAAATTTAGAGAGAGGTTGGTCATCAATTTTTACAAAAGAGCTTCAAATAAAAATTCCAACTTATACTCATTTTACTATTTTCAAAATCCAAGACTTTTCCAAATATTTGAGTATTTGTTTCACAAGTTTGAACCAAAATTTCAAAATTTTCTCAAGCCCAAAATCATTCCTTATATACCTTAGAATTCTAAACTTGTTAAAATTGACCTCTACAAGGGGAATTCTTCAAACTAAACCTAGATTTAAACATCTCAAAGTGCCTAAATCATCAATTTCTATCATATCTTTGATTGTTAAGCCTAGTTTAATCATCAGGATTTATCATCCTCTCATCACGAAACAAAGCTATATAGTCAAATCAAACCTAGTCTCATTAGAATTTTTCATTATATTTGACTTAGTTGTAATCCTTGGTACTTTTCCAAAACTTAGATCAAAGTTTAGTCCTAACTATAGCACTTGTATGCCCATTTTAACAAGACCCCAAAAAGCATAAACTCAAAGAATGGGAAATTAAAACTCAAACCACCATGGATGAAATAGATGAGGATAAATTGAATGCTTTAGCTCATCAAATGAAGAACCTTCAACAAAAAAATTGGGATATGCAAAGGGAAACAACCATAGAGAGATGTTTGTTGTCAGACATCTATTCGTATCCATCTAACAAAAATATAGACATGACACCTTCTTCACCAACTATTGCATCATCCAAGTTCAATTTATTTAAACCCTTGAAAAAGTTAAATGAGAAGCCCAAATCTTAGTCCTCAAACACAAAGGATATTGAACAATCTTACCATGTCATGCATCTATCTTCATCTCCCATAAGCCAAAATAAATCTTAGGATTCTTTCACCCAAGTTAACAATTCCATCCAACCACCTTCTTCTATCATATCTTTTGTATCCAATGATTCATGTCAATCTCTTAGTCCAAACCATGCTAGCATAGACTCCTTTACATAAATATCCCGTCATTCTTTTTCCACTTCATCCGATGATATCAAAATACCACAGAAGTTCTTCCAATCCTTAAGAATACAGAAAACCCCATCTCTCAGGCGTATGATGATCCTCTCCCTTCACTTTTCATCCACAATGATCCCTTCCATCTCAGTACATCCTTCTAAGTCCTCTTCCACCACGAATGTGGTCAGCGCATCTCATGATTCCATTGCATCCTAGGAGGCATGATAATTCTTCAATCCTAACTAATGATGTCCTACCATCGATGATCAAGATAATACTTTCTCCAAAGATCTCGAAAGGATTCCCTTACTCATCCAAGGGTCAATACGTAGCAAAAATGCAGGGGATATCCTTTCATTTTAGGAGGATTTCCCTCCTTCTCAAGATCAAGATGTTCCTTTCATACGCCCATGATGATTTCATATCTAGTAAAGAACAAAAGCCACTCCATCTTCTACACCTCATACTTCTTTTCCAAGTCAAGATCAAAACACCCCATAATCCCCATGTTAAGAGCCTATCACACCTATACAAGTTATCCATGAACCACACACCTACAAATTAGGATCCTCCACCTTCATATGCTCCGGTTTACTTCCAACACCTATCCTTTCATCCATATCATATCCTCCCAAAATGGACTTGCATCTTGTTTCAAAACAATACCTATCCCATTTGGTAAATAGATGTGTCAAAGTGACCTGCAAATAAAGGAAAAGGATTAGGCCTTCATGAACAAGGTATCCTAGAACCTCTTTTTGCTCAAGAAAACCCATATTACCATGGCCTTGGTTATACACCTAAGTGTCCTAGTCCACCAAACCTTCCATCTATATTAGGTCCTCATCCTAATCCACCAAACCTTCCATATATCCTAGATCCTCATCCTAGTCCATCAAACCTTCCATCTATCCTAGGTCTATATCCTATTCCTCAAGAACAACAAAGGCACACATCCTTGATTCCCTTTCAAAATTCTACCTAAACTCACTCATCTATAATACCTCCATACTATTCATCTCAATCCACCCCTCCCATTGCTCTTGGAAGCAATTTGGGTGTCAAATGTTAAAAGCTTCCATGTCAAAATCCACATGTTTCAAAGGATCAACATGTCTCCTTGAAGAGGCATGCAAAAATAAAAGAAAATTTGATCCAAAATCAAAGGAAAAATAAAAAAGGCCACAAAGGCCATCAAAGTAAAAAGGAAATTTTCAAAGACCACAAAGGTCCATAAATCGAAAGAAATTTTCAAAAGGCCACAAAGGCCCATCAAAGAAAAAAGAAAAATTTCCAAGGCCACAAAGGCCCATAAATCAAAAAGAAAAATCTCAAAGGCCACAAATCCCCACAAAGAAAAAATCAAATTCAAAAGTCATGTGGATTCCAAAAAGTCTCATAGAAGCAATAAAATCTAAATTGACATCCAAATTTGCTAATCCAAAAGCTTCCTCCAATTTTTCATCTAAAAACTTATCACCTTCCAAATCCATTTTTCCTCCATCACTCCACCATCCTTTAAGGTGTGTGCCAATGTTGACCTTGCAATCCTTTCCATCTATCCATCAGCAAGTCTTCCCACATCCTATCCATTACCCAACATTCATCCCCCATTATTCTCCTTTAATCCAAACCTTTGGATAAGTCCTTGGTTCTTCCATCATACCTTTAATAGGCCAACATTTATGAGTCTAATCCCCATTTCCATGGTTTATTAAGGGGATATTTTGTCGTGAAACTTGATGCTTAAGTCCTTCCTCCATCTCCCTATCATCCATATCCTATTTTCCATATTCTTCTTGCACTCTACACTTGGGGGGCAAGTTTTGTCCATCTTATCATTCCTTACATTTCCACCTTTATTCTCGACAAGTTTAAGGATCTCCTTGAACATCATATATCTTATCCTATATGCTTTATCCATATCTTTTGTACCATATCTTTCATCTTATCCATATTCCATCATTCTTACTAGATACATCCTTTCTTCTCATCCTTGGTCTTGATGTGGAATAGGGAAAAAATACTTGGGCATTGTGTTTGTAGCTTATTTATCATCCTATTCATTATCATTATCCACACTTTCTTCCATTCCATATCTCCTATCTTATCTAAATCCATGTCATCATGTCCCTTTGCAACCATGAATCTTATCGTGCAAATCATATTTGAGCCTAGTTGTAAAACATTATCCAATCCTTGTATCTTTTGTCAATCAATCATAAACAATCATCAATCTTACCATACTTGGAGGAAATCAGTGATCCTAAGTAGTTATCATCATCATTCCTTATGGAATCAATCATTCCTGGAATTTTACTCAATCAACCATTATCATCTTTTGACAAGAGATATATTGCTTGTGTGATATGTTTTGCAATGAATCTTTTGTTTTGATCTATCATTTATCCATGGTTGCATTACCTCTTTTGTGGGGCATCTTGTTTCTTCAATCAGTCATATCATATCATATCATCCATCATGCTTCCATATCTACATCTGTCATACATCCATGTCTACATCATAGCTTGATCTCGTGTTTGTATCATGATCTCCCCTAGTACTACTCAACCCATTCTAAAAATCAGTTTGTCCTGTCACATCGCACTAGGGGCATGTCCTACATTAGACCGGATTCATGTACATTCTAAAGTTCATAAATCAAAAATCCAAAAACATTCATAAAAGTGAAAATCCAAAAACACTCATAAAATGGAAAATCCAAAAACATTCAAAAAATTAAAAATCCAAAAACATTCAAAACATATCAAAAACCAAAAACAAGTCAAAAAGTGAAAAAGAAAAAAACATAGTCATCTTGTTGAACTACATTGTCTTTGAGCTTTGAACATAGGAAAGGTTGATCTTTGATCATCCCTGAGACATTTATGTCAGTCTTCTAGGAGTTCGTCATAATAAACTGGCATTTTCATGTTCTTGTCTTCATCTTGTAAAAATTGGTCAGGTCGTTAGTCGAACTATGTGGTCTTTGCATGTGCAATGTAGACAAGGCTAATCTGTTGATCAGCCCTCGAGGCCCCTAGGATAGGTATTTAGGTTAGTTTTTGGTCATCACAGTTGTGTCTCACCCTGGATTGGGGGAAAAATCCTAAATTCACTAGGGGAAAGTAAACTTTGGGCTTAGACCAACAGAAAAACAATAGTAGTACAACACAAACAAAAATGCATCAAACACCCAAATCAAAACAACCAAATCAAATCAAAAGAGAACTTCAAATGGATGATATTCTTTCTAAATCATGGTTTAATCACATTAAACAAAAATGCTCAATTGTTGTACTTGTATTTTTGTTATCATATCTCTAGAGCCCCTCGATGATGTATCAAACTAGAGGAGCTAGGAAAGAGTATGATTTTTCTTTGTTTGTTGTCTATGAGTTGATCATTATTACTGTGCAAATTGTCACGAGACGTGCACTTCAAAGTATCACTGATGACATTATGAATTTACATAGGAAAAAGGATTAACCCTTGTCTATTTACACAAGCAATGCTCAGGTCATCTTGGTTTAATTATACTTAGATGCTTATATTAACTTGTACTATCAAACACCATGGAAGTAGTACTTAGGTCATCATGGTCTAAATATACCATTGATGTTTGTACTCACTTTCAACATTTTAAAGGCCCAATGATGATAAAAGTCACGACAAATTGGTTGTTACAAATGACAACTTTTGCATACGAGATCTGCATTGTTAGAGTAGATTGCATCCATGGGTGTGTGCAAGAAGTTGAGTCCACTTTTTGGCCAAAAAGTGGAAGTGTTTTCCCTGATTTTCAGTATTTGACACATTTGACCTTAAAATTTAAAGCACTTAGAGATGAAATCTTTAAAAAAGTCACTACTCATAAAATGTAGTGCTCGGAGTCTAGTTTCCAAATATGTAATTTATTTCAATACCCAGATTGGCCAAATTGAGTTTCAATAGGCATTTCAAAAAACCACTGTTTAAAAGTCATTTTTTTGTACCATACCATGCCGTGTCTGACGTATATTTTGACTAAATTATGTATTTTTTTCTAAAATCCTTTTGGGGAAAAGTTTTATGACTCAGGGCCTTGCTCTTGATATTTTTTGTAATTTTTTTATTGAATATTTTTTTTTTTTTTTTTTGTTAATTTTTATTAAGGCAGATTTGTTGTTTTGAAAATGGAAATTAAATTATTAAGAATGCATAAGATGACCTAAACTTATCGTTTTGACTTTTTTTTTTTCAGAATTGAAAAGAATTATGCAGTTTGCTCTCTTGCAATCCGCTTGTCAAAATGTTATGTTGATCAAAAGTTATTCAAATAGTAAAAAACTCTGATATTTAAAGTTTATGGACCAATTTTATTAGAAATTAATTGAAAAATAAAAAAAATAATTCAATTGCAAAACAAATTATATATTTAGAATCTGCATTGTTTGATCTAAAATGGGTTTTCATTTTGTCAGAAAATTTTCAAAAAAAGGTCGTCAGCCATATGTCCAAAGTCAATATTTTGCTTTAACATTGTTAAGGCTTACAATTTGCAGGTCAAACCAGGTTGAAGGCTTAGGTTCGGACTTCCAAAGCTATTCCCGAACCTAAAACCTTGGCAAAAACCCGCCCACAATGCAAAACCAAATTCAAATTTCAAAAAACGGGATCCCGATTATAACACGGGATCCCGTTCAGTAATAAACGGATCCCGTGTTACAATCGGGATCCCGTTTCGTTTTCGACCGTTGAAAACGTAACGGGATCCCGTTTATAACACGGGATCCCGTTAGCTTCACAACGGCTCACGGAGTCAGTTTTAATAAACGGGATCCCGATTATGGAGCGGGATCCCGTTTATTAGTAGACGGGATCCCGTTTAGTAATCGGGATCCCGTTTTATTATAAACGGGATCGCGTTTTATAGACGGGATCCCGTTTTATATTATTTAAAAACACTGTTGACAATTACTGTCAACTCTGCAACTTTGCAACTTGACATGTACGGCCGAGAGCACTGAAAATCAATTATTTTTCATATGTTATTGTATTTACAGGTGGTCAATTTGATTTTTTGTTGATTTTATCAAAGGGAGCATCATCTACACCATTTTTGAAGTGAAATTTGCAATATGGATTGAATTTTTCAAATGAAGCATAAAGAGAACAATTTTTAAAGTGGAATTGTGGTAGTTTTCTATTTGTTTTGAGGAACACAAGAAGAAGAATTTTGGCGTAATAGGTACTCAACTTCCAATTTGGATTCAATATTTTGAAGTATTTCACTATTAACATTCATCTGTCCTTGAGAATTTTATAATTATGGGAGATAAATTTCGTAATAAGAGAAAAAAGACATTGACTCCTCAAGAAGTTGAAGCAAATAAAGAAAAAGAGAGACAAAGACAAAGAGAAAGAAGAATGAGAATAAAATCAATGAACGATGGTGGAACAACCAATTCAACAACTATTGAAGATGAAAACATTGAAGATACCATAGTTGTACATGAAGCTAATTTGCAAGGAGTCAATTTGGAGAAGAATATGATTATACAAACAAGTCCTACTATGTCTTCAAATCCCTCTTTGAATGCTATGGAGAATGTTTCAATATACACAAATCCAGGTACGTCTTCAAATCCACATGTTAGTGACATGGTAAATTTGTTTGTAGAAGATTTACAAGAAGCTGGATATAATGATGTTGACATTGACTATATTCAAAGAAATGAAACTTTTATAGAATTTGTTGAAAACAAAAAAGAAAAATCTTTTGTTGCAAATGAAAATCAAAATGATCATTTTCTTGAAAATGAAAACAAAACCTATATTTTTGATGAAAATGAAAATGAAAATGAAAACCGTTTTGTTGATGAAAATGAAAATGAGAACCGTTTTGTTAATGAAAATAAAGATGAAAATGAAAATGAAAACGGTTTTGTTGATGAAAATGAAAATGAAAATGAAAACTGTTTTGTTGATAAAAATGAAGATGAAAATTTAGAATGTGATGTTGAATTTAATGAAAATACTTTATTTAAAATTGGAAGTGGTGTTTTAGATAATCATCCTGATCAAATTTCTTGGAGGCAAATAAGAACGCATGCGAATAGAATATACACCGAATTCTTTTATCGTAGAAATATTGCATTTCAATGTCAACTAATGATGCAATTGATGAGAATGCAAAAAATGAGGAAGTAATGAAAAGGTTAGGCTTTTATGTTAAACCAAAAAGAAAAAGATCAATCATTAAAACATGCTATGTCTACTGTTGCTAGTGCCATTCAATCTATTGGAAAAAATAGTCGATCTAAAGATAAAAAGCGACAAGAAGAGCTATAACTACTATAGTCAATAAAACAACTTTGAATAAAAGAATGGTAAGCAATATTAGTGAAGTTTTAAAAATGCATCCTAAAACATTACTAAGAGCAGCAAAAAGAAGAGAAAGTATAGAAAATGACCCTATCAATCAATGTTGGAGTTTCAATGGACGACTACCAAGGTCTGATATAAAATTGAGTGTTGAAATTAAATCTTTGATCAAAAAAATTTGGCATGATAATACTAGGGTTTCATCTAATGCTAGAGATGTTTTAAAATTAAGGGTGGGGTCCAAAGTCCGCGATCCTCACCCAAAACACCTATTAGATACAACACAAACTGAATTTTATAGAAAATTTTGTAGCGATTTAGTGTTACCTGGTAATATTAAAATAAGTCAAAAGATGAAAGTGTGTAAAATTATTAAACGAATATCTTGTTGTTTGTGAAATACAGTTCAATTTAGTTGTTGTAGGTTTTTAGATATATCGTTGTACCTTGCATTCTAACATGATTATCACGAGAATCTTACGGTATTGTCAATATACTTTGAATCAATAATAGAGTTTATTTCAGGTTTGTTTTGTGAAAAATCTAATGATAGATTATTTTATTTAAGTTCTTGTATTTCTGGACAATGCATTAACTGCGGAAATATTTCATTTTTAAGAAATTGTTTGCATGAAAGTGTTGATCATGATTTTGGACGATTAGTAGATGTCAAAAAGATTTAAAGATGTTGATTATTCTTTAAAAGATGGAAAAATAGGAAAGCGTTGTGATTTGAATTCTGAAAAAAGTTAATGCATGCATTTATGAGTGAATTTAATAATAAAATTGTACCAAAATATGTTATGCACTCTGAACATGTAATTGACTTACATTGGCATTTATGTAAGAAACACATTTCAATTAGTTGCTATACTTTTCGATTGGTTGATTTTTGGGAGAATTATACTCTCATTTCCATGAGAAATTCAACCTCAATATTATAGTGCAGTGCAGAAGTAGCTATGTTTGTCCATGTGTTTATAGACTTGTCTGAGATGATAGCGAGGATGGTCTAGAAAAGTTTTGAGGGAGTATCATTTTTATTTGAGTGACAATCGGTTACATTCATCAGAGTTTGTTCAATATTGTTTTAGTATATTTTATAGAAATTTAAAAGAAAGAGGAATCCATATGAAAGAACACCTCATATGGTCGGATAATTGTACGGGGCAGTTCAAAAATGCTAGAATGTTCTATTGGTTAAGTAGGGTTCACAAGGAACTTAATGTCCAACATATATGGAGTTTTTTTGAAGCTGGGCATGGTAAAGGAGAACATGATGGAGCTGGTGTGTGTGTCAAAAGAATTCTTGCTAGAGAACAATTAAAATTTGAGGATTCAGTAAAATTTAAAAATGCACATGAGATTGTGGATTGGTGTAATAGAAAATTATCTACACCTGGTTCGAGTGATTACTCTACAGTTCATCGATTCTTTTGGTTGGTGGAAGAAGAAAACATTGTATCTAGAGTTGATTGTGAGACAATTAGTGGATCTACTAAATAGCATTCATTTAGGAGTGCGATAGTAAGCACATGGACTATTTGGACAAGGGAGCTTGCATGTTTTACCATTTGTATCTCGAAATTGGGAAGCTTGTGAAAATATAGAATGGGTTGAGCTGATGCAAGCGTGAATCGTTGAAACACTGTAGAAGCACATAATCAATATAAGAAATAACTAATGAAGAAAATGATCAATTGTTTGCATTTGAAGATTATGATCATGTTTGAGACCTTGTACAAAGAAAGGTAATTTTAATTTAATTTCTTTCATTTTATTTGCTTTATTAAGTTATTTTTAATACTAAATTAGTTATATGGATATGCTGAAGTTATTAAATGTCGAATTTTGTTGGCCGGGGACATGTGTATCACAGTTATTGCACACGAGGGAATGAAAGAGCAAGCGAGAATATTGGTTGGCTCGTTGTGTGGAAACTAAACATAAGTTGTTAACATCTTGAGGAAGATGATGATGAGAAAACCATTATCCAACAGGTATGGTGATCCCCTTAAGACACCTCCTTAAGCAAATTTTAATAACAAGTTTTAGATCCCCTTAAGCAATTTTTTAGAACAAGTCTTTGATCCCCTTAAGTAAATTTTGAGAAGTTATTTGATGGTGGTTTTTGAACATGTTTTCCAATAGGATCGGTGGTGGTTGTTGGCACTTAGCTACGAAAATACTTGAGAAGAAAGAATGGTCTACACATTGAAGACTATGAGGAAACACATAAAAAGATTATGCATTATTCACACATTTGGTGAGTGGCAACAAATATAAAACTAGAGCGCTATCATGGAAGACCTTCAAAAAAATTACTATGGTCAATTTCTATGGAAGAGCATGAGGCAATCATAGATGCATTGCAAAAAAGAGAGGATGCAGATGGTACAATGGACTAAGTAAATACAGGTAAATATAGTTTTGGTTTTATTTTGTCCTTTTAAATACATTAAATACATGTTTGACATTGGTCAAGTGTGTTATTAGTTGAAATTGATTTAAATTGTTCTTTTATATATCCTTAAGGCATAATCACAAAAAGGATCTAGTCTATGCAAATTCAACCTAGACAACATGGAATACTTGGTAAAAACAGGTAATTATTAGTTAAACTATATTTAAATACATGTTTTTATTACATATTGATATTGCTTGGACATAAATAGTTAAAATTGATTTGTTGTCATTTTTTGTATCCTAAAGCCATCATTGCATTGATCTCATACTTTAAAACAAAAAGGAGAGGATGCCTGCATTCAACCTCGAATACTTTTAAATGCAGGTACTTGAGTTATGTACATATAGATAGTTTTATATAAATTAAAATATGTATGTTTTGATGATTTCATTGATATTGCTTGTACCTTTTATATATCAGGTGGTGTGAAGACCTACTACATTCTAGGCACGAGTTTGAGATTTTCTTGAGATTGCATATCTAAATTTTGTAAACATTGTTTTGAGATGACATATATGTACATACATACTTACAAAACTAAACATACTCTGTGTACTTCTATGTATCAAATATATATTCTATATTTTTTTTTGTTAAATGTGCATGTTTTCCTACTTTGAAACTTTATGTCTAATTCTATAATGCACTAAATATCATGCATACATTATTGTTCTATTATGACCCTTTTATACATCCCCTTAATTAACATGTTGTATTATGACCCCTTTAGACATCCCCTTAAGACCCCTTAAGACATCCCCTTAATTAACACATTCTATTATGACCCCTTTAGACATCCCCTTAAGACATATTATAACCCCTTAAGACATCCCCTTAAGACGTTCTATTATGACCCTTTTAGACATCCCCTTAATTAACATGTTCTATTATGACCCTTTAGACATCCCCTTAAGACCCCTTAAGACATCCCCTTAATTAACACATTCTATTATGACCCCTTTAGACATCCCCTTAAGACATCCCCTTAATTAACACATTCTATTATGACCCTTTAGACATCCCCTTAAGACATATTATAACCCCTTAAGACACATCCCCTTAAGACATTCTATTATGACCCTTTAGACATCCCCTTAATTAACATGTTATATTGACCCCTTTAGACATCCCCTTAAGACCCTTAAGATTGTCCCTTAATTAACACATTCTATTATGACCCCTTTAGACATCCCCTTAAAGACATCCCCTTAATTAACACATTCTATTATGACCCCTTTAGACATCCCCTTAAGACATATTATAACCCCTTAAGACATCCCCTTAAGACATTCTATTATGACCCTTTTAGACATCCCCTTAATTAACATGTTATATTATGACCCCTTAGACATCCCCTTAAGACCCCGTAAGACATCCCCTTAATTAACACATTCTATTATGACCCCTTTAGACATCCCCTTAAGACATATTCTAACCCTTAAGACATCCCCTTAAGACGTTCTATTATGACCCCTTTAGACACCCCCTTAAGATGTCATTATTTGTTTTGACAACTTATAAATTAGTGTTAGATGAACCCTTACCCTGTCCTAAAATTAATCCTATCCCTAAGCCTTGTTGTATCTTACCCTAATTGAAACCTAACCCTAACTCTAGTTGTCTCCTAATCCTAACCTTTACCCAAAGTTTTATCCTATAACCCTAACCTTAATTCACAGAGAAAATTTGGTGGGTCATATTTCTATTTCTTATGTACATAGTTTATGTGATATTCTTTTTTTTTTCTTGTTATTGACACATGGAGACAAGACTTTTATTCATTTTTCATACACAACACACAATCATGATATTCTAAATGGGGGAAACAATGATGAAATTAATTTTCCTTTGGATTGAGCTTCATATTCATCATTTTTAAAATTTATCATGTGTGTACACTACGTATTCATCACTTAATGGTTACAATTGTTTTACATATACACATTCTTATGTTATCATAATTTATGTGATATTCTATTTATTTTTCTTATTATTGACACATGGAGACAAGACTTTTATTCATTTTTCATACACGACACACAATCATGATATTCTAAATGGGGGAAACAATGATGAAATTAATTTTCCGTTGGATTGAGCTCCATATTCATCATTTTTTAAATTTATCATGTGTGTACACTACGTATTCATCACCTAATGGTTAAAATTGTTTTACATATACACATTCTTATGTTATCATAATTTATATTTTTTCTAATGATTACCTCTTTCCTTAATTTTTAGTAGGAACACTTTTTTCCATTACTAGTGAGAAACTAATGGTGTCATTTTATAAATATGTACATTAGCTAATTATATCAATACCTTGTTAGATTTTTTCACTATAAAGAATTTTATTTGCTTAAGAGTTTAGAGCAATTCCAAGTGCACCAATAATGAGGTAAAATTCAATTTATGGAACTAAATAAGTAGTGGAATCCAATAGATTTTTTCTCTCATAAAATTAAAAATTAATACATTAGAAGGAAAATATCTTCTTGTTCATTGAAAGAAGATTGAAGCCGGAAATTATTCTACAATTATGAAGTCAGAGTCGATTAAAAATTTCACATTAATGTCCTGTTATTGTCTTCCTTTATGAACATAAAATGCATAAATGTACATTCGTAAATTAAAATTTCAAACAATAATAAAGTCCATAATTTATGTAACATATTAAGTGTATGAAACCAATATATTAAGCACACATGAAATAAAGTCCAACAGAGTACATGATAAGTTACAAGAAATATAAAACACATAGAATCACATGTTTGTAGGTCATGTACTGTCTCTATAATCAAGAGACCTCTTCACACCATGCGGACTATGTGGATGACCTGAAACACTCTGTACATAAGAGAAAGATGAAATTAGATGTAAGACAATAAAAAATAATTTAATGACAATTTTATTTATAATCGATCATAAAATTAAATTACCACCATATCTAAATCTGGATGCTCTGGTGAGCCTGAATAAACCTCTAAATTCTCTAAATCAGTCTACATAAACAAGACAAAGAAATTCAAAATTAGATGTACAACTCTGAGAATTATTATTTTTATTCAATTTAATTCAAATTTATCATATTTTAATTACATGCAGTATTAGAGGTTGTGCACTAGGCTCTTCTCGGACACAATGCAGTACATGCTCAACTACCTTGATGTGTCTCATGCTATAAAAGAAAAGAATATGTGAAAATATCATGTATTAATATGTATATGTTCAATTTTATAATTTATAATTCACTTTAAATATAATAAAAATAAAATTACCATTTCATGGTACATACATGTCCTCTGGTGAATTGTAACTAATAATATGCGGGTTAGGGCTGAAAGTTGCACCAGCAAGAATCCTACAAGATCAAAGGTAAAGGCATGTACCAATTCAATTAAGGTTAATATATACATATATATTCAAGTTTGCACATTTTTTTAAAAGTTTTGTAAACAACCTGGAAATCAATGGCCTCACGAGTAGTTGCAACATCAAATGTTTGCTTGATGCCCATTCTTATTGTGGTATCAACCTAGACATACATGTACATAGACATTTAACGCTTATAATATTTACAAGTGTACATGCATGTGTTTCATATATCTAGTGAATTCAAAACTCATAAAATTGTAACTATACTAATGTAAACTTTAAACAAATTTACAATATGAATGTACCTTCCCCTGATCTATGACGCCCGATAGTGGAGGAGTGCTTGACAATCCCTCAGGAGGAGATAAACGTGGATCTTAGATTGACTCACCTAAACCAACATAAATATTTGCGAAACATATATGTGATTCAATTATAAATTTAAAACTCAAGTTAAATAATCTATGATTTCATATATAATTTTAAAAAATGAAATCAAAATAGCCCATAAGGGTTTCCAAGTATGACCGGTGTCGATATATGTACTCGTGGTACAGATGATTGCCCTTACATCGAAAGTGTCATCTGTACACCAAAAAAATTGATTGTTAAGATGTATTGCAAACTTTTCTTTGATATATACAACCATAAAAAATATTATAAAATGAGTTCGTACATCTAGATGCATATTTATACCTGTGTCGTAGTGTCCTCAGGGTGATGTTCTACTACGAGGAACTCTACAAATGAAGCTGATCGCGACGGATGAACCGCGAGAATCTCCCGTCCACGAACTAGGTGTAGCGTCGGAGTCCATAACATGATGACAACTAGTACATATATGGGGGATGGGTCGACACTCCTAAAATTAATTACCGGACCAGCTCCATAAAACTCCTCCATCATCATCATCGTCTCTCTATGCTCCCCACTTTCGCTGCTCAGCGGCGTCAGCGATCAAGGAATTCTCTAGCGAGTGTACTAAGGAAGAACCTAATGTTGATACGAGGAGCTTGATGATGTCTGCGAGGTTACTGGGAATGGGAGGACCGGGAGCAACAACAAGGGGTTGTGCATGCACGGGGCGTCGGGGATCAACCCTTGCCCCTAATCTCTATTGTGGCATGCCGCCACCAACACCCTGAAATGATCTAAAATCAAAATAATTGGGCTTTTGCCCCAAAACAAACTCTACATATAGTTTTATCAAAAAATACAATGGGAACTCCCAATTAGCATGTGGGGGACTATCAAAACCATATACCATTGATCCCAAAAATGTGCAATCATCTGCAGATGTATGCACCACCTCATGGATATTCTAGATTTGTTAGGTGGAATGGGTTGTCGGGTAACGGGGTCAAGAAAGTAGGGGGCTAGATGGGATTTTGTTATTTTAAGGTCTAATATTTGTTTATAAGAGAGACCATCAGAATAAAATTGTCTCATTTGTTCTCTACTACTTGTCGATGTCTATCAAGATCGAGAATCGATCTAATGGAATCAACAACGTTTTGCATTAGGATGCACGTCTCACATAATAATTACCAATCAATGCTTATTTCATAGCATTGATTTATTAATGTATAAGGATACAACTTGATCATTTATCACGATTAACCTCAAAGCGAGGCTTCCTCATCGAAGATGCCATAGATGCTGGAGGTGGCATATATATAGGAATTGGAGGTGGAGGTGGAAGTGGAAGGTGGAGAGGTGGAAGTGGAAGGTGGGAGAGTCGGTTAAAGTACGTATTTCGAGGTGGTGGATTGATGATATCATCAATGTTAAAATCATCCATGATATATGCTTGATATTATAATGTGCACCTACATTTTAAAAATCATACAAAATGGACCCATCATACAAAAATTAAGATCATATATTTAATTTTAAAATAGGATAGGCAATGTATATTAAGCTCATTTATTTAATTAAGAAATGCACATATATATACATTTATTGTTCAACTCAAGAGCATGTCCATACAAAATTAAAAATTAAATGCCGTATGCATGTACATTTAAATTAAAAATGATGCATAATTTGCATGCGTACAAATCATTAAACTAAACTATACATACATACATATGCAAATTTCAAAATTTAAGAACTAATGCAAATTTTTAATACATGCACATACATACTAAACAATAAACTTGAAACATTCACAAAATCTCATTTTATGTCTTTAACACACACAATTTTTCAGCAGGAGAAATCATGATCTAATAGATAGTCATTAAATATATACTATTATATACTATTCATTATAAGTTCATAAATTCCACCAAATTCTTAAATCCATGTCACTAAAAATATCCATCTAGAACCAAAATCATAAATTCATGTCACTAAAATATCCATTTGGAACCAAATTTATAAATTCATCACACAAAATATCCATAGTTCGCAAATTTATAAATTCGCAACTATTTAAGATCATTGTTTTAATTTATAAACTATTATGGCTCTGCATAGATATTCATTTCTTTGTGTTTTCCTTTTCAAATTAGAGTTCTCCTCTCCTCTAGCCATTATCGTGTAAATCTGATCCCATCCATAGCCCTGACAACATCAACAAGGGTTTGCATCCTAGATGCAAACATCCTCATAGGAGGTGCAACACATTCTTCATTTTGAATAATGTTGATTTGATCTTGGATGGTTCTAGCAGAAGCATTGATTTGTGCTTGCAAATGAGCATGCTCATTGATTTCAGGTGGTGGAGGTGGGGGGTTACGAGGTGGATTGGGCGGAGGTGGAGGTGAAGGTGTTGGAGATGGATGGCGTGGAGGTGGATTGCGAATATTATTGAATGGATCCATGAGATCTTCAAGATATGAGTGAACCTGCATTATATTTGTAATTTCAAGATGTAAGATACATGTTTAGGAAATACCAAGTTAAACCTTTCAATATAAATGGCCTTAAATAATTGAATACAAATGATAAAATTATATGTAAGCCTCATTTATATGTCTAAGGCACATGTTATTTGAATGAAAATACAATTAACTAAATTGATATTGTATAATCTTGCAGGATCTTATTATTGTTAAATTTGGTTGGGCCGTGGGCAACTTTGATCACCAAATTTTAAGAACTTCTTTAATCCCCTTAAGAAATGTCATATTGTCAACCCCTTAAGAAAATTGAATTACGATTTAGGGTGACAGGATGGCTTAAGGGGATTTACGTCTATGAGGTCCTAGGAGAAAATGGCATGGCTCAAATGAATAAAATTTGGTGAAGTTTCGAAGGCAACCCATTCATTAAGAGCCTTTAAAAAGAAAAATGATGGCTTTTAGGGTTTAGGGTTTAGAATTTAGAGTTTAGGGTTTAAGGTAATAGGATAGCTTAAGGGATCTACATCTTTACAAGATCCTAGGAAACAATTGTATAAGGTAATGGTACTAAAATGTTTATTATTTTGTCAATAAAGAGATTTTTATTAAAGGTTCATTAAGGTTAACTATAATGAGTTATCTAATTATAATCATGATATACATGTGGATAAGTAAAATCTTTTTTTTAGTGAAAAATTACTTGTTGGAGAGCTTGTTAATGTCACTTCTTCAACATAATTATCTACATTTGTTTATAATTGGTTGCTCAAAGCTCTTTACATACATAGATTCTTCATGACATTGGTACTATGATCACCTCTTCTTTTTTGCTAGGTGCATCTTCTCATTGCAACCCACTCAATCTTGCTCTTTCATTTTCCCTTCATCCTCTCATCTTGAGGTAGATCCTCTCATAATGCCTACATCTCTTGTTGTCACTTCTAGTGTGACCCCCATCTCTTATGTTCCTCTAGTACCATTTCCACCTCTTCGTCTACAAGTGAACCACTTATCTCTAATCCCACTAGTTCCATTATTTCTTGTGTGCCTACTAGTGCTCTACTCCTAGTGTTATCCCCTCCTCTAATTGTGTTAATGTTTGACCTTCCTCACCTTAAAGTGTTGTTTATAATTTGTCTATGTTGTATCATTGCCTCTTATTTCTCATTGCCTTTATGGTCATTCCATTGTCACCCATGCTACTACTACTATCACCATCCCCTCCTCTACTCTAGATGCACTAGTGTAGAAGTTATCCTTGGCTAATTTATTTTCTCACTCTGTGTCTATGTTATTCAGTGGTTCTACTCATTGCCTCTTGGCTCCATTCATTATTTTGATCAATTAGAGCTACAACATTGCTTAGCCATTTCCACAAGATTATGGACTTCAAACCTATTGTTTCAAATTTATTAGAGTGTTCCCAAGGATCTAATGAGCATATTGATGATTATCTATGTTTGATTTAAATTACTTTGTGCTAAAATGAAACATCAACTTCCTAATTACAAATTGCAAGGGATTTTTTTATAAGGGTTTACTATCCACTATATATGTGATAGTGATTTTTTTTACAATTATGCTTCTTTCATGAATTTTTGTGCTCATGTCAAAGATGAAAAAAACAAATTACTTATTTCTAATGGTTTGAAATGTGTGTCCTCACATATAAATTCTATACCTTCTTACCCTTCCAAGTTAAAAAGGGTAATCATAAGAAAGAATCTAAAATAACACTAATCATATTCATACTACTTCTAATGTTGTTTCTTTTAAGCATCAAACAACTAGGAGATTTACAAAATTGAGTGGAACTCTAGCTTATGTGCTTCAAACCCTATTGAATGAGAATTTGATTACTTTTCCCCTTATTCATCCACTCAACCCATCTAGAGGGTTACATACGAAATGAAATGAGTGCACTTTTTTAATTTTTATACTACCTAGAAAATTACCATGGACAAAACTCAATAAAACACAATCAACATATTGTTAAAAATAGAACATAACCATAACAATAGTACATAGCAAATGCATGATAAGTGTTGTTATACTTTTGCACTATATCATAGAAGTGGAAATTCAAATAAGGTAGTTGATGTAATAAGTAGGAGACAAAATTTGTTAATAGAGATGATAATAGAGGTAGTTGGATTTGAAGAGTTGAAACATTTGTATGAAGCTAGGCCTAAATATATGGAGGCATGGAAAGAATTTAATGAACTAGTAAATATAGATAGAAGTGACTTGATTATTTTATTCAAAATTAGATGTTATTTTTACGGGTAGTTATTTATGAATTCTTAGAAGCTCAATGAGGGAGAATTGATCAAGGAGAAGCGTAATTATATATTAGCATGTCATTTGAGAGTAGATAAGTCTATTATTAGTGAGTGACAACCATTTTTGGTCAAAAATATAAATGAAATAAGAAAATTTATTCAAGGTTGCGAGACTTATCAAGTTATAACAAACTTAGGGTTTTAACAATTTTTTTTGTTCCAATTCAATTTAGGGTTTCAGTTTTAAACAATTAGGGTTTTTAATGAATTTTTTTCGTTTCAATTTGAACTAGGGTTTTCAAATTCAATTTTTTTCGTTTGATTTGAATTTATGGTTTCAAAAAGTTCGATTTGGATTTGTAAATGCGATGTTTTATATCATTTCGATCTCTAGGGTTTTGAAATGCGAATTTTTTTGTTTTGTTTGAATTAGGGTTTTTTAAATCAATTTTTTTTGGGTTTAATCGATCAATTTAAGATTTAAAAGTTAAAATTTGTTTCTAACACACAATTCAATGTTTTTTTTTCTCAATTTTATAAAAAAACGTTTAAATTTTATTGCAAATTTTCATCTAATTTGACAACTATTGAATTATAATATAACAATTAAAAAAATGATTAAAATATGACATAAATTGAAAAAAAAGCATGTAAATTAACGTATTTCTTTTAAAATTTCAATTCAAATTAAAAAAAGTGAAGAAGTGGCGTACCTGTAGCTGGTGTTGATGTCGCTGTCGCCAGGCAACTCGGGGTCCCGTCCGCAAAAATGAAAACTGCTGTTTTTTTAAAAAAATAAATACTTGATTATAAAAAGCAGGGATCCGGAATTTATATAGCTTCGGGATCTAGTTAATATGTCGAGGATCAGTATTTTTCGTCGGGATCGTTTATTAAATCGGGGATCGTTAAAGCCCTGGAATTGGTTAGTCAGAGCCGGGAAAGCGGGATCAGGAGCTTTTAAAAGCGGGATCGGGATTTTAATCTTAAACTTCGGGATCCCCAAACAATATGGGATCAGCTTTAAAAGTAGGGATCACGATTTGTCATCGGATCGTTTCTCTGATGCGATTTCATTTTACTGGCTAAAGTAACTTCCGTTTAAGTGGACTCAACTTAGATGCATTCACCCCCATGTTAGTTTGCATCTATATTTATGGTATTTCCAAAGCTGCAACAATGATTTTATCTTTTGCATTAAGGAATTGAATACACTTGACATTTCCAAAAACACATCATTTTCATATAATTACACACTACTTGCATTATCATCAATTAGACAACATTCTCATTTAGTTACAAATCAGTTGCATCATCATTTGCATACATGGGAAAAAATTATCACATCATTCATCCATCCATGCATCAAATCATTATATTTGCATTAGAAAACACAAAAAGGTTCATTCCATCTCACCTGCATAATCATAATCATCTCATTCATTATTAATGGATTAAGAAATTGGTACATTAAGAAGATTGAAAGACATATGCAATAGAGTAAGAATGAAAACATCTCTTTTTCAATAGGGGCATAGATGAACTTGACATATCTATAATTGAACTGGATGCATCACTGAAATCATTTATTCCTTTAAAATAAAATGGATCTTGGAGTCAAGATTGAAGGACATTCCAACAGAGTAAGATTTCTAAGAAGAAAAAGCTGTTGAAAAGCATGATTGATTAACAATGTTATAATGTCCTTGTTATGAACATCTAAAACTAGTAGTGAATATGAATTTCTTATTACTCAAATACAAGATTGATAAAGGACTAACTAGATATAAACATCACATGTCATTTTCATAATCACATCCATCTCACATAGCATAAAACATCATCCATAAAAGTAGATTAACTCATCAACCATGTATTAGCATATCATCATTGCACACATCCCACAAATAAATAATCACGTAAGCATCATCATTGCATAATCATCATAATCATCATGATCATCATCACATATAAACATCACATTAACATCAATAGAAATATGCATCATCATGTGATCATTTCATACATCATTTACTCATCCATTGCATCATTTATTTGTATTATAAAAGAACAAAAACATAAAATGCATCACATTTCATTGGCATAATAGGATCCATCACATGTATTATATAGGAATCATTCATAAAATCATCCTAGAATCATAACACATATCAATTACATCATCATTGGCATCCATAACATATCATATCATCATCATATAAAACACCACATAGCATCATAAAATGGAAATCAAATGAATCCATCATAATCATCATGGTCATCATCATATGAACATCATAGTCACATAGATCAATCATCATCATCATCGCATATCATATAACCTCAAAATCATAATTTCAAGTGTACAATGATATCCAAAGGTATAAAGAGATACATCAATATAAAATATGGTTATTAATCTCATGATGTCTCCAGATCCGCGGGGTGCGTCATCGAGTCTCGGTGCGTTAATCAGTCCTATCTTTGGAATGTATCAGTCAATCGAAGAGGAGGATCAAGGCATTGCTTGATCGAATCTAAATTTTGTACCAAAATCTTGAGAATCTCCTATGATCGTAACATATAGCCGTCAACGAAATCGCATCAATCGATTTCAGCCTTGCTATCATGGGGTTCGTCGATCAATCCAACTATAAGCTATCGTAGGGGCGCATCAATCAATTCAACCTGCGCCTATCATGAGGGTTCATCAATCAATCCACAACCTAAGCTGTCATGAGGTCAATCATCAATCTATCATTTGATCCTACTCCTATCGTAGAGGTCAGTATGATTCTATCGATGACCCTCACCTATCATGAGGTCAATCATCAATCTATCATTGATCCTCCTAATAGGTCAATCATCAATCTATCATTGATCGCTTGCATATCGGCGAGGTTAATCATCAATCTATCATTGATCCTGCGTGTATCATGAGGTCAATTATCAATCTATCATTGATCCTCACTATCATGAGGATAATCATCATCATCCTATCGGTGAACCTCTCACCTATCCTTGAGGTCAATCATCATCATCTATCGGTACGATCCTCACCTATCATGGGGTCAATCATCAACTATCACATCAACATCATCAAATCGATCAGTTGAACGCGATCATCAAACATCAAACACAAGGAGGAAACATAAGGCATCAATTAATTAATCAGATCACACCTACAGGCTTATACATCAAATTTTGAGAGATAATCATTTATGATATCAAAGTATCATTGGTTTAATGTTGGATCATCATCACATCATTGCAACATCATCACACAATCATCAAAATTTCCAACAATTCCAACAAATCATGAAAATTCCAAAATTCACCAATTTATCTCTCGAGGGGGCATATATACATCAATACCTAAAAAATCAACATCTGGGGCATTGAAAACTTTTCTGAGCATCGGTATCAAATTTTTCTTTAAAGCAACATCTAAACAAATTACTTCAAAGAGGGGGAAAATGTATACACCTAAAATTGGTCATCACAGGTTTAATTAATTAAATACTGGCTATTTAATTAATTTTTCAACTACATATAAATAAATTCTCAATTTATTTATATTGTTCATTTTATAAATTCTTCGATTCTAAAAACATATTCTTCTAAATTAATTAAATAAAGAAATTTCCACAAGCTTGTTTTATTTAATTAATCTTCACTAATCTCAATTAGGAATTTGAGCACATGTCTACAACTTTTTGCGCCACCTCACCAAGGTCATATGAAATTAAATAATTCTAATTTTTAATTAGAATTATCTTCAACCAATTTTTAAAAGCACATGGCTTATTCCTCACACACTTCCACCAATTTTAAAAGCACATGGTATTTTCTTCCCACACTTGAGTCTTCCATCCAAATGACATGTTGTCTTTGGTCAAGGGGACACCATCTTGATTCTCTCCATCTCCACCATCCATTATTCTTGTTCGAATCTGGACCGTCGATTATTTCCACCTCACTATATGCTTGGAAAATGCTATAAATACAACCCTTGGGCATTGTATTTTATATACAAATTTTGAATAGAGTTATTATGCAGGTTTATCATTGGAGCTTTAGAGCATTTTGGAGTCCTATAGTTACATATAGCTTCATTTTTTTCTTTGCATTTACATCTTATCTTTGATTCTTGCTTCATAGTTGCATTTGAGCATATGTAGAATCATATAGAGATCATTCTAGTTCAATACCATAGCATCCACCTCCACTTGTTCATTTATCACATTCTTCATTATCATTTCCATCACATATTTTCATATAGGAAATGCATTAGTTTGCATATTAAATATCAAATCTCGTTTCCTAAGTTGTCATTTTAACAACCATTGTGCACATATAAATCTGAGGGCCAAATGGTTTAATAAATCCTTAGGAATAGGGGACAATGAGACATTCTCAAAATATTTGTTGAAATTGCTAAATAGAGTAGTTTACTTACTTGCAAATCTTTGATATAAATCATTTCATTAAGGTTTGTGTTGATACGAACTTTACACATTTCACACACACACACACACTATTCACATATTAAAAATTGCTTCTTTAAGTACAAAGACCTCACTAAAATTTATAGTTGTAATGAAATCATATTTAAACATTTGAATTGGAGTGCATAATTTATAATGCAAAAATGGAAGAAATTAGATCTTTACTATATAATTATTTAGAGATTTGATTACATGAAAACATATCTATGTCAAAAAAAACATGCAAGAAACCTCCAAGGAGGGAAACTTATAAAATTATGTGAAGTGAAAGTTAAGAACCAATGACAAGGAGGACACAAGATAAAGAAAGGAAGGAGGGAAATTTCCAAATTGAAGTCACTCAATGAGCAAGACAAACATGATCAATCCTAATGAGATTGAAAGTTGTAACCATACTTAAAAATGAAAATGTTTAAACTATAGTCAAGAGTATGACAATGGTGTAACATAGAAATGTATGATCATTCCTGATTAGATCAACCTCATAAATTTATGCTATGATTTTTTGAACTAGTTAAGAAACATCTCCTCATTTCTCAACACAAATGATTGTTGAAAGTATTGATTGTTCTTTCAAGTTGCACTATCTAAAAGGTGAAAATATTAGGGTTTTAGGTTTAGGTTTTAGAGTTTAGGTCCTAGGATTAAGGGTTTTAGTTTTTAGGTCTTTTTTTTTGGAACCTAGAGTTTAGGGTTTTGATTTCTAAGTTAAATGTGTCTAATTTAGGTTAAATTCTAGATAATTTAGGTTTAGTTTTTATGGTTTTCAATTTACATTTTAATGTTTTTTGTTTTGTTGATGTTTTTGGTTTTTTAATTGCAATTCAAAAACTATAAAATATTGAACTAAAACAAACTGAACAAACAAAAAATAAACAACAATTACAAAATAGAAATGCAAGATATAAAGCAAAAAAATGGGAAAATTCAACCAACCTGGAGGTCACCAAGGTCGGTTGTGTCGACAAGAGGAGGTGGCAGTGAAAATTTGCTTGAATTAGGACCTTCAAAATGTGTACATGATCTTTCTTCTCCCTTAGTTGCACAATAAAAATGGACTATGAAAATGAATCACATAGTTGTCTATTTAAAAAATTAAATACATTTACGAAATGCATACACATTTTGTAACACGTATGCATTTTAGGTTGCATACTTGAATCTAAACACATGCATTCGGATTTAGGCTCAGGTACCCAATCCTAAACACATGCATTTTTTAAAAACACATACGTGTTTTGTGCAAATTTTTTTGTTTTGGCTAAAACTTCCCCTCTTCGTGAACCCAAATTCTTGCTTTTACCCAAATGCTATGTTTTTTCAAGAATGTTCTCCTTACAATCCCAAATGAAAAGCCTCAATAACACCCATCTACTCAATCTCAAAGATCAAATACAACATATGAATCATGTAATAATTCCAACAATGGATATAAGCCTCTCTAACCAAGAAGATCAAACTCAAAGTATCCATTCCTAAATTAGGAAATCAACCCAATTGATAACAATCTCCTAAAAATCATCATCAATGAATGATAACATAAATAGAATCATATGCACAAGGAGATAACCATGCTAAACATCCCTCAAAATGAATCCTCCAAAACTAACTATATGTAGCTCAAGATTCATATCTTTGAAAGATAAATCAATAAAAAATCATGCTAAAAAATCCTCAAATGAGTCTCCCAAAATAATCACCATGGCTCAAGAATTAATCCCATGAGAAAATAAAACACAAAACATAACATATCTAAAAATAGGATGGGAAATACCTATTAGAAGATAAACCACCAAGTAGACCAAGAGTGGGGAATGAGAATGATCCTTCAGGATAACCAAGTCATCATGAATCACTCCAAAAATGATATCCTCTATAAGTCTATCATGAAATCCTATCCATATTCAATTGAAGGCTCCTCAGTCTTCTTGTTGAAACCTCATCAAGAGTAATTGTCTCAATCAAATGTCTCTAATCACAAGAGAACTCCAACCTCACCCAAGTATCCAAGTATCCATGAGCATCTCAAACCGATCAATCCATTATAAGATCCACATGTAACACGCACTATCATTAAGTTCCCAAGAAAATTACCAATGTACTCAATACCAAGAGAACCAAAAAGATCAATGTGAAAGCTCCAACCATAGAATTAGGAACTCAACCATGACATCATGATATAACCATCTCCTCCTAGGAGAGATCACATGAAAAAAACATACATCTTTATCTCAAGAGAACTTGTATTATGTCAAACCTCTAAGCTAGCATCAGGAGTAAACCTTGAAGCAATACCAAACAAACTCTAAACCATACATCAACATATCCAATAACTTGAAGATAACCATCTCCTAATAGTGAGCCTATAAATGTGAAAGAACTCGTCTACAACAACAAAATCTAAGAGATCATCCAAGACATCCATAAACACTAAAGAAGATTATCCATCAATAATGATGAATCACATCACTACCAAAAAATCCCACTAAACTATGATACTGAGCTACACATGGAATCATGACAACCATCTCCTAAATGAAGATCACCCATGGTGTACTCACACTCAGCTACAATCCCAAAAACTCCAAAGAAAAAGTAGAACCAAGATCTACAAGACAATAAGATACAAACACCATCAAAACATTAGGAATCAATCCTACATCACCAAATCATCACTATCAAAAGCTTCCATTGAAATGTGTAACCAATGAAATGTAACCAAGCTATCATGAAATTGCGATAAAATTGCATGCTACAAATCCCAACAACTGACTAATTAGGTACTCTAATCATCCATCATCTCATTTGAAAGCATCATACCAATGCATAAATGAGTATAAACAAGGCCTTGAACTAACAAATTATACATCAACACTTGACCAATTTCATGGATATAGATAGCCCATATCTGATCCCATTGCAACCAAATGGGTGGCCAACCCACTCCAATACATAACTCGAAGATCCAAATAATGAATCATGCAAACTCATTATCACATTAGTAACCTAAAAACTAATATATCAAAGAAGATAATCCTATAGACAACAAGACTCAAAAAAAAAATCAACCACAAATTTGATTCGCCAAACATGTCCACAAATTAGTAACCATAGTCAGGGAGCCATATAAGAATCAAGGAGAAAAGAACAACCTCCTAAACAACCAAACCTTATCACCACTAAACAACCACATATATGATCATGTTGTGCTAATGCCCAAATATACTTTCATATCCATGGCACCATAATCATCACCAATGTTGTACTTGTACTCAACTATCACCCACATGAGACTCCAAGTATTCACATGTGTCAACCCATGTCCTTAAAACCAAAGACAACTAGTGTACCTATCACTATCAAATTCCAACTCTGAAAAACACTCATAAACCTATACCAAGAGGCACCAAACTGATAGTCATATGTACCATCATAACTATCATATTAAAAACATGTACTCCCTCAAGGTTTAACCTCTTTGACTCATCTGGATTCTCACGTAACCACAACCCAAATCTCAGGCTCCTACAAGTGATAAAACAAGTACAATCCACTCTCTGGACCACAAACTGAAAATATACCTTATCCAATATGGATTACACTACACATGCTCTCCAAAACCTATTCTAAATCAAAAATCTAATTTGGTATGCAAATGATATGACCAAAAATGTGTACAAGAGAAAATTTGGCTTCCAATCCCCAAAAATAGATAAAAAATGAAAAATCATGGAACCAAAACATGTACCACTACATAGTTAGTCCTCAAAACCACCTTTCCAACAAGTATAAGAAGTTGAAAATTTGACATCATGGGTGAAAGTTATTCCCATTTGAAAAAAATTCTGCAATCTATCATCTATGTTGTACAAGGATGGTATTTAAGTAGTCCTCTAGTGGCATTGGCATGCCAACAACCCAATCAGGCAGCACCATTGAGTGGGTGGTGGATGGGAAATGCTAAAAAAAGTTTTGACGTATTTACAAAAGATTTTAAATTTAATTAAATGCTAGTGGGAATAAATTAAAAGCCAGTAGGAGGCTATGAGTCGGGCCCTGCCTAACTAGGGGTTGGGGACTGGGGACCTAAGGCTTGCCAATCCCAGCCATCGACAGTGGCAGTTTTAGTGGCATTAGTAGGGACTTTACGCCCTGAACAACTTGACATGAGTTGACAATGACTGTTGTTGTAGTAATACTATTTTTTTATTTCCAATGATTTTTAATTTTAATAAGTTTTTTTGCAAGTATTAAATTTAAATTTAAATTTTATTTTGCAAACACTGCAATTTTTTTTTAATTTTTTTTCTTACAAATTAATGACCATATTGTTGTACCATCGAGGGGGATCATTGGGATTGTTTTTTAAATTTTCTCATAGTGGCCAAAATAGGGAAAATTTTATCATTTTTCATTTCTTGGCCATCTTGGATCCAATGGTAAGGTTCATTTTGTCTCAAGAGGTCATCTATGAAAAATCATCTACAAAACCCTCATATCAAAGCACAATCCAAGAAACTATTTTGACGCAAATTTCTCAAGCCTTAGATTTGCAATAAATCTAAAAAAATTGCAAACCCCAAAAGCCCAAATTTGTAGAACAACACCTATAAAAAATGTGTCCATACCTTGAAATTTCTAAAAAACCTCTTACATTTTCATAGATTCAACTTTGCATTGGATCTACTTATCCAAGGGTTATACAACATAGATCTCTAAAACCCCACAACCACAAACATGGCTTTGATACCAAATGTTGGGAAAATCAACCATGATGGTCAATCAATTTCCTACATAACCCTCTAAGAGAAAAGAATGCATACAAGTATAAACATTATAACCAAATACAAAGATCAAAGACATATCACAAGATAACACAAGATATACCCTAGGAAAACCCTTTAGAGGGAAAAACCCAGCCTCTAAAAGCATCCATGCTCAATTTATTATCCAACAATAAAATATTACAATACGCTTATAAAGTTTTCATGAATACCTCTAAAACATCAAGCCTAGCTCCCATGCATCCTCCATGTGTCCAAGCATGTATCCACACATCTCATTCCATGCTTCACATATGCACTCCTCAGAAGAAGACTTAATACAATGACAACCAAGCTGAAACCCTAACTAGACAACCTTAAACCACTAACCATGTGCTTGTTTTTATAGAAATAATCTCACACAAATACTACCAAGTGGTAAGATAAATCCATGTGCCACAAAACCATTTACCCCTCATTTAATATTGGGTACTAATTTTTCACGTTATTAAATGCTTTCCCCAAATATTAAATAATTATCCTAGTCTCTCACACATAAAATAATAACTCAATGTTACATACAACTTTACATGTGGCTAAACACGTCTTCTAGATGCACCACAAATAAATATTTGTGTAATCAAATAATTAATTTATCCAATGTTATGCAAGGTGTACAACACCCGATCCCACCACATAGGAGAGATAGAGTGATATTATAGATCCCCCACATAATGAACTAGCTTCTTTGCCAAAGAGTGTCTAAGATAAGAAAACAACATTTATCCTCTTAGGAAGAAATAAGTCCAATGGTGTATGTCGAATTAACTCCATCTCCAAGAAAAGAGATGAAAAAATAATTTTCATGATAGGTGTCTTTAAAAAATACTCAAGTGTTTCCATGCTAAAGTATGCCACAACAAAATCAGGTGCTAATTCAATTAAAGAGGATAAAAAATCAAGACCATGTGGAAACTCTAGAACAACAATCACCAAATAAAATGATCACATGATAACATTTATTTTGTAACTATCATAAAAGAGGAAATAGGAATCCTCAAGCATGTCCTCCAAATTTGTAATATGAGGCTCATGAAACAAATATGAGATACCTATCAAGTAGTCATCCCACAAATCCAAATCTAAATACCATGATAATCTTATTGAATTGAAGTACTAGAAGCCATGAAAACACTAAAACATACATAAGTAGGAGGTCGAGGATATGTACTCGGTCAATATAATTCTCAAGAGCACCAAGGTCCAAGTGACAAAACCTCTCCTTAGAAATACAATTCACACTAGATGTATGCGTGTGAATAGCAACGTATGAATACCAACCAAAGGAACTACATCATCATTAGGATAAAAAATTTAAAAGGTGTACAAGAAAGATAATCATCAAACATCCCAATAGTAATGATCTCGCTACTCTCCAAGTCTTCAATAATCATAGTATCCATGTGAACTTAAATATCTTCTCTACTCCACTATGTGCAATATAATAGATAGAAAGAAGATTGGTTGACAAGGATTGAACACAAAGTACATCACTCAATTTTCCTTCTCCCATGTCAATAAATTATTTCCCAAAAACATGCATATATATTTTGTTTCCCATAAAAATGTGTGGTAAAGTGTAAGTCTTAAATGAAGAGAACAAACCCAATGACAAAGCTATATGATGTGAACATCTAGAATCAAGATCTCATCTCCCTAACTCAAGACTTGTAAATGCAAAGAGAATTTTTCCTTTAAAATTATCTATCCCATTAGCAAATCTAGTTATCCTTGAATGTTTAGATGATGAGAATGTAGAATAAGAAGAAGAACTAGAAGACATTGTTGAAGGTAATGAAATATTATTCTTATGATGAAGGTGTTTCAACTTATCTATCTATTTTTTATAAAACAAATGTTCATTATACTCTCCTTTTTTGCAATATGCACATGTGGGATTCTATATCTTTACAGGTTTATCTTCTTTGGAAGAGGTGAGAGGCTCACTATATTCTCTCTTGATTTTTGGTTTCTTCTTTCCTTTGCCTTTCGGTAATTGGGCTACCAATGCTTTGTTGTTGGGTAGTGCATTCAACTGGCTAAGCTTAGCTTTCTCTCTAGTCAAATGGTCACAAAATATCTCAAAAGAAGTCACAATAAATGCTTCACTAAAGGTATCCATGGTGGAATAGAAGGTAGAAGAAAATACAACAATTGGTTATTTTAACTTAATTAAAATAAAGAATATAGATTCCTTATCATATTTATCTTTTCCACAACTAGCCAATTGAGACCTCAAAGAATTGAACTTAGCCAAATAATCTTCAATGGAAGAAAATGTATAAGGATAAATAGATGAAAATTCTACCTCTATTTGTAAATTATAATATTGAATAGCTATCCCAAAAAAATATTTTTATTTATATAATAATTACTTAGGTGTAGTGCACCCTTCAATGTGGAACAAAAAGTGATTGAAACCTATATATAATCTATTCCATACCCTTATCACATTTGTTCTTGTGAGTAAATCTCTCACCTTCAAGGTACTAAAATTATATTTATGTTCACCTAAAGTAGACCACAAACACTTGGGCTATTTTGGTGTACACACTCTATGTTTGAGTGCCATTGAAGATTAGTGCCTTTACAACTTCCTAAGCTACTTGTATAATTTAGCACATGTGCCTTATCATTTGACGGCTCCAATTCCTCAAACTCCAATTTTTTCTTTCCATTTTTTAACTTTTTCTAATCCATTTTCTAACTTTTTAAGTTCTTAACTCTCTTAATCTATATTTTCACCTAGTCCAACTATCTATTTTATAGATTCCTCAATTTTTTCATCTAAATCCACTAATTTTTTCCTAAAGATTTCAAATTAACACCTGCACTATTTTTTGACCTAACTAAACATATCAACACTTTGTCATATCAACATCTATACAAATTGATGCCTTCAACCTGCCTTTCATCACATTTACATTTTACATAATATTTTATTTCAATAATTTCACTGATTTCTCAAAAAAAACATTCAACTTGCCCCAAAAAAAATATATTATAATAGGGTTCCAAATTAACTTTAGAATCTTAAGTATTAGTCTGAATATAGTAGAAATATTTACTAGTATGAACATAGTACAAACTTGTTTATTTAGGGTGCTTTGAGAAGATCTTCACTTACATTCGCTTCAACTAAGAAACATTTACAGCAAAAGGAGTGCGAACAGTGTGTTTCCCATCGAGCCAAGTGAGAGAACCAAATACATATCCATCTCTGATCACACTCGTTGCTCTAAACATTACGTTGAAAGAGAGCATGGTGGAATTATTAGGGAAGTGAAGAGTATCCGGAGAAACCTTGACGGTCAATCCTGTCGGAGCATCAATGCTAACCTTGTATGTGGATTTCCCGGGACTCACATTTCGCACTGTTCTTCTCACAGTTGTTTCATTTCCCATTTTCAGCTTGGAGAGGGAAATGGTTGGGTAGTTCATTTGACTGATGGACTCCTTTGCCGCCGTTGATGGACACCTGTAGAAGGCATTGCCTGAGATTGCTTTGATCTGATTGGATTTCAATCCATAGTTGCACAAGAAGTCGAAGTAATCTTGATTTGACGTCTCATAGACAAGGCCCGGTTCAAGAGCTTCCCTTGGATTTATTTCTCCACCACCAAAGTCAAATGGAGTGCCAACTGCATCTGTATCGTCAGTCATCGGATTGCCCACATTGTTCATTGATGTAGCTGCAATTTGTAACAAATACAAAGGATTCAATACAAGAGTTCTATAAAGTTCTCATCACATTAAATTCTTGGTATTGTCCCTTTCTACAAGAACAATCATGGTTTTAATAGCAAAGATGTATTTAATTAGAAATATACCTGTTGTAATGAGTGCTGATTTAAGAGCAGATGAGTTCCAAGTGGGATGAACCGTTTTTATAAGCGCAGCAGCTCCACTAACATGAGGGCATGCCATGGATGTCCCGGATACTATGTTAAAAGATGATGGTTTCATTCCCATGGGAACATCTGATGAGGAATTCATAGGAATCCAAGCAGCAAGTATGTCCACACCTGGTGCACTTATGTCTGGCTACACGTGTTTTTTTTATTATGAAGAAAAAAAATGTTGTTAAAAGATATAATATTTTCACATTATTTATAATTAAGAAAAAAAATTATAATAAACTATTAAGAATATTTGGGATCATTCTATGTGATCTAATCGTGTTTACTCCATTCCAAATATTTGTGTTATATGAAAATCTTTTTTAATGATTTTAAATAAAATAAAAGTTTAGGATCCTTATCTTAAGAATGTTTTGAGTGAGTCCTCTAGATCCTTTTGATGAGAAATATGGAACAATTAAGAAAAAAACTTCTAATAAACTATTCAAATTATTTGGGATCATTCTATGCAATTCAATCATATTTATTCCATTCCAAATGCTTGTGTCATACAAAAATTTTGCTTAATAATTTTAAATAAAATAAAAGCTTTGGGTCCTTACCTTAAGAATATTTTGAGTGAGTCCTCCAGGTCCTCTTGATGAAAAATATGGAACAATAGGTGCTGGTTTATAATTTTGGATATCCTCTGTTGGAGTAATAGTGACGAGGGAGCAAACCCGAGACACAGAAATAATGCACACAACTAGCAAACTTTCTTATTATTCAATAATGAAAATCTTACATGCAGAGGATCACAAATCCTCGAGCTCTGTGATACATGCAAATTACAAACTTACAGGAAATTACCCAGATCCCCTTTCACAGCATGCGAACTTCTTTCCCCAAAAAGTTACCCAAAAATCAGAAACAAGCCCCTAAATAGGCCCATTTCGGTTTGGAACCAAAAACAACCTTCGAGATAAGATTTTTGACGGTTTGGCGCCAAAATTACAATTTGAAATTCAAGTTAAATTCATAGTTGAAAATTAGCACATTTCTAAAATATGCACCAACTTCCGGCAGCCATAACTTTTAATCCGACTGTCGGATCTTCAATGATAATACCTTTTCGGAAAGCTCTCGAAAAGACAATTTTCCACAAAGTAGGCCTTTGGCGGACTACTTTGGCATTTCCGCAAATTTTTAGGCCCATCCGGGATCGTTTGGTGCCTCAAACTGAGCTCGGAAGGTTTTTCAGGGCAAAAAGCAGAAATTGGAACTTGAATAACTTTCAAGTCGTGAATGATCTTGACCTGATTCTTTCACC
>VDFB02281492.1:26387478-26484926 GCA_007258455.2 Sequoia sempervirens | reverse complement strand
TTGACATACTCATGGATGCTAATAATGAAGAAAAAGTGATCAAGATAGGAAAGTTCCTTGATGAATATGAACAAGAAGACCATGTGACTTTACTTCATGACTTTCTTAGAATTTTTTCTTGGACTTATTCGGATATGCTGAGAATTGATGCTAAGATAGTGACACATAACATAGTCCTCGTGAAAATGCTAAACCTGTTAGACAAAAGATATGAAAGATGAACCCGAAGATAGCCTTGATAGTTAAGGCCAATATTCAGAAGCTCCTTAAATCTAGTTTTATATGTCCTATAGATTATTCTCTATGGAACTCAAACATTGTCATAGTCATGAAACTAGATAATTGTATTAGGATGTTTATGGACTTTCATGATTTGAACAAAGCATCTTTACAAGATGATTTGACATGATAGTGGACTTGACTACAGAACATGCCTTGTTGTCATTCATGGATGGATTTTTCTAATATAATCAAATCTTTATCAAACCCCAACATCAATACATAACAAAATTTACAACAGCTTGGGGAAAATTTTGTTGGGTAATGATGCCCTTTGTATTAAAGAATGTGGGTGCAACATGTCGGCGAGCTATGACATTGATATTTCACAATTACATACATAATATTTTGGAAGATTATGTTTCTGATATTCTATCCAAATCTTTAACTTGACAAGACAATGTGAATATCCTTCAAAAGATCTTTGAGCAAATGCAAAAATACAACATGAGATTGAATCCAAAAAAGTGTGTCTTTGGCATAGATAGTGGAATTTTTTTAGGTTTTATCATATCTCATAGAGGTATCGAGGTGGACATAAAGAAAATTGATGCTATAGTTAACATGCCACCTCTCATAAAAAATTCTCAATCACCCACTTTACAAGGAAGAATTTAGGCTATCCATCATTTTGTCCCATCCCTAGAGGACCGAACATTACCTTTTACACATCTTCTTAAGAAAGAGGTTCAGTTTAATTGGAATGAGGATTGCCAATAAGCCTTTGAGAGTTTGAAAGATTATCTCGATGCTCCACCTATTTTACAACCAGCTATGCAAGACAATCCATTCATCCTCTACACAACATCAACCCATGCTCTCACAACATTGTTGGCCCAACAAGATGAAATTGATAAAGAACATCCTGCTTATTACATTAATTGAACTATAATTGATTATGAGATGCAATACATAATGATAGAGAAATAAAGTTTGTACCTTGTATTTTCTACTATTAAATTGAGACATTATTTACTGAATGCTGAAATACATGTGATGAAGAAATTTGATCCTTTGAAACAACGTTTTGCTAAAACAAATTTTTTAGGGTGCTTATCTAACTGAGTTATTTTGTTAATTGAGTTTGACCTTAAATTTTTCTCACAAAAATCAATTAAAGGATAAGCCTTGACCTACCATTTAGTTGACGCTCCCTCTCCCCTCACATTACCTAATAATGATGCATTCCCTGACAATAATGTGTTGACGATCAAAACTAGTACATGGGCATTATACTTTGAAGGCTTTAAGTGTAGAACAGGCTCTGATGTAGAGGATCTTATAATAATCCTTCCCACAGGTAAGCCTATTCCCCTATCCTATCACTTAAAGTTCCTATGCAAAATAACATAGTGGATTATGAAGCATTAATTGTTGGATTATGCACCACTTTGACTCTAGGAGCTCAAAATGTTAAAATATTTGGTGATTCACAATTAGTCATTAAACAAATAAATGAAACATATCAAACAAAACATGATAAATTATCAAAATACAAGGATATCAAAATGCCTCTATTAGAAAGCTTTGATTCATATACCATTGATAACATCCCACGAAAAGATAATTTACATGTGGATGCAATGTCAAGTGTAACTTCTCTGATATCTCCTAAAGATCCTTCAAAATATTTCACATTTATTATTCACACAATTATGAAACCATTGATAGAATCTAAAGTAGAAGAAGCATTATCAACCACCATGGAAAGCTCTAGTGAATGATACACATAGATATTTAATTATTTAAAAAATGATACCTTCCTCAGCCAACAACTAAGAATACTCAAGCTCACCTTCAGAAACTTGCGTCCAAATATATAATTCTTGCTAACATGTTGTATTGGAGGTCCTTTGATGGTCTCTTACTTAGATTCCTTAAACAATCTGAAATCCCCATAGCACTTGAGGAAGCCCATGTAGGTTCTTGTGGGGGGCATTTTGGAGGAAGATCATTAGTTCAAAAGTTATTCTATATAGGATACCGTTGTAGGAATATGGAACAATATTTCATTGCATATGTTAAGAAATATCACAAATGTCAAGAACATAGAAAATTGGTCCATGCTCCTAATTTTTAGCTTCACGCACAAGTTCCTATTTGGTCTTTCTTGGTGTGGGGCCTAGATATTATTGGAAATATTTCACCTCCCTCCTTTGCTAGACATACATTTATAATTACTACAAAAAAATATTTCACAAAATGGGTGGAAGCAATTCCTCTTCATTCAAAAAATGCCAATGTAATATGTCGTTTCATCTTGGAACAAATTATTTCTTGCTTTGGACTCCCTTCTACATTAGTTTCAGATAATGGGAAACCATTTAAGAATATGTATGTGAAAAATTTCTTAGAAATGTTTGGCATACAACATCATTTTTCAACAAATTACTACTCGCAATATAATGGTCAAGTCAAATAAACTAATAGAACCCCCAAACAAATCTTAAAGAAAATGGTAAGCAAAGACAATAAAGATTGGCACACATAGTTAACATATGCATTATGGGCCTCTCGTATGAATGTTAAAGAATCAACTGGGAATACCCCTAATAACCATGTCTATGGAACCAATGCAATAATTCCATTGGAGTTAGAGATTCCTTCATTAAGAATCACTCTTCAAGAATTTATTGATGATAATACTTATAAGGAACAATGATTGCATCAACTTGAAATGCTTGACAAACATCACATTAATGCTATTGAGCATCTTCAAGCTTATTCTAGAAGAATACAACATAGTTACAATGATAATTTCATCCCTCAGTTATTTAATAAAGGTGATTTAGTGTTAACAATGATTGCATCAACTTGAAATGCTTATAAGGAACAATGATTGCATCAACTTGAAATACTTATAAGGAACAATGACTGCATCAACTTGAAATGCTTGACAAACATCACATTAATTCTATTGAGCATCTTCAAGCTTATTCTAGAAGAATACAACGTAGTTACAATGATAATGTCATCCCTCAGTTAATTACTAAAGGTGATTTGGTGTTAATTGAGAATCAACATAACATATATGTGGCCCCAATAGAAAAAGGAAAGTTCAGCCCTTATATCTAACCTTCTTGAATAGTGTGAATGATAAAGTTGTGGTGTTAGAGTCACTAGATGATATTATATGTGCCCTCACATTGCTTTGTTCTTGAAAAAAATTTATGTGTGTCTTGAATACTAAATTATTTAAATTATTTTTTAGGTGGTTACTCTAGGTTTCATACTATTCAAGTCCGTATTGTGTGTTGTGTTAGACTAGATCCTTATATGCATTTAATTCTCTACAATTAGATCATAGGTGCATTTAATTTAGCATAACATATTTAATCATAATGTCACATTTAAAAGAATCTAGAATAGTTTTAATTAGATCACATAAAACATGTTAAATCATGGAAAAATTTATTAATATAGTCTTACAAAGATTATTTGATGAATCACATTTCCATTTAACTTGAAACACATAAACAATCAACCAAATGTAAAATGATCATACATATCACAAAGCTTTGTGTATATATCAAATATATAATGCTAGTGTGGCCTATGGCTACCAGACCCCTTGGGGCTTGGTGATCACATATGTCTAAAGATGATCCATCAAGATATGGTGGTATGCGATCATGATCGTGAACTGATAAGAGAATCTAATGCATACTATAGGCCTTGTGCTCATCCAACATTTACAATTTTGGCCTCTAGGCACTCTTGCTCTCTATGGTCTTTGTCTACATGTAGCTTGGCTAACTTTTCATGAAGTCTCTCAACCTTCATTGGATCTTGAGATGACTGAAGCTCCTCATATATAGCCTCAGCTTGACCAACATGCCTAGTGTGCCCTCGTACACTACTCTCAATCTGACATAAGGCTCAAACAACTTTACGTCTCGCTCCACGATGTGGGGGCATGTAGTTTGTGTTGATAGCCTAATTAAAGGTTAAAGGAGGCACTATCTCTGTAGCTACCAATCGGTAGAGATCTTGAAAATCTCTCATAGACCTTGCAATATAGAAATCATAAAGTTAATTAGTATGCATTGTGATATACATATATAAATTAAAAGCATGAACATAAGCATAAGAATAAAAATAAATAAAATTTCATTACCTAGATCTCTAGTTGGTTATGCAAACATAACCTCATCATGTGCAGGAAGCCTGGAGGGTGTGCTAGCCTCTCCATGCTCATATGTGCTAGTGCGTGCAGTTGTTGTCGACTGTGATCTGGTAATCTAGGTGGGAGCTAGATCTCTCCACTCATGGGAAATTGGACCCTCATCTACCATATCACTACTCTAACTCATCAACTCTTCCTTCTTCTCTCCCTCATAGTATAGGTCTTCCTCCTCGTCATAGTCCTTATCTATCTCATCTATGAATATGTCTACAACCTTGATCCTTGTATCCTTGGCTATCTCCTCTTCCTCATCTCTCTAATCTAGAAGTGGTCTTGCAAAACCCATAGGCTGATCCATAGGGAACATCAAAGTTGGTTGTGCTACTAACCACCATTCCTCATACAAATCCATAGCATCAATATCATCAGCACTAGAGACTTTGGGAATATCATGATGATCATCATCTGGGTCACTGAATACGACATCTGTAGAGGTAAATCATCTCGTATCTCTAGGCCTCTAAGCACTCTACTTTGAACACCTATAAAATGGTTGTGTTATTGGTGCTACTTGTATCTACCTAAACTATTGCCTCAAATGATTGTAGTAGAATGGTCTTACTATGTAATCATGTCTACCCAGAAGAAATCTATCCATCTACATCCTCAACTTTTGGATCTCATTTGAACACTATGGTATTAGATGGTATAGTCTCCACAAGATATCCTCCTGATCTAATTGGTCAAATCTAACTCTCTAAAAATGTATATCCCCATATTGCCACACCCATCTTAGTGGGTAATTGAATGTGTGTGGGTATCCGAGGGCGGATATCAAAGGGAACCCTATTGGTCTAGTGTATGACAAATCCCATAGGATGAAAGTGTCTCACAAGCCCGTAGACCTATAAGGAGGTAACCCCCAAGATCTTTCACATGAAGTAAGCCTTGTGAAGTATGCGCCTTACAAGCCTACATACCTGCAAGAAGGTAACCTCCAAGATCTCTCACATGAAGGAAACCCATAAATGTAAGTGCCTTACAAGCCCACAAACCTACAAGGAAGCATCCCCCAAGATCTCTCACATGGAGGAAACCAAGATGAAAGTTCTTTACAGGTCCACAAACCTACAAGGAGGTGTCCCCTAAGATCTCTCACATGGAGGAAACCCATAAAAGTAAGGGGAATCCGTAGAGTCAGAAAGTGATTTCACAAGAACACCTATGGAATATAATGTTAATTCATAGATAAAGCATGCCAGAAAACAAAGTAGCCATATAGGCAATCAAGCAAAAAGTCATGCAAACCATCAACTAATTGGAAGGCTTTTAAATAGGTCCCTTGGGAACCCTTCAAAAGAAGAGGGGTCCACTCAAGGAACACTCTATTTGAAAAGTGAGGTCTAGTCAGGTTGCCCCGAAGCTAGATGCCATAGAAGGCTACATGCAAGATCATAATGGAAAAAATAGGCCCTTAAGTGGCAAAGAATTTAGAAAAGTCAGAGTTAGGCAACTTGACGTAAAATTTTGAATAAGTTATCAATATTATTTCAAAAATATGTAAGAATAGAATCTATAGAAAATTGAATGTAGTTTCTAAACTACTAGGTTTATTTAAAAAAAAAAAATCTATTTGGTGAAAATTTGAAATTTCAATGCTGTAGTACTTAAATTTCAGGGAAAAAATAAGTAGGTACCACCCTAACTAGAATAAAATGATAATATTGTTTTATAATATTTTAGAAATAGGTAGAAGACTCATGTACGGATGTGATGCATATTTTTTGTAATTTTTTTCCAAGTAAATAATTAATTATGAATTTTTTATTACAACTTTTAAAAAATATAAAGACTCGTATGTCTAACCACCTTAACTTGGTCAAAACTTCATGAAATTAAATTTTTCTTTTTTTTAATCCTATATTATGTGTAGCATAGAATATAATGCATGTTTTGGATTCAAAAAATGTGATACTGTTTGAAAGATATAGATGTTTTCAATCAACCTGTCAATTAACACTTTAGTCATAATTCAAATAGAAAATGAATAATAATTATTTATTAAATTCAAAGTAAAGAATAATTTATATTGGTGGAAAGATGAGAATCTCCTTAAAAAACCCTTTTCATTTCATCAATTTTGGGTAAAAAAAAGTGTTCAGCCACATACCCTACAAATACCCATCATATTGCCACTTTTTGGCCCATCATAATCCTGCACATACCCAAAATTCATTTGAGATACAAGCTTTCAAAGGGGCTCCCTCAGGAACCCTTCAAAAGGAAAGGTGTTCACTCAAGGGATGCTTGAATTGAAATACATATAGAAGAGAAGGGGTCCTTGGAAGGATGCAAATCTCTAGAGCAAGTTATCACTGCCCCCAACATATAGGGGAAGAGAATCTTGCAAGATACTTAGAACATGTAGGATAAAGGTAAACCTCGATATCACTTTTTATTTGAAGAAGAGGTAGGTGCATCAACAAAAAAATGAGTGATGGCACCTAAATCATGAAGTTTTTGTATTTTATCCTTCAAGGCCTTGCATTCACTAGTGGAATGGCTAGGCACTTGATGGTATTCACAGAAATAATGTTTTTCTTTATCATGTTTATGAGATTTCTTGTGTGTAGGAGAAGGGAAATCAAGCAGGCTTTTAGAAGCTTCAACAAGATACACTCTTGGTCAAATAAAGAATGAGGAGCAGGAAGCAACCCTATCTCTTGTGGAGAAAAGCTAGATTTCTCACAAGAAGAAGAAGACACAAAGATAAAAGACAATGGAAGATCATCATTAAGAACATTACAATTTACACTATCTTGTGATAAAAAAGAATGACCATCTTCGACAGTGGGTTTTGATGATGTTATTAGAAGGTCTAAGTGGATTGGATTGACTTTACACTCCCTAACGAAGGAATCTGTAAAGTCTAAGGAACCCTAATCATCACTAAAACATGAATTCTTTTGAGAAGAGGTAGAAGGAGAAGACTTAAGATTTCTTTCTTTAGAAGGATCTTCTTTAGGGAAATCTATGTCAAGAGTATCCTTTTTAATAGGTACTACTAGAGTAAACATTGACACATTGGAAGACACTAAAGGAATAAGAGTAGGAACAGCCGAAACCTAATCGACAATTGCCATCTCATAAAAGTGCATAGCATCAGGGTCAACCTTGACTATGACTACTCGATTATTGCAAATGAACTTAATAGATTTATGCAAGGTAGACGAGATTTCACCCATAGCATGAATCCATGGTATACCTAGATGAAGGTTATATGGTAATTTTTTTGGCATAACATATACAAGGGTAGGTACTGTAATGGTCCCAACCTCAAAGGAAAAATTGTCGTGCCTAGGGCTTGTCAACCAACATTATCGAACCCATGAATGTCAATAGAAAAAACATTAAGAGCATATGAATCAATATTAATCTTAGGCAATAGATCGATGCTACATACTTTCACTGTCAAACCAACATCAACAAGAGTATGTCTAATGTAGATATTATTAATATTAACTATAGTCATTAGAGGGTCCACTTGCTTTTGTACTTTAGGAGGCAGGAGTTCCCACAAATAGAAGTTAATATTTGAAAAATCCACATGAATATGAGCTATTAACACATCAACATACATCAGTCTAGCAGAAGAAGGCAAGAGGATCTTTTGCAAAGCTTCTTGAAGCATATCTTGATAAATTGAAGTAGACTAAAGCAAGTCACATAGTGAGATCTTAGCTGAAGTAATTCAAGGTTTCTCATCAAGATCATACTCAATGGGTGCTTTAATCATAGGTTTAGGTGCTTGAGGAAGGATTGGTTGTTTATTCATACGATTCTCATAATTATGGGATACTGCTCTATAAGAGGGAACCATAGAAGGATCAAGAGAATCACTATCAAATGGAACAACATTAATAGATCAACTCCTTTTAGAAGAAGGACTAGATGGCGTCACATAAATGACTGGTCTTTTAGGCCTTCGAGGAATAGCAAAGACAGATTGCATTTAAAAAATCATCAAAAGTAGTAGAATAATTATTCAAAGAAATATTCTCAACATTGATCCAGGAAGGATCGGATGTGGAAGGAGTTTCATCATTCGCTAAAGCAACATCTCTAGAAGAGAGTGTATCAGAACAAAGATGAGCTTCATCATTCATAAATGCAACATCTCTAGAAGACAGTGCATTGGAATGAAGGGTGGATTCATCATTCACAAATGCATCATATCTAGAAGATAGTGCATTAGAATGAAGAAAAGGTAGTGTAATGTTAAGAAAGGTATCAATGATCTCATCTTCTTGCAACAAAATTTCTTCTAAAGTAAAAGGAATTTCATGAGAATGATCAAAGATCCTAAGTGACATAGGAAAAGCCAAATTACCATCACATGCATGAAATGGAACATCATTAACACTTTGAATAAAACTAGATACTGGACTAATAAAATAAGATATTAAATTCATTTTGGTGATAGAACTAAGAAAAACTAAAAAATCCATATTTTCTAATTTTTTTGGTATTTTCTAGGTTCTAGTAATTTGCATTTTTCATAGGTCATCAAAGTAGAATTTGAGGTCAAAACTTGTGTCAATCACTAAATTTTGATAGCCAAAGACATAGTATTTTTGGGACTAAGTTAGTTCTCTTGGAGACCTTTCCAATGGTGCAAATAGTTTTGAATTCTAAGCACTGAGTCAAAAGTTATGACCCTGCCAAGTAGGGGTAAATAAAATCTTATTTGTTAGAAAATACCCTCTTCATGTTAGGTTCACCAAAATGCAGAGAAGGGGAATTCAATACTCATGAGTTATCTTCATTTAGAGAGCCTCATGGGGTAAACTGCCCTAAGCTAGCTCAAGGAACAATTATGAGAGTTCTAGAATTAGATAGAGTAGGTCACAAAGATTCTCTAGAAAAACCAACAAGCTCTCAGCCAAAGGATGAAAGCATGGGACATAGATGATAGCACAACGCGCTAGCATGTCATATGGACCAAAAAGAAATAATGTCACATAAAATAGCTAAAAGGCTGCTAGCAAACAAATTACTAAGAACTTATAGAATGTGATAAAGTAATAGAATGTAATAGAATCTGAAATAAAATGAAATGTATGATAAAGAGATTAAGAGATGGAAAGGAAATACTCACAACCATGTAAGTGATGAAGCCTCCAACACATGTATGTCTTCAAAACCTACATGCATAATATTTGGAGAAACTATTGGGGCTGTATAGGGGTTTGCATTAGTCAAATCCCTATTTTGGTGTTCCCATCTCCATAAAAAACCAAAAGATAGAGAGAGTGAGAAGTAAGCAAATGCAATGTGATAAAAGAAAACCCCACTCGAGGAGGAGAACCCATACCAAAAAATGTAGGTGATAAAAGCAATCCCTGCTTAAGGAGGAGAACCCATATCATGAAGTAGAGATGCAGTAGATAGGGGATGCAAAATCCTAGGATACTCACAAGCATGAGATAAGGGAGATGAAGCTACAAGGATTAAGGAAGCTAAAGAGAGAGAGAAAGAGAGCTGCAAGAGCCAAGTGTGTTGCAAGGAGTTTTGTAGGAGCTTGAGAGATTTGCAAAGAGAGATGCCAAGAGAGCTTGAAGGTGTTGTAGAATGTTGTTGTAGCAAACAAGAGAGTTGTGCCAGGAAGAGAAATATGGGAGAGTACCAAGATGGAGAAGAGGAGAATTTAGGAGTGAAGCTAGAAGATAGAATGAAACTAGAAGTGAAAATGAATTGAAAGGACCTCTTTTAAAGAGAGAAGAGAAGCAAAAATAAGCTTCCTGGGTGGTTACAAGGCATCTCGAGCCATTACCATTGTCCAAGGGAGATGAAAAGTGGAAAAAATGCTCAAAAATGGTTGTTTGAACATTTAAACATTGCAAGATGCTAGTGCAGTGTGCAGATGTTTGCACAGTGGGCTAGTGTCCAGACACATCACACTACAAAATGAAAAACACAAAAGAAGCACCAAGTTTAACACAAAGTTGACGCACGAAGGTAGCTATTGAAAAGGGGTGTTGAACATCCTAAGAAGGGATAAAGGCTGATGTACGGGATAAAATGAGCCTACACAAATGCTAAGGGAGTGGACACTAAAGTGAATGCAAGAATGTATGTGAAAATGAAAGTGGTACAATTTTATGCCATTATAATTCCATATTACAACTATGGTAATTGTGATATGTTTTTTTTAAGGTGATCATATAAGAATGTGAAATAAGTGGTTGTTGAGAAACTTACTATTACCCAAATTTTCACCAATGACTCAATCAGGTAGAGCCCATTGAGAAAGAAGAAAGAAAATGGTACATTTTTAACCTCCCTATGTTGCATTCATTTATACAAATGAAATAACTTGAGAGACCACAACTATAGATCATCACATTTATATAGATGCATGAAACATAAGAAGATTTTTCCAAAATTTTCTTTTGAAAAAGTTATTTTATTGAACGAAATATTCATTTAACTCACACAAGCTGTGAGTTTAACTATTACTAGCTTATTCAATACATATCAAAATTAACATGTACATGAATAAGCAAATGAATATAAAAGAATAACATGTAGGGAGGGTAACCAGTCATTTCTTGTGAATGATTGGTTATTTGTCGAGTCTTCTTAGATAACTATCGTTCAATTGTTCTACTTTGTTCCTAGCTCCTTAAGGTTCCTATTTCCTGCAATTAATTAGAAAATGTGTTAGAGCAGTGCTCTAAGCTATGACAAGTTATACACCATACATGTTCATTTACCCATACATGTATAAGTTAGTCCTGATATGCATTCAATCAACATGTGCATTACAAGTGTCCCAGAAAACCATTAAAATTGTCAAACACACTTGAAATGCACATATGTTTTTCTAATCTATTTGCTTCATGTCTAGCTACAGGTGCATCTATGAGTTAAATTAAAAATGAGTGGTGGAAATGTGGCTCCCACAAGGGTTGAGCCCAAATCATATGCACAATATTTTAGGTACTTGATTCATTCAAAATAGATTACTATGTTAGGAATTTTATTAACAATAGTTTTTGAGATGCAAACTGAAAGTACAATATATAGTGATAGTTGTCCAAAATGGCTATGGTTTTGAATAATGCATAATATAAACAAAGTGTGATAGGGAAAATTGTTTTTATGAGAAAAGCATATTGATAGAACACAAGATGTCATTATGACCTTGCATACAAGAGAAATTTGCATCTTTGATCATAGAGTGTTGTAGCTGGTAAAATGGTTATTCAAACCATACAATCATAGAGCATGATAAAGGAGAAAGATAATTTGTGCAATGCAAGCTATAGGAGCAGTTCCATATAGTGCTCAATATTTTTTAGCTATAAAGACAACACAAATACATTGATGCAAATAAGTAATTAAATGAATTATTGAAGTAGTGAAGGTTTGGTCACAGTTTGTTTCTAGAATAGAGAATTTGTAACATCATAACTATGCCAAAATGTAGAAGACTATACATGGATTGATCTTCATAGTATAGTCCTTCTGAATTATATGAAACAACCTTATTCAAGTAGATTGATGCCACTTAATGCAAATACAGGTTATGAGAAACAAGTATTCCTTCAAAGGAAAACAATCACTTATTATTCATTAAGCAGGTCTTAATGTTTAAGACTTTCACATTCCTCCTATAAATAGATTCACCAATAGATTTAGTAAAGCAGTAAGATCTCGGTGAGGGTTGTATTTATCAACATGGATTTCCTTCCTGAAGTTCATTTCAACACAAGAACATATCTAACTATGAAAACATGTTTTTGCACCGAAACAAAGGTTATAGTTGCTAGAATTGCTTAATAGTGACATGATAGTCCTTTTTTCATTTGGTGTCGGGAGATAATGGCAATGGCTCATGGTTGTGCAAGTCAGCGAAAAGAGGTGCCATCAAGGAGTAGTATTATGAGAGAAATTAAGTATATGCAATGGTCTTGATCACAATAAAACAAAAGCTATGAACTTCAAGGAAACATGAACGAAAACATTTTCAAGTGTTACAGTGGTTGAGATAGCTCATATTTCAACTTTTCATTTTTTTGGAGTCTCATTCATTTTATAATCTTGCACAATTTTATCATGGAAAAGGAGATTTTGATATTTATTGGTAGGTAGATACATAGCCATGTAGAAAAATGAAATTACCATGTATTTTAAGGATCATAAAAAAAAATCATGTGGTTGAGCCAAGTATACCTTGAAGAGGAAATCTCGTGAGTTTTGTTACAAAGAAAGTTTTTGTATTTTATAAAAACTTGTGTATTTTTCTAGAAAATGAAGTTTAAAAATCACTACAACCAACCATCTATATTAAGGAAGATACAACCAACCATCTATATTAAGGAAGATACAACCAGCCATCTATATTAAGGAAGATAAGGAGAAAGTGTGAATACATAGAAACCCTCATGGGTTTTAGTCAAAAACTTTATATAATGAGTAGGAAAAGGGAATTTTTTTGAGAAACTATAAAATATATAAGACCTTGTGCAAAACCGTTCCAGAAGCTTTGCGACATAGTAGTCAGAAGAGGAAAATTAATAGAGAATGGAACCCATGGAACAAATAAAGGAAAAATCAAGAAAAACACAGAGAAAAACAAGGAAAGCTACATGTAGCCACAACCATGAAGAGTCTCAAAACTCTAGAATGGTAAAAATACATTAGTTTCAAATATATGAACATAGTGTCATTTGTATTGAAAAAACACACAAAACATGGCATCATAGAAATCAAAATGCTTATATTTTCTAGAAATTGACTGAAAGAAATGTGGAAGCCATGGCCTAGAAGGAAGATAAAATAGAGTATGAAATATTTTTTTTATACAAGAATATTTGATCTCGAGCATTTTTTTAAACTTTAGAAAATGAATAAAAAGGAAGTAAAAGTGTGACAGAGAACCATGAGAGCTTACTCAAGTTTGTTGGTTGTTTCTTCATAAGACTCCTCATGTAATCTCCAAATACAAAGAAACCCTATAGCAGCGCTTGGAAATCTCCAAAAGGCTCAATAGTCTCAAATGAAATGCTTTGCATTTTTTTTACATCATTTTGTTTTAGGGTTTCTTTGCCTTAGACTTGCTAATGGTATTTCTCTTTCCATTTTTTTTTAAGAAAAATACATAAAGACTAATGTGCATCGAGGGCTAAGACTTTAATCTTATGCATGCCTTAGGTTTTAAACAAAATTATCTATGCCTTTATTCTTTATGTGTTATTAAGCAAATTAAGTTTTATGACTTTTTTATTACCTTTGATCATGTAAAAAACTGGAATTGTAGCTTCTTTCATCTTTGCATTTAAACTGAAATGTTAAATTTTTTGACTTAATGATACCTTTATAAATCATTTAAGTCATAATGTTATTCAAAATGAAAAAGGTAAGATACATGTTTATATTCCTTGAGTTTTTGGGCCTTTATGAGTATTGTTAGAGATTTAATACTTTCACAAGCATCGAGGGAGGATGGATTTAGTTTGCAAACACTTGGAGGAGAAATAGGAGCATTTATTTACTTTGGAGACAAGATTGGAGCTTTTGAAGGGTTGTTTGTGTAGTCATCATGTTGAAGCTAGTCAAATTTGACTTTTTCCACCTTTTTGAGCATTTTTGGATGAGATTTAGGGACTATATTTTAGGCCTTATTGTTTTATCTGAATTCATGAAGTTTCTAGAACCTTGTTTTGTGGGGTAATTGAAGTGTTGGCTACTTAGGCATACTTTGTAATTCATTATTGAGTTAGTTCTTGAGTTATATTTTTCTGCCTTGTGACTTTTATAGTCCTTTGTCAGATTTTACATATTTTGTAATTCATTTTTCTTTACTTGAATTCAAAAAAGTCCTTAGATATCAACATTTGAAGATTTTTTGCCTTCTTATTCTTGCAGAGTTGTGTGTTATTACGGTGATTGATCAAATCAATTGTGAGGTATGTTGACCTCCTTGTTATTTTGTCTCATTTCTCACCTTTTTTGGAAATTTTTCTTTTATGTAGGTTGGAAACTGTGCTAAGGAATTGAGCTTAACTTTTAGATTGTGAAAATTATCTTTTGTTTATGAAAGTTATAGTCAGTTTAAGCATCTTTTCTGAAATATTTATGCATAAAATTTACTGAAATAGATTGTGTAATTGTTCTGTTTCATTTCTTTGAGAAGCTAGTGACTGACCTATGAAATTTTAGGTTTTTACTAGTTAGGTGCATCACCATAGAGATACCATTTACCAGTATTAGCTTTAATCATTTTCATTAGTAATCCTTCTCCCTTTTCCTTACAAAAAAATCAATAGTTAGGTGATAATACATAGGAAGCTAGCCTTCTCCAGAGGTTCTTTTCCATCTTTTGGTGACCCACAACCTAGAAAAGTTCCCATGTTCCTCTGAAGTATCAAGTTATGCAACTTAATAATAGTGCAACTTTACTAGATAACAATTTTGGCATGCTCGGTGAGATGACTTCCTCATCATTTTTTTGGTTTGGTATGTAACTAGCAAGTTTTAGACCTTATAGAGGTTGTTTTTACATACTTAGCGACTCGGTAAAGTGAAAGAACAACAAAAGTAGTTTTGCCATAGCTTATGAGAAGGGTACAAACCAGAAGTTCCAGAGAATTTGAATTTTTGCAGTTGTCACCACCTAGAAGACAAGGCAGAGTAGTGAAAAGAGTACCTCCTTCCAAGAGGGTCTAGTCTACACTACCTGGTGTTAGGCTAGAATTAGTGTTTTCACCACCAAGGAGGAGAGGAAGACCATCCAAAAAATAGAGTGAGAATCATTCTACCTCACCAATCCTTAGAACAACAATATCACCTTCAGGCAATCCAACTGCATTCATTATTTTCTCAGGTTTTGTTTTCTCTTTTTTAAATCCTATTGTTTCTAGAAGTTTAGCAGATACTGTTTAGAGTCCAATTTTTCAGCCACCTCCAATGGCTGCTAGAAACTAGCCCTTTGTGCCATTTAATGGAGGTTGTCAATAAAATTTGGCACAACATAATGCCATACTAGTGGTAGCTTTAAAGAGCTTACCAATCTTCACTAGTGAGGGCCAAACAACTCCAATTGAACACATAAGAGATGTTGCTTCCTTATGTGGTGTTCATCATATTACACAAGATGATTTACTTGTAAGGCTACTTGCAACATCATTCAAAGGAAGAGCATTACAGTGGTTCAAAAATCTTGGAGTAGGTTCTATTGCAACATTGGATGGGTTGGGTGATAAGTTACATAAACATTTTTAGGATAGATATGATAATTTGTCATTATTGGAGCAACTAACTACAATAAAGAGAGCTCCTTAGGAGTTAATGAATGATTTCAACTTTAGATTTCAGAGGAATTGGGATAGAATCACTGCAACAGTGAGACCGCCTCTAGAATATGTTTTTTCTATATTATTTGAAAGCTCTTAACACTGATATAGCTGTTATGATACAATCAATGGGAGGAGTTTCTCTACTAGATGCATTTGAGATAGCAATTAGAGTAGAAAATTGCTTAATTTAGGTAGGAAAGATTGCTTCCAGGCCACCAATGCCTATCTTTCCAGAAATACAGCCAAATACGCCACTTCAAATTCCACCATTTGCACCATTACCTATTGTACCAACTTTACCAACTGTTGGTAAACAAGAATCTATCGTACCAGCACAGTCTTAGGAATTGAAGGAGATAAAAGAAAATCAACAAAAAATTGAAAGTATTTTATAGAATTTTGGGAATAAATTGGTTAATTTGGAGAAGTAGCAGTCATATAACTGACCTACAAATCAGCCTTTTCAAGGTAATAGGCAGTAGTACCAAGGAAATTTCCAAGGTCCAAGATAGAATGTGAATCAAAAGGCCTTTTCAGGCATATAATCCAACACCTGTTAGTGCAGCTAGGGACCTTGTCCTTGTTTAGAATAACCTGACTGCTGATTATGAGTGGTGTTATCCATGCAACCAACCACATAATTAGGCCACATGTTCCAATGGAGTTATAAGTCAAGCACTTATGGTACTGAATGCTTCAAGTTCACAACAGAATGTACTCAATGATGTACTTCCACAACAATAGGATCAACTTACGAATGAAACTTCTTTACTTAACTGGCAGGGTGAAGAATTTTATGGATTGAATGTAGATAATTCTCCAGTTGCAAAAATATAGGAGAAAATAAAAGAGCCTTTGAAATTAAACAAGCAGTTGATAAAGGAAAAGCAACAATTGCAGGACCATCTACATCACAAGTTCCTTGTATTTTACAGAGAAATTAGCAAGTTGCTGCTAAGGAGAAGCCACGCCTGTAAGCCTATCATGCTGGTGTAAAGGTACATCAAAAAGAAAATCCAGCTGTTCCTTTCAATATAATTGATAATATGAAAAATTTAAATGTAACGATGTCTATGTGGGGCTCATTAGCTATTCTAGGACAAAAAGGCATGTTACAGTCAACTTTATCAAATCTAAAAGTGTCTGATGAGTCTCCAATAGGTCAAGTTAGAGCTATGTTTACAAATGATCCTTAAGAAAAAGATAAACAACCCAACAAAGAAATAGGTAAGGATATTAAACCAACTTTTTTTTGTGTCTATAATCATGGGTGATAAGTTAGTTCACAACTATATGGTAGATAGTGGAGCTAGTAGCTCTATAATGCCAAAGTAGATTGCTGACAAACTGAGACTAAAATATCAGCCTTTAGAGAAAGGAGTAATTTAGTTAGATGGTACCTCTGTTAATACTTTAGATGTTATAAAAGGCTTGATTCTTACTCTTCATGCTTGTCTAAACTTTTCAGCTCCCGAAGACATATGTGTCATAGATCTCCCACCTTTCTTTTCCTTGTGTCTCTCAAGAGACTTTTCAACTAAGATAGGAAGTTATGTGTCAGTTGATTGGTAACATATGCTATTTAGAACAAGATATGGAACCAAAGTTACCATTAAATCTGAAAATTTGGCCAAAGATCACATCGAGCCATATAATCTAAGTGTTTTCAATGTTGTCCCAACTACTGTAGACACAAATTGTGTCATTTTTACTGATAGTGAGCTTGCTGCTACTCAAGAGTTGCAAGTATAAAGTGTTCCTGATGTACTATTACATGAATGGGCAGCAAAAAATGTGTTGGACAGTCTTGAAAACCTTATTCAAGATGTTGGTATGGAAATCATGTGATGCTTGAACTTGATACAAAGGTTCCAAACCTCAAAAAGAGTGCAAATTAGTTGTTTTTGCAGCAAAATGAGTTGTGGGAGATGTTTTTTGATGGTTCTAGAATCAAGAATGGAGCAGGTGGAGGTGCAATGCTTGTTTCTCCATAGGGTGATAGGTATTTTTCAGCTTTCCATTTTTCTTTTGTATGCTCAAATAATATTGTTGAGTATGAGGGACTTATTCAAGGTCTTGAATGGGCAAGGAAAAGAGGAATTAAATTTTTGAAAGTCTATGGAGATAGTACGTTAATAGTAAATTAGGTTAGAGGCCTGAGTGTTACAAAAAATGATGGCTTAAATTCCTACATAAATAGAGTGTGGGACCTAATCGAAGAATTTAATGCATTTAACTTGGTTTCAATTCCTAGAAGTCAGAATAAGCATGTTGACAGACTTGCAACAATTGGAGCACAATTTGATATCCTAAATGATATCAAAAAGGAAAAAATACAATAGTATGTCAAAGTTGTAATCAGGCCACCAATTTCTGACAACAACATCAATTGGCAGGTTTTTGAAAGTGACGAGAAAATTTTAGCTTTTTTGCTTGAGGAAGATCAATTTTCCATAGAAAATCAAGATAAACTTAAGCAACAGTATGAAGATCAGATTATATAGCTGAGGAAAAACAAACTTCCCAAAGGTTTGTTTACCTTGGAGTCTATATTCAACATTGATGATCAACTTAAGAAAATTAAGGTCAGCATTCAAGTGAAAGAAGACCATTATCAAGAAGTTGAAATTTTTAAAGGTAAGCTTCTTAAGTTAGGAAAAAAATATTCAGTTGAAGATAGAAAAGCTTTCATTGCTTTATGCCAAGAGTATCATGATGTTTTTCCTTGGCAATATTTTGATTTAAAAGGGTTTGACCCTCATATTACACAACATACTATTGAGTTAGAACCTGGTGCCAAGCTTGTTAGACAAAAACAAAGACCTTTGAACCCAAAGCTTGAACCTTTAATGATCAAAGAGATGACCAAGTTAGTTAAGGGGGGTATTGTATTTTTGATTAAACACACATCCTAAGTTTCTAACCTTGTTTCGGTTAGAAAGAAGAATGGGTATATAAGATTATGTGTAGATTTTAAAGATCTTAACAGAGCATCTTTAAAAGACCATTACCCCTTACCCTCAATGAAATAGATTCTTCAAGCTGTTGCTGGTTTAGAAATATTTGAACTCTTCTGGATGGATATTTTGGTTATAACCAAATCTTAGTCAAAGAAGAGGATCAATATAAAAAAAAATTTACAACAAAGTGGGGCACTATGGCCTACAAGAGAATACCTCTTAGCTTATCTAATGCTGGTGCCAGCTTTCAGCGAGCCATGGATATGGCATTTCAAAGTTTGATTCATAAATTTCTAGTTGTTTATCTAGATGATGTAATTGTATATTCCAAAAATGTAGATGAACACTTGTCACATCTCAAGAATTTTTTTGGAAAATGCAGAGAGTATGGAATATCTCTCAATTCAAAAAGGGTATATTTATTATGCATGAGGAAAACTGTTAGGTCACATACTGTCAAAATAAGGAATTACCATTGACCCTAAAAGAGTCAAAGCCATTCTTGAACTACCATTACCCAATCACAAGAAATTATTGCAGAGAGATTTAGGTAGAATAAACTTTTTTCTTGGCAATATTTTGATTTAAAAGGGTTTGACCCTCATATTACACAACATACTATTGAGTTAGAACCTGGTGCCAAGCTTGTTAGACAAAAAAAAAGACCTTTTAACCCAAAGCTTGAACCTTTAATGATCAAAGAGATGACCAAGTTAGTTAAGGGGGGTATTGTATTTTTGATTAAACACACATCCTAGGTTTCTAACCTTGTTCCGGTTAGAAAGAAGAATGGGTATATAAGATAATGTGTAGATTTTAAAGGTCTTAACAGAGCGTCTTTAAAAGAAAATTATCCCTTACCCTCAATGGAAAAAATTCTTCAAGCTGTTGCTGGTTTAGAAAGACTTGAACTCTTCTGGATGGATATTTTGGTTATAACCAAATCTTAGTGAAAGAAGAGGATCAATATAAAACAAAATTTACAACAAAGTGGGGCACTATGGCCTACAAGAGAATACCTTTTAGCTTATCTAATGTTGGTGCCAGCTTTCAGCGGGCCATGGATATGGCATTTCAAAGTTTGATTCATAAATTTCTAGTTGTTTATCTAGATGGTTTAATTGTATATTCCAAAAATGTAGATGAACACTTGTCACATCTCAAGATTTTTTTTGGAAAATGTAGAGAGTATGGAATATCTCTCAATTCAAAAAGGGTATATTTTTTGTGCATGAGGAAAACTATTAGGTCACATACTGTCAAAATAAGGAATTACCATTGACCCTGAAAGAGTCAAAGCCATTCTTGAACTACCATTACTCAATCACAAGAAATGATTGCAGAGAGATTTAGGTAGAATAAACTTTTTTCTTGGAAATATTTTGATTTAAAAGGATTTGACCCTCATATTACACAACATACTATTGAGTTAGAACCTGGTGCCAAGCTTGTTAGACAGAAACAAAGACCTTTGAACCCAAATCTTGAACATTTAATGATCAAAGAGATGACCAAGTTAGTTAAGGGGGGTATTGTATTTTTGATTAAACACACATCCTAGGTTTCTAACCTTGTTCCGGTTAGAAAGAAGAATGGGGATATAAGATTATGTGTAGATTTTAAAGATCTTAACAGACGTCTTTAAAAGACCATTACCCCTTACCCTCAATGGAACAGATTCTTCAAGTTGTTGCTGGTTTAGAAAGATTTGAACTCTTATGGATGGATATTTTGGTTATAACCAAATCTTAGTGAAAGAAGAGGATCAATATAAAAAAAATTTTACAACAAAGTGGGGCACTATGGCCTACAAGAGAATACCTTTTAGCTTATCTAATGCTGGTGCCAGCTTTCAGCGGGCCATGGATATGGCATTTCAAAGTTTGATTCATAAATTTCTAGTTGTTTATCTAGATGATGTAATTGTATATTCCAAAAATGTAGATGAACATTTGTCACATCTCAAGAATTTTTTTGGAAAAATGCAGAGTATGGAATATCTCTCAATTCAAAAAGGGTATATTTATTGTGCATGAGGAAAACTGTTAGGTCACATACTGTCAAAAGAAGGAATTACCATTGACCCTGAAAGAGTCAAAGCCATTCTTGAACTACCATTACCCAATCACAAGAAATTATTGCAGAGAGATTTAGGTAGAATCAACTTTTTGAGGAGATTCATACCTAATGTTGCAAACTTATTATAGCCTTTGACTGCAATGCTTAAAAATAATACAGTTTTCAATTGGACTAGAGAATCCAAACATAGTTTTGAAGAAATCAAGGAAGCTTTAGCATCAGCCCCAACACTGGTAAATCCAAATTTCTCTAAAGACTTCATTTTATATGCTTTTGGTAGTATTAGCTCAATTTCTACTATGCTAGTTCAGAGAAATAATGATAATTTAGAACAACCAATAGCTTTCTTTAGTCAAGGACTTGCTGATTATGAAGAGAAATACACATTTGTTGAGAAACATGTTCTCACTATGAATAGAAGCTTAAAGAATTTTAAACCTCTAATTTCCAACAACAAGATTCATCTTTTAGTTACACACTCGAGTGTTAAATAATTTCTTTTGAACAAAGATTTGAGTGAGAAAAGAGCAGGGTGGATCAAAAAAAATACTGGAGTTTGATGTTGACATCAAGATCACAAAACTTGTTAGAGGTAGAGGACTTTGTGAGCAACTTGTCTCAACCTCTAAAAATGCACAAAAATCAAAAATAGGTACTATTTTAGTCAAAGATAATGAACTTCAGAATGCTATTCCTGCATTAGCAGTAAGTTGGATTCAAGAAATGACCCATTTCCTTCAAACTGGTGAGTGTCCACTAGGACTAGACAAATCAAAACAAAGATACTATAGGTTACAATCAATTCCATATGTCTTCATTGACAATATTCTTTTCAAGAAATACTTGAATGGTGTCTTATTAAGGTGTATTGATATCAATCAAATAGAAAAAGTGCTTCATGAGTTCCATGATGGAACTATAGGGAGTCACTTTTCCCCGAGGACAACTTTCTTGAAAATCATGAGAGCTGGCTATTATTGGCCCAACTTATTTAAGGATGCCCATGCTTGGGCAAGAAAGTGTGTTAAGTGTTCTCTTTTGGCAGGAAAGGAGAAGATGTCTACTATGCCTCTACATCCAATTCAGGTAGAACAACCCTTCATGAGATGGGGCATTAAATTTATTCGGCCAATTAATCCACCTTCTAGTGTTGGTCACAAGTGGGTGCTTACATCCACAGACTATTTTACATGCTGGATATAGGCAGTAGTTTTGAAAGATGATAATGAATCTTCTGTTCTGAGCTTTTATGAGGATATAGTCACCAAGTTTGGAGTTCCTGACTCCATTATTTCAGATAATGCTCTTTCATTTTTAGGATTAAGAGTTACAGATTGGGTTGTTAATCATGGAATTCATTTGAATACCTCCTCAAATTATTACCCACAGGGTAATGGTTTAGCTAAAAGTATAAATAAAAATCTGATCAAAATCATTAAGAGAACCATGGAGGAGAATCAAAGAATTTGGCACTCTAAATTGAAATCTTCACTTTGGGTAGATAGAATTACCCCTAAGAGGTCAATTGGTAATTCACCATATGTACTTGTTTATGGAAAAGAGGCTAGATTACCTCTACTTGTAGGCTGCCAGCTCTAGACATTGTTCACTAGTTGGAGATGTTTGAAGAATAGGACCCAATGTCTGTTAGATATGAAGAGCTCATGGAGCTTGAAGACACAAGAGAAAGCAACTAAAACTTTGGAGTATCATCAACTCCAAACAAAGAAAAAATTTGATAAGAAAGCTACAGCCAAAGTTTTCAAGGAAGGTGATATTGTTCTCAAGTGGGATGTACTGAAAAGTGGACCAAGAAAGCATACAAAATTTGACCATTTTTGGACAGGCCCATTTATGATCATCAAATGCAAGGAGCATAACACATTCTAGCTATCAAACATGGATGGAGAAATGTTACCAATCCCATTTAATGGGATTCACTTCAAACACTATTTTGAGGCATGACTTACCATTGTACATATTAGGTTAGGTTTATGATTTCAATAAAGTGTTGTTGCACTATAGTTTAGCTGAAAATTTCATTCCCTAAGTGTTGTTCCAACACAATTAAGGAGTTTCCATTCAGTAGTTTTCCTCTTTTCAATAAGTTTCCAAGTGACCTATTTTGTTTCAATGATTCTCAAATGAGTTATAGCTATTTTCAAAATCACTTTAGGTCAGCTTCTAGGTTTACTAAGTGACTCCATTCCCAATGAACAAGTCTAGGTTATTGGTTTACATGTTTAGTAGGCAAACATCCAGCTGATGTTGCCAAAAAAATTACCTAGATTTTCACCCATGGCTTAATCAGGTAGAGCCCATTGAGAAAGAAGAAAGAAAATGGTACATTTTTAACCTCCCTATGTTACATTCATTTATACAAATGAAATAACTCAAGAGACCACAACTACAGATCATCGCATTTATATAGATGCATGAAACATAAGAAGATTTTTTACAAAAAAATATTTTGAAAAGTTATTTTATTGAACGAAATATTCAGTTAACTCACACAAGCTGTGAGTTTAACTGTTACTAGCTTATTCAATACAAATAAAAATTAGCATGTACATGAATAAGTAAATGAATATAAAAGAATAACATATAGGGAGGGTAACTAGTCATTTCCTGTGAATGACTAGTTATTTCTCGAGTCTTCTTGGCTAGTTGTCGTTTAGTTGTCCTGGTCTGTTCCTAGCTCCTTAAGGTTCTTGTTTCCTACAATTAATCAAAAAATGTGTTAGAGCAGCGCTCTAAGAAATGAAAAGTTGCACACCATACATGTTCATTTACCCATACATGTATAAGTTAGTCCTAATCTACATTCAATAAACATGTGCATTACAAGTTTCCCAAAAAGCCATTGAAATTGTCAAACACACTTGAAATGCACATATGTTTTTCTAATCTATTTGTTTCATGTGCAACCATAGGTGTAGATATGACTCAAATTAAAAATGAGTGGTGGAAATGTGGCTCCCACAAGGGTTGAGCCCAAATCATATGCACAATCTTTTAGGTACTTGGTGCATTCAAAATAGATTGCTATGTCAAGAATCTTATTAACAGTAGTTTTTGAGATGTAAATTGAAAGTACAATATACAGTGACAGTAGTCCAAAATGGCTATGGTTTTGAATAATACATAATATAAACAAAGTGTGATAGGGAATTTTTTATTTATGAGAAAAGCATATTGATACAACACAAGATGTCATTATGACCTTGCATACAAGATAACTTTTCATCTTTGACCATAGAGTGTTGTAGCTGGTAAAATGGTTATTCAAACCATACAATCATAGAGCATGATAAATGATAAATATAGTTTCTGCAATGCAAGCTATAGGGGAAGTTCCATATAGTGCCCGATATTTTTCAGCTATAAAGACAACATAAATACATTGATGCAAATAAGTAATTAAATGCATTATTGAAGTAGTGAAGGTTTGATCATAGTTTGTTTCCAAAACAGAGCATTTGTAACAACTTCATAACTATGCCAAAATGTAGAAGACTATAAATGAATGTTCTTCACAATATAGTCCTTATGAATTATATGAAATGACCTTATTCAAGTAGATTGATGCCACTTAATGCAAATAAAGGTTATGAGAAAAAAGTATTACTACAAAGGAAAACAATCTCTTATTATTCATTAAGCAGGTCTTAATGTTTAAGACTTTCACATTCCTCCTATAAATAGATTCACCAACAAATTTAGTAAAGCAGTAAGATCTCGGTGAGGGTTGTATTTATCAACATGGATTTCCTTCCTGAGGTTCATTTAAAAACAAGGAAAAATCTTAGTATGAAAACATGTTTTTGCACGAAAATAGGTTATAGTTGCTAGAATTGCTTAATAGTGACATGACAGTCTATTTTTCATCTAGTGTTGAGAGATAATGGCAATGGCTCATGGTTGTGCAAGTTACCAAAAAAATGTGCCATCAAGGAGTAGTATTATGAGAGAAATTAAGTATATGCAATGGTCTTAATCACAATAAAACAAAAGCTATGTACTTCAAGGAAACATGAAGGACATCATTTTCAAGTGTTACTGTGGTTGAGATAGCTTATGTTTGAATTTTTCATCTTTTTCTAGAGTCTCATTCATTTTATAATCTTGCACAATTTTATCATAGTAAATGAGATTTTGACATTTATTGGAAGGTAGATACACAGCCATGTAGAAAAATGGAATTACCCATGTGTTTTAAGGATCATAAAAAAAAAATCATGTGGTCGAGCCAATGATACCTGGAAGAGGAAATCTCGTGAGTTTTGTTACAAAGCAAGTTTTTGTATTTTATAGAAACTTGCGTATTTTTCTAGAAAATGAAGTTTAAAACTCACTGCAACTAGCCATTTATATTAAGGAAGATACAACCAACCATCTATATTAAGGAAAATATAGCTAGTCATCTATATTAAGCAAGATAAGGAGAAAGTGTGAATACATAGACATCCTCATGGGTTTTAGTCAAAAACTTTACATAATGAGCAGGAAAAGGGAAATTTTCTGAGAAACTATGAAATATATAAGACCTTGTGCAAAACCATTCCAGAAGCTTTGCTACATAGCAGTCAGAAGTGGAAAATCAATAAAGAATGGAACCTGTGGCCACACATAAAGGAAAAATCAAGAATAACACAAAGAGAAACAAGAAAAGCTACATGTAGCCACAACCATGAGGAGTCTCAAAACTCTAGAATGGTAAAAATACATTGGTTTCAGAAATATGAATAGAGTGTCATTTGTATTGAAAAAACAAACAAAACATGGCATCATAGAAATCAAAATGCTTATATTTTCCAGAAATTGACTGAAAGAAATGTGGAAGCCACAACCTGGAAAGAATAGAAAATAGAGTATGGAATATTTTATTTTATACAAGAATATTTGATCTCGAGCATTTTTCTTTAACTTCAAAAAATGAATAAAAAGGAAGTAAAAGTGCGATAGAGCAACATGATAGCTTACTCAAGCTTGTTGGTTGTTTCTTCATAACTCTCCTGGTGCAATCTACAAATATAGAGAAACCCTATGGCGGCGCTTGGAAATCTCCAAAAGGCTCGATTGTCTCAAATTAAATGCTTTGCATTTATTTTACATCATTTTGTTTTAGGGTTTGTTTTCCCTAGACTTGCTAAAGGTATTTCTTTTTCCATTTTTTTTTAAGAAAAATACATAAAGACTAATGTGCATCGAGGGCTAAGACTTTAGTCTTATGCATGCCTTAGGTTTTAAAGAAACTTATCTATGCCTTTATTCTTTATGTGTTATTAAGAAAATTAATTCTTATGACTTTTTTATTACCTTTGATCATGTAAAAAATGGAACTATAGCCTCTTTCATCTTTGCATTTAAACTTAAATGTAAAACATTTTGACTTAATGATACCTTTATAAATCATTTAAGTCATAATGTTATTCAAAATGCAAAGGAAAGATACATGCTTTATGCCTTGAGTTTTTGGGCCTTTATGAGTATTGTTAGAGATTTAATACTTACGTGCAAGCATCTAGGGAGGATGGATTTAGTTTGCAAACATTTGGAGGAGAAATAGGAGCATTTATTTACTTTGGAGACAATATTAGAGCTTTTGAAGGGTTGTCTATGTAGTCATCATGTTGGATCTAGTCAACTTTGAATTTTTCCACCTTTTTGAGCATTTTTGGATGAGATTTAGGGACTATATTTTAGGCCTTATTGTTGCATATGAATTTATGAAGTTTCTAGAACCTTGTTTTGTGGGGAAATTGAAGTGTTGGCTACTTAGGCATACTTTGTAGCTCATTATTGAGTTAGCTCTTGAGTTTTATTTTTCTACCTTGTGACTTTTACAGTCCTTTGTTAGATTTTACATATTTTGTAACTCATATTTCTTTACTTGAATTCAGAAAAGTCCTTGGATATCAACATTTGAAGATTTTTTTCTTTCTTATTCTTGCAGATTTGTGTGTTATTAGGGTGATAGATCAAATCAATTGTGAGGTATTTTAACCTCCTTGTTATTTTATCTCATTTAATGCCTTTTCTACAAAGTTATCTTTTATGCAGGTTGGAAACTGTGCTAAGGAATTGTACTTAACTTTTAGATTATGAAAATTATCTTTCCTTTATGAAAGTTATAGTCATTTTAAGCCTCTTTACTAAAATATTTATGCATAAAATTTACTAAAATAGGTTGTGCAATTGTTCTGTTTCATTTCTTTGACAAGAAAGTGACTATCCTATGAAATTTTAGGTTTTTACAAGTTAGGTGCATCACCATAGAGATACTATTTACCAATATTAGCTTTAATCATTTTCATCAGTAATCCTTCTCCCTTTTCCTTACAAAAAAAATCAATAGTTAGGTGATAACACATAGGAAGCCGACCTTCTCTAGAGGTTCTTTTCCATCTTTAGGTGACCCACAACTTGGAAAAGTTCCCATTTTCCTCTGAAGTATCAAGTTCTGCAACTTGATATGGGTGCAACTTTACGAGATAACACTTACATGGGAAAAGCTATGCTTAACTTTACTATGTATGACGATTGACCTAATTTTTCTTGACTCAACTATTGTTAAGTGTTTTGTTGTAATTTCTCCATAAGATGATATATGTGTATTTTTATCGCTCTATCTTTTAACAATTCTAAAGATTTTTCCTAGTAGTTGTATGAAATGATTATTCTACTAATTTAATTTTCCATTAAAGTGTAGTATTATTTTTGTTTGAGGTAATTTAGTTTGTACTTGAGTATTTTATTGGAGTGGGATGAAATGAAACATTTGTTTCACATTAATATATTTTGAATATCCATTATTTTTGATATTGTTTCTCTAAAATTAAGTAGGAAGATTGATAAAAATATTTAGAGGTAGATAATATCATAGCCTCTTTGTTTGAAATTAGTGCCACCACGGTAGGGGGATCCTCAGAGAGAACAATCCAGACCATGCAACAAGAGTAACATAATGAAATCAACTTGGAATATGGAGGAAAATGTAGGTTAACACATTCTCTTTAATATAAATCTCAGTTACATCCAACCAACAACATTCGGGCTTACAAATTCAGCTCACAGGCCTGATCAAATATGCAACATTCTAAGATGCTCTTATATGTGAGATGATCTCTTACAATTTGGATCAATCTTAATCCACTTAATCCAAAATAATAATTCTATTACCTATTCTAATGATCTATTACAAGCTTTATACTATATCTGTGGTTTTGGAAACATCCGCGTTAGCCAAAGATCATTACATTTTCCAATGAAAGAAAATATAATGGGCACATGAACAAGTTAGCTTAAAATTTGAATTACTCCATCAACAAGTGCATAAGATGAAGTGTGGACCTATAATGAAGGTTGGGGAAACTCCAAGGAACCATTAAAACCACACTGTTAAGACCCACAAGTCACTGGAATGATCCACAATTGATCAGATTAGCCACTAGGCTTGAAAACTATTTCGGTGCTGGAACAAGAAATTGCCATGAAATCCGGAATCGATAACTTGTCAAAAAATGATCCAATCATGCTCAAATATTGGAATAAGTAAAATGAACATGTAGACTATGTACTCCAAGATCCATAGGGTCTAGTGAGAAAATATGAAGAACCCACCAACTTGAACTAAGAAAGAACAAAACAAAAACAAAACTGAAAGGTAAATATTTTTCGTTGATGCAAGATTTTCAAGAACCAAGGATGCTCCTGTATATGACATCCAAGGTTAAAGAAAAGTGAGTCCCTCACTTAGCTGGGGCCAAAGGATAACCAAGATGGTCTACCTCATTGTGAGAAATCCATGAAGAATCCTCCACTAGTATACTTTTCCATTTCACAAGATACTCCTTATACTGTCTTCCATGAGTCTTTCTCCCATCTATGATATCCAAAATCTCCTCAATCTCATCTAATTGTTGTTTAGGAAACTAATTCTCCAATTCTACTATACTGTCCTCACTAAATTATGTTTCATAATATTGATGTAGGTCTGTTATGTTGAATATAGGCGATATACCTATACCTTCCAGTAACTCCACTTCATATGCATTTCTTGAATCAAACTTCGTCAAGATCCTACAAGGTCCAAACTTCCTCATCTTCAACTTGTTGTATGTCCCAACTGGAAATATTTCCTTCCTCAAATATGCCATCACTTCATCTCCAACTTCAAACTCCTTATGTATCCTCTTCTCATCTGCCTTTCCCTTATACTTCTGGTTCATGTCTTCCAATTCTTGTTTCACTTGAGTATGTACTTTCTTCATATGCTTTGCAAATTATTTTTCTTTTGTACTCCTTTTACCTTCCATACTAATGTCTCTCAACTCTGATGTACCTCTAGTATGAACTCCAGTAACAATCTCAAATGGTGTCTTTATAATACTCCTATTCACTAAATTATTGTATGCAAATTCTGCTTGTGCAAGGACTAAATCCCAACTTCCGGTCTTCTCTCCAACCAAAAATCTTAGCAAATTCCCCAAGCTCTTGTTCACTACTTCTTTTTTCCATCAATCTATGGGTAAAATGTAGAACTGAACTTCAAATCTGTCTTCAACTTCTTCCAAAGTGTTCTCCAAAACTAACCAACAAACTTTACATCTCCGTCTGAAACAATACTCCTAGGTAATCCATGCAATCTGACCACTTCTTTGAAAAACAAGTCTGCTACATGTAATGCATCTATTGTCTTCCTACAAGGTATGAAATGTGCCATCTTAGAAAATCTGTCTACCACCACAAATACAAAATCATTACCTCTTTGTGTCTTTGGTAATCCAAGTATGAAATCCATACTGATATCCTCCCAAGGTATTTCTAGAATTGTTAAAGGCTTATAGAATCCAACATTCTGACTATTCCCCTTTGCAACTTGACAAAACTCTACAACTCTGTACAAATATTTTGACATCCTTGTGAATCTGTGGCCAAAAATAATTTTCACTCACCAATGCTATTGTCTTATCAATCGCAAAGTGTCGTACCAATCCTCCACTATGCTTTTGTCTCACCAAGTTTTCCCTCATTGAACTCTAGGGTATACACAACTGATTACCTCTGAACAACATATCCTCTTGAATGAAATAATCCAACCACTGGCTTTTATCCTCAAAAACTAGTTCCTTACAAGCTTTCCAAGGTTCTACAAAATATGGGTCTTCCTCATACAAATTATTCAACTCATCAAAGCCTAGTACTCCACTCTCATCTCAGTCAGCAAATTCCTTCTCCTAATCAACGCATCAACAACTCTATTTGACTTTCCACTTCTATGCTTCAAAACAAAAGTATAGCTCTGCAAGAATTCTACCCATCTCATGTGTCTCTGATTCAACTTACCCCGGCTGTTCAAATATTGCAATGCCTGATGATATTTATACAACACAAAATCCTTAGGAAATAGATAATGTCTCCACTTCTTCAAGGCTTGAAAAATGGCATAAAATTCCTAATCATATACTAAATATCTTTTCCTAGCATCATTCAATTTGTCACTGAAATAAGCTACATGTCTTCCTTCTTGACTCAACAATACTCCAATTGCATCATAGTCTACTTGAAATACCTTGTTGAAATCCGGTAGAGCTAACACAGGCTGTTCATTCACCTTCTACTTCAATAGTTCAAAACTTCGATCTACTCTAGATGTCCATCTAAAATATTTTCTATCTCCTCTCATTGTTTCTATCATGGGGCTACAAATAGAACTGAAGTTCCTAATGAAATTTTGGTAGAAACTAGCCAATCCATGAAATGATCTTACCTCTCCAATAATTTTAGGTGTAGGCCACTCAACAATTTCTCTAACCTTCTCAAGATCCATCTTCAATCCTTCCAAAGATATCACAAATCCCAGATATACTAATTCCTCCTTCATGAATCTACACTTTTTAATGTTTATCAATAACTGCTCTTCTCTTAACCTTTGGAAAACCTGTATGATATGAAACAAATGTTCTTCTCTACTCTTATTGGAAATCAAGATGTCATCCAAGTACAGAATCACAAACATACCCAAGAATTTCTTCAATACCTCATTCATCAACCTCAAGAAAGTACTCAGTGCATTTGTCAATCCAAAAGGCATCACCAACCACTTGTACAATCCCTCATTTGTCTTAAATGCTATTTTACACTTGTATCCTCTAATTCTAATATGGTGATATCCACTCTTAAAATCTAGCTTTGTAAAGTATCTGTCTCAACTCAAACAATCCATAATTTCATCCATCTGGGGTATAGGAAATCTATACTTCACCATGATCTTGTCTATGGATATTGAATCTTTACTCATTCTCCATTCTCCATCATTCTTAGGTGCCAACACAGTAGGTACTACACAAGGGCTTAATATTTCTCTATTCAAACCTTTCCTAATTATTGCACTTGTCTATTCAACTCTTCATTCTCTGTAGGTGTCATATCATGTGCTTCTTTATTAGGAAAACTAGCTCCACGAATAAGATCCATGCAATGACTAATACTCCTCACATGTGGTAATCCATCAGGTATGTTATCTGAAATGATCTCCTCATATTCTATCAGCAACTCATTTATCTCTTCCGAGTGTTCTTCCAAAAGCTTCAAGTCTTCTACCTTCTTAGGAATTAAGGCATAACACACATTCTCATGTCTTAATCCATCAAGGAATCTTCTTCCATCAACCAGACAAAACCTAGCATTCGTACAAACCTCAATTGTAGGAACATCTTCCAAGGGAAACAAAATATGCTTCATCCCATTAGCAACAATGGTGTATATATTCTTCTTTCCATCGTGAATAGCTTGTCTATCATACTGCCAAGGCCTTCCCATAAAAATATGACATATATCCATAGGCATGATATCACACAAAAATTCATCGTGGTAATTTCCTATTTTCAATTTCACCAAACATTGTTCACTTACCAAAATATTATGCTCATCTTCTATCCATGCTATTTGATAGGGCTTTAGGTGTTTCAATATTTCCAACTTCAACTAAGTCACCATCTCTTCAGAAACCAAGTTCTCAAAACTTCCATTGTTAACAATAACCTTGCAACATTTACCAACTACCTTGCATCTAGTCTGAAACAAATTCTTCCTATGCAACGATTATTGCTCCAACTCACTCTGACATAGTACTCTTATGTTCGCCAACACTTCCCCTTCTTCCGGTTTGCTAGACGATCCAACATGATCCTCCTCAACAAAGGCTATTCTTCTGTTATTCTCTATCTTCCTACTCATCTCTCCCTAATTGCATTCAAATGCTCTATGTCCTTCACCACATTTATAACAAGCTCCTTTGAATAATATTTTCTCCTATCCTCTTTCATTTCTTCTATATCCTTCATTCTGGTAACCACCATATCCTCCTCTTTTGTAAGAGTTTCCATCACCTCTATGATATGCATTATCATTCTTACTAACCTCCTTGTCTTTACTTTGATCTAGAAAAGATCCTCTTCCACCTCCAACAAAAGTTCTTCCTCTTTGAAATCTTGTACCTATTCCTCTATGTCTCTGCTAATGTTTCTTATTCAGCTTCTCTTTTACTTCTAGGGAACACTGGTATGATTCTTCCACACTCTGCAACTTGATCAAACTAATTTCATCCTGTATAGACGACCTTAAGCCATTCACATATTTGGCTACTTGCTCAATTTATTCCTTTGAATGTCTAGATCTGATATTCAACTTATAGAATTCCTCAATATACTCCATCACACTTGAATCTTTCTGCTTCAATTTTTTCAATTTTCAGAACAAAATAATCTAATAATATGTAGGCATAAACTTTTTCTTTAACTTATTCACCATTCGATCTCAAGATTTTATCTTCTCTTTCCCTCTTCTTTGCCTATCTATCTGCAAATGTTCCCACCAAAGGGATGCATGTCCTCTCAACTTTGTACAAGTGAATTTCACCTTCTTATCTTTGGTGGTACCTTCAAATTGAAAATATTTTTCCATCTCTGTAATCCAATCAAACAATTCTTCTGAATCTAACTTCCTAGTATAATCTAGTGGTTTGAAACGTGGTTTCGTATTCACTCTGGTTAGGGCTCTTTTGAACCTTTCTCCCCCCTAATCCAGGATAGGTTTCTCTTCTCTTCCTCCTTCTTCTTGAACTTCTACCTCTTCATCACTCACATCATCAATTGGTCAACCTCTTCTTTGGGCTGTTTCAACTGCATCTAATCTAGCAACAATTCCTCTTAGCATCTCCATTATAGCTTAGTTTGCATTTCCACGTGCTCCATTTCCTCTAAAATTTCTTCTTCCAACCATCTTTACAATAGTCCTCTGTAGTTGTAGGTCAGATCCTCAATCTACCACCCCACAACAAATCTTTTACAAGACTTAACAAATTTATTTTTTTGACCTCACACGGATCAAAGCTCGCTCTGATACTAGTCTAGTGCAATCATGGTAGGAGGGTCCTCAAAGAGAATAGTCCAGACCATGCAACAAGGGTAACACAACAAAATCAACTCAGAATATGGAGGAAAATGCAGGTTAACAAATTCTCTTTAATAGAAATCTTAGTTACATCCACCCAACAACATTCAAGCTTACAAATTCGGCTCACAGGCTTGATCAAATATGCAACATTCTAACATGCTCTTATATGCAAGTTGAGCTCTTACAATTTGGATCAATATTAATCCAATTAATCCAAAATAATAATTCTACTACCTATTCTAATGATCTATTACAAGATTTATACTATATTTGCAGTTTTGGAAACATCCACGTCAGCCAAAGATTATTATATTTTCCAATGAAAGAAAAATAACGGGCGCATGAACAAGTTGGATTCAAATTTTAATTACTCCATCAACAGGTACATAAGATGAAGTGTGGACCTATAATGAAGGTTGGGGACACTCTAAGGAACCATTAAAATCACATCGTTAAGATCCGCAAGTCACGGGAATGATCCACGATTGATCAGATTAGCCACTAGGCTTGAAAACTATTCTGGTGTCGGAACAAGAAATTGCCATGAAACCCAGATCGATAACTTGCTAGAAAATGATTGAATAACGCTCAAATCTTGGAATAAGGAAGATGAACATGTAGACTATGTACTCCAAGATCCATAGGGTCTAGTGAGCAAATAAGATGAACCCACTAACTTGAACTGAGAAAGAACAAAACAAGAACAAAACTGAAAGGAAAATATTTTTGGTTGATGCAAGATTGCCAAGACCCAAGGATGCTCTTGCATAAAAGATGGGCTATTCTGAAAAAGAAGTATCTTCAACAATTGAAATAAATGGTATGTTCTTTTCAAGGTGAAGAAATTTTTTAGTTCTTTAGTTAAATTTGTATTGAAGTTTGAACATGAACTCTATCCCTTCTAACTTTATCCTATAGATTCTTGAATATTATGTTTCTTGACGTTTATTTGTATCAAATTTTTTTACAAGATTGGTTTTCAATTTGCAATTGAATTTTTTTTCTATAAACCGAAAAATTGAAACCCCAATATTTAAAACCCCAAATTTCCATTTTTATAAACTAGAAATTGAAAACCCATATTTTTAGTTCACCGTTGACGAGTTTTTTACATAGTTTAACACATTTAAAATATTAAAGTAAAAAAAATTCCATTGTAACTTCATGGTGACAAGTATTTTAATTGCCTACACCTTTCACCTACTCCACCAAGAAAAAAAATAAAAAACCAAATTTACTACCTATTATTCCACAAAATAAATCACACAATGTAGTTCATTTCTTTCATGGAAATCACAAAAACCCATATAGCTACACCATTCAGCCAATTAAACACCAAAAATGTGGTTACCATTCAGAAATCATAGAAACCTTCACACAAACACCAACGTGGTTATGCACCAACAAAGGTCAAAAACTTGTAGTAGAAAGAGAAAGGAATTTAGAACTTGGGTATTTATCAACTCTTGGTGATCTCCTCTTAGGCCGATGACCTCTCGTTTAGAAACTGTTTCACCTAAGCATGCAAAATGGCTAGGCCCTATATTTTTTTAAAATTTTATTATGCATGTTTTTGGCTGATACATTTTTAGATGAGTGGCTTTCGGCCGAAACCATTATGGTCGGAAAGGTACTACTACGTCGACTCCATGTCACTGTCGTGTAGCTTCGACCAAAATCCACTTGGCCAAAAAGGTACTGGCCAAAAATAATTCGCTCAAAACTATTTTTTTGGCCAAAAGTGTAACACACTATTGTGCTTTTACCCTCATACGATGATATTGAACTTGTATAATCAATACATAAATTAGCATTCTCTTCTATGACATACCTTTAATATATTATTTTTCAAATCCCTTTAATAAGTTCCATGCATCAAACTATCCCTCTCATATTCTAAATGACCACTAAATTGATCTAAGTGATTATCACAAGTTGGCCTAAAATATTTAAAAAGTTGACAACCAATATCAATTATTGAACAAGACAACTAAGAGTGGAGGTGAATCAATTGTAGCAATTTTAACCTTTAAAACTATCACTAGAAGTTAGATCAATAACCATTCACAAATACTCTACTCTACTAGTGTGATTAACCATTAAGTGCATAAGAAGAAACAAAGAGAGGTAAAACTATACACACAATAACACTAGATTTACATGGAAAAACCAATGAGGGAAAAACCATGGTGAGGATTAGCTCACAATATAAAGAATTGTAAAACTGAATACAAAGGCTCACTACCAAGACATGACTTGTCCAAAATAGTACATACTATCCAATGATGGCTCACTACCATAGAATTACAAAGAATATAGAAGAGCATTTTCATAGAGAGAAAAATATCTCAATGTAACAGATATTTCCACCATAATTCTCTCACACACTTACAAACTCACATCAAAGATGTCAGATTCCTTTAGCTCATTGCCTTTGGAACCCTAACATGAAATTCACACTGATATGCTCAAGCTCACATCACACATACTATCTCACATCTATCTCAGATCTATCTTTCATATATATTGTCTTTTATTAGCATCTCAACTTGTACTTATATTGTCTTCAACCTTGAAACACATCCAAGGTCAGCCATACACCATTTATAATTACAAATTCAAATTAGATCAGCACCAAAACATTCTATGGTGGGATTAGAATGAGGGTGACCCAAAAAAATACTTAATGAGTACCTAAATAAGTCCCAACATGCTTCAACACACTTCTATGAACTTCGTAAGTAGTGTTTGGCACAAGGTTGGCCAACACTAGTGTAAAAAACATAAAACAATTTAGCACACACATCCTTAACACGATCCAATATTTTTGGATAAATTTTTTCACTTGAACATGATCTTATCAACTTACTCTCAGAACTACATGTTATAAAGCCATAATTTTAATAAATATGGAGCAACTACATTTCTCCTGATCCATAACTAGAAACACTAAAATGCATAGTCACATACTAATGAAGATATCTTACACTGTAAAATTATCTAGATATAGCAACTACCAACAACCATGATCAATATGTCTAAACCACACAAGCATAGAAGCACATCCCAGAGCATATCCTAGAGAATATACATAATACCTACAAACCTTCTTTATTATAATTTTCTCAATATCCTTGACATATACAACCAAAAACCAACTTCTATGACATTAATGACAACAACAACTAGTTGGCATAAATGACAACACCTTCATACTTGCAACAATCTCCCCCTTTGTCATTGATGGAAACACATTATTTGAAAAACATCAAAGACAACACAATAGCTCTGAACCATCAATCTTCTCCTTCTTCCAAAATGATTTTTCCCCCTACTTTTTTCACATGATACTTTCTCCCCCTTTGACATCAATGGAAAAGGAAAGAGATATTTTAAATTGTTCTCCTCCTTTGACACTAGAAGCACTATCAATATTGAATACTCCCCTTTAGGAGTACACCCAATCAACTGCATAATGAAAACACAAGACACTACTTGCTACCCTTGAGAGGTATCCACCAACATCAATCCAAAAGGAAGATAGATCCATAGATCCACTAGACCAATGCATCTCCATATGCATCTAATTCAAGAAAGGAAGGACAATAACCCCTAACTTCTCCTCAAGATACTCAAAAGTATCTTTAGGAAGAGCCTTAGTAAATATGTTAGTAATTTGATCCTTTGTAGGTACATACTCAATCTTTACTTCATTCTCCATAAACTTCTCTCTCAAAAAGTGACACCTTATTGATATATGTTTTGTCCTTGAGTGCATCATTAGATTCTTTGAAATGTTTATTGCACATGTATTATCATAGAAAACAAAGATGGGATCATCATACATTACTTTGATATCCTTCAATGTCTATCTAATCCACAAAAAATGTGTGCAACAGGATGTTGTAGCAATATACCTATAGACACTCAAATTCTTCCTCACAATTGTAAAGATATTCGTCTATTGATTAAATAGATATTATTATCTACTTAATCAATTCATTCAATACTTTCTTCTATTCATGCATTCCATTGAATCACTGAACCATCTCATGCTCGTTCAATACCTATTGCATTAACGTTCATGTCCATTTGCACTATCATTCATACCTGTTTGCACAATAAATCATAATCATTCATAATCCATTTGCATAATAAATCATAATCATTCATAATCCATTTTCATAATAATTCATAAACATCATTTCCATATTAAATCAATTATCATTATCATCCATAAGTGTTTCATATTCATCTCCATTAATAAATCAATCATCATAGTCATTGATTATTATTTCATAATAAACTAATTATCATAACTTGCATATTAATCATATCATTTGCATAAATCATTCATGAAATATTGCATTTTAGTAAAGCATCTTTAATCATTTTATTCATATTTAATCATTTAGGTACATTTTAATCTAATATCACTTTCATTCTCATGTATAACATTTAACCCAACAATGTGGGATAATGTCATTTCCTTCTCTCACATCTTTTATCCCACATTTCATCTTCAACCCCTCTCCATCCTCAAGGAAATCCTACTTAAAATGGGATTTCCCTCTCATTTTGGCTCTCACAAATTTACATACTCATATCATCTTTTCATCTTGATTGCATTTCTCATTCACCATAGCCTCTTTATTGCATTTTGTGCTCATAAAATATAAGAGCGAATGCATAAACAAAGATCTTGGTGATAGGGAGACAATGGAGATTGATTTCTTTTAAAAGCATTATTTTGTTTCTGTAGTTTAGATTTGCATTTCTGGTTTTTCTTTTAATTAGAATGGCTCTATTGATATGTGTTGAAATGGTGGTTCTTACTCCATAGAATCATGCATTTTTATGGCTCTACAATTGGTGAACCTGACATGTTTAAAAGATTTGTTTGAATAAAAGCTCATCCATATTCCTGCTTTAAATTTTTTAAAGGATTATACTGTTTTAAAAGCTTTCATTTTGGCACAAATAGGGAGGATGCTGCTAAAGCAAGCTTTACACCTACCAATAACATTTTTTTGGAAAGTTTCTTAAGTTTTTTTCAACAGATCCATTTTGTGCATATTTCACATAGCATTGCATGACCTTCCACACATTTTTCAATATCACGTGCTTTGAAATTTGTTTATCATGTGCTTGGAAATTTTTGAATAGAATTAGTTTGGCTCATTTTCTGTGCCCTGTAAACTTTTACCACCAATAGAAGAGTTTTTTTCCAAATAGCATTTGCTTGCAAGTTTCTTATGCCTTTGGCTTTATACCTGCAAGTGGCATTTGCTTGAAAGTTGCTAAAATCTTCTTCAAAAAACAAAAAGAAAAGAAAACCATCTTGTGCACATTGGCAAATAGTTCATATACCTTGTCTATGCCTCTATCAAACAGATTGCTTGCCTTGTCCATGCTTTCATTATTTTTCTTGCATCTCTCAGATTTTTGATTAGCTGTGTTTTGGAAAACAATTTGCATCTGTGCTCATTTTGCATTCTGTGCAGGTCTTGCAATCATTACAGTCCATGGGGCAGTGGCTATTCTGAGATATTCTGTCAGGCTGCAATCTTCTGTGTATATTCCAAGTCTAAAGGATGTTTACTATCAACATGCAATTCTATTTTCTTCTTATCTAACTTTGATTCTCCTTTGATTTTAATTTAATAGTCATTTTTAGTTTGTTTTAGTTTTTTTTTTAGTTTAGTTTTAATATAGTTTAAGTTTTTAATTTGATTTTGTTAGTTTTAATTTGAGTTTAGTTTTATTTTAATTTAGCTTAGTTCAATTTAGTTTTAGTTTAATTTAAGTTAGTTTTTAGTTTAGTTTCTAATCTCTTATTTAGTTAGATTTTTTTTTTTAATTTAGTTTAGATTTTAGTTACTAATTTAATTTAGATTAGATTTTGCTTTTTACAGTTTTTTCTTTCTTTCTTAATGTAGCTTTTAAATTTAATTTTAGATTTAAATTAGATTGTAAATTTATTTTTTATTTTTTTAGCTTTTTAATTTAGCTTAGATTTTTAAATCATGAAAAATCATTAATTTAGATTTTACTTGGATTCTTAGTTTATTTTTTATTTTGTAGATTTTGGCTTTCTAAATTAGATTCTTAGTTTAGAGTTAATTTAGAATTTAGATTAGAGATTTAGATTTAATTTAGTTTTTAATTTGTAGATTAGTTTTTAACTTTAGATTAGTTCTAATCTAGAGTAATTTTTAATATTGGCTTTTAGTTTTATATTAACTTTAATTTAGAATAGCTTTTAATTCTAATTAATTAGAATAACCTTTTTTTGAGTTTTTAATTTGCGCTAACTTTTAAATTAGATTAGTTTTTAATTAGTGTCTAACTTAGACAAGTTTTAAATTTGGATTAGCTTTGAATCAAGATTAGTTTTTAATCTCTAACTTTAGATTTTTTTTTTAGATTAACTTTTAATTTTAAATTAGCTTTTTATCTTAGATTAGTTTTTTTTTTCCGACATTAATTTTCTTTAGATTTATGTTAGTTTTCATTTTGGTTAAGTTTTGGTTTTGTGACTAATTTTGTTAATTTGGTTTCTTTTGCTAGGTTAGTTTGGCAAAGAATTGAAAATCAAAATATACACTTGTCAAAGAAAGGAGGCATGAAACTACTAATGAGATTTTGATGTAGGACGTTCGTCAAAGGCATGATTTTGAAACCAATTGTCTTTTAGATTAGAAAACACTTCAATTGGTGCATTAAAAATGAACAATTGTCTTCTCTCATGTAGATCTAACTACGGGGTGAATGAACACTATTTGTTGTGCTTGAGATGGTAGGGAGTATGCTCTCACCTTGTACAAAACTTGGTGATCAGAAACCAGACCCATCTATTTTTATGTGTCACCCTAATTCAATAATTGAAGTATCCTCTCCCCTTGCGCACTTGGGTGATCTTGGATGCAAGAGAAACGGTTATTGACTCTAGGACTTGGGCCTTCCTTGGTGGGAAAAAGTACTCACCCCAAGGTGACTCAAACCAGAAATAGAGCTCTTTGGCGAGCTACCCCCAACCGGTATATAAATGTGAATCCTAATGGAAAACTTAGGATTATGAGTGCATATGTGTCATACAGACCGAGTAGTACTCCCCAAAACCCTGTTGAGCATAACCTCTTCAAGCTGGAGTGCCTCCTAAATTGAGATTAATCTTGCACCCCATGTATGGCCACTCGAATGGGGGTCCTGAATTAAACACCTTTGTGTAGTAGCCAACAACCTTCTATTTGCTAGCGCAACATCAGTCAGTGTGAATGTATCCACATCTTCGCAGTTTTTAGTAGAGGTGATCAATCTGCCATGGGAGTTTCATGGGGGTTGGAAGCTTGGTTGGCCTGAGAAGTGAGTGCACTGTAAGGGGGAGCCCGTGCGGCCAAGCTTTTGGATTCACACGCTAAGAATATGCTACTAGGGAAACCCACATGGAATCTAGTAGATATTTTCCTTTCCAACCTTAGGATTTGTGCTTGTATTGCAAAAATAAAAAAACATTCATGATTGAAAACAAACTCACAAACACTTTGTTTTCTATTTCTAGCGTGTGTGTTCAAAAATAGACCTGAAACAAACATCACACCTATAAACTTGCAACATCTCAAACTTTACAAACCTCAAAAGGTCCAACAACAAAAACATCCCACGTGAACCTATCACTTAGATTTCTTGGGGTCATCATCCTTAAGTTTTGATCTTTCAATCCTTGCATTCCACCTAGTCCTTGCCTTTCACCTAGCCCTTGCATATTCATGGTCCTTACATATTCATTTCCCATTCATCCTAGTTCTTGCATGTTCCTAGTCTTGCATACATAGGTCACATTACATAGTCCTTGCATACATATATCATTCCACCTAGTTCTTTCATTTTCAACCCCTTTTGCATATGAAGACCATCTCACCTAACCTTTGCATATTCATCATCGATCAAATAAAACCTTTAGCTTGCACTTAGGCTACTCTTCCTAGGTCTTGAAATCAAACTATTGGCTATCTATCACCCGCATCACTTGAGGTTCACCATCCTTGAGTTAGGGAAACATACCATTATCGTTAGGTAGGGAAATCCTTTTGGAGTCCATCATCTCCTACATACCCTCTCTTGCTTAGTGTTCCTTGTGTCTATCCATCATAACACAAGTAAAGCCTTTACATTATAACCAACTTTGGACCTAGAGTTTCCTTTTAGCTTTTGCATTCTTAGCTTATCATATCTTACCATACCATTTTCATATCCCATCTTAGAATCATATCCTTTTCATTTGCATCCTAGTATTAGGTCTCATACATTACCTTGGATTGAAAATCATAACAAATCACCTATGACCCCTAGAAGAAGAGCAAAAATGTTTCAAGAAGAAGGGAACCCTTGGGGAAAAGAATTTGATGGGGGAGATCACATTAGTGTTGCAACTAGTGAAACAAGTGAAATTGATAGTGAAGAAATAACACAATCCACTATAAATGAAGCTCTTAACAATAATAGGTTCACTAAAATTCTTACATAGGTGGTCAAACATAACCCACAACAATTCTTCAAGGCCCTTGTTGATGAAGGAATCAAAATGCCTCCTGATTTTCACATATCATTACTCATAATGAATGAACAACCTAAATATAGTGAATCTAAGAATCCCAAAACAAACAACGATGGTAGGATCAAAGATCATAGACCCTTTTATCTACAACCTGGTTACAAGCAATCTTCAAAGACATCAAAACCTGCACCTACAAATGATCCTATTTTGGATGACCTTAGAACATTGAGACAAGAATTGGATACTCTCAAGAACAGTAAAACATCAACTCGCAAGTTCTCCATTGAAGACATATGTCCTTATCCCTTCAATCCAAGCATACCAATGCCACCTTTTCCTAACCATTAGGACATACCAAAACTTGAAATATATAATGGAAAAGGAGATCCTAAGAACCACTTAAGACAATTTTGTGCCACTACCATGGAATTTGCAATTGACGAAACATACCTTATGAGATTATTTCCTCATAGTCTAGGAGGAGAGGCTATGGAATGGTTTTCACGATTACCCCCGACCATCAAATATTTTCAAGAATTGGCTGATAGATTTTTCTCCAATTATAGTTTCAGTTGTGACCTTAAAGTGACCATGACAAACCTTTTCAACACCAAACAAAAATAAGGTGAATCTTTTGTGTCATTTTTACAAAAATGGAGGCATTTAACAAAATGATTGCATTATTCCATTCCTGATCAAGAATTGGTTGACCTCTTTTGTCAAAATTTGAACAAAGAAATCAGAAGGGAACTTCACCTCAAATGCTTGGATTCCTTTGATGAAGCCATAGAAATGGGATTTCAAATTGAACAAACCCTCATCGATGATGGAACTATTAAACATAATAATGACAAAGATCAAAAATTGAATTCAAACAACAAGACCCCTTTTTGGGTTAAGAACAAGAATGTAGTCAATGAAAGAGTTTTCAATGCAAAAACAACTAAAACATCATCACCTATTTACAATCTCAAAGGTCCATCTTCAGATAAAGGCAAAGAGAAATAGAGAAGTTTTCCTAAACAAAATTTTACACCATTAGGACAATCACTTGAATCTGCATTAAAAGAACTTCTTGAAACCAATATTATAACATTACCTGAAATAAAACAATATAATCCACAAGTCAAACCCCCATGGTGGAATGAAGATCAATTTTGTGACTATCATAGACACAAAGGACATAAGACAAATAGCTGCAATAAACTTCAACATTTAATATAAGACCTTATTGATAATGGTAAGATAACAGTTGACAGACACACTCCTTCTGGTAACTCTGATTGCGAGGTGTTTAAAAACCCTTTCCCTAAGCATGCCAAGGATAAAGGAAAGGCTCTTGATGGTGTAAACTATACTACTACTAAGTATGATTATACCATACATAACATCAGTGAGTTCGATAATCATGTCAACACTTTCATCATAAAAGGAAAAGAACCTGATTGCAAGGTTACTACCCGCAAAGGCACCATTACCCTTAAAGGTCCTAATGCAAAACCTACTACACCCTCTTTGCAATTCAACCTCATAGAGAACTTAGGAAAAACACCCGCACAAATTTCTATACTCGAGTTGCTACGCCTATCTCCTGAGCATAAAGCTATCTAAGATAAAGCACTTGCTACTGCTACAGTGCCTATAGACCTACATGTAGATCAATTCCAAGCTATGATGGGACACATCACTTCTCCTCATACTTTCACTTTTGCTGAAAATGATGATTCATCCCTTTGAAAACCACATAACACAGCTTTACACATTGACATCCTCATCCATAATGTTAAGATCAAGTGAGTTTTGATAGATGAAGGAGCAGGCCTTAATATTTGTACTTAAGAATTGATCAAAAAATTAGGGTTCTCTAAAAATGCAGTTGATCCAAGTAAAAAGATTACCATAAAGGCATATGATGAAGAGGAATGCTCATCTAAAGGATTAGTTACTCTACCAATTAGAATTGACCCTGTGGTAAAGGATGTGGTTTGCCAAGTCCTTGATCTCCCACTAACCTATAATATCCTCCTTGGAAGACCTTGGATTCATGTAATGCAAGAAGTACCTTCTACATACCACCAGTGCATTAAATTCCCCCACAATGGTGTTGAAATCACAATATAAGGAGATCCAAACCCTTTCATGTATTGCCATAATCTAAGCCCTAAAACTAAAATCACAATCCAAAGCAACTGTGAAGTATTTCCTTCCCAAGCATATGTTGATCCTGAGTCCTTAAAAGCATCTTCCTCAAAATACAATGCAACCGAGATCAAAATACAAGTAAAAGAACAAGGAGTAGGAGAATATACCTTGAATTGTGCCCTTTGCATTGGAAAGCTACCTTTATCTCCCCACACCTATGGCAAACCAAAAATGACTAAGACCACATCAGATGCAAATACTACAATGATTTGTAAATCAACTACTTTCAAAAAATGGGGAGCCCTTTATAATGAAACAGAAGAAGCCGATCTCCTAAACTGGTTATACAAAGATGAAGATACAGAAAAATAACAGACTAAAATAAAGATACCTGTTGAACAATATGGTAAAGGATTTGATATTATGAAACAAATGGGATATGATGGTAAAATTCCTCTCAGCTTATAGAAATAGGGTATCTTGGAACCAATACAACCTACTTGTACACAAAATGTCCCTAGTTTAGGATATGATGCGCAAAAAGATAAGACCTTGAGTACCGCGTGTGCTTCAAGTAAGGAAGGAGAGTCCTCTAATGCTACACAGACAAATGAGGAAAGTGCCATTGATGAATTCATTTAAATTTATGACTATGATAGTGTCCCTACCCTTGAACCTAATCATAATATTTGTACCCTTGAATCCATTCAAAATCTTGACTCGAATCATGATTATTTACCCTTGGTTCACCCTGAACTCATTAATTTCAATCAACAGGGACCACCGCAATTGGATGTATTTGAAAATGATGAGGCAATCATAAAATTTCTAGGAGCATGAGAAGACACACCTCTTAAGGATCATAAAGAAGGATGCATCATAGAACTCAAAAGTGTGGCTTATTTTGGGTGGAGTGCCAAGCCTTTCAGTCACAAAATTATTGAAAATATAAATAGGTCTTCTAGTGAAAACTTCTTTGCGGTGCTATTAGACCCTACAAAAGTAAAAATAAAGGACATATCCAAGGGTGAAAACCTCTCTGAGGCACCCACGGATGGAAGAATTGACACACTTCCCTTAGTAGTATATCATGAAAAATCATCTATGTTGGTGGAGAAGACAATGCCAACAAATCTGGGCACAGAAGAAAAACCAAAGATAATTCATTTAGTAGAATCATTAACACATGAAGAGAGAATAGAGCATATACAGTTTTACACGGAAAGACAAGTTAACTTTGCATGGTCATATGCAGATATACTAGGACTTGATCCAAATCTAGTAATGCATCACTTGTCTTTGCCACCGGGGGAAAAACCTGTTAAACAAAAGTTGAGAAAAATGCACTCACACATTGCTCTATTAGTAAAAGATGAATTACAAAAGTTGCTAGATGTGGGATTTATTAGACCTATTGACTATGCTAATTGGATTTCAAATTTAGTACCAGTTTCAAAGCCTGATGGGGGCATATGAGTTTGCATAGATTTCAGAAATTTAAACAAAGCTTGTCCTAAGGATGTCTTCCCACTTCCAAACATTGACATGATAGTCAATTTGATAGCAGGTCACGAAATGTTATCCCTCATGGATGGTTTCTTAGACTACAATCAAATTAAAATTGCTCCTAAAGATCAAATTAAGACAATATTCACTTATCCTTGGGGAACCTTTTGTTGGAATGTCATGCCCTTTGGGTTGAAGAACGCTAGAGCTACCTACCAACATGCAATGACCACTATCTTCCATGACATGATGCATAACTATTTGGAAGACTATGTAGATGATTTGTTGGGAAAATCCTACACCAGAGCTGGACATCTAAAGATCATGGATAAAATTTTCACAAGATTAGAAAAATACAAGGTCCGATTAAATCCAAAGAAATGTTCCTTTGGGGTAACCTCTGTAAAACTCCTTGGATACATTGTCTCATCTAAAGGAATTAAAGTTAATCCTGCAAAAATAAAGGCTATACTTGAAATTCCTCCACCTAAGAATACTAGTTAGTTGAGGTCATTACAAGGAAAACTTCAGTCTATCCGTTGTTTTATAGCACAACTTGCAAATAAATGTCAACCCTTTCAGCATTTGTTTACACAAGAATGTTTCATTTAGATGGGATGACAAGTGTGAACAAGATTTTCAGAAAATCAAAGAATATATGATGACACCACCAATATTAATACCTCCTATAGATGACAAGCCTTTACTTCTATATATATCCACAACCACCACAACATTGGGGGCACTTTTGGCACAACATGACTCTGAAGGAAAGGAATGTGCAATCTATTACATCAGTTGTACTCTAGTGGGATACGAGATCAATTATAGTCCTATTGAAAGAGCATGCCTTGCTATAGTTTTTGCATCACAAAAGCTAAGAAATTACATGATTACACACCAGACAAAGCTCATTGCAAAAATTGATCCTCTTAAGTACCTCTTGAACAAAGCAACACTCACAAGACGATTAGCTAAATGGGTGATGATTTTTAGCGAGTTTGGTATTGAGTACATCGAAAGAAAAGAAATCAAAGGACAAGCTATCGCAGATCAACTCGCCGATGCTCCTGTGACAGATGATCATCCTCTTATTATAGAGTTTCTTGATGAATCAATCTTCAACATGGAATATACACATCTATGGACTTTGTATTTTGATGACTCCTTCACACAAGGTGGTTTTGGCGTTGGAATTCTCTTTGTCACTCCACAAGGGGATTGTATACCTAAAGCTTATAAGATACAGTTTCCATGTACCAAAAATATTGTAGAATATGAGGCATTACTTTCTGGGCTCCGTATAGCTATGCAATGGAATACCCTTGAGTTGCATGTTCTTGGTGACTCTCAGCTAGTGATCAGACAAATTAATGATGACTATAAAAAAAAGGATGAAAAATTGATGCCTTATAAAAGAATGGTGGATGACTTCAAGGCCTATTTCACATCAATCTCTTTTGAGCATATTCCTCGAGATAACACTAGAGATACTGATGCAATGGTAACAATTGGTTCACTTATAAAAATGCCAAGTAATTCTGCTTACTATGAGTTCCTGGTAGAACCTCTTTTGGAACCTGCTTACAATATACCACAATCTAAAATGATTTCTCATTGTTGGTCCTAATTCCCAAAAGTATGGGGGTATTTATACCTATCTTTGAGATAACACCTTGCCATCAAACCTATCCAATAAATCCCGTAAAACCTTTATTCGTCAAGCTTCCCGCTATGTGATCTTAGTCAATACCCTTTACCGCTGAGGTCTCTATGGTACTTTACTTAGATGTCTTGAGCACGATGAGGTCAAAACTAATTTACAAGAAGTACATGAAGGTATATGTGGGGCACATTCTAGTGGTCCTACCTTAGCCAAGAAACACTTGCGTATGGGTTATTATTGGCCTACAATGGAAAAGGATTCCTATTAGTTTGTTAAAAAATGCAAATAGTGTCAAAAACATGCAGACTTGATACACACTCCTACACAGGAATTGCAGTCTCTTGCTACACCATGTCCCTTTTATCAATGGGGACTTGATCTTGTGGGAAAGATCCATCCACCTTCATCCAATGGTCATAAGTTCATTCTCATTGCCATTGACTATTTCATCAAATGGATTGAAGTTGTTCCTCTCACTCATATCACTAGAAAAAAAATAGCCACCTTCATACTAAACTACATCATCTGTCATTATGGCATTCCTCTATCCATCATCATAGATAATGGTCGTCCATTCAAAAATTAGGATGTTTGCGAACTCTATGAGAAATTCCATATACAACATCATTTTTCCACACCTTACTATCCTCAAGGTAATGGCCAGGCTGAGGTTTCTAACAAAACCATTCTCAAAATTCTTAAAAAGATGGTCAATGAAGCTAGTCGAGATTGGCATATTCAATTGAATCCTGCACTGTGGGCTTATCGTACGAGTGTTTTCACTCCCACAGGTGCTACCCCATATGCCCTTGTCTATGGCTTTGAAGCCATCTTTCCCATCGAGGTTGAGTTGCCCTATTTGCACGTCTCTTTTCGCAATCAAATTAGTGATGAAGAATACCGAGTTTCCCATTTGCAGGAGTTGGAACTGTTGGATGAACAAAGACAAACTACTTTCAATCATCTTAGAGCATACCAGCAACATATGTGTCGAAGTTATAATCAGAAAGTGAAACCACGTACATTTGAGGTTGGGGATCTTGTTCTTCATGAAAATCCTCGCACTCAACAAGACAGAGTAAAGAAGGGTAAATTTGAGCCTAACCGGTTGGGTCCATACATTATTACTACTATGTATGGATCTGGGGCATACCAGTTATCTAATCCAGAAGGTGAATTGCTTAGTGATCCCATCAGCAATATGCACATTCACAAGTTTTATACCTAAATTCTTTAGAGGGTACAATCTTTTCAAAGTCCTAAAAAATACAGAAAAAGGAAAAGTCCTAAAAAAATACAAAAAAGGGAAAAAAAGTCTTGAAAAAATACAAAAAAAGGAAAAAAGTCCTAAAAAAATACAAAAAAATAGAAGAGAAATCCATTTGTTCAATGGTGAAAACCACTTCGATGGCACCTTGAGCTAGTACCATGGTGAAAACTGAGAAATCAGCACCATGTGTAGAAGCTTTTCTCCTCTTTCCTTTGGAGCTCTACATGATCTTTTCATTCCCTTTTCATTCATCCTCCACTTCATAATGACATTTTCACACTCACCATGGCTTGTGAATTTTTTGACATTCCCCTTGCTTGCTCGCTTTGCCACACATACTAGGTTGGTCCTATCCCTCACTGGGGCATCTCCTTAACCTCAGCATCTTGCGATCAAAGAAACTACCCTCTTTGTCTATCTACTTGTCTATTTTCCATCATAAAATGTCCTTAAAAAATCCAAAAAAATCATAAAATGTCGTAAAAAAATCCAAAAAAATCATAAAATGTCCTGAGAAAAATCCAAAAAAAAATCATAAAATGTCCTAAAAAATACAAAAATAAAATAAAATGTCAAAAAATCCCCCAAAAAACCATAAAATGACCTAAAATAATTGAAAAAAACCATAAAATGACCTAAAATAATCCAAAAAAATCATAAAATGTCCTAAAGAAATCCAAGAAAATCAAAAATTCCAAAAAACGGTGACACTTTTAGATCACCACACAACTTTGAACTTCAACAATAAAAAAACATGCTAGTGTTGACAATTAAGCAAACATTATAACATATATATCAACCCATCCTACAAATTCAACCAAACACATAAACTGTAACAAGAATCAATTCTACATCGAGGTAGAACCCCTGTTTGTTTGTTGATCTTTGCTTATTTTATGATTTTATCTTTGGTGACACGTCTTTTAGCTTCTTTAGGATGTCTTTGACTAGAGAGGCAAGGATGGGGCATGTTCATTTATTTGTTGTTTGTGGATTATTTCTTATTCACAGGATGACTCGTCTTAGGACATGGTTGTCTAAAATAATCGAGGACCTATGAGTCTAATGTGGATGAGAGCATTCCTTGTATGATAGTGTCTTCCATGCAATAAGTATTCAAGTCATCTAAGGTTCTTATACCTAGATGCTTATACTTCATTACTAAATAAAAATGCAAACAGTATTCAGGTCATCTAGATGCTCATGTTATCTAGACGCTTATACTATTTTGCAACATAATAAGCTCAATGATGATAAAAGAACTTAAAAGGCACAAGAGGCTTCATCACCTTCATTCTCTTCCATCTTGCATTTCATTTTCTTCATCTTTCTTTTCTTAGAGAAATCAATCAATTGCTTAACTCACTGATATATGTCTCTTGAATCAAATCTCAAATCAATCAACCTGCTTCTCAAAATTTCATGTCCCCTTAACCCATTAGTCAATCCATCATTGTAGCACCTTGTCTTGCGTAAGTATAATTCTCAATCAGCTTAATTAGCTCAATCAGCTTCATCAGCTCATCAACTTGGCTATACTAAGCATTTCCATCAATTGTTTAGTTACGCCCATTAACTATGCATTTTCATCAAAATGTACATCATTGCTTTATCACTTGCGCAATATCAAGTATCTAATCACTTTCTAGACATCTATCGAGAGATTAATCTTCTTACAATATGTTCAATCAATCTCTTGAGGGGGCATATCATTCTTATCATAATCCTTACCAAGACATCTTTGGGGCATGTATCAGTTGATCAATCTTTTCCTTTGAAACAATGCGACAAGCTACATTGTCTCAAAGAGGCGCAAAATGTAGACACTCAAATTTTTCCTCACAAATGTAACGATATTCGTCTATTGATTAAATAGATATTATTATTTACTTAATCAATTCATTCAATAATTTCTTCTATTCATGCATTCCATTGAATCATTGAACCATCTCATGCTCATTCAATATCCATTGCATTAATGTTCATGTCCATTTGCACTATCATTCATACCTATTTGCATAATAAATCATAATCATTCATAATCCATTTGCATAATAAATCATAATCATTCATAATCCATTTGCATAATAAGTCATAAACATCATTTCCATATTAAATCAATTATCATTATCATCCATAAGTGTTTCATATTCATCTCCACTAATAAATAAACCATCATAGTCATTGATTATTATTTCATAATAAACTAATTATCATAACTTGTATATTAATCATATCATTTGCATAAATCATTCATGAAATATTGCATTTTATTAAAGCATCTTTAATCATTTTATTCATATTTAATCATTTAGGTACATTTTAATCTAATATCCCTTTATCACTTTCATTCTCATGCATAACATTTAACCCAACAATGTGGGATAATGGCATTTCCTTCTCTCACATCTTTTATCCCACATTTCATCTTCAACCCCTCTCCATCCTCAAGGAAATCCTATTTAAAATGGGATTTCCCTCTCATTTTGGCTCTCATAAATTTTGCTCACAAATTTACATACTCATATCATCTTTGCATCTTTATTGCATTTTGTGCTCATAAAATATGAGATCAAATGCATAAACAAAGATCTTGGTGATAGGGAGACAATGGAGATTTATTTCTTTTAAAAGCATTATTTTGTTTCTGTAGTTTAGATTTGCATTTCTAGTTTTGCTTTTAATTAAAATGTCTCTATTGATGTGGGTTGAAATGGTGGTTCTTACTCCATAGAATCATGCATTTTTATGGCTCTACAATACCCAGCCTCTGCAGTGGATAAGGAAATTGAATCTTTCTTTTTACTTAACCATGACACCAATTTGCAACCAAGAAAGAATGAACCACCACTTTTTCTTTTTTCTATTAGAAATACAACCTACCCAATCTACATCTATGTAAGCACATAGTGTAATATTAGTATCCTTAAGATACCATAAGCCATAATTCAGAGTTCCATTTAAATATTTGAATATCCTCTTAACAACTACAACATGTGTTTCTTTTGGATCTTGAAATCTAGCCACAAGATAAACTACATGCATGATGTCACGGTTAAATACAATAGTCCTCCAACCATAGATTTGTATTTTCTCTGATTACCCTTAGGTGAATAATCATCTTTACTCAGCTTGTAGCCAATCACCATAGGAGTGCATAACGTTTGGAATCATCCATCCCAAACTTCTTCAACATTTATTTTACATACTTTGACTTTGAAATAAAAATCCCTTTTTCTGTTTGATTAGTTTGCAACCCAAGAAAGAAATTCATCTCACCAAACATAAACATCTCAAATTTTTTATTTATTTCTTCAACAAAAATTTTACACATTGTTTTATTTCCTCCAAAGATAATATCATCAACACATAAAACTACTATCAAGATTTTGTCATTTTCAATTTTAAAATAAAGATTACTATCTATTGTACCTTTACTGAAACCTTGTTGAATCAAACATTTTTCCAACCTTGCATACCAAGCTCTAGGAGCTTGCTTCAATCCATATAAATCTTTCTTTAATATGCATACCATTTCTAGTTGATCTAACATTTGAAATCCTTCCAGTTGTTCCATGTAGACTTCTTCTTCCAACTCACCATTCAGAAATGTAGAATTCACATCGATTTGATAAACTTGAAAATCCTTATGAGCAAAAAATTCCAAAAACATTTTGATAGATTCCATCTTAGCCACCAGAGCAAGGTTCTCTTGAAAATATATACCTTCTACTTTTGAGTAACCCTTACACACAAGCCTTACTTTATTTCTGACTACTTATCCATTCTCATTCAACTTGATTTTGAAAACCCATTTTGATCCAACTATTTTTTTATCTGCTAGTCTAGGAACGAATTCCTAGGTTTTATTTTTTTCAATTTGCATAAGTTTTTCTTCCATTGCTCTCATCCAATGCTTCACTTACTATCTTAGGTTCAACTATATAAAGTAAACATGAATTTATTTCAGTAGCAACAAAAGCTCTGCTTCTTGTCAATACTCCTTTTCTTTTGTCTCTAATGATTTGATCTTAAAAATGATTCTTTTGCACATATTTAGGTGTTTTTGGGGACACCACCAAAACTTCTTCTTCTTCATTTTTATTTTCTTGTTCTTCAACTTCTTCTACTTCTCTGCAATCAAGTTCATTTGATACATATCCATCAACTTCAATTGAATTCTTCAATGCTTCATCAACCTTTACATTTGTGCTTTCTATAATATTTCTCAGGCTTTTATTGTAGCATCTATAATATTTTCTTCTAAGTGAGTATGCAAGGAAAATACCCTCATCACATCTTGCATCAAACTTTCCTAAATTTTCTTCATCTCTTTTGATATAACATTGCTTCCAAATACCTTGAAATATTTACAATAGGAATATTTCCATACCATAACTTTATAGGGATTCTTAGTGTTGTTAGCTTTTGCTTGAACTAAGTTAAACACATAAATAGTAGTGTGAATTTCCTTTCTCTAGTAAACTTATGATAGACCTGCCTCAGTGATAATCATTCTAGCAACTTCTTGAATCATTCTATTCTTTCTTCAACAACTCCATTCTGCTAAGGTGTCCTAGGGGCAGAAAATTGTCTTCTTATTCCATGTGCTTTAGAAAACATGTTAAACTCATTGGAGGTGAATTCACTACCTCTGTTAGACCTCAAGCATCTAATTTCCATATCCATTTCATTTTCAATCATAACTTTGAATGATTTTAATTTTTCTAATGAATGAGATTTCTCTCTAAGAAAAGTAACCCATATCATTCTAGAGTAATCATCAATCAAAAGCATAAAATACCTATCACCTTGTAGACTTCTCACCCTTGTAGGACCACAAAGATCTATGTGAATAAAATCCAGTATTCTAGTAGTAGATTGTTCCTTTTATCTAAAGCTATTTCTAGCTTGCTTTCCAAACTAATAATCCTTGCAAATAGCATTAACATGTTTTGTAATTCTTGGTAAATTTATCACAACTTGTACTACATTGATTCTCACCATATTGTTAAAATTCATATGAAACATCCTCCAGTGCCATAACCAATTGTCATTAATCTGATACATAAAGCAATTCCCATCTGTACCCTTAAGTTGATAAATATTTCCTTCAAAATTCTTTCCAACAACAATCACTGTTCTGGATCCTTTCCTTATTTCACATTTCTCATCATTAAGCACAAGATTATATTATTTAATACACATCTATCCAACACTCAAAATATTATGCCTTAAACCCTTAACATAGTAGACATCATTAGTATTATGCTTGCCATCAAAACTAACTAAACCTATCCCACAAATCTTAGCCTTAGTATCATCTCCAAACTTAGGTAAGCCTCTATCATATTTTTCAAGTTTAACAAACTTACTTTCATCACCGGTCATGTGATGTGGAAAACCACTATCAACAACCCAGTTGTAGAAGTTGAGAAGCCCAAACTCACAAGCCCCAAGAATCACCTACATGCAATAACTTATCACATACAAAAGATATTCAAAACCAAAGAAGATGTTCTGTAAAACTCAAGCAAAAATGCATTAAGAGAATCTAATAATTACAATGAGATCAATCCTTATGAAGGAGATCATGAAACCCTAAAGTAAAACCTAAAAATAAAACCCTAGTGTGCAAATTAATAATTAATTATTAATGTGCCTAAGTTTAGCTTAAGCAAACCTAAAGTAATATGAGACTTAGTTAATTAACCAATATGATTAAGTTAATTAAGTGAGATGACTTATTACTCTAACAACCCCCTTTAAGATGAACTTAGGGAGTAGCTAAAACACTAGGAAACAGTGCATAAAATCAAAAATGGGTCCTGGCAAAAAGGCCTAATTAGGTACCCATGTACAAATGCAATGCAATCTAAATCAAAGAGGGCAAAGGAGAAAACCATGTGGGAACAAAACTCCTCCCAAAAATAGAATGCAAAAACCAAGTGATGAAAGATGGAGGACTCCATAAGACCCCCCAAGGACACCATCCATCAGAAAGATACATGAATGAATCCCTCCAAAAGAGAGGAATTAAGAGGCCACATAGCCCCCCTAGAATGAAGTAGCTCCAATAAGACTGAAGAAACTACATCTCCTGAAAGAAGTAAGAGGGAAGAGGCCAAATGAATGCAATCTCTAAAGGTGAAGCCCAAGATATCTCCACAAAAGCAAGTGTGACCCAAACCAATGAAAAGTCAAAGAAGGTGAAGACTCAAGAGTAGCCTCCAGAGATGGATGATCAATAAGGTCCTGTTGTACTGAAACATAAGAAACCAAATTTGTAGCCATAGAAGTATCAACAACTGCAACAAGAGGTGGAATGAAAGGCTCAAGAACTAGATCTGAAGTGAGAAATACAATGTTCAAGAAGTTGAATGTCTCCTTTGAATGGTGATTCACACTAGAAGTGTGATGAATAGTTGTAGGAATATAAGCACCATCAGTAAAAAAATTAGTAAAGGAATACAACTGAGATGAGTGATCCACCACCCCAATAACAATAACTACTCTACTCTCCAATTGTTTAATGATAACTGAATCAGGTGTGAACTCCATAGTTCTCCCATTGCCTCCATGTGTGATATGATATATGGAAAGGAGGTTGTTTTTCAAGTGAGGAACACACAGGACATCCTGAAAGGTGTTGTCCCCAAAACTAATAAACCCCTTCCTTGTAACACTCATGTAAGTATTGTTTCCCATCAAAATAGGAGACATAGTGCAAGGCTCAAAGGAAGTGAACATAGATTGTGAAGATATATATGATGAGATGCTCTTGAATCTAGAAGCCATCTCCAAGATGAAAGAATTGAAGAAGCACAAAGAGCATGTCCCTTCATATCTGATGAAGTATGTAAAATAGTTGTGCCCTTGTCATGCTACTTTGAAGAAGAAGAATGAGAGAAAGAAGATGGTGTAGACATCTGAGAAGGAAAATCAATCTGATGTTTCTAAAGAAGATTTTTCAGCTTATCAATTTCCTTCTTGTAGTAATTATGTTTTGCATGTCTTTCCCTCTTGCAATATGCACATGTAGTCTTCTCCTTCTTAGATGATTTACCCTTTGAAAAGGAGGATGAATCTAAGGACTCCTTTTATTTATTTTCTTGCCTTTTCCTGTAGAATCCTTCTGATCTTTGGGCTCCTGTGATGTAATAAGTGCTTGTGATGAAGAAGGTTTCACTGTGACCATGCTAGCTAACTTAGGTTTCTCTTGAGTGAGAGATGAAGAAAAATAATGAAGAGATGGCATAGTGAATCTCATACCAAGAGCATCCCTATTGGCATAGAAGGTAGATACAAAAAAAAAAATAATCTGGTCCAAGCTTAGAAAGAATGGACAATATCAACTGAGAGTCTTCCTTCTGAACACCACACTATGACAACTACAATCTAAGAGACTTGAGTTTAGTGAAAAAATCTTGGATGTTGTCAAAATACCTAGGATTTAAGCCAATAAGCTCATTCTCCAATTGAAACCATCTCATAGCATCCTTCTTCCCAAATAAAGACTATAAAGTATTCCAAATCTCATTGGGTGTAGTGCAAGACTCAACATGAAAAAGAAGATCAGAAGAAAGAGACATACATAAAGTACCAAAAGCTTCATCACACCTATTAAACCATTTTATCTTCTCAGTAGCGCCTGTAGGTTCAATTTATGTACCCATGGTTACCATGTATAACCCTTTGTGCTTCAAATGAATCTCCATTTGTTTTTCCAACCAAAATAGTTGAATGGAGTAAGGGGTGCAATATTAAGTGTATCCATGAAAAAGCACAACAAAATATACTCTCAAAGAAAAAAAAACAATGCTCTTTGAACTCAAAAAATGTGCCTAATTGTACGCATCCCAAGAAAATGAATAGGAAGAAAAAGATGAGATCAAATAAGAATATTATATACCTAGTAAATATTCTAGAAAAATAGGTTTGAGATTTGTGTTGAGAACTGAACCAACTTTCTGACACTTATTTGTTTTTGCAAAATAGAGTCCAGATGCAAAAGTTATCCCTCTCAGAGTGAAGACAACAACTTCAAACTTCAGAGGCCAAAAAAAGCATTAAAAATCAAAATTAAAAAATTAAACCTCCACCATTGCGAAGTTCGTCAAACCAACTTTCCAACAATATCTCGTTTTCAAAAAAAGGCCTTTGTTTTCCCAAGTTATGCTAGAAAGAAAAAAAGCCTTAGTTTAGGCACCAGGTAGAATAAACAGGAGCAAAAGTACAACACCTGGCGGGCTAGCCCTTGGTCGTTCATATGACCAGGCACTATCAATGGGGCTAAAAAAAGGCTCCTGGTTGCCGAAAAAACTTGGGGCTGGTGGTGATAAGCCCGTAGGGGCTAAGGAAGCTCCTAGACACCCAAATGACCTCAGCTTAGGGCTAAGAAGCTCGGTGGGGTTGGAAATGAAGCACCTAGTTCTCAATAGAACTGAGACCTAGCTGTAGGGAGCCCACAGAGCTAAGGAAGGGTGGAATGTTGGCGATGATTGCGGGTGGAGGTGGACCTGTAGTGGCCACTAGGTTGAGGAGTGGTGGCGGTGCCTTTCAAAATGAGAGGAGCAAGTTTTAAATAAAAAACTTTGATTTTTTTATATTTTTTGCCTTGATCTGTGTGCCCTAGGACCATAAGGCCTTGGGGCAATTTTTTTTCCTTTTTGGATGACTGTGTCCAAAATTGACAAAATTTATATGAAAATAGGGGTTTTTGGGCACTACAGACTCAATGGTGAGGTCCGTTTTGTTCAAAATTGCCCAAAAAAAAGCTACCCCTAAATCAACAAAAAAAAAGCCTGTAAAGAAACCCTTGCATAGAAAAAATCATTGTGAGGAAATATCTTCAAAAGAAAAATAGGCAGCTACAGGTCTGGAGCTTTGATACCATGAAGAAGTTGAGAAGCCCAACCTTACAAACCCCAAGAATCACCTGCTTACAATAACCTATCATGTACAAAAGATATTCAAAATGAAAGAAGATATTATGTAAACCTCAAGGAAAAATGCATTAAGAGAATCTAATAATTACAATGAGATCAATCCTTATGAAAGATATCATGAAACCCTAATTTAAAACCTAAAAAGAAAACCCTAGTGTGCACACTTAATAATTATTTATTAATGTGCCTAAGTTTAGCTTAAGCAAACCTAAAGTAATAAGAGACTTAATTAATTAACCAATGTGATTAAATTAATTGAGATGACTTATTACTCTAACACCAATAGTTCTTTTCTTATTTAGCATGAAGAGCAGAGATCATTGTACCTTCAACTTTCTCTGAATTGTTTTCCTTCAAATATCTTTCAGTATTAGTAGGAGTAGATTCATCTTTTATAGCCAAGAACAAGCATTCATTATCATCACAATCTCCATAATTAGACTCATCATCATAAATAACCATGTCTTCAATTACATAATATTCTCTCTTGATCATCTTTCCTTTGTTTTCTTTTCCTTCTCTATGCTTATTCTTCTTAACTCTTTTAGGACATCTTGAAGCATAATGACCAATTCCTCCACAACTAAAAAATTTGAAAGGTAACTTACCTTAATACTTACTAGAGCCCTTTTTCATTCTTCTTACAAAGTTAGCTTCCACTTTATTGAAGTTTTCTTCATCTAGACAACTTTTGTAGCTATAAATGGAGTTTCTATCCTTGATCCATTCCTCAAGCTAGGCTTTCTCATTTCAAATGATGTTAGAGTACCCAAAAATTGATCTTTAGTATAGGTCTTATAATCTACAAATTCCTCAATAGTAGATACCTTTTCACTATATGCATCAAGAAGAGTTTTGAGAATCTTCTTTACTATCCTAGATTCATCCACCATTGCACCAAGTCCTTGCATTCCACCTTCTAGCTCATCCATTCTCTATACATAGGATTTAATGTTCTTGCCTTCAGACATTTGTAGGATCTTGAATTGTGCCTCCAATTTCTACAACTTTGCTTCTTTAACCTTTTCATCTCCTTCATTGATCTTTTCCAATGCATCCCAGGCCTCTTTAGTAGTCTTCAAATTACAACTTTAATTAATTTTGAATGTGAAAGAATATTCTTCAAAATAAACTTTGCCTTATTGTTCACTTCTTGTGCCTTGATATCATCAACAGTACTTGGACCATTAGTCAAATCTATGTATCGAGTTTTATAAGCTTTCTCAACATCATATCCACAATATTCCAAATATCCTTCCATCTTTTCCTTCCAAAGAGTGTAGTCAATGCCATCAAACTTAGGACTCTTAATAACTCTCTCATTCACCATCCATGACCTTCCTTAGGTGGTTAAGCTCTTCTCCAAGGAACCAAGCTTTGATACCAATTATTAAACAAGACAACTAAGAGGGCGTGAATTAGTTTTAGCAATTTTAACCTTTAAAACTTTCACCATATGTTAGATCAATAAACATTCACAAATCCTTTATTCTACTAGTGTGATTAATCATTAAGTGCAGAAGAAGAAAATGAGAGAAGTAAAACCATACACAATAAAACCAGGTTTACATGGAAAACCCAATGAGGTAAAAACCACTATGAGGATTAGCTCACAATATAAAGAATTCCAAAACTGAATATAAAGGATCACTGTCATGACATGACTTACTTGTCTAAAACAGGACTTATTGTCCAATGAAGGCTTATTTCGTAGAGGGCTCACTACCATGGAATTACAAAGAAGATAGAAGAGGATTGTCATAGAGAGAAAACTATCTCAATGCAACAAATATTTCCACCACAATTAACTCACACACTTGTAGACTCACATCAAATATGTCAGATGCCTTCATCTCACTACCTTCAGAACCCTAACATGAAATTCACACTAATCTACACAAAGTCGCATTAGACACACTATCTCACATCTATCTTGCATCTATCTTTCATCTATCTTGTCTTTCATCAACATCTCAACATGTACTTATACCATTTTCAACCTTGAAACACATCTAAGGTCGGTCATGCACCATTTTTATTTATAAGTTTGAATTAGATTAGTGCCAAAAAATTATATGGTGGAATTAGAATGAGGGAGACCCAAACATATACTTAATGAGGACCTAAATAAGTCCCAACATGCCTCAACATGATTCCATGAACTTTGTAAGTAGTGTTTAACACAAGGTTGGCCAACACTAGTATAAAACACATAATTTTCTCTTAGCACAATCATACTTAACATGATCCAATCCTTTTGAATAACAAATTTCACTTGAACACAACCTTATTAGCTTACTCTTAGACCAAAAATTGATAAAACCATAATTTTGAGAAATCTAGAGCAGCTACATTTCTCCCGGACCATAGCCAGACACATTGAAATGCATAGTCACATACTGGTGAAGATATCTCATATTATATAATGATCTAGAATCCCAAAATCTGGATATAGAAACTACCAACAACCATGATCAATATGTTTGAATCGCACAAGCATTGAAGCACATCCCAAAGCATATCTCGGAGTAGACACAGAATACCTGCAAACCTTCTTTATTACAGTTTTCTCAATATCCTCAACATATACAACCAAAAACCAACTTCCATGACATAAATGGAAACACATTCATAATTACAATATCAATATCAATTATAACACTCTTTTTAAATTTTTACTTCTCAAATTGGTCATTATGGAACTCCACCTCATAAAATATGATAAAACAACGCCATTAATCTTCTCAACTTCAATTTCACAAAAATCTTGTTATTCATCAATCATTAGAGCATTAATGGATGTGAGTTGAAAATGAAGCTCCTAACTTGTGCATTGCACAAGTGATGCTTTATTTTTCACTTCATTAAGGTTTTTTTGCTGATCTAAAAACCTAGAAGTTAATAATATATCTTTTTCCTCACCAAATTTCATCCCATCCATGTATGTGGTAGAATACTCAAATTTTTCTTCATTTCAAATTCATGTAGGTTTGATCTTTCTCCTTGTTAGTGATCTAAGTTGTAGATCCCATATCCCTAAGGTCTCATAATATCACAAGTGCTAGGTGTGTCAAAACTTAGAAGATCACCACAAACCTATCTTTAGGTTGGTAAAATTAGAACCAATTACTAAGATGGGTAAGACCTTCACTTCTATCTCTACAATGCCAAGGGGGGTTTCCTTGATATCCTAAATTAGTTATTAAAAATATGATTGAACACTTACAAAAAACTATACCTACTACACAATGTGCCCTAATATAGGTGTCATAATATACCTATGTGCTAGTTGAAAGGTGTAAGGCATAACATCTTATTAATAGATAATTTTCCATATAAGTTTCTAAGAATGTGTTTATGATGCACCCTTTTATTAATTCATTTAGACATGGTAGTGAAACACACAAAAATTAAAACTAAAAGGTGTTTGAGTATTATTTAGAGTGTTTTTCTTAGATGATGGGAGACAAATCGAGTCACAAAATCGTGTCTTTATTAATTGGGCAACAAAGTCTCTTTATTTGGTCAAACATATAATAAAAAAAAATTAGGTGTTATCTTAATAAAAAAAAGGGAAATGAAAGAAAAAGTGGGATGAATCATCTTAATATTAGCCAAAAACAACACATATAAATGGACCCTGAAAACACCTCTTCCAAAAATTATCCCAAGTCAAGCATCTATTCCAAGAAAGATTCCAAAAGAGATAGTTACGCTTGGGCCAAGAAAAATTATTCTAGAAATTTTTCCACCACGAGACTTCTTCCTCCCATACTTTTGAGAAATCAACTCCTAATAACCACTAGCCACCATATAAACTCCCTTAGGTTCAGAGCTCCAAGCCAAAATATCCCTTTCCCTAATTGAGCAACACTCTTTTCAATCAATAATATTCCTTAGCTCAACTCAATCCTCTTCTATTCCTTCAATAAGCCATACATTGGGGCCCTTCCATCTAGACACTTCCACATGTCCACAAAACTTGATAGATTTGAAATCCTCAACCCAGGACCAACCAAATTCCAAAAAATGGTGACAAAGATCCTATAGATTACGATACTTGGACATGATAGGTGGAAAACCATCCCAGGAATCATGCCAAAAAGGGCATCAAATCCCCTATTGCAAATATAGAATGAGCCATCCTTGATCAACTTAGCTCATTTTTTTAAGAGTTTTCCAAATCATGAAACCCTTTCCCAAAAGTGGAAATTGAGGGACCTCCTCCTTTTCCATCCCCAACAGGTATTTATTTCAAATAATCCTAGCCCAAGCATGATCATTTTCAGTACACCATCTCCAATAAATTTTGTTGATAAAGCCAAACCGGTAAAATCGGCTTACCATAGACCAAGGCCACCAAACTATTTTGGCCTACAGATAGTCTCCCACTTCACATGACTCCACTTAGAGGACACCAGACTACGAACCCATAAAAATTTCCTAGCAAGAGAGTCCAAATATTTAATAAATCATGGGAGGGGGCACTTGAAGAATACACATGTAATTGGGTAGAGCCTACACCACAAACTTTAGAAGTAGTAGCCGACCTACAAATAATAACCATTTGTGGGTCCAGTGATTCAATTATGCATAAAACTTGTCTAAAATACTCTGACAAGAGCTATTTGGAAGGGTACCAGTGGAGAGAGGGATGCCTAGCTAGGTCAAAGGCATTTGACCAATTTGAAATCTTGGAATACGAGTAATTTTTCACTAAATAAGCACAAGAATATTAAAAAAGAAAATGGAAGATTTACCTTCATTGATCTATCATCATAAAGAAACAAGGTAAATGGCCAACACTTTGTAGAAATTTAAAGCCTCTTTGACTTTGGCCACTCCCATTAGAGTGGTATCATTAATAAATTGAAATTACAACTAAGGAGGCAATCCATTACCCCAATTCTACCCTTGGATCAAACTTGTTTGTGTTTCAATTAGTACCTCTGAAGCACTTATTGGAAACTGATGTCTATGCATAAAATTAAATACTCTTAGAATTAGGAGTGGAAGCTCCCTCTTTTTTTGATGATTTCATAAGAGAAAAATGGACTAACTTCCTATATTTTTTACTCAGCAGTAGGGCACAAGGGTTCATAAACACAATGCATTACAACTAAGGTTTTCTTTGGTTTTTACAGATCTTAACTATAACTAGGCTAACTTTTAATCTATCTTATTTCCTCTAGAAAAATAGAGCAAGAGGACATAGGAGTGGGAATTGGATGGTTTGATCACTTGGATAAACTATCTCTTAGAATGCGTTTGAAGGCTTTGAACTTCCAAATTTATGTTGAAATAGAACTCATGCAAGTAATCATCAAATGGTAGGCTAGATCTCACGATTCCCAAGGAGGCACAATGCTCTTTCTAAGGTGTAGGCTGAAATGTAGACTAATAGAAACAACATATAACAATAATCCTACTCTCTAAATTCCTAGGGAGGCACAATGCTCTTTCTGAGGTGTAGATTGAAGGAAAGATTATTGGAAACAACATACAATGATAGATCTTGAGACTTTTGGATCAAAGGAAAGGTATCTCTCCTACTTTATTATATCAACTTAGATCAAAGGTTACACTTTGGGATAGAAACTTGTGTCAAAGAGGCAATCACACAAGAAATGATCAACCAATAAAACATGAACATAGAATGAACATACCTATCTGAATAGAAAAAACACAAGCTATGCTCAACATTTAGCTATAATAAATATGATTCAATAACATATACTAAGAGAACAAATTCAAAGGATTTTTAGTTCAACATTTTGCTACTGTGAAGTAAAGTTAAAATACAATGAGAAAGGATCTTATTTATAGAAGCTCAAAGGAGTAGACAACCCTCCTTAAGTAAACAATGAGTTCTTGCCAATCTGCAAGATTCATTCCTATATCTAAAAGTAGGTAACCTAACAGTTAACTAGAAAGTCTACTTCAGTTAACTAATTATAAACTAAAAGAGAACTCTAATATACAAAAGTGTCTCCAAAATAGACATGCACAATTAGTGGGACAATAAGTTAACTTGGAAAGAGGCATCAAGCTAACTCCTGCATCATAAAGCTATCTTGGAGGGGTAGGATGTTCTAATTGGCAGTTCACTCATATTTTTGAGTGATCACCTCCTCCAACCACTTGTCAACTATCTCATTATCTGGAGATTGTCACATGCCTCAACTATCAGTTTATTGCTTGTCAACAACTTGCATAATCCTAGAAATATATACACACTTCAACGAGTAGTTTACTGATTGGTAACTTTGGTAGCTCCATTATTGGAGTGATGACCTATGTTCTTTCTGCAACTTTACGCTTCTAATAATTCTTGTGATTTTTTTCAATGGAAGAGTGTTGTATGATGAAATCACTAATTTTGACTGTGAACACTCTAACTGTGAGAAATACTTTTGATCTTGTTGCACAGGGTATGTACAGAATCATGATGGGCCAAAAAGTGGCAATATGATGGGTATTTGTAGGGTATGTGGCTAATGAATTTTTTTTACCCAAAATTGATGAAATGAAAAGGGTTTTTAAAGGAGATTCTTAGCTTTCCACCAATATAAGTTATGCTTTACTTTGAATTTAATAAATAATTATTATTCATTTTCTATTTGAATTACTACTAAAGTCTTAATTGATAGGCTTATTGAAAAACATCTATATCTTTCAAATAGTATCACATTCTTTGAATCCGAAACATGCATCACATACTATAGCATTATAAAAAAGAAATTTGAATTTCATGAAGTTTTGACCATGCAAAGGTGGCTAGACATACGAGTTTTTATATTTTTTTAAAAGTTGTAATAAAAAAATCATAATTAATTATTTACTTGGAAAAAAATACAAAAAAAATATGCATCACATCTAAACATGAGTCCTCTACTTATATCTAAAATATTATAAAAAAAATTATCATTTTATTGTGGTTAGGGTGGTTAGATAGACACCTACTTATTTTTCCCTAAATTTAAGTACTACTTGCATTGAAATTTCAAATTTTCACCAAATAGATTTTTTAATTTTTAATATAAACCTAGTAGTTTAGAAACTACATTCAATTTGATACATATTCTATTCTTACATATTTTTGAAATAATATAGATAAGTTATTCAAATTTTTACGTCAAGTTGCCTAACTCTAATTTTTCTAAATTTTTTGCCACTTAAGGGCCTATTTTTTCCATGATGATCCTATACATACCCCACATTCAGAATTCCAATAGTATTCAACCCTCTAAATTGGCCTTGAAAGGCTATCAAATATACAAGGTATGAAACCATGTGGTCTTTGAGCATCTATGCTTTTCAGATTATTTGAAACAACCATCAGATGCACTTGATGCAAATTGGTGTCAGCTGTCTCCAGGAAAACATGTAGCATGACTGATTTGATCTTGTATTCATCTTGAGAGAATTGTATTCTAAAAAACTTAAAGATTGAGTGTTCACATGATATTGATCAAACAATTTTTTCAATAGTGGTTAAAAATAGCCTTGCTAAGGGGTTATTCTATGAAGATTTCTGATATGTGAGTTTTGTTGGGAATAATTTTCTAAATGGACCCATAACATTAGAAATTATAAAAAGTTACTTTTCCTTGTACATGCAAGAATCTTTCGGGGTAGAGGTTTTAGGGGCAACAGAGGCTTATTTTTCTTAAAAAATTCAACATATGGGTATTGTAGACACTTCAAAGCTAAAAAAACCTAGCTTGTCATATTTTTAAAATGGTGGCTTTTTTTGGAAACCCTAAAGGGCTACTTTCTTTGGAAGAATCTGGCATGTGGATTTTTTTTAATTTGTTGTGTTGATCATACCCGTAAGGCTAGATCTATGAATAACTATTATTTTCTTAGACATGCAAGAATACCCAAGCCCAAAAAAAAGAAATATGAGGGTGAGAAGCTAGAAGGCATATGGGGGGAAGAAGTTAGAATTTATAATATGTCCCTTTGAATCTTCATGAAATTCACGCCTATAGATGCAAACTTTGAAAAATTGCTCCTCTATGCAACTTTTTATTGAAAACATGAAGAACACTAAGCACCCCTATAATATCTTCAAATGGATTTGGAGAGAAAATATTTGTGTTTGAGCTTGAACCTACAAAGAGAAACAATGAATGCCACCTAAGCTTGATACATATTGATTTGGAGTTGCAAGCATCAATTAGGTACCAACATGTTGATGGAGAAGTCAATCTCCCTGATCAGGAGTCCCCTAAGGAAATTTCCACCAATTTGGGGATGTTTTAGACATGAAGAGGCTTTCAAAATAGACAGCTTTAGTCAACTAGGCCTACTTTGACTCTAGGCAACCAAGTTGAGGAGTTGAAGATTTTTTATCCTTTTTTTTGTGATGAATTGCCTCTATTTGATCCTTGATTTTGATTGCTTGATTGATCTTGAATTCTTGCTAAAAGATCTATTGTAGAGTTGGATCAATGTTGAAAAGGTGTTCTTGGGAGTTGCAAGACTTAAAACCTAAATTTGATGCCTCAAATTCTTGGGTGCCTTTTCCCAAAAAGGTGCATTTTTCACTAGACTTATTTAGTTTCTTGGACACTTTTCAATTCCTCTAGTTTGACCCTCCATGCTTTGATATGAGATCACTGATTTGACTGACAATTCTCGTGAATGTGTTGAAACATGGAGTGGATAACCAATTTAGTCCTAGAAAGGATGACCAGCCTTGCATGTTCTGAAAGTTGATTTAGTTATCCCCAAGGTTTGGGCACCCCTAACCTATAGGGGAACCTTTGGCCTTTTGTTTGTAATTTTCACCTTGCAACATTTCACGAATAGCACCAATTTGATCTTCGTCATCAAATGTTTGATTTATCTATTGAATTTGTTGATGTTGTCATTGTTGAGATTGATTAAGATAGAGAAGGACTTCCTAGAGGTTACAAAGCTTGAAGACTACATCTAGTTTCCCAAAAAGTTGGGCACCTATTTCTAGGAAGGTACATTTTCTTTGAAACTTATTCAATTCTTCATGTGTTTCATCTTGCCTTTTCTTCTAGTGTTTTCCACTTGATCTTTTTTTGTAAATGATTGATAGGTCCTATGAGCTTGCAACTAGATTGATTGTGAATCTGAAGGGATGTTGAGCAGATGACTTGGAGAAATTAGTTTCTAAAAATCACAATAGGTGGGTCAAAGTGATGGGTTCACTTGGCCAGTACAAGCACTTTTTCCTTGCTTGAATGTCATCTTTGATGATGTTTTCTTTCAACATCATCTATCTTTGCCTTTGTTTGTTGGTGATTGATGAATCAAGTGAACTTTATCTATGAAGCATTTGAAAGATAACAAAATCATGAAGGAGATGACTATCTTGGCAAAAATTGATGAATGCCTTTGAAATTTTGACTTCATGGCCACCCCTTCCCAGTAGGGGTGCTTTTGGCTATAGTTTCATCATTTTATTTGAAAATTCTCATCTCTTTGTGCTTTGTGTTTTCTGTGTAGCTTGATTGGTTTGAGCATTATCGTCAACGATGAGAATGCATGCATCTTAGCATTGAATTTCACCATGCTGTGTGTACGAGTGTTGGAAAAATGGCTAAGGAATTGACTACATATCCTCTTCCTTGTAGCAAGGTGTGCATCTTCCAAACTTATTCAATTTTCAACATTTCTTACTTTTGAAAATCCCCTCTACTGCAGAGCATGTTTTTGAGCATCTTTCACCATGGATTCTTTGTTGAAGCTTTTGAGGCTTAGATTTTGATACCTAGTATTGGCCATCTGCCATTAATGGTTGTAGAGGTCCTAGATTTTCTCCTAAAAAATGAAGTAGACCAACCAGAGTAAAACAAATTTTTTGGTGATTTTGACTTGTCAGTGTGACCGTGAAGTCAAATTATCCTATCAAAATCATTTTCAACTAATTTTAGAAAGGTCCTATTTCTAGGGGTTTTCCTAAAAACAAGGGTATGAAACCATAATTTTTAAAATTTTAGAATTTTTCAAGCATCTTCCTTGGCATAAACCCACAAAAGCCTATGTTTTATTTGACCTAAAATGAACTTGACTATAATTTTACATGATTTAGATCATTTTTATCAAAATTCCTTATTGAAGCAAAAAATTATTTTGGGTACAACAAAACCTTGATTAACATAACTCTTAATAAGTCTCCCCAAACCCTCAACAAAGATAATAAATAAGGAGATATAAGATTCCCTTAACGAAAACCTTTGGAAGCCCTAAACAAGGTGGAAGTCTCCCTATTAACTAACACTGAAAAGGAAGTGGTCGTGATACAAATCATCACCCACAAAACCCACTCCTCAACAAACTTAAAAGCACCAAGCACCTCCCACAGAAAAGACCATTTGACCCTGTCATACGCTTTTTCCAAGTCTAATTTGATAAACATAGCTTTTTATTTTGAATCTACCATGGAATGAATAGTTTCCTCTATAATAGCCACACCATCTAAGATCTATCAATCAACCACAAAGCCCCCTATTCCTTAGATACTAACATGCTAATCCACCACTTTAGTCTTTTAGAAATTAACTTTGAAAGAATCTTATTAACCACATTACAAAGAGATATGGGCCTAAAAAACTCAACCTATCATCCCCTTCACATTTGGGAATGAAAGCTAGGAAATTATAACTCACAACCTTCAACAATTGTTTGTTCTCTTGAGATTCACAAACCACATCTAGTAAATATAGCTTAATGATTTCCCATAATTCTTGACATAATTCAATTGAGAACCCATTAGGCCTAGGAGCTTTCCATTTCTTCATCTAAAAAATAGTGTCCTCTAGTTCTTCTAGGGAAATCACACTCAAAAGGTCCTCATTCATCTCCATAGAAACCAAGGGATATATGAAAGTATATGATTTTCATTATCCATTTCATTAGGGGCATCCTCCCTACACAAAGAGGAAAAATAATGAGAAGTATCACTAGAAATGTCCCCTAGAGATGATAGGTGATCACCCCTAGAGTTCACAAGGCAAGGGATCAAGTTACCATGTCTCCTACAATTCACAGAGTTGAAGAAGAAGGTAGTGTTTTTATCTCTTTCCTGTAGCCACTCAACCCTCACTTTTGATTTTTAATAAATCTTCTCCCATAGCTCACACTCCTCCAAAGCTTTCAAAGCCTTCAACTCTTCTAGGAGATAATCCTTGGAATTTCCTTGCTCCCTAATTCCATGAGTGACAACATTCAAACTAGCTCGAGAAGCCTACATGGAAAATATTACCAAAGCACGACTTGTTCCATCTCTTGAGTTGATACTTCACAAATTGTAGTTGCTTGAAAAAATAATACACCATTGTGCCAAAAGGAGGTTTATCCCATTGCCAAAATTCCACCATATGATCTTGCAGAGAGGGCTCCCACAACCACATAAGTTGAAACTTAAAAAGAGGAATTTATAGGAAGACAAGCTAAAGAAGCAAATAAATTGATTGGCCAATGATTTGATTCCCTCTAATACAATATCTTAGAGCTGGTAGACCAAGATCCACCAATCCATAAAAAGGAAACCAAGAACCTATATAGCCTCTCAACAATACAATCTTGGCCACACCTCCTATTATTTCAAGTATAAAGGCCATTACTAGGTTTTATATCCATTAGATTTAAGGATGAGATACTATCTCTCAGAAGAAAAGTAGACGACTTCATCCTTAGCATTCCATCCTACTTTTCCTCCAACCTAGTGAGAGCATTGAAATATCCCATAAAAATCCAAGGATATAGAGGAGCAATGCTTCAAACAAACTAAATATGAGACCATAATCATTGCTTCCTAGGCATATAAGTATGAACATAAATGTTAGATAAAAGAATTGTCTCACCAAATTCCAAACTCAAAGCAACCACAGAGATAGAATATTTACATGAAATCCACCAAAGAGGGTGGATCTTCAAGGGGTTCCATAAACAAGCCACACCACTAGCACTACCATGAACACCAATACACTAGTAATGACCCCTCCACCAAAGATTTGGAATCAAGATACACATACTCTCCACTAAAAGTTTAGTTTCCTGAATAAACACCATATTAGGTGAATGACTTCCCACCAAATCACAAACTTATTTTTGTCGAGGGCCATTGTTCAAGCCCCTCACACTCCATGAAAGGATAATCATCTCTGAGAGTTAGAAAAGTGAGTCACTTTTTTTTTAATAGATCCTGACTCTACCAATGTGATGTAGGAGCATCCAGTGGTGTGAGGGAAATCTTGCATCACCCAAAAAGATGTTTTCCATTTATGTTCCTGTTGTTTTCTTTTTGTAGATGTTTTTGCATTTTTGGATACCCTTTTCGTCGAATAAGAGTTTCCAACTTCTAGAACTGCTTTTCTTCTTTTTCTGCTCAACTGCTATTTTTAGCAGGTGTGAATTTGAAGGTGTGGGAAGATAGAAATTTATGGGAAGGTTCAGGATGGAAAAATAAGCACTTTGGCGAAAGAATCAAGTCAAGATCATTCACGGTTTGAAATTTATTCAAGTTCCAATTTCTGCTTTTTGCCCTAAAAACCTTCCGAGTCCATTTTGAGGCACTAAACAGTTCTGGATGGGCCTAATAATTTGTGAAAATGCCAAAGTAGTCAGCTGTATTATCATTGAAGATCCGACGGTCGGATTAAAAGTTATGGCTTCCAGAAGTTGGTGCATATTTTAGAAATGTGCTAATTTTTGAATGTGAATTTAATTTGAATTTCAAATTGTAATTTTTGGCACCACACCGCCAAAACTCATAACTCGAAGGTTTTTTTTGGCTCCAAACCAAAAAGGGTCTATTTATGGGCTAATTTATGATTTTTGGGCAACTTTTTGGGGAAAACAATTCGGATACTTCGAAAGGGGATTTGGGTAATTTTCTGTAAGTCTGTAATTTGCATGTATCACAGAGCTCGAGGATTTGTGATGCTCTGCATGTAAGAGTTCCATATTTTTGAATAAAATATTATTCTCTCTTTTGGAGTGTTATTTTGTGTCTCAGGTTTGCTCCCTCGTCAGGTGGTATTAGAGCGGGTTTTTCTTGAGTGTGTGGACAGATCGTCGATCGTGAGGCAGTTCGCACTAGGACCATGGTTGTGGGTTCAAGGTATTCAAGATGCCACCAAGAGTGATTCCTGGTAGGCGTGGTGGTGCCAGAGGTGGCATAGGTGGAAGAGATCCATTGGCAGCTGAGGGTTTCAGAGCCCTCCAAAGACAAATTGATGCATTGCAGGAGCAGATGAGAAGAGGGTTAAACCTGGGAAGGAGAGAAGAAAGCGAGGATGAAGAAGAGGTGGAAGATTCAAACATAGAAGAGAAAGAAGAAGTGATTGATCAAGATTAGATGTGGCTGATAAGGGCCATTTTGAAGATCAGAAAAAGACCCAGAATAGAAGTCCCCAATTATTCTGGAAGTCTGAACCCATAAGAGTTGATCGACTGGATCAACGAGCTAGAAGAATATTTTGAGTATGAAGAAGTAGAGGACCCAGATCAGGTTAAGTTTGCAAAAATGAAGTTGAAGGGCCATGCAAATATTTGGTGGAAAGAGGTCCAGTTGGAGAGGAATCAAAGAGGAAAAGGAAAGATCAGTAGTTGGGATCACATCGTTAAGAAATTGAAGAAGCATTTCATACCAGTGGACTACGAGTTAGATCTGCTGAAGAAATTGCAAGGGCTGAAGCAAGGAAGTAGATCTGTGAAAGAATACACAGAAGATTTTCACAAGATGATCATTAGAACGGGCTAGGAAAAGGCCAATAAGGAGAAGGTAGCCCGTTATCTTAATGGGTTACGTCCGAGCATTCAAGAGGAGCTAAGCCTGGTCAGAATGACCACCATTGAGGATGCATACAATTTTTCTCTGAAAGTTGAGGAGAAATTGAACAAAAGATTTGACAGTGAGCAAAAAGGATGAGGAGGTCAAAGCGGAAGAGGTAGTGGAAGATATTCTGGGAGCCAAAATGAGGATGACAAGAAAAATGAAGATGTGGGTACCAGTCAAGGCCAGAAGAATGATAACTTCTACCACCCTCGTGATCAAAATAGTGGTGATCAAAGGGGTAGAGGATGAGGAAGATCTGGGCCAGGACTTGGAAGAGGTGGTTTCAGAGGAACTTGTTTCCATTGTGGTGAAGAAGGGCATCGAGCCTATGAATGTCCACAACATCAAGGAAGGACAGATAGAAGGCCAGAAGGTCGTGGAAGGGTTGCACATGCAGATGAGGAGGCTCAATTTGAGTATTTGGATGATGTTGAACGGGGAGAAGCCCTAGTGGTTAGAAGAGCCCTGGTGACTGAAGAGAAGGAGCCAGAATAGAGGAAGAATATGTTCCGCACAAGGTGCAAGTGTGAAGAAAAATGTTGTGAGGTCATTATTGATAGTGGGAGCACCGATAATCTAGTGTCAAAAGAGATGGTTACGAAGTTGAAGCTGAAAGGGGAAAGACATCCACATCCATATCGGATTTCTTGGTTACAGAAAGACCACAAAGTTCTAGTCAATGAGTAGTGCCTAGTGAAGTTCAAGATCAAAAGCTATCGTGATGAGGTACTCTGTGATATCATCCCCATGGATGCATGTCACATGTTGTTGGGGAGGCCATGGCAGTTTGATAGGCGAGCTGTACATGATGGCCATGCAAACACTTATTCCTTGATGAAGGATGGAGTCCGCCATAATTTGAAACCCCTGAAGAAGGATGAAGAAAAGGTATGCCGTAGCACTATAATTTTTTTTGTCGATGGGAGGAAATTTTTAGGAGGCATGAAGCATGAGCGCATGTGTTATGCATTGATTCCTAGAATGGAAAAGGAACATAGTGAGAAGGTTCCAGTAGAAGTTTCTGGACTATTGGATGAGTTTCAGGAGATTATTTCTGATAATGTGCCTAAGCGTTTACCACCAATAAGGAAGATTAGTCATCAGATTGACTTGATCCCTGGAGCTAGTTTGCCAAATAAGGCAGCTCACAGAATGACTCCTGTAGAAAATGAGGAGTTCAACAGACAAGTTCAGGAGTTGTTGAGAAAGGGTTTGATTCGAGAGAGTCTGAGCCCATGTGCAGTACCTACAGTACTAGCACCGAAGAAGGATGGGGATTGGAGGATGTGTACAGAATCTTGAGCCATAAATAAGATAACAATCAAGTACAGATTTCCCTTGCCAAGGATGGATGACCTGGTGGACTGTTTGAGTGGAGCATAGTACTTCATGGAGATTGATCTAAAGAGCGGATATCACCATATCTAGATTTGAGAGGGTGATGAGTGGAAGACTACCTTCAAGACTAAGGAGGGCCTATACGAGTGGTTAGTCATGCCTTTTGGGCTAACCAATGCACCGAGCACATTCATGCGGCTCATGAATGAGGTATTGAAAGAGTTTCTGGGAAGTTTTTTCATTGTGTATTTAGATGATATTTTGATTTTCAGTAAGAACTTGGATGAGAATTTAATGCATATTCTTAGGGTTTTCGAGAAATTGAGAGAGGAGAAACTGTTGATAAATTTGAAAAAGTGTAGTTTTGTTAAAGAGGAGTTAGTGTACTTGGGGTTTGTTGTCTCAGTAGAGGGTCTGAAGATGAACCTAGAGAAGGTCAAGGCTATTCTAGAATGGCCTAGCCCAAGAACTGCTACTGAGGTGAGATCTTTCCATGGTTTGGCCAATTTTTATAGAAAGTTCATTAGAAAGTTCATTAGTATTTGTGCACCCTTGACTGAAACAATGAGAGGGGATATAAAAGAGTTCAAGTAGAGCACTGGAGCAGCAAAGGGTTTTGATCTATTGAAGAAAAAGGTGACAGAGCAACTAGTTTTAGCCCTCCCAGATTTCAACAAGGTGTTTCAGGTGGATTGTGATGCCAGTGGTTGTGCCATTGGAGCAGTGATGAGCCAAGAAGGTAATCCCATTGCCTATTTTAGTGAAAATTTAAATGATGCAAAGAGAAAGTATTTTGTATACGATCAGGAATTTTATCCAATAGTTCAAGCATTAAATAAATGGAGACATTATCTATTGCCAAAGGAGTTTGTTTTGTTTACCGATCATCAAGCATTACAATACCTAAGTAGTCAGGGAAAATTAAACCAGAGGCATATGAAATGGGTAGAATTTTTGCAGAGTTATACCTTTGTTCTAAAGCATAGGAGTGGCAAGTCGAATAGGGTTGTAGATGCCTTAAGTAGGAGGCATAAATTATTGACAGAGATGCAGATTGATGTGGTTGGGTTCAATGAACTCAAGACATTGTATCCTGAAGATCCTGATTTTGCAGAAGCTTGGAAAGCTTGCAAGGAGCCTGTTATAGTTGACAGGACGAAGTGGTTGGATTTCATAATCCAAGATGGTATGTTGTTTAAGGGAAGTCAATTGTGTATTACGAGGAGTTCCATGAGGGAGAACCTGATAAAGGAGAAGTACAGTGGAGGAATGGCAGGACATTTTGATCGGGATAAGACCATTTCAATGAGTATTATTATTGGCCTCAGTTATCACAAGATGTGAAAAAGTTTGTGCAGAGTTGCAGGGTATTTTAGATGGCTAAAGGAGTGAGTCAGAATACAGGGTTGTATCAACCCTTACCTGTACCAGAGAGGCCATGGGAGGATATTAATATGGACTTTGTTCTTGGCTTGCCAAGGACACAAAGAGGGAATGATTCAATATTTGTGGTAGTTGACAGGTTTTCAAAGATGGCACATTTCATCCCATGCCAGAAGACCCATGATGCAGTCCAAATTGTTGACTTGTTCTTCAAAGAGGTGGTGAGGCTACATGGTTTTCCAAAGAGTATAGTCTCAGATCGTGACACAAAATTTGTTGGATACTTTTGGAGGACCTTATGGAAGAAGTTGAAAATAGAATTGAAGTCCAGTTCTGCACACCATCCACAAACTGATGGGTAGATTGAGGTTGTGAATAGAAGTCTGGGTAACCTACTAAGATGCTTGGTAGGAGATAAACCCAAGGGATGGGACTTGATCTTACCCCAGGCAGAATTTTCTTACAAAAATTCTATCAATAGAAGCACTGGTAGATCACCATTCTAGATTGTGTATGGAGGCAGTGTTGGTGTAATTAATTAATTAATTATTACACTAGCATAAGTTTACTTAGGTCTTGCATTTAATCATTAAGTCCTAGGTTGCATTATTAGATAAATCATTTAATAAGTGGGATAAGATTCCTTCTAAAAGATGAGTTGTCCTTCTAGAACTTATCCCCTCATTTAATGATCATCACCATTAGGGTTCACATGTTGTCACATGTTGTTAGATCACGACACATGGCAACATCTCATGCATATTAGGGTTTGCCTCTTGCCTATTTAATCAGGCATCTTGTACATTTGTAATATATCAATCATATCTAATATCAAGATATCAATCAGATATCATATCAATATAGAATCTTTAATCAAGCATTCCATTGTTGCAACACTTCTTTTGTGGTTGATTATATTTCATGGCTAAAGTCCTGCATTGAAGATTCCAGAGCTTCAGGGGCTGTGCAATCCATCATCTCAACATGGTATTAGAGCTAGTCCATTGAAACATCAACCCTAGATCTAGGAAGTTTGGAATGCGAGATTCTTTGCAGGCTTAGGGTTTTATTTTGCAGGCTAGTTGGCTCTACCCGGGAGCCAAGCTAATTTCTGGTGCAGATCAGGCTCTCTCCGACCTCTCCATTGCGTCCAGAAGGCCTCAAAACCCATAGATCGCCTATCCATTCATCAAAATCGGAGACATATCATCTGGGAGCCTTCGAGGTATTATTTAGGGTTTGCATTTTTGTACTATCCGTACAGTTTTTCAAAAAAAAATCTCCCTTTCAGGCCTCCATCAAGGCAATTTTTTTTTAGAAAAATAAAAAAAAATTGGCTATTTTCGGGGCAAATTTTTTCTATAGTTTTTTGCAAAAATCTAACTCTGCAGGGTTCGACTTGCAATTAAAATCACCTGTCGGCATTAATATTTTTCGGTGGCTATAGTTTTTGGGTTTCAATTTTTCGCCGATCAGTATTCTTTTTCCATCGGCATTTTATTAAAATATTTGAATTGCAATTTTTTCTTACAATATTCAAATATTTTTTCCGTCTGCATCACACCGACCACCGCGGTCTTGTCGGCCCAGTCCCATCGGCCAGCGTCATTCTGCATCACCGCTACCGTCATAGCTCTAACCGTTCGCCACCGTTGCCCAGAGCTTGTTCCCTGTCACCACCGACCATCGTCTACCGTTCCCGCCCACCGGACTCCGTTGTCGCCATTAGCTCCACCAGAGTCTTCTTCCTGGCGACCGTCCACTGTCTAAGGGTGAAGCCCCTGCCGCTTTTACCCCCGGCCATGTGGGAAACTGTGGGCTTCACTATCCGGAGCGGTGGCTCCTCCACCGGCTGCAACTCCCCCGACTGCGCTGCCCCATTCCTACGCTCCGACGCCGCCCATTAGGCGGTGGGATATTTAAAAATTTGTCGACAGCCCCCCGGTCATATCAGCGACCGGGGGCCGATTTTTTTTAGCCCCTGGTGCTTAATTCTTGCGCCTAGTTAGCCAGTGCATCACTATTCAGGCAGAATCTTCCAGAGGCCATATCTTCTGTATACGGTATCAAAAATTTGCAAATGATATATCGTTGGAAAGGTATTTCTGTCAACTTTCTAGTGGTGTGCCCTATTTTTCAAGATTCTGTTGTTATCAACTATTCAAGTCAACTGAAGTCAAACCTCCCTTCTGGACTCAAACGCACACATCTTCACATCAGATTGTTGGATTTTGGTGATTCCAGCAACATTCGAGAGATATTTCAGTGCAATTTTTTCATCAGTCTAGTCATCTTCTTTGGTTTCAGCTCCAGGTATCTTTTTTTTTAATTTTTTGATTCTTGGACATCCTGAAGACTGAAGTAGAATTCGTTGATCTCAGAGGCATCTTTTCAGTTGCATATCTATTTGGAAGTATTTATTTGTTATTGAAGGTCAGCGTCTTTGTATTTTTGTGAAGAATTTTCATTATGGGGCTTGCATATTTCTCTCCTTCTTTGGTTATGTTGCACGAGGGTAACTATCAGCAATGGCGAGATGGGATCTACCACCATCTTCATTCACTTGATTTGTTGCCATTTCTATTTGGTATAGTTCCTTGTCCAAGTGAAGGTATTCATGAACTTGCTTGGAGTTGCAGCAGATACACTGTTTTGGAGATCCTTTCTATGCAAGTTGATTGTGATGTTTTGAGTTCTATTGATCATTGTGATTGTCCTCACATTCTTTGGACTAAGCTTTGGGAGATCTACAGAGATTCAAATTCTCCACCATTCCCCAATGATCATGCTTCAGAATGTCTTGCTTTAGATCAAGTACCCTATGATGATATTGTTATGCTAGAAGTTGATTGCCTTGATCTTTCCGAAGAAGTTGACAAGGTACCTTTCAGTGATTCTTCATCAGAGATAGTTGGTATCCCTTCACATTCAGTGATTCCTTGTCCAGAATCATTGATTGAGGCTTCCACTATCATCATCAATCAGGACACATTCATTTTTTCAGACTTGACATCACATGATGGCTTTGTTTCAGGTATCATTTCCTTGGCCACTTCTATCGGTTTGGAGAACATTCTTGAGGGGATATCACTCCTCTATTTAGATCACACCTTGGAGAGTTTTCTTGAGTATCCACATTCCTTTGTCTCAACCTTGATTGGTAATCTAGAGACTATTTTGGAGGTGCTTGGTTTCTCTTCAGATATTTCATATCCGAGACTTCTTCCCTGTCATTCCATTCAGGACTTGAGGTTTCTTCAGCATCCACCATTGGATTTGCTTCTTCCTAGTAGGAGATTTGTGGTTTGGGCACCTTCGTTGCTTCAGACTTCCTTCAGTGGTTTTGAGGACACTTCATTCAGGGGGGCTATCAAGTCTCCATCACATCTATCATATCCATCATATCTTTGTCTTTGGATATTGTTCAGCATCAGTTTCTGCATCATCCTGGTTTGTCACCCTCTTCATTGATTGTGGCATTTGTCACCCTCTTCATTGATTGTGGCATGTTCTTCATTAGACAAGGAGACATTTGAGCATCATTCAAAGACATCATCATCATCCATCTTCATCCTTCCTTCCTTCAATTCCTATCCGGAATGGGAAGCATCTCTCCACTTGCAGTTGGTTTTGTTTCTTCCGAAAGGGAGACAAGTTGTTTTTCGACATTGGATCTTGTTCTGTCTTCAAACACTCACCTTTCTTGCAGGTGATATCATCTTTTGGGGGGGCTATATAGTCTCTCTCTTTACCTCCTATGGGGGGGCATTGATTGTATTGTATCCATGTGACGGATGGTGTACTTGGGGGGTATTTGAGAGTCCTCCATCCTTCCCATATTATCTCACATTTTCTGGATTTTCATCTCTTTTTTGGAGAGGGGTTTTGTTCCCATTGGGTTTTCCCCTTTTCTCCGTTTGTGGGAGATTTTTTTGCATCTTCATGTACATGGGTACCTAACATGGCCTCGTAGCCGGGACCCATCATCGATCATCATCATGCATAATCATTGCATTTTCCTCCCTAAGTTGCACTTATGGGGGGGAGTTGGTGTAATTAATTAATTAATTATTACACTATCATAAGTTTACTTAGGTCTTGCATTTAATCATTAAGTCCTAGGTTGCATTATTAGATAAATCATTTAATAAGTGGGATAAGATTCCTTCTAGAAGATGAGTTGTCCTTCTAGAACTTATCCCCTCATTTAATGATCATCACCATTAGGGTTCACATGTTGTTAGATCACGACACATGGCAACATCTCATGCATATTAATGTTTGCCTCTTGCCTATTTAATCAAGAATATTTTACATTTGTAATATATCAATCATATCCAATATCAAGATATCAATCAGATATCATATCAATATAGAATCTTTAATCAAGCATTCCATTGTTGCAACACTTCTTTGGTGGTTGATTATCTTTCATGGCTAAAGTCCTGCATTGAAGATTCCGGAGCTTCACGGGCTGTGCAATCCATCATCTCAACATGCAGTCCCAGAACTACTTTAGAACTAAGAAAGATGGACCAAGAGAAGAAGACAAGTGCCGAAGCCGAAGACTTTGCAGAGCACATCAAGGATATACATGAGAAGGTAAGAGAACATATTAACAAGATGAATATGCAGTATAAGGCTAAGGCATATCAAAAGAGGAGGTATAAGGAGTTTCAGATTGGTGATGAAGTGATGGTACACTTGAGGAAAGAAAGGTTTCTAGTGGGAACCTATAACAAATTGAAGATGAAGAAGTTCGGTCCTTGTAAAATTATGAAAAAGCATGAATCAGGGAATGCATATGAGGTAGAGTTGCCAGATGGAGTCAATATTTCTCTTGTGTTTAATATTTCAGATTTGATAGAGTATCATGAACGTGGAACAGTATGGCATTCCAGCGTCTACTTCAGAAAAGGAGGAGATTGAAGAAATCTTGGATAGTCGTGTGGGAAGGAGTACCAGAAACAGGCAGTATGAATAATATCTAGTGAAGTGGAGAGGAAGGCCTATGGAAGATTCATCCTGGTTGTCTAAGGCAGAGGTTGACCATTTGGGTTTTCCTCAACCATCTGAGATGTGAGGGGGTCACTTCTCAAATTACCCTGGGTGTCTGATGTAGGAGCATCCAATGGTGTGAGGGCAATCTTACATCACCCAAAAAGATGTTTTCCATTTATGTTCCTGTTGTTCACTTTTTGTAGATGTTTTTGCATTTCTGGATACCCTTTTCGTCGAATAAGAGTTTCCAATTTTCAGAATTGCTTTTCTGCTTTCTCTACTCAACTGCTATTTTTAGCAGGTGTGAATTTGAAGGCGTGGGAAGATAGAAATTTATGGGAAGGTTCAAGACAGAAAAATAAGCACTTTGGCGAAAGAATCAGGTCAAGATCATTCATGGTTTGAAAGTTATTCAAGTTCTAGTTTCTATTTTTTTCCCTAAAAAACCTTCTGAGTCCATTTTGAGGCACTATACGGTTCCGGATGGGCCTGAAAATTTGTGAAAATGCAAAAGTAGGCAATCATAGGCCTACTTGGTGGAACATCACCTTTTCGAGAGCTTTCCGAAAAGGTATTATCATTGAAGATCCGACTGTCAGATTAAAAGTTATGGCTTCCGGAAGCTGGTGCATATTTTAGAAATGTGCTAATTTTCGAATGTGAATTTAATTTGAATTTCAAATTGTAATTTTTGGCATCAAACCACCAAAACTCATAACTTGAAGGTGTTTTTTTGGCTCCAAACCGAAAAGGGGCTATTTATGGGCTAATTTTTGATTTTTGGGCAACTTTTTGGGGAAAACAATTGGCATACTGCGAAAGAGGATCTAGATAATTTTCTGTAAGTCTGTAATTTGCATGTATCATAGAGCTCAAGGATTTGTGATCCTCTGCATGTAAGAGTTCCATATTTTTGAATAAAATATTAGTCTCTCTTTTGGAGTGTTAGTTTGTGTCTCGGGTTTGCTCCCTCGTCACGACGCCTCACCCATCATCTTGATTTTATCCAAATCCTTCTTTCTCCCTACCTTAGAGGGTTTGTCAGGACCCCCCTTTCTTTGATTTTTTTGAAGAATCCATGAGGGAGAATCCTTATTTATTTTCTCTAAATCTAATACCACCTTCTCTAGAGGGGGTGTGTTCTCAACAGATATTGAATGCTCAAACCTTTTCAAAATTATAGGGGCCACAAGATCAATAGAAACCATGAGATTTAGATTTGTATGGATTTGAGCTAAAGATGAAACATCTGCCTGAGTGCACTAACAATCCACAATTTTACTACCTTCCTAATCCTCCACCAAGACACCTAATGCCAAAGCCAACATACTAGGGTTCACCTCATGTTTCCCAAGATCATCTAGCACATCAAAGCAATTGAAAACCTCCTCCTCTTAATGCTCTTTGAATGTTATTTTCTCACCATGGTTCTTGTTATAGGTTTTAATAGGAATAAAAACCTCTTTATCTACCACTACTCCTAAAATGGGACCCTTACCTTTATGATCCAATGCTAGAGGAAGAAATCAACTTATCTCAATCTCATTTGAAAAAACTCAACATTCTTTGTCTAATTTCTCATCTCAAAATTCACTTATTCTTCACAAACACTTAATCTAACAATCCAAACTCACAAATCAGAGTCCCAAATTCTTGCATAACCTTCAAACATCTCAGTCATCTTAAAAAATGATTGATTCAATAAACTAAATTCCTTAAAACATTAGTTTATGACCACTTCTACCAAACTTGGAATTTTAAGGCACAACCATTCAACTCTATGCTTGAGACATCTTCAGTTAAGTTAAAATAACAAGATCAAAATCTTTACAAAGTATGCCTTATCAAACGATTCATCTTTCCTTCATTGACCATCCTATCTCTAGTAGCACTCTTAATATATACTATCAAAATTATATTTTCAACAAAGGATCTATTCTAGATTGTAAGCAATGTTTTGGACATCCATTTGAATGTTGTAAAACGTACCAAAATTTCAACACTAGTTTCTTTGAAAAATAGTATATAAACTAGACTGCCCATGTGCCAAAATAGGCCTAATTAGGTCATTACACACACTCCAATCCCAATTTATCTTGGTAAATTATTTAGATGTTTGTATCCCGACTTTTGTAAGCTTAATATACCATTATATGTCCATTTCTTTAAGAAATTTATCAAACCCTAGATCATATTCCTCCTAACTACTATGTTACAAACTATTATTCAGGAATTGTAGTCAAAATCTTGATTGTTTCACACCATAACCTTATGCTTTTGACCCAAAACCATTAGAATATGGAAGAACATGCATATAAGAATAATCTCACAAAGAATTAGAAGATTCCACTAGTAAATCAAGGAGAAACATAATTATTTACAATCATTGTTACCCTAACAAAGGATTTTAATTGTTTATGGAAAATTTCAAATAACTTACACAAAAATTGATCAATTTTCATGAAAAAAAGGGAATTGTAAGGTGATTTATTATACCATCATTTACAAACATCCAAAAAGTTCTTCCTACCCATACAAGGTCGTACCATGCAAGAAAACCACAAATTTTTGAAGAAAAAATACACAGAAACAGTGCTCTTTACTATTCAAATTCAACCCTACAATCACCCACCCCTTCCAAAATGGTTACAAGGAATTTTTAAAGGCATTACATCATTACTTCTCAAATTCCAACTAACTTCTAACTACCTCACAATGTTTTAGACCTTTAAGACTTTTCATCTTCCACTTTTTGCAATTTTACAACTTTGACATCTTTTTGGACAAATTTTACATTCTTTTCAATTTTTACACACAAAATTTAAATACTAACCTCCTAATGATTCTATTACATGGAAAATGACTCAAATAACCCTTGAACAACAAAATTTATCATCTTTTCAAAATTTCTTCAAGGAATCACCAAATCGTCTTGATGCTCCTGCATCATTCTCCCGACCAGATAAATTTCAAGTCCACTTGAATTTGAAGTTTTCTAGAATCTCCATTCTTTATATGCTCTGCCTCAAAATGACCTTAAAACTACTTTCATTTTTACCTTTGGTTTGAACTTGTCCATGCAAATCAGTCCTCTACCTTGCTTGCCAACACTCTGCTGCTTCACAATTTTCATCTCAACACATTGTCCTTCTCCTATCTATTGCATATTGATCTACAAATTGTTCCAAAACATTAATACAACAAGGAAATGATATATTGATTCTACCATAATACCTCCATCCTTCTTCAATTCTTGGAAAATCTCAAAAAACAATTCATCTTTGATCATCTCTTCATTCAATCTTGACACCAACTCAATATCTTCATCTTCATGCTTGGAAATGGTTGTACTAAATTTGTTTCATCAATGGATCCTTCTTCATCATCTTGAAACTCTTCTTCATCTTCTCTTTTCCTTTTTTCTGCTAATTTTTCTTGTATTCTTCTTCTCTTGACAATTTCTCTAATGGTCCATACCATCTTCTTTTTCATCACCAAATTCCAACTTGTCATCTACTTGATCATCTATTCTATCTTCATCATGACCTTTGCATAAAAATCATTGAACTTTGCATCCAATCTTTTCATCTCTTACTTCAATGTTGCTATCTCTTTGTCAATATTCTCTTGTCTCTTCCTTTCTTCCTCTTCCTACAAATTCCTTTTCAATATCTCCATCTTTCATATGGTCTCTAAGCAAGTATCTCCTTGCTTCTACTAAAATTTCCTCTTAAATTTCCTTTCCCTCTCTTGGTAGAAACTAAATTCTTCTTAACTTGCACACAACCACAATGAAAAACCCCAAAACACAAAATCTCTACCCAACACCTTTTGTGCTTTGAGACCACTTTGATGCAATGCTAGATGAAGAAAATAACTTATCTCATTCTCATTTGACAAAACTCAACACTCTTTGTCTAATTACTCATCTCAAAATTCACTTATTCTTCACAAGCACTTAATCCAACCATCCAAACTCACAAATCAGAGTTCCAAATTCCTGCATAGCCTTCAAACACCTTAGTCATCTTGAAAATGACTAATTCAAACAACTAAGTTCCTTAAAACATTAGTTTATGACCACTTTTACCAAACTATCCTCATGCATAACAATGACACTATTTGATTACAAACCACAAACTTGGACTTTTAAGGCACAACCATTCAACTCTATGCTTGAGACATCTTTAGTTAAGTTAAAGTAACAAGATCAAACTCTTTACAAAGTCTTTTGTATCAAATGATTCATCTTTTCTTCATTGACTGTCCTATCTCTAGTAGCACTCTTAATATATAATGTCATAATTATCTTTTCAACCAAGGCTCACTATAAGAAATGTTTTGGACATCCATTTGAATATTTTAAAACATACCAAAAGGTCAACACCAATTTCTATGAAAAATAGTATATAAACTAGACTATCCACATGCCAAAATAGGCCTAATTAGGTCATTACACAAATAGGGTTTATTGATTCTATATAGTCTATTCCCAATTTCTCTTGGTAAATGATTCAAACATCTATATCCTAACTTGTTTAAGCTTAATATACCATTGTATATCCATTTCTTTAATAAATTTATCAAACCATAGATAATATTCCTCCTAATTGTTCTGAACATACATACTATTATTTAGGAATTGCAGTCAAAACCTTGATTCTTTCACACCTTAACCTTGTGCTTTTGACTCAAAACCATTAGAATATGGAAGAAAATGCATATAAGAATAATATCACAAAGAATAAGAAGATTCCACTAGTAAATCAAGGAGAAACATAATTATTTACGGTCACTGTTACCCTAATAGAGGGTTTTAACTATTTATGGAAAAGTTCAAATAACTTACACAAAAAATGATCAATTTGCATGAAACAAAAGGGAATTGGAAGGTGGTTGATTATACCATCATTTAAAAACATTCACACATGTATTCCTACTTGTACAGGGTCATACCATGCAAGAAAACCACAGATTTATGAAGAAAAAATACATAGAAACAATGCTCTTTACTATTCAAATTTAACCCTACAATCACCCACGCCTTCCAAAATAGTTACAAGACCATTTTAAAGGAATTACATCATGACTTATAGAATTACGACTTCCTTATAACTACCTCCCAATGCTTTAGACCTTTAAGAATTTTCATCTTCCACTTTTTTGAAATTTTGCAAGTTTGCAATTTTGCAACTTTTACATCTTTTTGGACAACTTTTACATTCTTTTCAATTTTGACACAAAAATTTTAAATACTGACCTCCTAATGATTCTATTACATGGAAAAATGACTCAAATAACCCTTGAACAATAAAATTGATCATCTTTTTAAAATTTCTTCAAGGAATCACCAAGTTGTCCAAATGCTCCTACATCACTTTTTCCTCCTTAGATGGGCTACAAGATGGATGATTAGGAAGGGACTCTGAAGAGTGGATCCTAGGACATCTTTTTTACAAAATACCATACTCATGAGACAGTCAACATTAGAAGGGAAGAGATTCATAGTCAAGCTATTGCACCCATGGAGATGAACACACACATATTTCTAGAGAATCTAGAAAAGGCAACTACTCAAATCAATTTCAACACAAATGCATGAAAAAGTAAGTACCTTTTTATCTAACATTTTTTTAGAAGGACCTACCAGCTTCCCTAGTAGCAATGTAACCATATGTTGTAATACCCCTCATGCTACTGTTTGATTTTTGACATTCTCTATGGTTTTGTTTGGCACATTGTGATTTTGGTTGATATTGTTGCTATTATGTTGTGGTAGCTTAGACTGTTACTATACTCTTATGATGCCATGGATATTGTGATGACATTTTATTATGATCGATTGATGGAGTTATTAGGAATGCAGTAGACTATATAATAGTAATTTATGATGTGATGCAAATTTATAATGCTTTATATGATGATATGTTTTGGTGAGGGGACAGGTAGTATCACTCGTTCGCGAGCGCCCTGCTACACTGTGAATCCTTCTCACAATGCTTTGTAATTGATTATATGTATGTATATTGTATATCACCTTGTTGGATGCAGGCTTTGCAGGAATAAGACTCGATTCCACCTATTTCGATAGGTCTGTGCGAGAATTGAACAAACCCAACAGCAGGAAGTTGAATAAAGGTGACATGAAAGTAACTTCGTTCCAAGGTGTCAACAGTCTTGTACCTTCTTAGTTTGTGCGTCTTGGTCATATTCATTTGTGTTGTTGCATTGGTCTTTGTATGTTATTGTGATTTTATGGTTTATCTAATGTGGTGTATGGTTTTATATTGTGATTTAAATAATTAAGCAATTAATAAAATAAAACCATAAAATAGTAAATAAATAAAGCAATAGATACATATTAGTAATAGTGGTAAAATATTACATTTATTTTAATCTTACAAATGGTTGTTTTAATTATTTTACTGTGCATATAATTATTTAATTTGTTTGAGGAAATGATAAATAAATAAACAAAATAAAAAGAGTTCAATCTTTTGTGGATTTGAATGTAATTAAATTTCATTTTTGGAGAAGTGACTTTTGGTATTCGCTGGAAGAGGAAATTGAAAGGGTTTTCTGGACTTTGATTTTATTAAGGGGTTTTATTTATTGGAGGAAGATGGTTCAAATGCTAGAGAAATTTTGCCTTTAATCATTTTCTGTCCTTGGTATTCTTTTTTTGTTTTCTGGAGAAATTAGTGAAGAGGAAGAAATATTTGGAGCTGTTGCTGGAAAGATCGGCAGCAAGGAATAAGCTTCTACAGTTTTCTGCAAGCGAAGGACACCAGGTTCTTTTCTTTTAATTTTTTTATTCTCTGTTAAAATAGGAATTGTTCCCTGTGAATGAAATTTTTATCTAGGGTTGAAAATCAAATAATGGTAGGAAGAAAATCTATTGGGGTTATGATTTAATCAAAGAATATTTAGCCAGGGGAATTGTTATTTGTTAAATGGAATTTCTGAGGGTTTCTAGGTTGTTGTTTATTGAAAAGGGGTTTTGTTGCAATCTGGAAATGAACAGTAGTTTTGTTGTCTCATTTGTTTTAAAAGAATAAAATATACATATTTGTTTAAGGACAATTTCCTTTCAACAAATTTCTGGGTTGTGATATTCTGGTTCATACATATACTTTATAAAACATTTCTTTTTATCTCAATTATGCAGAGTGAAATGTACAGTATATATATCTTTCTCTGCTTTTGAAATGCTCAAATTTTAGTGTATATACATATATATATATATATATATATCCACATATATTTATTCATATGAAAATTTTTGAATAAAAATTTAATTCGTCACTGTGCATAGTGTTTAATTTTTTTTGGGTTTTATATATATTATATGGTGGTTGTGTGGTGGTTCGGTCACGGCCGTACCCACCACACCGCCGATGGTACTGTGTGACAGTCTGCAGGCTGTCCACGGCAGTCCGAAGGACTACCGTGAGCAGTCCGTAGACTACCCACGACCGAGCGTATTCTCCCGTGCCTGTGTGTTGGGATTAAAAATTTCCCATTTAAATTTTTATGTATTTAAATTTCATTTAATATGCGAATTCTATATTTTTAATTAGTGTGCGGATTTTTATTTTTATAAATATATATATATATATATATTAATTAATTTATTTATTCTGATTCCTCTGTTTCAACTGTTGCTGTATTATTTATTTTTGTAAAATAAATAAATATATATTCTGTTTCTTTTTCTGATTAAAATAAAATAGAATATGGTATAATAGAAATAATAACCATAAAATAGAAAGAAATCTTTTGTTTATCCTTATTATTGATTTGTTAAATTAAAAACTGTAGGAGGATAATTTAGTAAGAAAATCAATTTATAATTTTATGACAGCATTGTTTATTTATTTTTGGTTTAAGTGTGAATATATTTTAGGAATAAAATTTATTATTGAATCTATTATGGAATTAAATAAGTTATTTCTTTTATTTTTATTCTTGAAATTAAGTCTTGTTGCATTGTTGGGTTTGGGACATTGTTAGTTCATTGATGAGGGAACCCGTTTGTGTTAACACTTTAGTCTTCCAGAGGATGATGATTTTGCTGAATTTATACCTTTTCATCTTGAGTTCTGTTGAGTTATATTTTATTAATGGGGTGTACCGAATTACGAGATTATGTTATGGTATTTAATTTGCGAGATGGTTTATACCTCGTGTATTATTTTTGTTGTTGTATTTCGATGTTCATGTTTGGAATGGTACAACCCCTGGTTCTTTTGATTTTTGGATGGTTCTCTAGGGAGAGTGGCTCCTCGTGGGGGCCGGCGCCCCGTTTAAGGGGAAGGGCTTAGGATAACCCATGAGTGAGTTAGTAAAAAAGTGAAAACCTAATAATTAACTTTGGAGGGTTGGGTAGTAATATCATTATAAGATTTTAAAAAAAAGGATGCCTCGTCTTCATTAGTGCTTCCGCAGACTAATGGAAGGCTGAGAAGGCCATGGTCGGCAAGGTCCTGACCTCGTCCTCACGAGAGGTTTATGGCTCCGCATTAGTCACCCTATGGACCGGCGCCTCCAGTTGGGAGGAAGAGCACAGGACAACCATAGATGGGACCGACGCCTCCAGTTGGGAGGAAGAGCACATGACAGCCCATGTAGGACTATGCGATGACACTCTCCCCTAGTTGCCCATGTGTTTTACTTTATTGAGTTCCTCTAGAAGTGGGTTATGGGAGTTGGTTTAGATTGTTGTTTGAATTGATTTAAATTGATTTATGATTATTGTTTTGATACATCTTTAGTATGCGTTGTATGATCTCATTTATATTTGATTTACGATCTTGCATCTTTATAATATTGTGGTATGATGTTATTGGTTGCTCATTTTAATTGGTGTATTGTGTTATGGATCTATGTTGGTACTTTTTGTATGGTTGTACTTCTGTTGTCAGCCTTGGTCGGAGTTACTTCTCTGTCACCTCTTAGCACAGGGGTGGTCGGTTGGAATGTGCTCCGCACACCGTTGGGTTACCCATTAGCGTTCGTTGGCTTCAGTCTCATCCAGTTGAAGATTTATTCTAGTTGATCTCCTTGTATTTTGATAATCTTGTATATTGTATTCATCCCACATGATTGGGAATTCATGATGTAACTATATTGATATGATGTAAAATTTGAAAGATGTTGTAATGTATTTATCAACTTTGTAACTTTATTTGGTTATGTGATTTCTCATGGTTTTATCTTGTGATGGAATTTATGTATATATATATATATCTAATGTTGTTTTCATTAGTTCCTTTTGATATCTTATAAGTTGATGTTTAGCAATGTCTTTTTCGATGTGACCTCGTGTGCCCCAAAGAACATAGTCGATTATGTTATTTGTGTTTAAATGAAATGAAGTATATGAGTATGTATATGATCATTTAATATTTGGTATGTTGATTATTTTTCTTTAAATATATATATATATATATTTGTGTTCTTTATTTGTTTTGTTCTTTGGGGCTTGCTCGGAGGGCGTTACAACTTGGTATGAGAGCCAAGGTTGCACACGCCGGGGTCTTCGGGTAGTTATGTACACTAGGTAACCTTTGTGTGTTGGCCCTTGAGCTCATGTGTACCTTTGTCTTGTTGTGCAGAAGCATGCCTAGAGGCAGAGGTAGAGGTAGAGGTAGAGGCCGAGGAAGAGGCCGAGGTGGTGTCCGTGGGGCCAACCAACCGAATCCTTCACTGCCAAGTTCTAATGGTCCTGAGTCTGAGGAGCAACATAATTCTCAGAACAATCCGTCAGGTGGTGGACCAAACCCGGAACAGCCGGGGTTGGATGGTCAGTTGCAACATCTTCTAGGTGAGCTTCTTGATAGATTGGGTCCTAGACCTGATGGGGATCAGCCGGTTGAGAGAGAAAGAGAAAGGTCTCCAAAGCGCAGGGGAGCTTCAGTTGATCAGGATGCTTTATTAGCTGGTCATATGAGGGATTTAATGAGAGCTCATCCACCTACCTTTGATGGCTCTGGAGGAGGGTTGGAAGCTGAGACCTGGTTAATTGATTTGGGCCGATACTTCGCAATGCACCCCTACGGTAGTAATACCAAGGCTAGATGTGCTGTTATGCATTTGCGGGGTTTCGCGTCCACTTGGTGGCAGCTTGAGGAACAAAAGTTGCATATGGATATCAGTATGGTCACTTGGGAATTTTTCTTGGAAAGGTTCAGGGCTCGCTTCCTCTCAGATCATTGGAGGCAGCGCAAGGTAGATGAATTTCATGATCTTAAGCAAATGGCAATGTCAGTAGAACAGTATGAACATCGCTTCTATGAGCTGAAACAATATGCAGGGATTAGCCATGATGAAGGGATGTTGGTTCAACACTTTGTTCGAGGTCTGAACGCACGCATCAGTGGTGGTGTAAGGGTCTTCAAACCTAAGACCATGGAAGTTGCTGTCGAGAAGGCTCGTTTGGTAGAGGAAAACTTGGCTATGGCATTGGGAGGTCATGTAGGAGTTCAGATTGGTAGTGTGCCCACTCCTAGAGCTGGTTCTCAAGGGGGTCAGACATAGTCAGCAGGACCTTCTAAGAGTCGTTTTGAGCCTTCAAGAGGGGGTCAGCAGCAGCAATCTCAACTGAAGCACAAGAATGCTACTTCTCAGCAGGGTGGTCACTTTCAGTTTCGCAAGGATCAGAACCGGAACCGTACATGTTCGGAACACCCTGCATTGAGTTTTCAGTCTCCACCTAGTCGTGGGAGTTTCCAGCAATCGAATGCTCCATTCGGGGGTAGATGTTTTGGTCGAGGTTCTAGATGTTTCTCGTGTGGGCAGTAGGGGCATATTGCTAGGATGTGTCCTTAGAGGAGCGCTTCAGAGTTTAGTCAGAAACCAGCTATGTCTGAGCTGACAGTGGGAGACGCAGGGAGATCTCACTGAGTCTTCGCAACTGTGGATAATCGGCAGGCAGATCATCAGAGTACCGTGATTGAGACCATAGGTTCTTTACATAAGTTTAACATTTCAGTAATTTTTGATTCTGGTGCATCTGATTCTTTTATCTCTTCTTTAGTTGTTGAGCGATGTAAACTGGGGGAAATAAAGCAAAGCGAAAAGTGGCAGGTTGAGTTAGCTTCAGGATCTAAGGTTGTGGTCGAGAAGCTTGTGCAGGGTTGTAGGTTAGAGTTAGGGGCAATGTCAACTAAGGTGGACCTCATAATTCTTCCACTTGGTTCTTATGATGTAGTCTTGGGCATGGATTGGCTAAGCTCGCATCGTGCTTTGTTAGATTATCACCGTAAAGTAGTGTGGTGTGTGGACGATTTTGGTAAAGAGGTGGAAATTGTGGGTGTTCAGAGGCCTGTTTCTTTGAGAATGATTTCAGCTATGCAGTTAAAAAGGTATTTTCGTCAGGGTTGTCAACTCTTTGCAGTATCGGTTAGTGACCTTGAGTCGGAGGATAGTCGTGAGATGTCATTGAATGATTATCCTCTCCTTGCTGAGTTTTCTGATGTTTTCCCTAGTGAGATACTAGGTATGCTTCCTAAGTGAGAGGTGGATTTCAGGATAGATTTGGTGCCTGGGGCTGAGCCTATCTCTCGGGCTCCTTACAGGATGACCACGCAGGAGCTCCAAGAGCTTCGTTTGCAGTTGGAAGAATTGTTAGCTAAGGGGTTTATCCGCCCTAGTGTTTCTCCTTGGGGAGCACCAGTGATCTTTGTCAAAAAGAAGGATGGGTCTCTCTGCTTTTGTATCGATTACCGACAATTGAATAAGGTAATAGTAAAGAATTGTTATCCCCTTCCTAGGATTGATGACCTCTTTGATCAAATAAAAGGGGCAAAGGTATTTTCCAAGATCGACCTTAAATCAGGGTATCATCAGTTGCGGATAGCAGAGGCTGATATTCATAAAACTGCATTTCGCACTCGGTATGGACACTATGAGTTCACAGTGATGTCGTTCGGGTTAACGAATGCACCTTCAGTCTTTATAAGTCTAATGAATGGGGTGTTTTGAACTTACTTGGATAGGTTTGTCCTCATGTTTCTTGATGATATTTTGATTTATTCTAAGTCTATGGAGGAACATGAGGTGCACCTAAGGCAGGTTTTGCAGTGCTTAAGGGATAACCAGTTGTATGCCAATCTGGAAAAGTGTGAATTTTATAAGACTAAAGTTCAATATTTGGGCCATGTGATTTCTAGTGAGGGAATTTCTGTTGATCCTGCTAAAATCTAGGCTATTATAGAGTGGCCCGTGCCCACTAATGTCTCAGAAGTTCGCAGTTTCATGGGTTTAGTTGGGTATTATCGGCAATTCGTTCAGGGTTTTTCAAGGATTGCGCATCCTATCACATCACTTCAAAGGAAAGGAAAGAAATTTCTTTGGACAGAGCAATGTCAGTTAGCTTTCCAAACCCTTAAGGAGAAACTGACTAGTGCTCCAATTTTGGCAGTACCGGATCCTTCAGGTGATTTCGTGGTTTGTACTGATGCCTCGTTGGAGGGTCTTGGAGTTGTGTTGATGCAGGATGGGAGAGTGATTGCCTATGAATCTCAGAAACTAAAAGATCATGAACTCAATTACCCCACGCATGACCTTGAATTGGCCGCAGTTGTTCATGCTCTTGTGAGATGGAGGCACTTTTTGTTAGGGCACCGGTTTAAGTTGCATACAGATCATCGAAGTTTGCAATACATCTTCACTCAGCCAAATTTGAATGCAAGGCAGAGGAGGTGGATGGAATTTTTGTGTGAATATGATTTTGAGGTCAAGTATATTCAGGGTAAGGAAAATGTGGTGGCTGACGCTCTAAGTCATCGTAGGCATGAGGTTTCTGCAATGTCTCTTGAGGTGGATTTGAAGAGTCAGATTCTTGCAGCCCTTCCTTCAGATAGTTGGTATTCAGAGGTGAAAGCTAAGGTAGAATCAGGTAGAGCCTTGGAAGGGAAATTTGCTGGTTATTCGTTGGATTCGGATGGTGCTTTGTGTTTCTCTGGACGGTTGTATGCACCTTCTGCAGAGGGTCTTCATACATTGATTTTGACAGAAGGTCATCGGGCACCTTACATGGCACATCCTGGAGTCAAGAAAATGTATGCAGATCTTCGGTCACTCTATTTTTGGTTAGGAATGAAGCGGGATATCGCCGACTTTGTGGCTTGATGTCTTGAATGTCAGAGGGTGAAGGCTAAACATAATCATCCAGCAGGATTGCTACAGCCTCACCTTGTTCCAGAGTGGAAATGGGATGTTATTTCCATGGATTTCATTGTTGGGTTGCCTGTCATCTAGACGACATGATGCTATTATGGACATAGTTGACAGATTGATAAAGGTAGCTCATTTTTCTCTTGTTCAATCTTCGTATACGACATCTTATGTTGCTAAGGTGTTCATGAATGATATAGTTAGATTGCATGGGATACCACGGAGGATCATTTCTGACAGAGATCCAGTATTCACGTCTGCATTGTGAACATCTTTACAGCAGTCCTTGGGAATGAAGTTGAATTTCAGTTCTGCTTATCATCCTGAGACTGATGGTCAAACTGAGAGAGTTAACCAGGTGCTTGAGGATATGCTTCGCATGTATGTCATGGATCAGCAATCACGTTGGGAGGAATATCTGTACTTGGTTGAGTTTGCATATAACAATGGGTACCGTAGTTCTATTGGTATGGCTCCTTTCTAGGCTTTATACGGTCGTCCTTGTCGTACTCCTCTGAGTTGGGATCGATTGCAGGACAGGGTGCTTATTGGGCCCAAAATGCTTAGATATATGGAGCAGTAGGTGTCTCGCATTCGGGAGCATCTTGTAGCTACCTAGGATAGACAGAAGAAGTATGCTGACGCTCATAGAGTTGATCGGCAGTTTGCAGTTGGTGATCAGGTATTCCTTCAAGTGCGCCCGTGGAAGAGCCCAATTTGTTATGGAAAGGGTTTGAAGCTTGCGCCTCGCTTCGTTGGACCCTTTGAGGTGTTGGAGTGGATTGGACCTGTTGCTTACCGTTTAGCTTTGCCACCCAGTTTGTCACGGATCCACGATGTATTTCACGTTTCTGTTCTTAGACCTTATTTTCCTGATGTTACTCATGTTCTGGATTGGAATGCTCTTCAGGTCGAGGACGGGCAGCTGGCACTCGAGCCCATGGCCGTGCTTCAGCATCGACGACTTACCCTCAGAGGCAGAGAGATTGATCAGGTGCGGGTTCAGTGGGACCTGAATGATGAGGCTTCAGCTACTTGGGAGGATGCCTCTCGTATCAGGGATTCTTATCCTTATCTTTTTACTGGCTTCCAGGAGTAAGCCAAATTTTAGGGGGGGAGGATGTAATACCCCTCATGCTACTATTTAATTTTTGACATTCTCTGTGGTTTTGTTTGGCACATTGTGATTTTGGTTGATACTGTTGCTATTATGTTGTGGTAGCTTAGACTGTTACTATACTCTTATGATGCCATGGATATTGTGATGAAATTTTATTATGATCGATTGATGGAGTTATTAGGAATGCAGTAGACTATAGAATAGTAATTTATGATGTGATGCAAATTTATAATGCTTTATATGATGATATGTTCTGGTGAGGGGACAGGTAGTATCACTCGTTCGCGAGCGCCCTGCTACACTGTGAATCTTTCTCACAATGCTTTGTAATTGATTATATGTATGTATATTGTATATCACCTTGTTGGATGCAGGCTTTGCAGGAATAAGACTCGATTCCACCTATTTCGATAGGTCTGGGTGAGCATTGAACCAACCCAACGGCTGGAAGTTGAATAAAGGTGACATGAAAGTAACTTCGTTCCAAGGTGTCAACAGTCTTGTACCTTCTTGGTTTGTGCGTCTTGGTCATATTCATTTGTGTTGTTGCATTGGTCTTTGTATGTTATTGTGATTTTATGGTTTATCTAATGTGGTGTATGGTTTTATATTGTGATTTAAATAATTAAGCAATTAATAAAATAAAACCATAAAATAGTAAATAAATAAAGCAATAGATACATATTAGTAATAGTGGTAAAATATTACATTTATTTTAATCTTACAAATGGTTGTTTTAATTATTTTACTATGCATATAATAATTATTTAATTTGTTTGAGGAAATGATAAATAAATAAACAAAATAAAAAGAGTTCAATATTTTGTGGATTTGAATGTAATTAAATTTCATTTTTGGAGAAGTGACTTTTGGTATTCGCTGGAAGAGGAAATTGAAAGGGTTTTCTGGACTTTGATTTTATTAATGGGTTTTATTTATTGGAGGAAGATGGTTCGAATGCTAGAGAAATGTTTCCTTCAATCATTTTCTGTCCTTGGTATTCTTTTTCTGTTTTCTGGAGAAATTAGTGAAGAGGAAGAAATATTTGGAGCTGTTGTTGGAAAGATCGGTAGCAAGGAATAAGCTTCTACAGTCTTCTGCAAGCGAAGGATGCCAGGTTCTTTTATTTTAATTTTTTTATTCTCTATTAAAATAGGAATTGTTCCCTATGAATGAAATTTTTATCTAGGGTTGAAAATCAAATAATGGTAGGAAGAAAATCTATTGGGGTTATGATTTAATCAAATAATATTTAGCCAGGAATTGGGAATTGTTATTTGTTAAATGGAATTTCAGAGGGTTTCTAGGTTGTTGTTTATTGAAAAGGGGTTTTGTTGCAATCTGGAAATGAACAGTAGTTTTGTTGTCTCATTTGTTTTAAAAGAATAAAATATACATATTTGTTTAAGGACAATTTCCTTTCAACAAATTTTTGGGTTGTGATATTCTGGTTCATACATATACTTTATAAAAAATTTCTTTTTATCTCAATTATGCTCAGTGAAATGTACAGTATATATATCTTTCTCTGCTTTTGAAATGCTCAAATTTTAGTGTATATACATATATATATATATATATTAGATATATATATATATCCACATATATTTATTCATATGAAAATTTTTGAATAAAAATTTAATTCGTCACTGTGCATAGTGTTTAATTTTTTTTGGGTTTTATATATATTATATGGTAGCTGTGTGGTGGTTCAGCCACGGCCGTACCCACCACACCACCGATGGTACCGTGTGACAGTCTGCAGACTATCCACGGCAGTCTGAAGGACTGCCATGAGTAGTCCATAGACTGCCCACAGCTGGGCGTATTCTCCCGTGCCTGTGTGTTGGGATTAAAAATTTCCCATTTAAATTTTTATGTATTTAAATTTCGTTTAATACGCGAATTCTATATTTTTAATTAGTGTGCAGATTTTTATTTTTATAAATATATATATATATATATATATATATATATTAATTTATTTATTTATTCCGATTCCTCTGTTTCAACTGTTGCTGTATTATTTATTTTTGTAAATATATATATATATATATATATATATATATATATATATATATATATATATATATATATATATATATATATATATATATATTCTGTTTCTTTTTCTGATTAAAATAAAACACAATCTGGTATAATAGAAATAATAACCATAAAATAGAAAGAAATCTTTTGTTTATCCTTATTATTGATTTGTTAAATTAAAAACTGTAGGAGGATAATTTAGTAAGAAAATCAATTTATAATTTTATGACAGCATTGTTTATTTATTTCTGGTTTTAGTGTGAATATATTTTAGGAATAAAATTTATTATTGAATCTATTATGGAATTAAATAAGTTATTTCTTTTATTTTTATTCTTGAAATTAAGTCTTGTTGCATTGTTGGGTTTGGGACATTGTTAGTTCATTGATGAGGGAACCCGTTTGTGTTAACACTTTAGTCTTCCAGAGGATGATGCTTTTGCTGAATTTATACCTTTTCATCTTGAGTTCTGTTGAGTTATATTTTATTAATGGGGTGTACCAAATTACGAGATTATGTTATGGTATTTAATTTGCGAGATGGTTTATACCTCGTGTATTGTTTTTGTTGTTGTACTTTGATGTTCATGTTTGGAATGGTACAACCCCTAGTTCTTTTGATTTTTGGATGGGTCTCTAGGGAGAGTGGCTCCTCGTGGGGGCCGGCACCCCGTTTAAGGGGAAGGGCTCAGGATAACCCATGAGTGAGTTAGTAAACAAGTGAAAACCTAATAATTAACTTAGGAGGGTTGGGTAGTAATATCATTATAAGATTTTAAAAAAATGGATGCCTCATCTTCATTAGTGCTTCCGCAGACTAATGGAAGGCTAAGAAGGCCATGGTCGGCAAGGTCGTGACCTCATCCTCACGAGAGGTTTATGGCTCCACATTAGTCACCCTATGGACCGGCGCCTCCAGTTGGGAGGAAGAGGACAGGACAACCATAGATGGGACCGGCGCCTCCAGTTGGGAGGAAGAGCACATGACAGCCCATGTAGGACTATGCGATGACACTCTCCCTTAGTTGCCCATGTGTTTTACTTTATTGAGTTCCTCTGGAAGTGGGTTATGGGAGTTGGTTTAGATTATGGTTTGAATTGATTTAAATTGATTTATGATTATTGTTTTGATACATCTTTAGTATGCGTTGTATGATCTCATTTATATTTGATTTATGATCTTGCATCTTTATAATATTGTGGTATGATGTTATTGGTTGCTCATTTTAATTGGTGTATTGTGTTATGGATCTATGTTTGATCCAGGTGGATCTAGAAGACCTCAAAATTTCACAATCTCAGAATTAGCCAAAAATAGTCTCAGATCGAAGAACTCGCTAACACGATCCTGACACAACTTGAATCGTGTCAAAAGGATATCGTACGTGAAATTTATGCTTGGTCAAAGGTCCGGTCAAACAGGGTACCAGGGGCCGACAGGAAGCGAAAAAATTGATCATCTCAGAATTAATCAAAATCAGTGTCAAATTGAAGTGCTCGTTGAGATGATTCTGGTGGCATTCGTTTCGTCGAAAACGGAGCTCGTATGCGCAAGATACGGCCAGTCAAAGCTCTCGGTTGACTTGGTGGATTTGAAGGTACAGTGATGACGTCATCATCCATACAGATGACGTCAGCAGTCCGTACAAATCCGAAGTGGACCAATCGAAGCTTGACATGTGTCATGTCTGTACAAGTGACGTGGCATCCGTACAGTGTGACGTGGCAGTCCAGTCAGCATCAACAGCGAATGGGAGTATGACACGTGGCAGCACAGGTGGTGTCTAGTCAGCATAACACGTCAGCTCCACATTGGCACAGAGTCAGCTTACACGTCAGCGTGAGCATCAAATTGAGTTTTGCCACGTGGCACCTCCTCGGCATGCCACGTGGCCTGTCTTTCCTCCGTCGGCGTCGGGGTTTGTTGAAAAGTTTGTTTGTTAAAAAAAGCTTATGCGGAGGTTTGAACCCGTGACTTCCCACTTACCCACCAACCACTCTACCGTTGCGCTACATCCGCGGCCGTTACTATTTTTAGTGGGCATTTATTTTTGTTAAGATTTGTTTTGAAGTTTGTTTTAAAAACAAACCACCGACGGGTTTGGAACCCTGACCCGTCGGTTCCCAAAATATGTTGTCACCGTTAGGCCATTCAAGTGGCTTTAACTATGTATGGCGACCGGTTGTGTTTGTTGGATGTA
>VDFB02281492.1:26320772-26387378 GCA_007258455.2 Sequoia sempervirens | reverse complement strand
CCCCAAATAGTCACAAAACTGGAAGAATGACACAAAGAAATAAAAAATAAAGAATAACCTTTCGGGTCAACATTGAAGAAACATGAATGTCTCAATGCCTTGTGTCATCCCCAAAAGGAAAACACAAGACAAATGAAAAAGAGAAAGACATAGATTTTGGGTCAACATGGAAGAGACATAAATGTCTTGACACCTTGCATCATCCCCAAAAGGAAAACATAAGACAAAATGAAAAATAATTACAACATAGAAAATAATGAAGGTACATATAGAAGAATGTACAAAAGAGAGAGGAACATCAAACAAAATGTCTTGGGGGATCACATTGCGCACATGCAATCACAAATAAAAATGAAAAAGAAAAAGAATAGTAAGGCACAAGTGATTCAACCTAAAGCAGGTCATCTACCTCCCAATCTCGATCAATATAAATAGAAGGTGGGAAACTAGCCAAAGAGACAACAAAAAATGAATTACTAGGACATGGCTATCAAATTCTTGCCCCCACTTTGTGCGAGAAAAGAATGAGCTGAGATAGGTGATGAAAATGATCTTGTATTAGAGAAAATGATTTGCAACAAATATACTACATGTAATAGTGAGAATGTTTTAAGATTATACCACTGTTACAAGACAAGGAGAGGGAGGGTTTGTTATGCAATCACTTGATGGGAATAATTGCAATCAAAGTGAAGTTTCTCAATACTAATTTGAATGCATGAAACTCATTAGTACTATGTCCAAGAGTTCTATGGTATTAACAATGTGAGACATTTGCATCTTTAGGATATAGTATGAGCCTATCTTTCATTCGTGGTAATGTTATAAGTTCTTTATTTAGAACTATTTGTAATTTCCTGTCACTTTTAGGTGGTAGGCAAGGGAACTTTAGTTTTTGTAGCTTGTAGGGCCTCTTGCACTTGATAGATTCACCAACTTCTCTGGATGGGATTAGGGCAGGAGGTTCAAAGATGATATTGTATTTTTTATCCTTATCCTTAGAAGGTATAGGTTGCTCTTTAGGAAGGAGGACATTTATATCAAGAGGAGGATCTAAGATTACGATACCATCACTACAAAGCCTTAGGTATTCTTTAGGAACACTTATGTTGTGAGGGGGATCTTGATATCCTATTCCTTTGGTTTCTTCAGTTGGTATTTGTTCTAGGAGTTGATGAATTGTATGTTCACTTGTTGTGTCACATCCTTGTTTGCATAAGAATACTTTTCCATATGTCTCTTCAAGGTTGATTGATGTGTTGGTTACTTTGTTGACATAGGATGGTTGAATGTTTGCTTGTGTAGAGGTGCTAGGTTAACCTATGGTAGGGAACTTAGGTTCAACTTGTGAATTAGTTTTAGGATGTAAAAGATCAAACATTTCAAGTTGTGTTGGTTGTTTTATTGAAGGATAAAAGGATGCATTTGACTCAAGGTTGTTAACACAATAATTTATAAATTCATTTATTCTAGCATCATCTTTTCTAATGATGTCAACATCACAAGGACATGCATTAGGAGTTGTGTGAGCATGAGTGAGTTCACCAAAATGTTTAATAGAAAAAGTAGGGTTTACCACCATGAAAGAACAAGATGATAAACCAATAAGTATTTTTATTATTAAAACACTCAATTATGATGGCTAAAAGATGCAAATAACAATAAAAAACTAACCCTAACTATTATAACAACTATGAGGGGAGTTTTTAGAGCTTAAAAAGTTGTGTACCTTGTTAGAAAAGTGCTATTTCAGGGCCTATTAAGGACTCATTCGCTTTTAGTGGCCAATGGGTCCCTATTAGAGCTTCCAAAAAGTTCCTTTAGGGTTTTTTTCCTCTTAGTTTGTAACTCCAAATTCCATATTTTCACTACTATAGCCCTATTGAGGACTCATTCACCTTTAGTGGCGAATGGGTCCTTTTAGGGTTTCAAAAACTAACTTCTGGGTTTTGTTCCCTGATATATACACTTCTAGATCCTCAGTTATTAGCTCTCAAAAGTTTGAAATAAATTTTGTAGCCTCCTTTCTTTGTTCTTGCACTATAAATGAAAATTTTGCAACTTGACGACTTTTGCAATTTTGCTCCAAATCTTTCTCTTCAACCTAAAACCTGCAATCACACATGGAAGAGGAGAAAAATGTTGTTTGTTAGGGGATAGAGGTTTGACTTGGTCAAACCAATTTTAGGTTATTAAACCAATTGATGAAATAATGAAATTGAAACATGAAACATGAAATATGTAATTGATGATACCATGGATGTTGTGTTGGAGTATAAATCCGCAAACTAACATGAAGTGGCCATGGAGAATGTAGATCTTGATCTCAAATATATGTGAAATAATTATTGCAAGAAGTATCTTCAATGCTACATCAAAAATCTTGGCTCAAAAACATGCATGAATACATAAAACCCTTGACATGATGAAATGATCTTTAATTGCTGCAATAAACCTTAAAAATCTACCTTAAAATGCCTTGTCAATGCTCTTGAAATGCTTTTGTAGACTCAAATTTATTATAAGGATGTTCTCTCAATTTTTTTAGGATGTGTTGTAAACTTGCTAGGAGAAACAATGTGAATTAACCCCTTATTTATACTAAATTAGGAGATTAACCTTGAAATTCAAAGAACTAAGGCTGACACTAGATCTAGAAAGAAAGACAATTAAATTCACACTAGAATGAAATTCAAAAACTAGGATCTCATTAAGGGAGGACCCATTCGCCACCAAAGGCGAATGGGTCCTAGCTAAGTTTCCAAGACCGAGCTTTAGGGAGCTTAAAGAAGGCCAAAAACCCATTCTAGATCAACTAAAAAGAGGGGGTCCTATTAAGAGAGGACCCATTTGCCATCAAGGGCGAATGTGTCTTGGGTCAACTTACCAATACCAAATTTTTCCAAATGAAATAACTTGATATTTAATTTATGCTTGTCGGGAAAGATCCTTAGGAGGTGTCAAAATGAAGGCCTAAAAGGGGGGTTAATAACTCCACTTAACCTTAATGAATTAAGAATTCCTAGATAAATGTGAAAGTGCTTTAAAACACTTTACAACACTTTTGAAAAAGGTACGATTTAAGGTATATTTTAATCAAATAAAGGTCCTAGAATGGTGTGAATGTGTATGGCACATTACAACACTATTCCAAGACACCATTAATTCAATTTTAATGTCAATTATTCCAAACCATGTAAGAGAAAAGGCTACTTTTTCCATTAGTACACCTCCAAATCCAACCTTGGATAGAGCCTTGCTGTTAGTCAAGCCTCCATAGCCCTGACAAGGTTATCTCTGTAATTCCCCCAAACATAGCTCTATTGCTAGACATGCCTCCAGTAGAGATATTTGAATAGCCTAAAGAGTTGATTTTTTCTCTTTTGATATTCATTTTTTTTCCTTTTGATATTTCTTTGTAAGCTCATTTGCTTCAACTTGTAGGCAATGAAGTCCATTATTAGGTTGGGAATTACAATGGCAGTGAAGGTTACCTTTTGATTTCTCATTCAATGCAAATCCTTTCATTGTTTCAACATTCCAAAAAACTCATTTAGATATTCACTGTATGTGTGACTTTCCAGCTAAAATTTATCGTCCTTATGCCAAATTCCAACTAATTGTAATTTGCTACTTGTCAAAAAAATGCATAAGTTAAAATTTAGCAACAAGTAATCCAATCACTAAATTAGTTCTAAATTTAGAAATACTAGTTACCACCATTCCATTCTAATTTATATGACATTCGCTAAAATAAACTTGGCTAGTAATTTTGATTTGACGGTGTTGTACTAACATTAATGCAACAGAGTTGTCATAATCATACTTAAGTCTGACCATACTACTTTACATTTAATTTGCATGCCTTAACACACGTATTTCTTCCTTTAATTTCCTAGATGCCGATGTGTGCCACCTCATTAGCATAATTTTCCCTTCTACAATGCACAAATGGACACCTTCATGATTAATACGGCTTAATAAAATACAATGAAATGGCCACCATTAAATTTTGAAATCTTCAATTTTCTCGATTTGTGATCTTCATATTGGAAAAATTTGAAGCAATGTCCACCAATTTTGTGAGAATTTATTTGATTTAACATTTATTTTTGGAGAAAATTGTCCTATTGCCACCTCAACTTGCATTTCCCAAGACAATCCAGGCAACTATGTAGCACAAATTTCTCATGATTTCTATAAATTCCACACTTCTCCTTCAAATTCTTCACATCTTTTTTACTTTATTCAATTTTTTTATTTTTCCGCTCTTGTACTTTGTTGCTTCCAGGCTCATGGATACTCCCATTTTCCCAACTTGCGTTTTCTGCCAGAATGGCTTCCTGCATCAAATTATTGCCCAAAGGTTGAATAAGGTTTTCTATCTCAATCAAGACTATGGCCAACAAATCCAATTTTCTCTTGGTCCTCGGGGAAACTTATGTGGAGTCTAGAGAATATTATAGGCTGAATCTAGACTTGGCTTCGTGATTTGTAGCCTTGCTCTTGGACCTTGGGTTTTCTATTGTTGAAGTTTGTGAAGCTGTAAATATGAGTGTGGCTTGATTTTCTATGGAATTTGGACTATGTCCTTTCTGTTGCACACCTGACCATTGGAATTCCCTCTGTTGATGATATTCATCTATTTCTAGAATGAGGATAATTTTCCATCTGACCTTTCTTGAATGATCTTCATACCCCTAACCTTGATACTCATAGGGACAATGCTTACCTGGGATATATTTCCCTATGGATGAAGTGTCCCAAATTGATTGATTAGCCACCCTGCTACTTTTTGATCAACTCCCTTTTTTCCCTTTTTATAGTGAGAAATTTTGTATTTCCATGTATATATGAAGTATAATGATTTTTTTTCTTTTCATACATTAAGCGTATATTTACTGTGCATGGTTTTATCTTTTCAAATTTACAGTGCAATGCTTTAAGAATATTTTAATTCACTCTCATGTGTGTTTTAAATTAAGTAGAATTTGTTAATGCCGAGAACAAACAAAAAAGAAAAAAACAAACCCTATGAAAACAAACTAACCTACCTAACTAAAAATTTACCCTAAGCAAGTGATTAACCCTAAATAAGAAATTTACCTTAAATTTTATTACTATCTTCATGGTGTTTTTGTATGGATTACAACAGGCTTGTCTTTAAAATCACTTGAATATAATTCAAAAATCCTACACTAACAATGAATTATTTTAACTTTGAACTATGTTTGACAAATGTAAATTCAAATGTGTACTTACCAATGAATTGGTTCATATGTATGAAAATGACCTCATTAAAGGTTAATTGCACACACCTTTATTGGTTTCTCCATACTCTACCTTCTTCTAGTCTTGGTTCATGGTTTTCCTTCTAGCTTTATTTTGTTCCATGAATGACTATACTCATTTCTTGATTCACTTTATCTCCAAGATTTATCAAGTCCTTGGACTTGTCTTCACTCTTAGTGGCACTATTCATTTCTCATCTCCTGTGCTCTCTAGCATCCTAATGATGGATCACTGAGTGTGATATGAAACGTTGATGAAAAAAACTCTAACACAATCAAAAATCCAGAAATTAAAAAAAATTCAGCATTATGGATTGTGGAAATCTCATAGCATTAACTATTCACTTCGTTAGACCAAGTTGTAACACAATTTACATTATCCTCAAAAAGAGAGAAAGTAAAAACTTGATATTTTGTATTCTGCATGAAATCAAGAATTTCTTCCCTTTTAGATTGTGGATTTTTAGTTAGGGGAGAAAATCACGTGTCTCTCGCTCATTTTTCCTACTCCTCTCTTTCATTGTCACCTTCCGTGTGTGAGAAGATTGATGACTCATCACTTTCACTTTCACATTTTAGATGTGTTGTTTCTAAGTCTCGATGTCCTTGCCCTTTTTCCTACAAAATTTTAGGATTTTCCTCATGAAAAATATGGTTAGTGGATTTTTTATCACGAGGGATTGCACCCGAATGAAAAGCTATAAAGCATAGAAATCCCATGTAACATGGAAACACTTTTGAGCCTGTGGTTTGCTCATAGTGATAGTGAATCTCTAGATTATAGGTTGGTTCCCCTTTTGATCTCCTATAATCTATTGAACTGTGTGGGAAAAGGGAGAAAGATTAATCTATTAAATTAAAGGAAACTTGAATGGTAAACTACTTCTAGGAGGTGATGTACCAAAGAAAAATAATCTATAGACTTATTCACAACTAAAATTGGTAGAAAATTGTAAACACAACTAAACTTGGGCACCCTGATCACATAAATGTTTCACTATAAGGCTCTGGTTAATCTTTCCTCACTAAGGAAAATAGGGTTTTCACAAATTAAGAAAAGATATAAACTTAAGAGCACAATCAATGACCTTTGACAAAATGCTATTGTGTACATGCATCAGTAAATGAGACTGAAATTTAAAGGTTTCTGATTTAAAACACATGAAACTTGCATCAAATCATTTAAACGATACAAAACAGTAGAAATTGTGAAGGTGAACTTTCTTTCTATGAATATTCTAAAGGAAACTCAACAATACTATAAACAATTTGCTGAAAATAACTGTATTGTTTTATTAAAACTGTAAATAATGAAAGTTGAGTTACAAGTCTTTCCAATCTCTCTATTGTGTAAAAGAGCAATGGAAGCAAGAACTATGGAAAAAACTAGGTATTTTCCTCTATATACAAAAGGAAGGCTTCAATGTGCATGAAAAACACTGAAGTGTAATTGAAGTCCAAAAATATCACCACTTCCAAAATATCCACGGTCAAAAGAGAAAGCCTTAGAAAAAGGGGTTAAAACTAAAGAAAATTGAGCAAAAATAGGCTCAAACTCCCTTTCACAACTAGTTTGACCGAAGTTGACCTCAAAATTGCATGAAATAACTAAAAATTAGGATGAAAAGCCTCTAGTTAGCCTCTGAATGCATGAAAATAACCCTTAAAGTTTAAGTTGACTCGATCAAGTCTTGAATTCCAATCCTCTTCAGATATTTCGCATGATTTAAAGCGGAGATAAGAAATTTAATTAATATTAAAGTAATCAATTATGAGTTACTTTAATATGTATTATATAATTTCTTTCATTTTTTGTTTCTACATGATATCTATTAAAGAAATTTATAATTCATTGCTTTAATATTATTTACATTATTATTTTTAGTTTGAAAACCATGCAAAAATCTCAAAGGAATAGGGGCACTTTGAGTTTGAAATAGAAAGGAACGCATATGAAAGTCATTACAAGGTGTTTTAGTGAGTTTACAAGAAGAGTTTGTATTTTGCAAGGTGTGCATGAATATAAATATAGGTATAAGAAATACCTAGTACATTAAATTTGAAATAATGCAAAGTCTTTTGTAAAAACATAAGGAAAAAAGCCTTAAGATAATGCCGACCATATTAGGGTAAGTGAAAACCCTAAAAGAAAAGAGAAACCCATAGCCAAGGTATTTACTTTGATTCATTTTGCATTTAGCAAAACCTAGCATTTGAGAGCCGCAATGGAGAACTAGGGCTTGAATTGGAGAAACACTGGAAGCTTCAAGGCCAAGATTTTGAGCCTTCATGCAGGAAAAGGACTGAGACTTTGTGTAAGTTGATCTAACATCATAAAATTTTGAGTGTTTGGATTTTAATTGTGACTATGGTGAAATAAAATGCTGTGGCATTTTGCTATCTTTTTGCATCTTTTGGTTTTATTTCTGTAGCAATAGATAGAGAATAAAGTCGGGTCAACACTTTTTTACAAAAGATAATGAAGATTGTGAATTCTTCCAAGTTTCCTTTCCTTTGTATATCTTATAATCATGGCCTCTTATTTGCATTATTCTTTTGTTTTCATAGTTGCAAAAGAAGAATTAGAGGGTTTTATTTTATTTCTGTATGTGTCAAAATAAAGCAAAGTTATGTAATGTTTTGAAAGAAACAAAAGACAAAAATCTGTATGTAAGGCCATGGCCTCACAAGAGCAATCTGGGTTTTAAATGAACACTTGAAAAACTCCTCATAAACACTCTTGTGGGTTTGACCATCTGTAGAAAAGTATGAGAAACCTCTGGCCGCACACTAAAAAAACTTCAGTTATTTCATTTTGTAATAACCCATCATGGGTATCTCCTTTTTCATCTTTTCCATTATGTTCTCCCTTCTAGATTCAACTCCATAACCTTATATTCTTTTGGAAGAAGATGAAAATCACTAAAGTGTTTCAATTTTAATGCCGTAGAATTCATCATCTTGAGAGTTTTCATAACCTTGTACTATGTTTCCTTTATCATGTTTGTATCTAGGATCTTTGCACCTTGAAGAGTTATGACTTTTCCATTGTGAAAATGGCTCCATTTTGTCTTTTTGTTTCATAAAGGTTTCTCTAACAATGATAATGAATTCAAACTCCATGAAACTTTTATTGTAACAGTAGCTCCATTTTGATTCTCCATACTATTTTATTGTGAAAACGGGCAAGCTGAACAGTCTCATTGTGTTAGTATGTATTGCATGTAGCAAGTTAAACTATTATTGTTTCATGATATAATAGTCCCACTGTTGGACCTTGCTGCTTTGGTTGTGAAGGTATAAATGACCTTTTTATTTAATCTTTCATCAGTTGTATGCACTATAATCCATGTGCAAGAAAAATTTCTTATCACCCCTGGGTAATTGTAGACATGAACACTTATGTTCTTCCATCTTTATATGCATCCTTATGATTTTTACTGTCTCTACCTATCACTTCAACAACTGCATAAGAATTTTTTCTTAACTATTATGTCATTTGGAATTTGAATACTATACTTTAGCATATCTATTTCTTCTTGTCAACACTATACTTCCCTCTCAAAATAAGAGAGCAACATGCTGGGCTCAACCCTTGTGGGAGCCCATTTTACTCCACATGTTGTAATGTCAATCTAGATGAATTTTTAATGATAATTAAACAAATTAAAACTATACCTACACAATGAGCAAACTAGTTAGATAAAATAATATATCTCCTAATGATTTGTTTTGGATATCTACATATATTTGATAATAGTTTAATTGAACTGATGCATCACAACTGTAGGTTCTATGTCCTTTGATAAAAGCATATGATGATTTTTTATATCTCGAGCTCTAACAAAACTTTCAATCAACTACAGGTGCTTTTGAAGACCGGGTTCAAGACGAGATAAAAACAATAAGACTAAGCTAAAGATAGGAGGATCAACACCAATATTACCAGACAATGACAGATATGAATTCTCCTTATATGTTTTTTCTTATTTCATCTTCAAATATATAACTTACTCTCTATTTTGTATCAGTTCAATTTAGTCATTCCCACGGCTTGTGTGGGACCTTTGAACAATTTTTTGATCTTCAATGAACAAGACAACAACATTGTATACATTTGCATCTCAAAATGAATGAAATACAACATACTATCATGCAACTTTTTTAATCTCTTTCTACTGTAAAATATTGCATAATAAGAACTGAACTTTAGTCTAAAAAATTTTATATGCAAATGATAATACTTAGTGGAATTTTATTGTAATACCTTTCACCTTAGAAGTAGTTAGTTATTCCAGCTCTACCAAAATAAGTTGTAGGTTAATTTTTGGTAACTAAGTCTTTTCAAATATATAAAAAAGAAGGTAACTCCAAGGCGCCAAGAGGTGGAAATAGTAGCAAACTAAGAGTGAAAAATATCTCAAAATATCCTCTCATGAGCAAAGAAGAAAGGCCTCAAAAAGGGGCCCACAAATTGAAGCAACTGAACTCAAAATGTTGCAAACTCCTCTCCTCAATATGCATGATCAAAAGACCCTCAAAACTGATGTAAATCTGAAGTTATGTCTCAAAAATCTCCACCATTTGCTCCATTTTGTCTTTCCATGTTTCATAGGGTTGGTGAGCTTCAAGCTTAGAATCTAGGGTGTAATCCTTTGTGATAACAAGATCCATTTGATTTAACAGTTAATTTTCTAGTATTTCTAATTTTACTAGGGTTAGGAATTTCCTCAAAATACAAAGTCCTTTTCCTTAACAATTCTTTTCTTTTAGTAGTGCGAGACATTTCCGTTAACAAAATCACCTTATAGGTATCCAAACTTACCCTAGTTAAAAAACCTTCACAATCAAGTTCACCATGTGTTGGTGTTTTCCAATGCACCTAAGGAATCTCTAAGGGCTAGCCAATTCCTATATTCAAGATCCTTGAAATGATTGGCCAACTACAAGATTCATTCAAAGACTAAGATCTTCTGCACTTTAGGCTCTATGGGGCCAAGGAGGGTGTTCCTATTTGTGCTCATTTTAAGTTATACTTTATAGAACACATCATCTTCATAGATTAGTTTGAATGAAGGATACTTATGCAACAATTACAAGATTGGCTTATCCTTAAGTAAATTGCTTACCCATTCATCAAAATAAAGGGCATTCTACATGATAATTGACACATACATGAATTAAGATTAATGAATTTTAAAGTGAATTTGAATCCTGACTTTGAGTCGATCATTAGATAACTATTTGGTTAACCCTTTAGGTGAATCATTAGGGAATAGATCAGTTCCTTGTTACATTGGGAATTAGAGTCACATACACAAGAACTAGTAACACATAAATGACTTTAAACTTTGATGGAATGGACTACTCTCACAACAAATTTGCATTATGGAGCTCACTCTTTTTGATACATAACTGCTTATCAAATCCTCTGTGAATAATTGTAAATTTAAGACCCCATTTAAGCATTTTAATTGATTGCTTGAATCAATGCAGAAAAGGAGATGTACATTCAAATAGATGTTCAAAGAAGAATGAAAATATCATTAAAATTTCATTCAAAATTTACACAAATTCACATAAGGAGAGAAAATATATCAGGATTATACGTTTACTCATATTTATTAGTCATATCTATAAATTTTTTTAAGAAAATTCCATATGTTCTTCCAAAATCTCAAAACAAGCTATCTCTTCTATTCCTTCTTTTCTATTCATAGCATTCTACCCATATGCACTTGACTCAAAACTTAACCAAAATTTTCATTCCCCTACAAATGAGCTTTGAATTCCCTTTTATAAGAAAAGGGAGTGAACAAGCCACCGACTCAAATGCAATTTAGATACACAATTTTCATTTCATTCCTCATTTCAACTGCATTTCATAAAATCCCCACATGACAATTCTGTTAGACATGGGGAAAAGCCAAAATAATCATAGCCACTAGGAGGAAGCAAAGTACCGCCAAAATATTCCTCCATTGCATAGTGAGAAAAAACACCAAAACCCACAATGCCACGAGGGCACACTGTCACCTTCCAACATGTCAAAATTATGCCATGCATGCCATGTGAGAAAATGAGAACCTAGAAATCATTTATTATGACAAAAAATTATTTACCACCACCTTCATTTCACACTCCAGCACACCTTTTTCCATCAATGTGCACACCTTGATATACACGACCGCTCTGAGTAACAACAAAGGTCAGGGAAGAGACTTCGACACCTTCCTCAACCTTTTCCTTGTCCACCATAGCAATGTCTCTTCCACTTGGAGTTCAAACCACCAAAGGAGGAATAGACAACACTCCCACCACAGATGATGTAGCTTGGCCCATAGTTGCTAGATACTGGTGGTAGTTGGAATCAATTTCCATCTCAATTTATGATAGGTTGTTGGTAAGTTCGATAGGAGAATTTTGTCGACCGAACGAACCATGGCCATATCGAAGCTTTCATCGAGTTTTTCTGTAAGGACTGACAACTTCATCTCTTTTTATCTCCATCTCCTTTTAGCTCCCATCTTGGTTCTACAGCTTGTGGCTGCATCTAACCATCACTGGTGAAGGTTATCTCTCCTTGGTATCCTCATAAATGCTTTGTTCGTGTGTGAGATTTCACTACGAGGCTTTTGAAACTAAAGTGTAGAAGACCTTCACATTGGAAATGATGTGGAAATAGACCTGCTCATCTTGCAATCACAAGCAAACTCTTAATCTTCACTCTCTATAATAGTCTAAGGACTCAACTATTTAGTTGCTATGACAAGAATAGAAACTCATTCACTTCTATTTATTAAGTGAGATGATGCTATCGATTACCAATAGTGAATGAGAAAAAGCACACAAGAAAAGTGAGAAATTCATTGGTAGGTGTATTATCACCATTTCATTTGCAAGTGAATGAAAGTTTGCAGATTGTACTTCATGATTGTCTACAATTAAATCTTCACACACACGACGATCAATTTGATCACTCCTATAGAAATCTAGCCATTAATGCATGATGGTTGCAAAGTAAAAATGACTATCACGTGCCATTTATTAGCTTTGAATATAAGCCATTGATCTTCTACCTAGATGGCGAATCAAGTGGCTGGAATTAGTTTGACCATCTTTGAATTCTAGCAGTGCTTCACTGATGTGTCTTGAGCCAATGATGTTCATCCATCTCAAATGATAGTATCTCTATCGTTGGGCTCCACCCATCACACAAATTGAATAGATCAGGACAAATGTCAAGATCTCACTGCTCTTGCTAGTCTTAACTAGCATTTATTTTCTCCTAACGAGCCAGCGAGGAAAGGTGAAGATCACTCCCAATATCTAATCTCAACCATTTGTTGAAGGCATCCAACAATGTGCGTGGTATTGGGGAATGGGTCCCATGGCCATAGAAGGACACAGGTCCTTATTTTTCCAACCTTGTTGCTTTTAACCTACCAACACTTAATATTTGTGATATGGTGGGGGTACAACCAAGATTTCATCCTAGATCCTCGAATATAAAAATATGCACTCCATACAATGTTAGCATTTAATAGAAAGGACTCAGTTAAGCCGATGGCAACATGACCTTTGAGGGTGAATGACTTAGGCTTAAGTCACCAAGGAAAATTTAAAACCTGACTTAGGGAAAAGGCTAAATTTGATGGAATAATTGATGACTGGTGCTTCGAGCTAACGAGGCTAGTAAATTGATGTGCAATGTGGCTCAATAGATGACTTAAGAAATCGGTGACCAATAGAGTAGGTCAATTTGCAATTATAACATTTGCATACCTTTGTGAATAAAACCCTACTCATTCATGGGGATAGGGGTTTAAAATGGAGACTAAGCCCATGGGGAAATGAGAAAATTCCTTAGAATTTTAGAGGCCCCATCAGTGGCTCATGCTCGAGGATGCATACCCTTGGTGGGTATGGTGAGAAACAAAATATTCAGTTGAAGCAGACCAGGGTAGAAGAGTAAAACCAAGGAACTTACTTGGACAAGGTAAGTAGACCCAATAGGAAGCAAACAAACTAGACAAGCATATGCACATTACTTACATAATATACATTGTGAATTATTTACACAAGGTGGAGGCCCTAGGACCCCAAAATTCAGGGACAATTCTTTCCTCTATCAAAGATAGTGGCTTGTTTATCCTACAGTGAATTCATATGAGCATTGTGTAGTCCCAAGTTATTAGGATCATCTTGGTCAACACTGCCTATAATAATTGAAGTAACATTGCCAGATTTATCCCTCTCCATTACAGGCTCATCAAATTGAACAAGAAAAGTGAATCCCTCATATTCTACACTGTCATGAAGTATATCGTCATATTCCATCTATCCATCAAACTTAAAAAAATCATACACTCTAGCTCAAACTAGGCCAGTCCTTAGTAAATTCAAGAAAGAAAGTATGACCAGGTCTATTGTCAACATGCTTACCACAAGTGTTAACCTCATGAGGTGAGAGAAGTTCCATAATCAAATCCAATAGATAAGGAGTGTCCACAAAGAATTCCATTGCAGCTTCATACTGTCCTGTATTACTTTCATGGTTGCCTATGTCTTTGGATTGCCCTTTACATGGGTGAAAAAGTGTTGCAATATTTCCACACTCTACAAAATCATCAAGTAATTCCTTCTTCTCAACACAAGGAAATGTTGTTGGAATATCCATGCAATCATTATGTGGAACATTAGTAACTGATATTTCAATTGTCTTTTCAAGTACACAACCCTTCACCATAGGAGAGTCAATGCAACCATGTGCATCCTCTTTGATATCCACACCATGTCCAGAGTTGACATCATATTTATGAGCTTCTACACCATGCAAGAAATTGTCATACTTATGTTCTAGGAAATATGAAGCACATTTGTCAAGTAACATTCAATTAGCCACAAACTAATAGATATCTTTATTGATGTCTACATCTCCACACCCTCCATGCAGTTGGGAATTCAACAAGTCAGAAGTGACATCTTTATTGAAAAAATTACCTACATCAACACCACTTTTATCTTTATACGGACCATCCGCAACATATCCATTGGTAGTACTTTTCAGATACTCATTAGAGGTATCCTCAAAAAGAGGATTGCTCCTACACCAATGGGGATCGTCATTTGCAACCTCACCATCCAAGGCATCTTCGTTAAATAAAATATTTTTCCATACATTAATTGGATGTATCTCATCATATTTAAAGACATGATTCCAAAAAATCAGATTATTAGTGTACTCAAAATCAATTTAGTCACTCAAGGAACAAAGAGAGACAATCTCAACATCCTCATTAATTGTGTTTGCAACAATTGACCCACATTCAAAGAACTCTTCACATAAGGAGAATTGCTCACTGCCTAGGAAACATACACCTTCAAGGCTATTAACATACCCCCTACTAGAAGCAAGGGATTCCATATCCACTTCACATGAAGAATCATATTCAATGGTATATTGCCCAAATTCAATTTCCTCATTTTGATTCCTCATTTGTACCATATAATTGAGACCAAGTGTATTCCCTTCATTGACTGGTGCATGATGGCTGCTAGCTAAATCAATCTACAAGGATTCACCTTTCACTTCTTGTGTTTTCTAACAGCTTATGACATCCCATGGAAGGTGATTAGGCACCACCTCCTTAGTTTCATGTTCAGTCTCTTCATCATCTTCACTACTGCTTGCTCCCACCTCTAGGTTATTAGTGAAATGAGAAAATTCAATAGTAAATTGTTCTAATTCTGATGCTTCTCTTTAACCTAATTGTCTTAGCCTTTGATCTTCTTCAACATGGAAACTACTGCTCACATCTTGAGAAAAAGATAGGGGCATATGACCATGCTCAAATTTTTCCACAATATTGATCTAATCTACTATTTGATCAAGGCTATGAGGCTTTAGATCCTTAGACCATTGGCTTGATCCTGTTATGTACGCTTCACAAAAAAATTAATGCACATTAGGTCACTAGGTCTGAAACTCTTGGGTATCTCCATTAGGGCTTCCAAAAATCTAGAGAACAAGTCATATGGTGACTCATTTGCATGTCTCTATATTTCATGTAGCTTCCTAATAGAAAAAGTTATATCAGACCTTCTCATTCTTGGTTGATGTGAAGTTGATGCTTGCTCACATCCTACATTTCTTGGGAGAAAAATGGATATGACATCTATGAGATCTCCTTCTTGAAAAACCCTTTTACCCTCTAATCTACTTGGTTCAATATTTTGGATAGTGCTAGAACTATTGATAGAAGGCATAGGTCCTCTCATCATTGAGTATCTCAAATTGTTCTCAATGTCAATGGAAATGTGATATGCCTGGTGCAGGGTTGTGGGATCTTTGTATCTTAATAAGAAGCTCATCTTCTTGTCAAATTCACCTAGATATTCAACCAAACATTCTACATCATTTGGCCTTATATCTTCTAGAATTTCCCTGATTTCTTTTGCAAATCAGAGGTTAAAAAAAAAAACTAACTCCCCTTCACTTATATGAATTTCCATAAAGTTTTTCCTCACCACACTTGGATTTACCCTTTCATCAAATTGTTCAATAAAGATATTCATGAACTAATCCCATGAAGCTATGGAACATGCTGGAAAATATGAATTCCAATCCCTAGCATCATCCTTCAAGGATTGAAGAAAGAGTTTCATCACAACATCTCCATGAATTATCTCATAATCCCCCATCACATCCATAAATGTTTGCAAATGTTTAGAGGTTGATTTTGAACTTTTCCCTGTGAATTTGGGAAAAAATTTCCTAACCTTCTAAGGAATTAGGTTTGGGAAACCTCTAATTCCACTATGGCATATACCTTTCAATAATAAAATCCCTTTGAGGGCATGATATAGTTTCTTCACCCTGCATACTTTTGCTTGATTCTTTATAGGGTAATTCTCTAAAAGGTAGTGTTCAAAAGAATGGCATACTTCTCAAAGACCTTACACATTAGAAGTATGAAGAACCACTATTATTCCTTGTCTTAATGCAAATTCATCTAATAGGGAATAATTTATGATATTAAGCCTTGACCATTTTCTCATAAACTTCTTTCAAACAGAATAATATTCTTTCTAGATTTTATGAGAATATCTAGAAATTTGTAGCAGCCATTATCATTTCTTCCTAACTACAAATTCTATAGATCTAGAAATCTTCTCCACAATTCAACTGGTTATTTGGATAGAGTCTCCACCTCTTTGCATAGAGGACCACACTTCACAAGCACAAAGTTATTTCAAGAGTAAATCTCGTTCTGGGTCTTCTCCAGCAATGGAGCCACACTCAAATCCTTTGATCTTTTCTACAACACAATATTTTATAGGTCCAAGAACTTCTTAATTATCTGAATAAAGATGCTCAGATATACTAAATTTAGAATGGAAAATAGTATGACTCTATGCAATGACTCTTTAGGCTTAATTCTTCAAGACTTGAATGACTCTTTGACAAGCAAATTTGCAACTGAATTTCTGAGGGCATTTCCTAATAAAGTCATCATTCTGTTAGTGTTTTCCAATGCACCTAAGGAATATCTAAGGGCTAGCCAATTCCTATATTCAAGATACCTAAAATGATTGGCCAACTAACAAGATTCAGTCAAAGACTGAGATCTTTTTCACTTTAGGCTCTATGGGGCCAAGGAGGGTGTTCCTATTTGTGTTCATTTTAAGTTACTATTCATCTTCATAGATTGGTTTGAATGAAGGATACTTATGCAAAAATTACTACAAGATTGGATTATCCTTAAATAAATTTCTTACCCATTCATCAAAACAAAGGGAATTCTACGTGATAATTTTCAAGTGCATGAAAGTTTGTAGATTGCACTTCATGATTGTCTACAATTAAATCTTCACATGCATGAAGATCAATTTGATCACTAATGTAGAAATATTTCCATTAATGTGCAATGGTTGTAGAGTAAAAGCGGCTATCACATGCCATTTATCAGCTTTGAATATAAGCCATTGATCTTCTGGCTAAATGGAAAATCAAGTGGCTAGCATTAGTTTGACCATATTTGAATTCCAGTGGTGCTTCGTTGATGTGTCCTAAGCCAATGATGTTCATCCATCTCAGACAATAGTCTCTTTGTCAGCAGGATCCACCCATCACACAAACTGAATAGATCGAGACAAATGTCAAGATCTTGCTAGTCTTAACTAGCGTTTATTTTCTCCCAGTGAGCTAGTGGGGAATGGTGAAGATTATTCCCAAGATCTGATTTGAACCATTTGTTGAAGGCGTCAAACAATGGGCATGGTAGTGGGGAATGGGCCCCACAACCATACAAAGACACATGTCCTTATTTCACCAACCTCATTACTTTGAACCTACCAACACTTAACATCCATGATATGGCGAGGTATGACCAAGATTTCATCCCGAATCCTTGAATCTTGGAATTTGCACTCCATACAATGTTAGCATTTAATAGAAGGGACACGATTAAGTTGACGATGACATGACCTTTGAGGGTGAATGACTTAGGCTTAGGCCATCGGGGAAAATTTAAAACCCGACTTAGGGAAAAAGGATAAAGTAGATGGAATAATTGATGACCAGTGCTTCGAGCTAATGAGGCCGGTAAACTGACGTGTAATGTGGCTCAATAGATGACTTAAGAAATCACTGACTGACGGAGCAGGTCAACTTGCAATTATAACATTTGTATACCTTTGTGAATAAAACCGGGGGGACAAGGGTTTAAAATGGAGACTAAGCCCATGGGGGAATAAGAAAATTCCTCAGAATTTTAGAAGCTCCATCACCATGATCAGTTGAATCATGAATTCTACACTCGGTGACCCTATCAAAGGTGAAAAAACTTTAAGGATAAAGCCTTTGGTTAAGGATTTTCTGGAGCTTATCAACGTCCATTTTACTTTCCATTACTAGCTTGCTTAGACTTTCATCTCACAAGCAACTTTCAAACCTAGAACCAAGACAACAATACTAATCCTAGATAAATCCAAGAGAGGTCCTCTTTCTAGTGCTAGTTCCCATTAACGATGATGTTAGTCGCACACCAATAGTGCAGATAAATCCTCACAGACACACCATGGGAACCTATCTTTACTTGAAAGATTGCATCGAGACAACCTAAATCTCAGGCTAACTTAGCTTAATCCCAAGGCTCGTTTATGTCAGGTCTTGACCATACTAGGTTCACATCAGGGTTTGTTGTGATAATGCTATTAATCACGAGGGGTAAATAATTTTTGCCAATTTTTTTAAGGGAATCATAGGTATTGGTAAAAGATAATCTTGGTCTAGTCATTTAACAATTTCATGAAACTGACAGATTTATGATAACATTTCATGAACTTCAAATAACTTGCTTTCACTTAAGTAAAGTTACCTTAAAGTATTCAAAAATATCATGGAATCAAAATATTTTCAATAAAAACACTCCATGCATTCATCTCTTTTTTGGAACATTTTATGAAATTTAAACATCTATTCTAAAATAAAACATCAAAAGTACTAAGAAATTAAAGTTTCTCCTAGACATTATTCACACATGCCTCAAGAATTAACCAAACTAGAGCAAACCATTCCATGCATCACTAGATTGCTTCATAGCTAGGTACAAAATGATGCAATATTTTAAAGAGGGGGGATCATTTTCCATTGGATAGTGTTAGTATGCACCCTTAGATGATGTGACACATAGTCTTGTTCGATAGGAACAAACAATCAACTATGTAAGATTTCATATCAATAGATACTTTCAAATTAGCTCTGATATTGATTAGCTTCTAATGAAACATCTAAGTTTTTAATTTGTAATAGAACAATAAATAGGAAAAGAACAAAAGTTAAAGAAGTTTTGGTTCTCTGACATCCACAAGGTTGCAAGTTTCATAATGCCCTATGTTTTCCAACCTCCAATTATATAGACAATATGATTGTGAAAACCTTTTATTGTTTAGAAAATATAAATGTAAGAAAAGGAACCTTCAAAATTTACCAAAATTGTTACTTACAATATGAATTGCATTTGGATTTCCTAATATCATTAAAATATAAGAAGATATAAAAACATAGTGGGTTGTGAGTTAGTTCATTCTGCTTGTTCAAAGCTCAAGAGTGGAGAGTTTGGGATGGTGAGTTAGTTTTATGTTAAGAAATGTTTGACTTCATTAGTTGAAATCCACTTATAGCTTCATTTCTCACTTTCTTTGCTCATAAAAATTCATATGCAATAGAAAATATTTTGAGTTTATCCACTTCTGCATTGTCATTGGCCCATTGCACATACTACACATGCCCCTTCCTCTACTTCTCAAGAGTGGGAAGAATATCTTCAGTTAAAATTATAGTACCTACTGCCTCTATTTTTCCATTATCTATTCACCTAGAGAGTTCAGGTGGTGAGTTAGTTGTATGTTCAAAAATATTTGACTTCATTAGTTGAAATGCACTTATAGCATAATCTCTCACTTTCTTTGATCACACAAATTCATATGCACTGCCTCTTCACCTTTGCACATACTAAACAAACTCCTTCCTCAATTTCTCAAGAGCAAGAAGAATCTCTTAAGGCAACACATTATCTATGTTTTCAATGCAAGTGAGATTCATAATTTATTACAAGTGTGGTTTACATTTAGAAATTATTTTCAAATTCTTCACATGACATTTGACAAATAAATGTACCAAAAAAATAAAATTGTAGGTTGTATAACATGGTGAGTGTTAAGTTATTTCCTTTTGCTTGTTGAAAGGTAAAGGGTCAAAAACTTGGGGAGGTCTTACACATGGGAGACACATCAAACAAATCAAATCAAGGTGAGGGGTGGGTAACCAATTATTTTTTTAATGTGTTTAATGGCTTCTAAATAGTATGAGGCTTGCAAGTTTCATAATGCCTAGTGTTTTCTAACTTGCAATTTCATAGTAGCATAGGTGAAATTTTAGAGTAGACACTTCATAATGGACATGCTACTTGTTATAGAAAATATTTGGTAGTAATATATGATTTGTATTAATTATTGTAATGTATTCAAAATTTAACTTGCTCTTTCCATCTATAATTTGTGACAAAATATGCAAAGAAAAAGGAAATAAATTGAGATTTAGTGCACTGATGAAACAAATGGCTTCCATTCAATATTATCTACAATATATCATTAGATTTATTATTTCTTTTGTTGGTGTAATTGAGCTATGAGTACTCATGCATTATCCCCATTTAAAGAATGTTTCAACCTACACAAGGAAAGCAAATTTGTCAAAGCTTTTTACTAGTTAGAGGGTGAAGATAGAAGAAAAACATGATTGTAGACTTCAAAATTGTGAATGAGATATTTTCATAGTCCATAACAAAACATGGGTAAGAAGTTACCCACATATATAGGTGCACCACACCCAACTTGTGTTTTTGTATTTTCTATTGTGTTGTTCATTTCTTTAGATAAATACATTTCATTTTTTGTGATACCATTTTAGGCCACATACAACGTTGCAGGTTCAAATAAACATTATGTTGTTGAAGTTGCACAATTAGTAGTTTTTTCATGTGCAAGATCCACTTTTCATCCCCATTTAAAGTTACATCAAAAAAATGGTTTGATTAGAATACCTTTGTCTGCACCTAAAAGATGTATTACCACCTACAATAGAGGGAACCTTTTTCACATTTTAGCCTATGTTCATTCACTCCTTTATTAGTTCATTATTTAATTAGAAGATGTAAAGAACACATTTTCTTCTTTTGACATTGTTGGCAGCCATAGAAGTAATAATGTATTATTATGTATGTCACACTTATAGGCTACATATAAAGTTACAGGTTGGACTTTTCATCATGTTGTTCAACCTGCACTTTTTTAGTTATGAATTCTCATATACACTTTTGTTGGTCATGTTAAGTCACCCTAAATAAAAGGCTCAATATCACAACATGCCTACTTAGGTAAAAAAAGGTTTGTAAACCCCATATACTATGATATCTTAGTTTTTTTTTCTTGTGGGGTTGCAATTTTACTTGCAGGACTCTTTATGTTGGCTTGGAGGTTCAACTAGACATTGTGTTTTCCAACCTACATTGGCTTACATCATGGTTGATAGGAAATTTTACACCTTTATGCCTTTCTTGATTCACTCCATTATTTATTCATTATTTTTTCAATAGATGCAACAAATGTACTGTTATTCTTTTGGCGTTGCTAGCATCAATGGATGCACATTTTTATACATACAAGGTTGCCATAAAAGGTCTTAGTTTCCCTCTAACCTTTCATCTCCACTAACACATACACATGCACCACAACCAACATATCTTCCAAAAATAAAATATTTGTTACATTGTAACTGTACAAGTAATTACATACTGTTATGCATGTTACACTCATACACCACATACAAAGTTGCAAGTTGAACCACTCATTGTGTTGTTCAACCTACACTTGTTTATTTCATGAATTATTAGATGTGATTTTTCTGCTCATGCCAAGTCACCCCAAATGAAAGGATCAATATCACAACATTCCTGCTCAGGTAAAAGAGGTTTGTACACCACATATACTTTGAACTCTTAGTTTTATTTTCATGTAGGGTTGGGAATTTACTTGCGGTCTTTATGTCCACTTGGAGGTTCAACTAGACACTATGTTTTCCAACTTGCATTGGCTCACATCATGGTTGATAGGAATTTTTACACCTTTATACCTTTCTTGATTCACTCCATTACTGATTCACTATCTTTTCAATAGATGCGACAAATGTGTTATTCTTTTGGTGTTGCTAGTAGCAATGGATGCACACTTTTTTACATACAAGGATGTCATAAAAGGTTTTGGTTGCCCTCTAACCTTTCATCTCCACTAACACATACAAATGCACCACAACCAATGTATCTTCCCAAAATAAAACATTTTTTGTTGCAACTATAGAAGTAATTACATACTATTATGCATGTTACACTCATATGCCACATACAAAGTTGCAAGTTGAACCATTCATGTTGTTCAATATGCACTTTTTTATTTCATGGATTGCCAGATGTGCTTTTTCTATTCATGTTAAGTCTCCACAAATGGAAGGATCAATATCACAACATGCCTGCTTAGGTAAAAGAGGTTTGTACACTCCATATACTTTGAACTCTTAGTTTTATTTTCATGTAGGGTTACAAATTTTCTTGTGGTCTTTATGTTTAATTGGAGGTTCAACTAGACACAATGTTTTCAAACCTGCATTGGCTTACATCATGGTTGATAGAAAATTTTATATCTTTTTTCCTTTTCTCATTCTCTCCATTATTGATTCATTTTTTTGTCAACATATGCAACAAACATGTTATCCTCTTGGAATTTTTGGCAGATATGGATGCACATTTATTTACATAAAAAAGTTTTCATAAAATGTTTTGGTTGCCTTATAACCTTTAATATCTATTAACACATAAAAATGAACCAAAATCAATGTATCTTCCCAAAATAATATGTTTCTTGTTGTAACTATAGAAGTAATTACATACTGTTATGCATGCTACACTTATACGCCACATACAAAGTTACAAGTTGAACCACTCATCATGTTGTTCAACTTGCTCTTATTTATTTCATGAATTTCTAGGTGTGATTTTATTTCTCATGTTAAGTTACCCCAAATAGAAGGCTCAATATCACAACATGCCTAATCCTGTAAAAGAGGTTTGTACACCCTATATACTCTAAACTCTTAGTTTTATTTTAATGCGAGTTTTCAAATTTTCTTGTGGTCTTTATGTTCACTTGGAGGTTCAAATAGACACTATGTTTTCCAACTTGCATTGGCTTACAACATGGTTGATAGAAAATTTTACACCTTTTTGCATTTCCTCATTCTCTCCATTACTGATTCATTATTTTTTCAATAGATGCAACAAACATGTTATCCTTTTGGTGTTGCTGGCAAAAATGGATGCACATTTATTTACATAGAAGGTTGCCATAAATTTTTTTGGTTTCCCTCTACCTTTCATCTCTATTAACACATACACATTCACTAGAACCAATGTATCTTCCCAAAATAATAAATTTCCTATTGCAATTGTAGAATTAATTACATATTGTTATGCATGTTACACTTGTATGCCACATACAAAGTTGCAAGTTTAACCACTCATCAAGTTGTTGCTCAAAAAACACAACTTTACTTCAAAATGATGGTTGGTTTTCACAACTTTCTTCTCTAGGTAAAACAAGTTTGAGTTCCACACCTGAAATGGACTCATCGTTGAATTTCCACGTATGCTTGCAATTGTGTCATTGTTGTCTATGTCCACTATACATTAAGCTACACACTCCGATTTCCAACCCGCATTTGTTTCAAATTTTATGCCTAGCTTGGTTTAATCTATCACCTTTTATTTTCCTTAGTAGAAGTTGGAAACCTCCTATTTGTTTCATTTGATGGCAGCAATGAAAACACATTTTATTTATATTCAATGAAAAATTTATTTATTTTGTTTGACACAATCCACTTTGGAGGGAGTAAAAAATCTTACCTTTATGACAAGATCTTCTCATACTTCAAAATACCCTCACAAGTACCAAGATCTTCTCAAGCCACCACATTTTTCCACTTCACACATTCTCATGGCTTGAGAGATCCCATTCAATCTCAACCCTTGATCTTTCCACAAAATCCTTTCCATTTATCTCCTTCATAAAAAATAAATAAATTCATCCTTTACCCATGCAAAATCATCACACTTTGGAATGCAAGATTATGTTGTAGAATTGAAGAGCACACATAAAACTAATCAAAAGGAACAACCATTTTCATGCAACTAGGTGATTAAATATGGATGGTATAATTATTTTCATGTTTTTTAAATTTACTAATGCCTAATTTGAGTGTTTGTTTGATTGTTGTGTTTTCTCAATTTAGGTGTTTAATTGACCAACCTTGCATATTATTTCATGCACATATTTTTGAAATTCTGAGTGGGACCCACTTTATTTTTAACACTAACTTTAATTGGTTGTTTTTGAGGTTTTCCATGTGTGCAGGTCATAGTTAGGTGGTATCATTCTAGTTAGGAAACCTCGTACTATGTTTGGGAAACCTTGTTATCAGAGTGTTAAAACTTTAATTCCACAACTTCAATTTGTATCTTGTGCACTCTTTGGCAACTAACCTTTAATTTTTCTAACAAAAATTGTCTTACAATTTTATATGACATTTGACCCATATTTCAACACTTGAAACTAAATTTTTTGTTAACTAACCTTTATTTTATGTGTAGGGATTTATAGTTGGGTGGCTTTGTTACATGATTGGATAGTATTGTGTTTGGGAAACTTCATTCTATGATGGGGTGACATCATTTTGATAGACCTATAAATATTTATTATCTATGTTTGGGCAACCTTGTCTTTGTTTCTTTTTCGACAAGCTAAATTTTATGTTGATTTGACCTAATCTACTAAAATTTACTTAGAAGTGGCATGTGTTTTCTAACAAAATTTTGTAGGTCATACGCTATCCAAATATTTTCAAAAAAACTAATAACTTTTGTCTTGTATCCCTATGATCAATTTTTTTTCCACTAAATTAGGAACTAAAGTAGATTAGTGTGTCAATTAACTTTCTTGCTTTTCTTGAGGTCTAATTATTGGTGTATGATATCTCCTTGCACTATTTGATGATCTTGGATATCAAAAATATTAATTTGACCCAAGATTTCTTTTATTGTTTCCAAGGCTTACTAGCTTGTGTGTATGCTCTCCCATTATGCTTTGTGCAATCTTGGGGGACCAAAAAAACCTAGTATAGTATTTACCTTTAGGAGCAATATTTGAGAATTTCATCACCCCAAGGGACAACCTCAACCACATGTTATCAGTGTGGTATAAAAGGGGGGAGAATGAAAGTTGTAAGCCTATTCATGTCATGTCTAGCAAATCTGATATTTGGGTAATTTTAAACTCTATGAGTGTAGGGTTGATCGAAGTGGCTTAACTGATGTTATTGACCCACACTTATGATGGGATAGTGTTGATAATTGTGCCTCATGTATCATCCTAGTATATAGAGGGCTCCCTTAGAAGCTTTTAAAGAATAAATAAGATCTTTCAACCATTGCTTAGTTGTGGTGTAGGGTATTGTAGTAACGGAGAAAGTAGCCTTTTCCTTGCTCGATTTGATAAATGACATTGAAATTGAACAAATAGTGTCTTGGAATAGTGTTGTAATGTATTTCAAAAATTCACACTATTTTAAGATCTTTATTTAGCAAAAAAATGCCTTAATTGGTCCTTTCCAAGGGTTTTGTGAAGTGTTGTTGTAACACACTTTCATGCTTTTCTAGGACTTATTTGCTTAATTAAGCCTAATGGGACCCTTTCTAAATGAAATAAACATAATGTGTACCTTGTTTAAGTGTTGTAAAGTGTTTTAAAGAACTTTCACATTTATCTAATTGGCCTTAATTCATTAAGGTTAAGTGGAGTTATTAACCCCCCTTTTAGGCCTTCATTTTGACACCTCCTGAGGATCTTTCCTGACAAGCATAAATTAAATGTCAAATTATTTCATTAGGAAAAAATTGGTCTTGGTAAGTTGAGCTAGAACCCATTCACCCTTGTTCGCAAATGGGTCCTCTCTTAATAGGACCCCCTATTTTTAGTTGATTTGGAATGAGTTTTTGGTCTTCTTTCAACTCCCTAAAGCTTGGTCCTAGAAAATTAGCCAGGACCCATTCACCTTTGGTGGTGAATGGGTCCTTCCTTAATGAGACCCTAGTTTTTGAATTTCATTATGAAGGGAGTTTAATTATCTTTCTTTCCAATTTTGGTGTCGACCTTAGTTCTTTGAATTTTGGGGTTAATCTCATAATTTAGTATAAATAAGGGGCTAATTCACATTGTTTCACCTAAGATTTTGCTAAGCCCTTAATATTGGTGTAAACTAGGTTATGAATAGTCAACTTTTGGCTATCTTAACTCCTAATTAAGTCATGTTATCATTATTATATTATTATTTAGTTGGTTGGTTCAGCCTAGGTCTTATATAGGGGTGTCTAAGTCGGCCTAGGAGGGAGAGGTGGTAGAAGGGAGAGACTTGAGAGAGAGGGAGGGAGAGGGGGTAGAAGGGAGAGACTTGAGAGAGAGAGAGGGAGAAGGGGTGGGATGGAGAGACCTAAGAGAGGAGAGAGAGAGAAAAAATGGGAGAGAGATAGAGGGAGTGAGAGAGAGAGAGAGGGAGTGGGAGAGAGGGAGAGGGAGAGAGGGTGGGAGGGAGAGACTTGAGAGAGAGAGAGGGGTTGGGAGGAGAGACCAATGAGTGGGAGAGAGATAGAGGAGTGAGAGAGAGGGAGAGGGAGAGGGAGAGGAGGAGGTGTGTGTGTGTGTGTGTGTGTGAGAGAGAGAGAGAGAGAGAGAGAGAGAGAGAGAGAGAGAGTCTCGAGAGAGGGAGAGGGGGTAGGAGGGAGAGAGAAAGATAGTGACTTAAGACAGGGAGATGGAGTGAGAGACAAAAATACCACAGGGGGAGAGAGAGACGGAGTGTGACAAAAGGGGTTGGAGTGATAAATTTTTATAGGTAGGGTGGGAGGGAATGAGACTTGAGAGAGAGGGAGTGTGAGAGAGGGGATTGGAGAGAGAGAGAGATAGAGAGAGTAGTCTAGGTAGTGTGGGAGGGTGTGAGACTTGAGAGAGAGAGACTAGATAGGGAGAGAGAGTTATCCAATTAGAGTGGGGGGAAATACCTAAGAGAGGGAGAGGGGTTGGGAGGGATGATAAGGAGAGAGAAAAATAAAGACCTAAGAGAGGAATATGGAGAGAGAAAAAGACTAGAGGGGGAGAGAGAGATGGAGTGTGATACAGGGGGTTGGAGAGATAGATTTGTCTAGGTAGGGTGGGAGGGAGTGAGACTTGAGAGAGAGACTACTACATCAGAGAAAGAGAGTTTTCTAGTTAGGATGGGAGGGAGATATCTAAGAGAGGGAGAATGGGTGGGAGGGATATTTTGAGGAAGAGACCTAAGAGAGAGGGAGTGTGAGAGAGGGAGTTGGAGTGAGATATAGTAGTCCAGGTAGGGTGGGAGGGAGTGAGACCTGAGAGAGAGAGAGAAGCTACTACATCTAAGAAAGAGGGTTATCTTGTTAGTATGGGAGGAAGAGACTTGAGAGAGGGAGATGGGGTGGGAGGGATATTCTGAGGGAGAAACCTGAGAGAGAGGGAGTGTGAGAGAGGGGGTTGGAGTGAGAGAGATATGTATAGATAGGGTTGGAGGGAGTGAGAGGGAGGGGGAGAGGGGGTGGGAGGGTTATCTAGAGAGGGAGTTAAGGTGTAAGAAGAATATAAGCCTTTCAAATGGACATCTAAGAAATAGGGTTATGTAGTTAGTGTGGGAGGGAGTGACCTAAGAGAGGGAGAAGGGGTGGGATGAATATTTTGAGGGAGAGACTTGAGAGAGAGGGAGTGTGAAAGAGGGGATTGGAGTGAAATGGTTGTCTAGGTCACATGGAAGAGAGTGAGACCTAAGAGAGACTTGAGAGGGAGGACTTATCTAGTTAGGCTGGGGGAGATACCTAAGAGAGGGAGAGGGGGTGGGAAGGATATTTTGAGGGAGAGACCTATAGAGAGGGAGAGTAGTTATGGTGGGATGGAAAAAATTGAGAGAGGGAGAGGGGGTGCTAGAGATTCAAGAGACAAAGGGTGGAAGGGATAGATTGAGGGAGAGACTTGAGAGAGAGGGGGTGGGAGGAATAAAGGAAGGGAGGGATAGATGGACAAAGAGACCTGAGAGGGGGAATTATCCTATACATTAAACCCTCAACCCTATACCTTAAACCCTAAGGATGGAAGATAAGGTAGAGAGTGTAGGAGAGACCTAGAGAGGGTTGAGAGAGAATGGGTATGTATTGGTTAAGAGGGAAGGACATAGAGAGTGTATGAAAGGTAAAACCTCAATTATACATCTACAGTCAGAAACCATGAACTCTCAGCGTTATCAAAGTGGTTGAGAAAAGAGAGGGGAAACTTAGTTTTTGGTCAAAGAAGCTTATTTGGTGAGTGCCAAATTTAGCGCTCACCTCATGAGTTGCTTTGGACGAGTGAATCCACAAGATTTTCCAGATTTCCTCATTTTATTTTTTTGTTCTCACCATCATGTTTTCAAATCTTTCAATGCAAGTTTATAAGAAAAATATGATGGCATTAACCTCTCTCTTAGCTATCTAAATATATAATTTTGTTCATTTTGATTAAGTTAAGGTTTTATTAGGAAAATAAGCTCTAGGAATTAGATCCATGCAATGACTAATACTCCTCACAGGTGGTAATCCATCAGGTATGTTATCTAAAATGATCTCCTCATATTCTGTCAGCAACTCCTTTATGTCTTCTTGGTGTTCTTCCAAAAGCTTTAAGTCTTCTACCTTCATAGGAACTAAGGCATAACACACATTCTCATGTCTCAATCCATCAAGGAATCTTCTTCCATCAACCAAACAAACCCTAGCATTCATACAAACCTCAACTGTAGGAACATCTTCCAAGGGCAACAAAATCTGCTTCAACCCATTAGCAACAATGGTGCATATATTATTCTTTCCATGATGAATAGCCTATCTATCATATTGCCAAGGCCTTCCCAACAAAATATGACATATATCCATAGGCATGATATCACACAAAACTTCATCATGGTAATTTCCTATTTTCAATTTCACCAAACATTGTTCACTTACCAGAATCTTATGCTAATCTTGTATCCATGCTATCTGATAGCCCGCTTCGGGTGTTTCAATCTTTCCAACTTCAACTTAGTCATCATCTCTTCAGAAACCAGGTTCTCAAAAATTTTCATTGTCAACAATCACCTTGCAAAATTTACTAGCTACCTTGCATCTAGTCTGAAACAAATTCTTCCTCTGCAACAGTTCCTACTCCAACTCACTCTCACATAGTACTCTTTTGTTCACCAACACTTCCCCTTCTTCTGATTTGTTAGATGATCCGACATGATCCTCCTCAATAAAGGCTTTTCTTCTGTTATTCTCTGTCTTCCTGCTCATCTCTCCTTGATTGTATTTAAATGCTCTATGTCCTTCTCCACCACATTTATAATAGGTTCCTCTAAATACTCCTTTCCCCTATCCTCTTTCATCTCTTCTATATCCTTCATTCCAGTAATCACCATATCCTCCTCTTCTATAAGAGTTTCCATCACCTCTATGATATGCATTATCATTCTTACTAACCTCCTTATCTTTATTTTGATCTAGAAAAGATCCTCTTCCACCTCTAACAAAAGTTCTTCCTCTTTGAAATCTTTGACCTCTTCCTCTATGTCTATGCTCATGTTTCTTATTCAACTTCTCTTCTGCTTTTAGGGTACACTAGTATGCTTCTTCCACACTTTGCAACTTGATCAAATTGATTTCATCCTATATAGATGACCTCAAGCCATTCGCATATCTGGCTACTTGCTCAATTTCTTCCTATGAATGTCCAGATCTGATATTCAACTTATAGAATTTGTCAGTATACTCCATCACACTTGATTCTTTCTACTTCAAATTTTGCAACTTTTAGAACAAACTAATCTAATAATAAACAGGCATAAACTTTGTCTTCAACTTATTCACCATCCGATCCAAAAATTTTATCATCTCTTTCCCTCTTCTTTGCCTATCTGTCTACAAATGTTTCCACCAAAGGGATGCATGTCCTATCAACTTTGTACAAGAGAATTTTACCTTCTTATCTTCAACGGTACCTTCAAATTTAATTTTTTTTCCCATCTTTGTGATCCAATCAAATAATTCCTCTAAATCTAACTTATCGATATAATCTGATGGATTGAAATGTGGTTTTGTATTCACTCTGGTTAGGGCTCCTATGAACCTCTCTTCCCCTTGATCCAAGCCAGGTTGCTCTTCTCTTCCTCCTTCCTAAAATTCTACCTCTTCATCACTCACATCATCAACTGGTCGACCTCTTCTCTGGGTTGTTTGAACTGCATCTAATCTAGCAGCAATTCCTCTTAACATCTCCATTATAGCTTGGTCTACATTTCCACGTGCTCCATTTCCTCTAGCATTTCTTCTTCCAACAATATTTATAATAATCATCTATAGCTGTAGGTTAGATCCTCAATCTGCCACCCCACAAAAAATATTTTACAAGATTTTGCAATATTTTTTTTTGTAGACCTCACGTGGATCGAAGCTCGCTCTAATACCAGTTTGGTGCAACCATGGTAGGAGGGTCCTTAGAGAGAATAGTCCAGACCGTGCAGCAAGGGTAACCCAACAAAAGCAACTTGGAATATGGAGGAAAATGCAGGTTAACATATTCTCTTTAATAGAAATCTTATTTACATCTAGCCAGCAACATTCAAGCTTACAAATTCGGCTCACAGGCTTGATCAAATATGCAACATTCTAACATGCTTCTATATCCAAGCTGAGCTCTTACACTTTGGATCAATCTTAATCCACTTAATCCAAAATACTAATTCTACTACCTATTATAATGATCTATTACAAGCTTTATACTATATATGTGGTTATGGAAACATCCGCATCGACCAAAGATCATTACATTTTCCAATGAAAGAAAATATAATGAGCGCATGAACAAGTCGGCCTCAAATTTGAATTACTCCATCAACAGGTACATAAGATGAAGTGTGGAACTATAATGAAGGTTGGGGACACTCCAAGGAACCATTAAAATCACATCGTTAAGATCCGCAAGTCATGGGAATGATCCATGATTGATTAGATTAGTTGCTAGGCTTGAAAACTATTCCGGTGCTGGAACAAGAAACTGCCAAAAATCCAGAATCGATAACTTGCCGAAAAATGATCCAATCATGCTCAAATCTCTGAATAAGGAAAATGAACATGTAGACTATGTACTCCAAGATCCACAGGGTCTAGTGAGCAAATATGACGAACCCACCAACTTGAACTGAGAAAGAACAAAATAAGAGAAAAACTGAAAGGAAAATATTTTTGGTTGATGCAAGATTACCAAGAACCAAGGATGCTCCTACATTAGAAATGGGCTATTCTAAAAAATAAGTATCTTCAACAATTGAAATAAATTGTATGTTCTTTTCCAAGTGAAGATGAAATTTTTTAGTGCTTTAGTTAAATTTGTATTGAAGTTTGAACATGAACTCTATCCCTTCTAACTTTATCCTATAGATTTTTGAATATTATGATTCTTGACCTTTATTTGTATCAATTTCTTTTACAAGGTTAGTTTTCAATTTCCAATTGAATTTTTTTTCTATAAACCCAAAAATTGAAACCCCAATATTTAAAACCCCAAATTTCCATTTTTGTAAACCAGAAACGGAAAAACCATATTTTTAGTTCACCATTGACGAGTTTTTTACACAGTTTAACACATTTAAAATATTAAAGTAAAAAAAATTCCATTGTAAGTTCATGGTGGCAAGGGTTTTAATCACCTACACCATTCACCTACTCCACCAAGAAACAAAATAAACAACCAAATTTGCTATCTATTATTCCACAAAATAAATCACACAATACAATTCATTTCTTTCATAGAAATCACAAAAACCCATATAGCTACACCATTTAGCCAATTAAGCACCAACAATGTGGTTACCATTCAAAAATCACAGAAACCTTCACACAAACACCAACATGGTTACCCACCAACAAAGGTCAAAAACTTGTAGTAGAAAGAGAAAGGAATTCAAAACCCTGGTATTTATCGACTCTTGGTGATCTCCTCTTAGGCCAACAACCTCTTGTTTAGAAAATTTTTTTCCCGAGCATGAAAAATGGTTGGGCCCTATATTTTTTTTTAATTGTATTATGCATGTTTTTAGCTGATACATTTTTCAGACGAGTGGCTTTCAGCTGAAACCATTCTAGTCAGAAAGGTACTACCACGTCAATGCTATGTCACTGTCGCGTGGCTTTGACTGAAACCCACTTGGCCAAAAAGGTATTGGCCAAAAATAATTCATTCAGAACTATTTTTTTGGCCAAAAGTGTAACACACTATTATGCTTTTACCCTCATACGATGATATTAAACTTGTATAATCAATACATAAATCAGCATTCTCTTCTATGACATACCATTTAATAGATTCTTGTTGAAAGCCCTTTAATAAGTTCCATGCATCAAACTATCCCTCTCATATTCTAAAATGACATCACTAAATTGATCTAAGTGATTATCATACGTTGGCCTAAAATATTTAACAAGTTGAGAACCAATATCAATTATTGAAAAGGACAACTAAGAGGGCAGGTGAATCAATTGTAGCAATTTTAACCTTTAAAACTTTTAGTAGAAGTTAGATCAATAACCATTCACAAATAGTCGACTCTACTCTTGTGATTAACCATTAAGTGTAGAAGCAGAAATAAAGAGAGGTAAAACCATACACACAATAACACTATATTTACATGGAAAAACCAATGAGGGAAAAACCATGGTGAGGATTAGCTCACAATATAAAGAATTCCAAAACTGAATACAAAGTCTCACTATCAAGACATGACTTGTCCAAAATAGAACTTACTGTCCAATGATGGCTCATTGCTCAGAGGGCTCACTACCATAGAATTACAAAGAAGATAGAAGAGAATTGTCATAGAGAGAAAAATATCTCAATGTAATAGATATTTCCACCATAATTCTCTCACACACTTGCAGAATCACATCAAAGATGTTGGATTCCTTTAGCTCACTACCTTTGGAACCCTAACATGAAATTCACATTGATTTGCTCAATCTCACATCACACATACTATCTCACATCTATCTTGTATTTGTCTTTCATATATCTTGTCTTTTATTAGCATCTTAACTTGTACTTATATCATCTTCAACCTTGAAACACATCCAAGGTTGGCCATACACCATTTGTATTTACAAATTCAAATTAGGTCGGCACCAAAAAATTCTATGGTGGAATTAGAATGAGGGTGACCCAAGAATATACTTAATTAGGACCTAAATAAGCCCCAACATGCTTCAACACACTTTTATGAACTTCGTAAGTAGTGTTTAGCACAAGGTCGGCCAACACTAGTGTAAAACACATAAGAAAATTTAGCACACACATCCTTAACACGATCCAATATTTTTGGATAACAAATTTCGCTTGAACATGATCTTATCAGCTTACTCTCAGAACTACAAGCTATAAAGCCATAATTTTAATAAATTTGGAGCAACTACATTTCTCCCAAACCACAACTAGATGCACTAAAATGCATAGTCACATACTAGTGAAGATATCTCGCACTATAAAATGATCCATAAGCCCAAACTCTAGATATAGCAACTACCAACAACCATGATCAATATGTCTAAACCACACAAGCATAGAAGTACATCTCAGAGCATATCCTAGAGCATATGCAAAATACTTGCAAACCTTCTTTATTATAATTTTCTCAATATCCTTGAGATATACAACCAAAAACCAACTTCCATTACATTAATGACAACAACAACTAGTTGAAATCAATGGCAACATCTTCATACTTGCAACAATCTCCCCCTTTGTCATTGATGGCAACACATTATTTGAAAAACCATGAAAGACAACATAGTAGCTCTGAACCATCAATCTTCTCCTTCTTTTAGAATGCTTTTTCCCCTAATTTTTTCACATGATACTTTCTCCCCTTTTGACATCAATGGAAAGGAAAGAGATATTTTACATTGTTCTCCTCCTTTGACACTAGATGCACTATCAATATTGAATACTCCCCCTTAGGAGTACACCCAATCAATAGCACAATGAAAACACAAGACACTACCTACTCCCCCTGAGAGGTATCCACCAACATCAATCCAAAAGGAAGATAGATCCATAGATCCACTGGACTGATGCATCTCCATATGCATCTAATTCAAGAAAGGAGGGACAATAACCCCTAACTTCTCTTGAAGATACTCAAAAGTATCTCTAGGAAGAGCCTTAGTAAATATGTTAGCAATTTGATCCTTTGTAGGTACATACTCAAGCTTTACTTCATTCTCCATAACCTTCTCTCTCAAAAAGTGATACATTATGGATATATGCTTTGTCCTTGAGTGCATCACTAGATTCTTTGAAATGTTAATTGCACTTGTATTATCACAAAAAATAGAGATGGGATCATCATACATTACTCCAATATCCTCCAATGTCTATCTAATCCACAAAACATGTGTGCAGCAAGATGTTGTAGCAATATACCTAGCCTATGTAGTGGATAATGAAATTGAATATTGATTTTTACTTAACCATGACACCAATTTTCAACCAAGAAAGAATGAACCGCCACTTTTACTTTTTTTTCTCATCAATACAACCTACCCAATCTGCATCTATGTAAGCACATAGTGTAATATTAGTATCCCTAGGATACCATAAGCCATAATTTAAAGTTCCATTTAAATATTTGAATATCCTCTTAACAACTACAACATGTATTTCTTTAGGATCTTGAAATCTAGCCACAAGAAAAACTACATGCATGATGCCCTAGTTAAATACAATAGTCCTCCAACCATAGATTTGTATTTTCTTTGATTTCCCTTAGGTGAATCATCATCTTTACTCAGTTTCTAGCTAGTCACCATAGGAGTGCATACTGTTTGGAATCATCCATCCCAAATTTCTTCAACATTTATTTTACATACTTTGACTTTAAAATAAAAATCCCTTGTTCTATTTGATTAATTTGCAACCCAAGAAAGAAATTCATCTCACGAAACATAAACATCTCAAACTCTTTTTTCATTTCTTCAACAAACATTTTGCACATTGTTTCATTTCCTCCAAAGATAATATCATCAATATATACTACTATCAATATTTTTTCATTTTCAATTTTGAAATAAAGATTACTGTCTATTGTACCTTTACTGAAACCTTGTTGAATCAAATATCTATCCAACCTAGCATACCAAGCTCTAGGAGCTTGCTTCAATCCATATAAATCCTTCTTTAATTTGCATACCATGTCTAGTTGATCTAACAATTGAAATCCTTCTAGTTGTTCCATGTAGACTTCTTCTTCCAATTCACCATTCAAAAATGTAGAATTCACATCCATTTGATAAACTTTAAAATCCTTATGAGCAATAAATTCCAAAAAAATTATGATAGATTCCATCCTAGCCACCAGAGTAAGGTTCTCTTGAAAATATATACCTTCTACTTTTGAGTAACCCTTATACACAAGCCTTACTTTATTTCTGATCACTTATCCATTCTCATTCAACTCTTTTTTGAATACCCATTTTGATCCAATTATTTTTTTATCTGCTGGTCTAGGAACCAATTCCTAGGTTTTATTTTTCTCAATTTGCATAATTTCTTCTTCCATTGCTCTCATCCAATGCTCATCTTTACATGCTTCACTTACTATCTTAGGTTCAACTATATAAAGTAAACATGAATTTATTTCAGTAGCAACTAAATCTTTGCTTCTTGTCAATACTCCTTTTCTTTTGTCTCCAATGATTTGATCTTCAAAATGATTCTTTTGCACATATTTGGGTGTTTTTGGGGACACCACCAAAGCTTCTTCTTCTTCATTTTTTTTTTCTTGTTCTTCAACAACTTCTTCTACTTCTCTACAATCAAGTTCATTTGATACATATCCATCAACTTCAATTGAATTCTTCAATGCTTCATCAACCTTGACATTTGTGCTTTCTATAATCTTTCTCAGGCTTTTATTGTAGCATCTGTAATCTTTTCTTCTAAGTGAGTATGCAAGGAAAATACCCTCATCACATCTTGCATCAAACTTTCCTAAATTTTCATCTCTTTTGATATAACATATGCTTCCAAATACCTTGAAATGCTTTACAATAGGAATCTTTCCATACCATAACTCTATAGGGATTCTTAGTGTTGTTAGCTTTTTCTTGAACTTAGTTAAACACATAAATAGTAGTGTGAATTGCTTCTCTCTATTAAACTTCCTAAAGTCCTGCCTTAGTGATAACAACTTCTTGAATCATTCTATTCTTTCTTCAACAACTCCATTCTGCTGAGGTGTTCTAGGGGCAGACAACTGTCTTATTATTCCATGTGCTTTAGAAAACATGTTAAACTAATTTGAGGTGAATTCACTACCGCTGTTAGACCTCAAGCATCTAATTTTCATATCCATTTCATTTTCAATCATAGCTTTGAATGCTTTTAATTTTTCTAATGAATGATATTTCTCTCTAAGAAAAGTAACCCATATCATTTTAGAGTAATCATCAAGCAATAGCATAAAATACCTATCACCTTGTAGACTTCTCACCCTTGTAGGACCACAAAGATCTATGTGAATCAAATCCAATATTCTAGTAGTAGATTGTTCCTTTGATCTAAAGCTATTTCTAGCTTGCTTTCCAGACTGACAATCCTTGCAAATAGCATTAACAGGTTTTGTAATTCTTGGTAAATTTATCACAACTTGTACTACATTGATTCTCACCATATTGTTAAAATTCATATGAAACATCCTCTAGTGCCATAACCAATTGACATTAATATGATACATAAAGCAATTCCCATATGTACCCTTAAGTTGATAAATGTTTCCTTCAAAATTCTTTCCAACAACAATCACTATTCTGGATCCTTTCCTTATTTCACATTTCTCATCATTGAACACAAGATTATATTATTTACTATACATCTATCCAACACTCAAAATATTATGCCTTAAACCCTTAACATAGTAGACATCATCAGTATTATGCTTGCCATCAAAACTAACTAAACCTATCCCACAAATCTTAGCACTAGTATCATCTCCAAACATAACTAAGCCTTTGTCATATTTTTCAAGTTTAACAAACTTACTTTCATCACTGGTCATGTGATGTGGACAACCACTATCAACAACCCAATTATAGAAGTTGAGAAGACCAACCTCACAAACCCAAAGAATAACCTACATGCAATAACCTATCACATACAAAAGATATTCAGAACCAAAGAAGATGTTATGTAAACCTCAAGGAAAAGTGCATTAAGAGAATCTAATAATTACAATGAGATCAATCATTATGAAGGAGATCATGAAACCCTAAAGTAAAACCGAAAAAGAAAACCCTAGTGTGCACACTTAATAATTAATAAATAAATAATTAATTATTAATGTGCCTAAGTTTAGCTTAAGCAAACCTAAAGTAATAAGATACTTAATTAATTAACCAATATGATTAAATTAATTAAGTGAGATGAACTATTACTCTAACACCAGTAGTTCTTTTCTTATTTAGCATGAAGAGCAGAGATCATAGTACCTTCAACTAGCTCCGAATTATTTTCCTTCAAATATCTTTGAATATTAGTAGGAGTAGATTCATCTTTTATAGCCAAGAACAAACATTCATTATCATCAAAATCTCCATAATTAGGCTCATCATAAAAATACCTGCATCTTCATTTACATAATATGCTCTCTTGATCATCTTTCCTTTGTTTTCTTTTCCTTCTCTATGCTTATTCTTCTCAGCTCTTTTAGGACATCTTGAAGCATAATGACCAATTCCTCCACAACTAAAATATTTGAAAGGTAACTTACCTTGATACTTACTAGAGCCCTTTTTCATTCTTCTTACAAAGTTAGCTTCCACTTCATTGAAGTTTTCTTCATCCAGACAAATTTTGTAGCCATAAATGCAGTTTATATCTTTGATCCATTAAGATAGGCTTTCTCATTTCAAATGATGTTAGAGTACCCAAAAAATGATCTTTAGTATAGGTCTTATAATCTACAAATTCCTCAATAGCAGATACCTTTTCACTATATGCATCAAGAAGAGTTTTGAGAATCTTCTTTACTATCCTAGATTCATCCACTATTGCACCAAGTCCTTACACTCCACCTTCTAGCTCATCCATTCTCTTTACATAGGATTTAATGTTCTCACCTTCAGACATTCACAGGATCTTGAATTGTGCCTCCAAGTTCTACAACTTTTCTTCTTTAACCTTTTCATCTCCTTCATGGATCTTTTCCAATGCATCCCAGGCCTCTTTAGTAGTCTTCAAATTTACAACTTTAATTAATTTAGAATGTGAAAGACTATTCTTTAGAATAAACTTTTCCTTATTGTTCGCTTCATGTTCCTTGATCTCATTAGAAGTACTTGTACCATTAGTTGAAGTTGTGTATCGAGGCTTATAAGCTTTCTCAACATCATATCCACAGTATTCCAAATATCCTTCCATCTTTTCCTTCCAAAAAGTGTAGTCGGTGCCATCGAACTTAGGACTCTTAATAACTGTCTTGTTTTCCATCCAAGACCTTACTTAAGTGGTTAATCTCTTCTCCAAGGAACCAAGCTCTTATACCAATTATTGAACAAGACAACTACGAGAGGGTGAATCAGTTTTAGCAATTTTAATCTCTAAAAATTTCACCAGAAGTTAGATCAATAAACATTCACAAATCCTTTACTCTGCTAGTGTGATTAATCAGTAAGTGCAAAAGAAGAAAATGAAAGAAGTAAAACCATACACACAATAAAACTAGGTTTACATGGAAAACCCAATGAGGTAGAAACCACTATGAGGATTAGCTCACAATATAAATAATTCCAAAAATGAATATAAAGGATCACTGTCATGACATAACTTGTCCAAAATAGGACTTACTATCCAATGAAGGCTCATTTCCCGGAGGGCTCACTACCATAGAATTACAAAGAAGATAGAAGAGGATTGCCATAGAGAGAAAACTATCTCAATACAACAAACATTTCCACCACAATTCACTCACACACTTGCAGACTCACATCAAAGATGTCAAATGCCTTCATCTCACTACCTTCAGAACCCTAACATGAAATTCACACTGATTTACACAAACTCACATTAGAAACACTATCTGACATCTATTTGACATCTATCTTTCATCTATTTCATCTTTCATCAACATCTCAACATGTACTTATACCATTTTCAACCTTGAAACACATCCAAGGTTGGTCATACACCATTTGTATTTATAAATTTGAATTAGATCAATGCCAAAACATTCTATGGTGGAATTAGAATGAGGGAGACCCAAACATATACTTAATGAGGACTAAATAAGTCCCAACATGCCTCAACACACTTCCATGAACTTCGTAAGTAGTGTTTAACACAAGGTCGGCCAACATTAGTATAAAACACATAATTTTTTTTAGCACAATCATACTTAACACGATCCAATATTTTTGAATAAAAAATTTCACTTGAACACAACCTTATCAACTTAATCTTAGAACAACAATTCATAAAACCATAATTTTGAGAAATCCAGAGCAATTACATTTCTCGCAGACCATAGCCAGGCACATTGAAATGCATAGTCACATACTGGTGAAGATATCTCATATTGTATAATGATCTAGAAGCCCAAAATTTGGATATAGAAACTACCAACAACCATGATCAATATGTTTGAAACACACAAGCATTGAAACACATCCCATAACATATCTCATAGCATACATAGAATACTTGCAAACCTTCTTTATTATAGTTTTCTCAATATCCTTGACATATACAACCAAAAACCAACTTCCATGACATAAATGGCAACACATTCATAATTACAATATCAATATCAATTATAACACTCTTTTTAAATTTGTACTTCTCAAATTGGTCATTATGGAACTCCACCTCATAAAACATGATAAAACAACTCCATTAATCTTCTCAACTTCAACTTTACAAATATCTTGTGATTCATCAATAATTAAAGAATTAATGGATGTGAGTTGAAAAGGAAGCTCCTAACTTGTGCATTGCACAAGTGATGCTTTCTTTTTCACTTCATTAAGGTTTTTTTTTTTATCTACAAACCTAGAAGTTAATAAGATATATTTGTCCTCAACAAATTTCATCCCATCCATGTATGTGGTAGATTACTCCAATTTTTCTTCCTTTCAAACTCGTGTAAATTTTATCTTTCTCCTTGTTAGTGATCTAAGTTGTAGATCCCATATCCCTAAGGTCTAATAATATCACAAGTGCTAGGGGTGTCAAAACTTAGAACACCACAAACCTATATTTAGGTTGGTAAAATTAAAACCAATTACTAAGATGGGTAAGACCTTCACTTCTATCTCTACAATGCCAAGGGGGGTTTCCTTGAGATCCTAAATTAGTTATTGAAAATATGATTGAACACTTCCTTACAAAAAACTATACCTACTACACAATGTGTCCTAATATAGGTGTCATAATATACCTATGTGCTAGTTGAAAGATGTAAGGAATACCACCTTATTAATAAATAATTTTCCATATAAGTGTTTGAGAATGTGTTTATGATGCACCCTTTTTTTAATTCATTTAGACATGGTAGTGGAACAGACAAAAAATAAAACTAAAAGGTGTTTGAGTAGTATTTAGAGTGTTTTGCTTAGATGATGGGAGACCAATCTAGTCACAAAATAGTGTCTTTATTAATTGGGCAACAAAGTCTCTAAATTTGGTCAAACATATAATAAAAAAAAACTTAGGTGTTATCTTAATTGAAAAAGGGAAATGAAAGAAAAAGTGGGATGAATCATCTTCATAGTAGCCAAAAAGAACACATATTTATGGACCCTGAAAACCCCTCTTCCAATAATTATCCCAAGTCAAGCATCTATTCCAAGAAAGATTCCAAAAGAGATAGTTACACTTGGGCCAAGAAAAATTATTCTAAACATTTTTCCACCATGAGACTTCTTGCCCCTCATACTTCTGAGAAATCAACTCTTGATAACCACTAGCCACCATATAAACTCCCTTAGGTTCAGAGCTCCTAGCTAAAATATCCCTTTCCCTAATTGAGCAGCACTCTTTTCCATCAAGAATATTCCTTAGCTCAACTCAATCCTCTTCTATTCCTCCAATAGGCCACACATTGGGGCTCTTCCATCTAGACACTTCCACATGTCCACAAAACTGGATAGATTTGAAATCCTCAACCTAGGACAAAACAACTTCTAAAAAATGGTGACAAAGATCCTATAGATTAGGATACTTGGACATGATAGGTGGAAAACCATCCCAGGAATCATGCCAAAAAAGGCATAAGATCCCCTATTGCAAATCTAGAACAAGCCATCTTTGATCAACTTAGCTAACTTTTTAAAGAGTTTTCCAAATCACAGAACCCTTTCCCAAAAATGGAAATTGAGGTACCTCCTCCTTTCCCACCCCCAACAGGTATTTATTTCAAATAATCCTAGCCCAAACATGATCTTTTTTAGTACACCATCTCCAATAAATCTTGGTTGATAAATCCAAACTGGTAAAATTGGCTTACCATAGACCAAGGCCACCAAACTATTTTGGCCTACAGACAGTCTCCCACTTCACAAGACTCCACTTTGAGGACACCAAACTACCAACCCATAAAAATTTCCTAGCAAGAGAGTCCAAATATTTAATAAATCTTGGGAGGGGGGCACTTGAAGAATACACATGTAATTGGGTAGAGCCTACAATACAAAATTTAGAAGCAGTATCCGACCTACAAACAATAACCATTTGTGGGTCCAATGATTCAATTATGCATAAAACTTGTCTAAAATACTCTGACAAGAGCCACTGGGAAGGGTACCAGTGGAGAGAGGGATGCCTAGCAAGGTCAAAGGTATTTGACCAATTTGAAATCTTCGAATACGAGCAATTTTTCACTAAATAAGCACAAGAGTGTTAAAAAAGAAAATGAAAGATTTACCTTCATTGATCTGTCATCCTAAAGCAACAAGGTAAATTGCCAACACTCTATAGAAATTAAAATCCTCTCCGACTTTGGCCACTCCCATTAGAGTGGTATCATTAATAAATTGCAAGTACAACTGAGGAGGCAATCCATTAACCCAATTCCACCCTTGGATCAAACTTGTTTGTGTTTCAATTAGCACCTCTGGAGCACTTATTGGAAACTGATATTTATGCATAGAATTAAATACTCTTCAAATTAGGAGGGGAAGCTCCCTCTTTTGTTGATGATTGTGTAAGATAAAAATGGACTAAGTTCCTATATTTTTTACTCAGCGGCAGGGCACAAGGGTGCATAAACACAATGCATTGCAGCTAACATTTTCTTTGATTTCTACAGATCTTAACTACAACTAGGCTAACTTTTAATCTATATTATTTCCTCTATAAAAATAGAGCAAGAGGACATAGGAGTGGGAATGGGATGGTTTTATCACTTGGATAAACTATCTCTCAGAATGCATTTGAAGGCTTTGAACATCCAAATTTACATTGAAATAGAACTCATGCAAGTAATCATCAAATGGTAGGCTAGATCTCAGGATTCCCAAGGAGACACAATGTTCTTTCTAAGGTGTAGGCTGAAATGTAGACTAATAGAAAAAACATATAACAATAATCCTACTCTCTAAATTCCCAAGGAGGCACAATGCTCTTTCCGAGGTGTAGATTGAAGGAAAGATTATTGGGAACAACATACAATGATAGATCTTGAGACTTTTGGATCAAATGAAAGGTAGCTCTCCTAATTTATTATATCAACTTAGATCAAAGGTTACACTTTGGCATAGAAACTTGTGTCAAAGAGGCAATCAAACAAGAAATGATCAACCAATAAAACATGAACATAGAATGAACAAACCTATCTGAATAGAAAGAACACAATCTATGCTCAACATTTAGCTATAATAAATATGATTCAAGAACATATACTAAGAGAACAAATTCAAAGGGTTTTTAGCTCAACGTTTTGCTATCGTTAAGTAAAGTTAAAATACAATGAGCAAGGCTCTTATTTATAGAAGCTCAAATGAGTAGACAACCCTAAAGTCTCCTTAAGTAAACAATGAGTTCTTGCCAATCTACAAAATTTATTCCTATATCTAAAAGTAGGTAACCTAACAGTTAACTGGAAAGTCTACTTCAGTTAACTAATTATAAACTAAAAGATAACTCCAATATACAAAAGTGTCTCCAAAATAGACATGGACAATTAGTGGGACAATAAGTTAACTTGGAAAGAGGCATCGAGTTAACTCCTGCATCATAAAGCTATCTTGGAGGGGTAGGATGTTCTAACTAGAAGTTCACTCCTCATCAATTTGAGTGATCACCTCCTCCAACCACTTGTCAACTATCTCATTATCTCAAGATCGTCACATGCCTCAACTATTAGTTTATTGCTTTCCAACAACTTGCATAATCCTAGAAATATCTGCACACTTCAACAAGTAGTTTACTGATTGGTAACTTTGGCAACTCCATTACTAGAGTGATGACCTATGTTCCTTTTGCAACTTTATGCTTCTAATAATTCTCGTGCTTTTTCTCAATGGAAGATTTTTGTATGATGAAATTGCTAAGTTTGACTATGAACACTCTAGCTGTGAGAAATACTTTTGATCTTGTTGCACAAGGTATGTGTAGAATCATGATGGGCCAAAAAGTGGCAATGTGATGGGTATTTATAGGGTATGTGGCTGATGACTTTTTTTTACCAAAATTGATGAAATGAAAAGGGTTTAAAGGAGATTCTTAGCTTTCCACCAATATAAATTATGCTTTACTTTGAATTTAATAAATAATTATTATTCATTTTCAATTTGAATTATGACTAAAGTCCCGATTGATACGCTAATTGAAAAACATCTATAGCTTTCAAACGGTATCACATTTTTTGAATCTGAAACATGCATCACATTCTATGCTTCACATACTATAGGATTAAAATAATAAAATTAAATTTCATGAAGTTTTGACCAAGTTAAGGTGGTCACATACAAGTTTTTATATTTTTTAAAAGTTGTAATAAAATCAGAATTAATTATTTACTTGGAAAAAAATACAAAAATTATGCATCACATCATGACATGAGTCCTCTACTTATATCTAAAATCTTATTAAAAAATATTATCATTTTATTATGGTTAGGGTGGTCAGACAAAACCTACTTATTTTTTCCTTGAAATTTAAGTACTACTACATTGAAATTTCAAATTTTCACCAAATAGGATTTTTTCTTTTAAAAATAAACCTAGTAGTTTAGAAACTATATTCAATTTTCTATAGATTCTATTCTTACATATTTTTGAAATAATATAGATAACTTATTCAAATTTTACGTCAAGTTGCCTAACTCTAATTTTTTCTAAATTTTTTGCCACTTAAGGGCCCGTTTTTTCCATGATGATCTTGCACATACCCCACGCTCAGAATTCCAACGGTATTCAACCCTCTAAACTGGCCTTGAAAGGCTATCAGATATACAAGGTATGAAACCATGTGGTCTTTGAGCATCTATGCTTGTCATATTATCTAAAACAACCATCAGGTGCAGTTGATGCAAATTGGTGTTAGCTATCTTCAGGAAAACATGTAGCAAGACTGATTTGGTCTTTTATTCATCTTGAGAGAATTGTATTCTAAAAACCTTAAAGATTGAGTGTGCACATGATATTGTTCAAACAACTTTTTCAGTAGTGGCTAAAAATAGCCTTGCTAAGGGGTAATTCTATGAAAATTTATGAGACGTGAGTTTTGTTGGGAATAATTTTCTAAATGAACCCATAACATCATAAATTCTAAAAAGTTACTTTTCCTTGTACATGCAAGAATCCTTCAGGGTAGAGGTTTTAGAGGCAATAGAGGCTTATTTTTCTTGAAAAATCTAACACATGGGTATTGTAGACACTTCAAAGCTAAACAAACCCAGTTTGTCAGATTTTTAAAATGGTGACTTTTTTTTGGAAACCCTAAAGTGCTAATTTCTTTGGAAGAATTTGGCATGTGGATTATTTTGAATCTGTTGTGTTGATCATACCCAGAAGGCTAGATCTGTGAATAACTGTTGTTTGCTTGGACATGCAAGAAGATCTAAGCCCCAAAAAAAAATACAACGGTGAGAAGCTAGAAGAAATATGAGGGGAAGAAGTTAGAAGTTATAATATGTCCCTTTGAATCTTCATGAAAGTCATGCCTGTAGATGCAAAATTTGAAAAGCTGCTCCTCTATGCAACTTGTTCGTGAAAACCTGAAGAATGCTAAGCACGACCCCTATCATATCTTCAAATGGCTCTAGAGAAAAAATATTTATGCTTGAGCTTCAACCTACAAAGAGAAACAATGAATGACACCTAAGCTTGATACATATTGATTTGGAGTTTCAAGCATCAATTAGGTACCAACATGCTGATTGAGAAGTCAATCTCCTTGATCAGGAGCTCACTGAGGTAATTTCCACTAATTATGGGATGTTTTAGACATGAAGAGGCTTTCAAAATAGACAACTTCAGTCAACTGGGCCTACTTTGACTTTAGGCGACCAAGTTGAGGAGTTGAAGCTTTTTTATCCTTTTTTTTGTGATGAATTACCTTTGTTTGATCCTTGATTCTAGTTGCTCGATTGATCCTGAAGTCTTGCTGATAGATCTACTGTAGAGTTGGATCAATGTTGAAAAGGTGTTCTTGGGAGCTGCAAGACTTAAAAATTGAATCTGATGCCTCAAATTCTTGGGTTTGTTTTCCCAAAAAGGTGCATTTTTTACTAGACTTATTTAGTTTCTTGGACACTTTTCAATTCCTCTAGTTTGACCCTCCATGCTTTGATATGAGATCACCAATTTGATTGACAATTCTCATGAATATGTTGAAACATGATGTGGATAACTAGTTCAGTCCTAGAAAGGATGACTGGCCTTACAAGTTATGAAAGTTCAATTAGAGGTCCCCAAATTTTAGGCGCCCCTGGCTTGTAGGGGCACCTTTGGCCTTTTGTTTGTAATTTTCACCTTGCAACATTTCACGAATAGCACCAATTTGATTTTCATCATCAAATGTTTGATTTATCTATTGAATCTACTAATGTTGTCATTGTTGAGATTGATCAAGATGGAGAAGGACTTCTTGGAGGTTATAGATCTTGAAGATTGCATCTGGTTGCCAAAAAAGTTGGGCACCTATTTCTAGGAAGGTGCATTTTCTTTGACACTTAGTCAATTCTTCATGTGTTTCATCTTGCCTTTGCTTCTAGTGTTTTCCCCTTGATCTTTGTTTGTAAATGATTGATAGGTCCTATGAGTTTGCAACTAGATTGATCGCAAATCTGAAGGGATGTTGAGCAGATGACTTGGAGAAAGTAGTTGCTAAAAATCACAACAGGTGGGTCAAAGTGATGGGTGCCCCTAGCCAGTACAGGTACTTTTACCTTGCTTGAATGCCATCTTTGATGATGTTTTCTTTCAACATCTTCTATCTTTGCCTTCGTTTGCTAGTGATTGAAAAATTAGGTGAACTTTATTGATGAAGAATTTGAAAGATAACAAAATCATGAAGGAGATGACTATCTTGGAAAAACTTGATGACTGCCTTTGAAATTTTGACTTCATGGGCACCCCTACCCAGCAGGGGTGCTTTTGGCTACAGTTTCATCAGTTTCTTTGAAAATTCTCATCTCTTCATGCTTTGTGTTTGTCGTGTAGCTTGACTATTTTGAGCATTATCATCAACGACGAGAATGCATGCATCTTAGCATTGAATTTCACAATGCTATGTGTACAGGTGTTGGAAAAATGGCTAAGGCATTGACTACATAGCCTCTTCCTTGTAGGAAGGTGTGCATCTTCCAAACTTAGTCAATTTTCAACATTTTTTACTTTTGAAAATCCCCTCTATCATAGAGCATGTTTTTGAGCATCTTTCACCATGGATTCTTTTTTGAAGCTTTTGAGGCTTAGATTTTGATACCTGGTATTGGCCATCTACCATTAATGGTTGCAAAGGTCCTAGCTTTTCTCCTGAAAAATGAAGTAGACCAACCAAAGTAAAACAATTTTTTTGGTGATTTTGACTTGACTAGTGTGATTGTGAAGTCAAATTATCTTATCAAAATTATTTTCAACTAATTCTAAAAAGGTCCTATTTCTAGGGGTTTTCCTAAAAACAAGGGTATGAAACCATAAGTTTTAAAATTTTAGAATTTTGTAAGTATCTTCCTTGTCATAAACCCACAAAAGCCTATGTTTTATTTGACCTAAAATGAACTTGACTATAATTTTACATGATTTAGATCATTTTAATCAAAATGCCTTTTTGAAGCAAAAAAATATTTTGGGTACAACAAAACCTTGATTAACATAACTCTTAATAAGTCTCCCCAAACCCTCAATGAAGAGAATTAATTGGAGATAGAGGATTCCCTTAACGAAAACCTTTGGAAGCCCTAAATAGGGTGGAAGTCTCCCCATTAACTAACACTGGAAAGGAAGTGCTTGTGATGCAAATCATCACCCACAAAACCCACTCCTCAACATACTTAAAAGCACCAAGCACCTTCCACAGAAAAGACCATTTGACCATGTCATAGGCTTTTTCCATGTCTAATTCAATAAACATAGCTTTTTATTTTGAAACTACCATGGAATGAATATTTTCCTCTATAATAGCCACACAATCTAAGATCTATCTGTCAGCCATAGAGCCCCCTATTCCTTAGATACTAACCTGCTAATCCACTAATTTAGTCTTTTAGCAATCAACTTTGAAAGAATCTTATTGACCACTTTACAAAGAGATATGGGCCTAAAAAAACTTGACCTATCATCCCTTCAAATTTAGGAATGAGAGCTAGGAAAGTAAAACTCATAGCCCTCAACATCTATTTGTTCTCCTGAGATTCACAAACCACATCTAATAAATATAGCTTAATGATTTCCCATAATTCTTGAAAGAATTCAATCAAGAACCTATTAGGCCTAGGATATTTCCCTTTCTTCATCTAAAAAATAGTGTCCTCTTGTTCTTCTAGGGAAATCACACTCAAAAGTTCCTCATTCATCTCCATAGAAACTAAGGAAGGGATACAGGAAAGTATATGATTTTCATCATCCATCTCATCAGGGGCATCCTCCCTACACAAAGAGGAAAAATAATGAGAAGTGTCACTAGAAATGTCCCCTAGAGATGGCAGGTGATCACCCCTAGAGTTCACAAGGTAAGGGATCAAGTTACCATGTCTCATAGAATTCACAGAGTTGAAGAAGAAAGTAGTGTTTTTGTCCCTTTCATGTAGCCACTCAACCCTCAGTTTTGATTTTTAATAAATCTCCTCCAACAACTCACACTCCTCCAAAGCTTTCAAAGCCTTCAACTCTTCTAGGAGATAATCCTTAGAAATTCCTTGCTCCCTAATTCCACAAATGACAACATCCAAACTAGCTTAGGAAGCCACCATTGCATGAAAAATATTACCAAAGCACGACTTGTTCCATCTCTTGAGCTGATACTTCACAATTTATAGTTGCTTGAAAAAATAATATATCATCGTGCCAAAAGGAGGTTTATCCCATTGCCACCATTCCACCATATGATCCTATAGAGAGTGCCTCTACAACCACATAAGTTGAAACTTAAAAATAAGGATTTATAGCAAGATGAGCTAAAGAAGCAAATAAATTGATTGGCCAATGATTTGATCCCCTCCAATACAATATCTTAGAGCTAGTAGACCAAGATCCACCAATCCATAAAAAAGAAACCAAGAACCTATCTAGCCTCTCAACAATACAATCTTGGCCACACCTCCTATTATTCCAAGTATAAAGGCCATTACTAGGTTTTATATCCATTAGATTTAAGGATGAGATACTATCTCTAAGAAGAAAAGTAGACGACTCTAGCCTTAGCATTCCATCCTACTTTTCCTCCAACCTAGTGAGAGCATTGAAATCTCCCATAAAAAACCAAGGATATAGAGGAGCAATGGTTCGAACAAACTAAATATGAGACCATAATGATTTCTTCCTAGGCATATCAGTATGCACATAAATGTTAGATAAAAGAATTGTCTCACCAAATTCCAAACTCAAAGCAACCACAAAGATAGAATATTTACATGAAATCCACCAAAGAGGGTGGATCTTTAAGGGGTTCCATAAACAAGCCACACCAATAGCACTACCATGAACACCAAATTCCAAACTCAAAGCAACCACAAAGATAGAATATTTACATGAAATCCACCAAAGAGGGTGGATCTTTAAGGGGTTCCATAAACAAGCCACACCAATAGCACTACCATGAACACCAATACACTGGCAATGACCCCTCCACCAAAGATTTGGAATCAAGCTACACATATTCTCCACTAAAAGTTTAGTTTCCTAAATAAACACCATTTTAGGTGAAATCACAAACTTATTTTTGTCGAGGGCCATTGTTCAAGCCCCTTGCACTCCATGAAAGAATAATCATCACTGAGAGTTGGAAAATTGAGAATCTTGCAAATCATTTGAAGTTATCAAAGTTGTCATCAAGCCTTGGAGAACATTGGATAAGACTTATAGGTTATAAATCAAAGATTTTGATACATAAACCAGTCAAGAAGGACAAAGTAGACAAAAAAGAGTAGGATAAGCTTTTAAATTTGTAGAAAATCCCAAATAGTATGATTCACCACTTCTAGTGAATGAGTCCTAGTTCTAGTACATTTTTAGGGTTTTGTAGATCTAAATACCCTTTTGGTAGATTTCGGTTCCTGCACAGTTTCCCAGAAATAGGATTGATTCACCCAACTTGGTGAATGAGTCTTAGTCAACCTTGAAATTATAATTTCAAGTGATTCAAACCTCCATTCATCCCTCTCTAGATTCTTAGGTGCATACTTTTATGTTTTACTTTTTTTTGTTGCATTTCATTCATCTTTCTAGGTCATTTAGAGTTGGTTTTCATTCAATTAGGGTTTTGCATTGCATCTTGCATTTCATTATCTTTTCCAAGTTTACACTTGGTGGTGAATCCCTTATTAGATCATTTTTAGACCCTAGAACAACCCTCTTGCAAGATCTCTTTCTCCTTTGCAAAGAGATCTCAAGGGTTTGTTCTTGAGTGAAATTTAGTGAAATTTGTTCTTTCTAGGCCCTAACCATCAAGGGTGTAGAAAGGGAAACAATTTTTCACCTTTCAGTTAGAAGTGCTTTTCATTTTTGTTCAAACAATGTTAGTACCTTACCTTTCTAGGCATTCTAAGAAAAAGTTCATATCCCCTTCCTATGAGCTAGTGTTTTAGTGAATGAGAATACGACATTGGAAAATCCTAACAATCATATTATTTCTTCTCCTAATATCTCTCCTATTTTTCAAGAAGATATTTTGGTGTTAGAAGAACCAGTAAATGAGAGTTTTGAGAGTCATGGTTGTTTCTCTCCTCTTACCTTTCTTAGTGGACAAGACATTGATGAACACGAGGACACAACCATAGGTAATCATGATGACATTATAACACAACAAGAGACCATTGAAACCTACCTATATAACACTTCAACTAGTCTACATTCATCTCTCAACACTTTCATCTCTTGTGATAATGTTTTAGAGGATGGAATTGAATGTGAGGAGGATATGTTGATGCTGGATAATCAAACCTTTAAGATCTATGACAACCTTCTTTATTTTTCTTCCCCTACCTATCCTATTTTAGAAGACATTATGGGACAAAGGAATGAAATTATGGACAATCATGAAAATTATATTTGTTGTTCTCCTAGTGAGGAAGATGCTTTGATGTTAGAAAATACAACCAATGAGAGTCATGAGAATATTATGTGTCTCTCTTCCCCTAGGAAAATATTATTGAACAAGAGAATGCCATCATTGATAAAACAAAACAATTCAACATTGATCATTCCCCTACTTGCGATGAAGTCATTTTGGAATAACTAATCCTTGAATTTCAAGAACATTTAGTTTGTAGTTCTCCTAAAAACTCTCCTCCTAGGGAGGATATCATGGTGCAATAAAATGACAATAATAGTGATGTAACTTCCTTGTATTATGGTGAAAAGATGATACTAGATTTCCCTTTATTAGAAATACATCAAACCAAAACCATAGAGGTTATGAATGCAAAAGTGTCTGTTAAGTCCCCCTTAACTATCAGACCTCCTACATACCCTATGGGACATCCTAAGACTCCTCTAATCCTTTACTCACCTTCACACAAACCTCAAATTGAAAACAAACCCGAACTTATCCTCTACCCACCTAAGAATAATGTGTCACAATAGATCAGTCACAATATTGTTTCTCATACATATAAGACTAGGAACAATCCGCAACCAAGACAAACACCTTAAAAATCCCCCCCATTTCCTAATCCTATCCTACCTAATCCTATCTTACTAGGTCCTCCTTGTGGAAAGGAGTATGATCTTGTCCAACAACTAAAGAATACTCCTACTAAGATTTCATTGTGGGACCTTATTAAGGCTTCCCCTCATTGTCCAAACATGATTAAAAATAATTTACAACAAGTTCCTATCCCTTCTAGTGCCTAGATGAATTACATAGCCACCCTAACTCAAGGAATGAATGCTGAAAATGTTTTCTACCAAAGTGAGCTCCCTCCTTTGGAAATGCAAAAACAAAATAAAGCTTTTTATAATAATATCTCGATATAAAAGAATAGGGATAAAGTGAACCCTTATTGACAATGGATCTTCCCCTAATGTGTGTAGTGTGACCCTTTTGGATAGGCTTCTCATGGATAAATAAAAAATTCTACCTGATTCTTTATCTATTAAGGGATTTGACAATGTAGGAAAACAACCATTTGGTGTGATCACTTTACCTATTATAGCTGGAAAGGCCACAATAGAAACATTGATCCATGTTATGCCTCACATCTTTCAGATAATCTCCATTTAGGTAGACCATGGATTCATGCAATGAATGGGGTGCCTTCTACTCTTCATCTTGTAATGAAGTATGTCTACAACAACAAAGTGTACAAACTCAAAGCTGACCCTGATCCAAACAGTTGCTTAAACATTGATAAAAATAAGGAAAATCCTTTGAAAATATTAACACCCACTACACAAGTAGAATCTGTGCAACAAAAAGACAAATAAAAACACATTGAGGAAGTCATGAAGCTATTAGAAGATGATTGGGGTTCCTTAGACTTCAAACCAACATTCATGGGCGAATACAAAATCATAAACAAAGATTTTAAAATTGGTAAAGAAAAATTAGTAATGCTAACACCAAATTCAGAAGACCCTTCAAAAGCATCCACCTCAACCACTTTAGAAGAAAAGACAACATACACAACTAACTTTGATGAAACTAACTATCAACAACCACCAAATCCTAAAAAATGAAAATGCTTTATTAGAACTCATGAAAGAATTTGGTTACAATGGAAAAGGATGTGGTGCTAGAGAACACAATATCCATGTCATTATAGAGCCTTACTTGCAAAAAAATACTAGTGGTCTTGGTTATTTCCCTTTGAAAGAAACAAGCAAGCGTTCGCTTAATATCAACACTCTTACAAAAGATTCTTCCAAGCTAACTTTAATAGTAGTGCATCCTAAATTGATAAACACTAATGGTCTTGATTATCATCCTTTGAATGAAATGAAAGAAATGAAGAAATCCTCGCTTAATGTCAATGTCATCACGCAAAACACTTTTGATTCAAATTTGATAGATTTTACACACTCCTCTAAAGGAGAGTAAAAAATCTTGCAATCTTAAGAGTCTTGTGTAAGTATGAAACCTAATACTAAGCAAGAGATATCTTTGCCACAAAATAAAGGAACATCTTCTATTGATCAAGAGAGAATATGTCGAGACTCCTCCAAGATTGTTTGATATCTCTCCCTCCAAGAACACAAAATTTATTTTACTATAAGAGTTCATTTTGTGCATATAATAGAGTTCATGGTCATGCTACTAATGAATGTGAGGCTTTAAGTAATCTAATTCAATATCTTAAGGATCGCGGTGCTCTTCCTTGTGTTGAAGCACCTAGTTCCTCTAATTGATACTTATTTTAATCCTATTTGTCTCATCCTTGTCCTGCACTAAGCTGGGGCAATAGGTTAGTTAGCCTTGTCCTCATATGTCACTTGTCATTGTATTCTTTGGCTAGTTGACCACCTTCCATGTGTATATATAAGAGCAAGCTCTGTATGTGGGTCCAACATGCCTTAAGTTGGCTTGCATGTGACATACTTATTCATGATGTAGCTTAATGAAAACATATGACTTGGCATAGGGATTTATGAGTAAGCTCTCATGTTTTCTTCTACTTAAAGAAATTATTCATAGCAATGGTGCTAGCAACCACTTTAAAGTGCGGGCATACATCAACACTCATGTTTGAATGTGTGATTTTCTTTATTCTTGTGATGATGCATCCTTTTGGTGGTGTCATTGGGATTTATTTCCTCTGAGAGCATGATATTTCTTTGATTTTTCCTCTCTTGGAGAAATTAGGCATAATGCTCCCTAAGAAGAGACCTTACATGAACTAAGAAAAATCCCTTTGAATGTACCTTACACTATTTCATGTTTACAACATCGATTATATGGCCACCTTGCATAACACACCTTCCATGCCTGTGGTGCCATCTTATTTGTTCATGAGTTCCAAGCATACAAAGTTTTTATTGCCTCATGAAGCTTGAAGTTCATTGTTTGTTCATGAGCTCCAAGCATACAAAGTTTTTCTTGTCTCATGAGGCTCAAAGATCATTATTATGTGGCACCTTATCAAATTTATCAGGAGCTATAGGTTTTGGTATGGTTAGCTAATGTGATCTGAACTTAGGAATGAATTTCCCATAGCCACTTGCTTGGAGGATCACCTAGTGGACAACCTAAGGTTCCACTAGCCCTTGTGAGTATGCATTTGGTTTGCATAGTGGACATTGTGTTCCACTTTTAATACATCCCTTTGGATTCTCACCCACTGAACAGCCTAAAGTTACATTACCTCAGAGTGAGCATGAATTTTTTGAAAAAATAACCTAGATCTAATCCATGTCATGTTGGAAAATAGGTTGAAGCTTGATCTACCTTTTCTTTCTTTTCCTTTCATCTTCATATCTTTATAATTGTATATGTGTGTATCTTGTTTTACTGCAAATCTTACATTGTGTGCATCCCTTTGTGCTTATGTCAGTTTGATGTAGGATCTTGTATCTTGAGGGCTTGGCCACCTTCTTTGATCTTTTTCGGATCCTATTTCATCTGCATTGGTACACTTGGACCCCTCTTGAATGTACATACTTTAGTGTGAGTTTGAAACAAGTTCACCCTCTCACTAAAGTGGGGGCTAAATATAATAACGGAAAAAGTAAACCTTTTCCTTGCTTGATTTGGGAATAATTAATGACAAATTAGACTTAATATCACCTTGGTCTAGTGTTGTAATGTGTTTTACACATTCACATTAGGTATTTGGCCCTCTTTAAGCTAAATAAACCTAACTTTTACTTAATTTAGTTACATCTTCACATTAAATTTAGGAGGCTTGTAAACTAAATGGATCTAATCTAGTGTTGTAAAGTGTTGTACACTTTCACATTGGGTTTAGGACCCCTTTAAGCTAAAAAGACCTATTTTTGCCTTAATTTGATGTTGTAAAATATATTTATTTACACTTTCACATTGAATTTTGAGCCCTCTTGCATTTATGACCATAATATCATCATTAATAGGCCTCTAAGACCCTATGTTGTGCAATCCAAGGCATATTTCAATCAAAATCCTCACAATATCAACAAATAAACTTAATTTCTTAAAACCTTGACACTTTTGCCACTTAAAAAAGGCCTTGTGGGACCCATAAACCACCCTAATTGAATTTAATTTATTAAATTTTGATTTTGAAATGCAAGATTAACTAATTTAGTTTTATGATGTTAATAAAATTATAGGGTCACAGTGTTGAGACTAGATACATTGGCCCTCCACCTACTTATTTTTGCAGTACACCTATCGGCGGGGTATGTAACTAGTAAACACTTTTAAATTTATTACATATTAATAGATTGTTTTACGAATGATATTTTAATATGTGATTTTGGATGTTGAATAGGGTAATAATGGAGGTTTCGAGGGAACACCTCCCAGTGCCATTGGATTTACTCAAACCTTCACGGAGGTAATAGAATAAATAGTTTAACTAATGAATTGTACTTAATAGATTTGTGTAGTTTATATTCATAACATTGGTTACATTGCATTGCACATCATTCAAACTCAAATAATTACTTCACATTCCATAAGTAATAACTAGATGTTGATAGATGACAAAATTTCAACTACAATATAGTTGTTTAGAAAGTCAACATAAGTAGTGATGAAATTTCTTCACATGGAGGAATGTGCTTGCATAGGTGCACCTGCACAACAAACTATGGATGCTTGGAAAAAATATATGAAACAATAATAGTAAGCAATAGCATAGACAAGGCAGTTAGTAGTTTCAAAAAATGCCTTGAAGAAATGCAGTCTCATGGCATGATGGAATTCCATTCCATCACCATGAGACCACATTTCTTTGAGGCATTTCTTCAAAATGCTCACCACCTTTTCTATCATACCACATTTTTCAGAAATGTGCACCAAAGAATTTTATCAAACTACTCGTGCTACCTTGCTACTATGGCTAAAAGCCTAAAATAGGTGCTTTTCAGCAAACTATGGATCCTTGGAAAAATATCTATTAAAGCATAATAGTAAGCAATAATACCATAGAGAAGGAAATGAACTTTTCAAAAAAATTCCTAAAAGAAATGTGTTCTTATGGTGATGGAATGCCATGATGTGCATTTGTTTGTAATGGCATTCCATCACCACAAGACCCCATTTCTTTTGAGGCATTTTTTCAAATAGTTCAAGTTTCCTTCTCTATGCCACCATAATTATCGTACATGTCTACAAAAGAATTTAATCAAATGATTTAGCAGCTTGCTACTATGGGTAAAATCCTAAAAACATGTCCTTTCAAACAAGATATGGATAGGGAAAATAGTAAGCATGATAATCAGAAATATATATAGTTTAACAAGTACTCAAAATTTCGTTCATTAGATCTCATACACTATAAGTCATGACATGGATCGCTATTGTAACATTTTTACGATTAAATAATTTGTTGTTTTATTTTTAGATGGTGGTTGTGGAAACACCTCCAAATGTTATGAGGGCAATGGATATCGGTGTTTCATCTGCTATATAATCCTCAATGGCTCTGATAGGGGAGGTATGAGGATAATTAAATTTTAATTTACATTCGTTGTTATAGATGTTAGTTCGAGTGAAAAATCAAACCAAACTATTGATTCATAGTATAATTTCTATTTGGATGGTTTATACAGGGCTTGAGCATGCCTCAACATCGGCGTGTGAATCTTTCCCTCGTGGAGAGTGATTGTGAGATGGCCGTAAGTGATTTTTTTTTAAATATATATTTTTTTATAATGTAATTTCTATCTATTAACGTCTTTACTTCTTATTGTAATAGTTAAAACTCCACCAAGAACTTAACAGTAGTAGGAGGAGTAGTAGGAGCACTCCTTGAGTGCAGTAGAAATGAGTGATAGACCTATCGCCATCTAATCGACCAGCAAAGGGCAAGAGTTTATTTAGAGAGCTTGGAGAGCAATGACTTTTGATTCTAGAGCCCTTTGTTGTATGCCTACATGACAATTTTTTACATATTTTATATAGGATATATTTGACATTGTATGCCTATATGGAATTCTCATAAGCCTATATGGCTATTTTATACCTATATTTTATACTTATATTGACATATATTGACGTATGCGTACATGGCTATTTGGTTTTAATACAAATATTTTTTATCAATGGTGTCCATATTTGCATGTTAAAAATTCATGGTTCAATAGATATGAGTTACATACATATTCAAGTGTATAATTTACAACATACGTGTATTCATTGTTACTTATGTGCGTTCCAATGTATACTTTGTGGCTTATGTGCTTTCATGTGTATACGTTGTATTTGTGCATATAATTTGTTTTAAGTTGTGTATACTATGTATTCATGTGTATACTTCAAGACATATGTGTTTGTGACTACTTATGCTTCCCTTATTCACATGTACATGCTTGAATTATTCATGTGTATACTTATTAATTGGTTACCCATAACATTGATCATTGCTGTCCTTCATGGCTTGTCATGAATACATTAATTTATTGATGGTAAACAACTTTATCTAAAAGTAAAAGACATGTTTTCAATTGGTATTCTATGAAATGATTGATAAAAATATTCTAATATATTTAATCCTTTGATTGGAACAACTCAATTAAGCAAAGGATACATAAGGTCCTTTTCCTTTTAGATTAGAAATGCATGGAAGTTTCAAAAAGTATCCTTGATATTACAAAAAGATATGTGTTTATACACTTCAATTGTGCACTCACCCTTTGGTTCTTTGAAAGAAAAATATGCTTATGTCATTGTTACACTGCACAGGTAAACTAGATTTTGTATTGTGGAGCTCTATTAAGCTACCACTCTCAGAACCAATGTAACAATGATACAAAATAATGTTTGAGATTGCATGAAGACATCAAAATGGCTTGTGTACTAAACAAATTCTTATGATTTATGAAGAATGGTGATAACTCTACTTGGTTGGCTTCGTTTTTCAAAATCATACAAATTGAACCCTAGCATCAATATACTCTATATATCAAGCTACCACAATTCAATTTTCAACGATGAATATTTATCATGCATGTTTTAAATGACATTCAAGTTTATGGCACTGGTTTTGTTGTTTATATGATGTTATGTGATATTCTAATCCTAATGCATGCTTCTAGGCCACATATATATTTATATTTTGTTTTTACATGATTTTAGTACCAATGAACCCAAAATGAACCGAACCCCCCTCCAAAAAAAATTGGCCTAACCAGCGAACTAAACCCCTGAACCCAAACCCAAAACTCAAAACCTATTCCAACACTCTTCATTCTACCTACACAAACTTAATTGACTACCAAATTATGCTACCTCTTCATTTTACCCACTTTTACTCCCTCAAAGATCTCTTTTTTAGTCAAATCCCCTATTTTCCCAACTAGGGAATCATGCCATAACATACTTTTGACCTCCCCTGTCCTTGCAGACCTTTTGAACACATCAAACTCCACAACCTCAAACTATTTCCAACCTATTCTAACTTTTTTTCAAGCAATTTCTTCTTTTCACCTCTTCTAGCCTTGCTTTTAAGGAGCCTCAATTTTGAATTTTAAATAGGGGCAGCGTTAGTAATATTTTCCAATGCCTTTACCAATACTATTTTCTTATTCCTACTTACATTAGGCCCATATCACTAAGACACAGATTGAACAATAAGTGGAATGGCTTATTTCAACATATTACACTCGAACCCTTAAGGGATCAATCTGATTGAACGTAGCTTAGAGAAATTATGTGTGTTTGGGTGTGAAAGAGGACCATGCCTAGTGTAAACATACCTATTCGGACGTGTTGGAACAGTCTATTTGGTCACACAAGTTGCAGAACGAAAGTTGCACCAGTTTGCAACTTTCCACTGCTTGCATTTGACACTTTTTCCATCAATTGAAAAATGGACACAATAGGAAAAACACTCCAAGATAACAAAAATAGATAGACGTTATTGTAAAGGGGCCCAACGCGATCCCATAGGATTAGAAAAGAAGTTTCTAAGTGTTACGGTATCCGAGTAACAACATGCTAAAGTTTGTAGTCATTTTACACTTTGGACCCTTAAGGGATCAATCCGATTGAATGTAGCTCAGAGTGATTCCTCATGTTTGGGTGTGAAAGAGGACCATGCCTAGTGTAAAAATACCTATTCAGATGTGTTGTAATAATTCATTTGGCCACACGAGTTGCAGAACGAAAGTTGCACCACTTTGCAACTTTCCACTACTTGCATTTGACACTTTTTTCATCAATTGAAAAATGGACACCACAGGAAAACCACTCCAAGATAACAAAAATTGAGAGAATTTATTGAAAAGGGGCCCAACATGATCCCATAGGATTAGATGAGAAGTTTCTAAGCGTCATAGTATCCGAGTAACAACATGCTGATGTTTGCAGCCATTTTGCACTTTGGAGCCTTGAGGGATCAATCTAGTTGAACATAGCTTGAAGCGATTCCAAGTGTTTGGGTACAAAAGAGGACCATTCATAGCATAAACATACCTATTCAAACTTATTGGAATAGTCCATTTGGTCACATGAGTTGCAGAACAAAAGTTGCACCACTTTGCAACTTTCCACTGTTTGCATTTGACACTTTTCCATCAAGTGAAAACTGGAAACCACAAGAAAACCACTTCGAGATAAAAAAAAAATGAGAGAGGTTATTTTAGATAGCCACAACAAAATCCTATAGGTTTAGACAGATATTTCATAAGTGCTATGGTATCCGAGTAATACCCCATCAAATATTGCTACCCTTTTGCACTTTGGGATTTGATGTTTCATTGAATTGTATGGTTCCGTACAGGGTGATTGTGATCTCTTTTTGATGGGATTTAGTGGGTAGAATAAAATCTATTTTAACTTTGGTTTGGTTGGATTTCAAGTGATTTTGTGTATTTTAGAATCCAATTATTGAGGGTCAGTTTGTATACCCTATTGTAAGGGTTTTGAGTGCATTAAAATGTCATATTAAGCATTTCACCCACTATATGCTTCTATAACTCGATGGAAAGTATTAGTTATGGTCATAAAACATGTGTGAAATTTTTTGTGCACAAGTGATGCAAATAGAGGGTTTTTAGGTGATTCCCTAGGTGTCAAATGGTGCATTTTTGAGTGGAAAATGGTGGTTTACTACTAGGGTTTGAAGAAATATTTGGGGGAAGCAATATCTCTTGAACTTTTAAGCTTGTGCAGAACTTTTTGAAGGTATTTAGGATTTGGTTGGCTATGGGAAGGTTTCGAGTATGGGTTTTCAATAAACCCTTTCCTAACTTATAGTCTTGAAATCTCATCAAATGGGATTGGGTGCTGTCATAATAGTGGTTTACAATTCCTGAGAGGAACGAATTTTAGCTGAAATCACATATTTTAAGAAAATATAATGATTTAAGCCTTAAAAAGTTCCATTTTAAGGATTCCAATTGAAGAGCGTTTGATCAAATCACCTTAGATCAAACTCCCTTGGATAGAACCTCACTAGTTTTAAACCATACCTATAAATGCATCTCCTTTACACCTATCAAAATGCTGATGAAAAATCACTTTTGATTTAGCTTTTGGGGGATCAAATGAATTCATTTAAAATTTATTTGAAATGATTATGGAATTTTTCAGAACAAGCTATTTAATGAATATAATTTTAATATGTTTTGGTTTTGTTATGTATTTGTTTTTTAAGTTTTATTAAACATAGATTTTTCATCGAAAATGAATTTCTTTGTTCTTCACATGTGGAAAAATAGAAGATTATAAAAAAAAAAAATTGAAAAATATGAGTGCACCAGATATTGAAGTCCTTGATCCAACAAAAAAATAAAATAAAATTTTGACATATACAAAAAGTTACTGCCATACGTCGCATGTCCGAATTGTAATTTGTTTGACTTTGAAACTTGATTAAGGAAAAATATTTAATAAAAACTATCTAACCAAGTGGAAGCACTAGATATCAGAGTTATAAATCTAAATTTGAAAGAATTAGAATTTTATCCTTCATGGAAAAAAAGTTATGCGTTATACGGTGTGCATCACTTTTTAAAAATGTATTTTTCTAAAAAAAATCAATTTTCATGGGAGATGGAAAAAGAAGTGCAATTTGATTCCAAAACTTTTGAAAAAATATTTTTAGAATCTACAGACAAAATTTTATGAGACTCTAGTTTGCACCATCTTCAAATTCCTCACAGTTTAGCTGCTATAGGTGCCCGAATGTGAAGATTCAGTTAAAAATAATAATTTCAGTGTCTAGTTTGGCCAAAAATTGTAAACCACTATTATGGGATCACCCGATTATCTTTTAGAGAAGGTCATCCAATGGCCAACCAAACATCAATCAAGATTTAACATAGACTCTAAGAAAAATTCCCAAGAGATCATACCATGTTTCTTTGTACCATCATTAAGATCTAATAGACCACCTTACATAAAGGCTACTAAATTAGGCCTATTTACAAAGAGACGACCTTTTAAACACTAGATCTTGACTCAAACTCCTCAAAAAACAATATTCTATGTGTCAAAACCTCCAATTCCATGATTTGTTTCAAGGTCTAAGACCTCTAGACCCATAATACACCAAACCCTCTATTTCAAGCAAAATACTTAGGGTTTTAATGAAAATCCTATCTCCTGCACCTACCATACCCAAACAAATCACCAAACACTCTTACCAGACCCTAAACATGGTGAATAATACATTACAAGGACAGTCCTTCCCATATTTTGTCAAAACACCACTTGGAACCCTCATTTTCATCATGAAAATACCCTTCTACAACCCTAGAACATCATCCCAAACACCAAACCTTGACTCCACAACATTCTAAATAGGTTAGGAATGTATTTTACAAGTTATAGGACTCATTCCATAAGTTATAGTAGGCACAAAAAGTGGAATGGGTCGAATTACATCATAAAACCCTTCAATCCAAGAACATTGTGAAAGTAGGTAGCAGCAATAAAAACAAGATAACCTTCTTGCCCCTCCTAAATTTTGGACCACATCTATTACCTTAAAGAAAAAACTAGAAATTCTTGGTCTTCTTGGTCCCCATGCTTTGATATGCTTATGCAAATGAAAATGAAGCAAAGTAATCATCTCCTTCTTCGGTGGTTGGAAGAATGCATGCTTAATGTTTTGATACATGATATCAACTCTCTCATCTACTCTCATGGTTGAATAATGAAATCTAGTATGGTGGGCCTCCAGAGTTCCAATCATCTTTCTTCCTCTTCCACCAAATGTTGTCTTGATCCACATGTCTTCCAGCCTAATTGACTTTGTTTTTGAAAGCTGAAGTTTCTACCGAGTCACCAGTGTATCTATCTTTTCCTTTTCAGACTCTTTCATTGCTACAAATTGTCTCTGGGATTTAATCATTTGTACCACATGGGTGATGTGCTTTGAATCCTTGCATCTAAAGGAATTTTTCTCAACATAAATACTACTAGGGAATTTGAATGTTGCCATTGTAGTTGGTATTAAAGCCGATACCTGCAACATTGAAAATTATCCTTATATAATAATTCCCTCCATCTTGTTGGCTTGTAACACTCTTTATGGTGGCTACATGAAATCTGATTTTGATTCCTATTCTACATCAGAAGGTTCATATCTCCTTTTTTTGAATCTTCTGAATTATCAGAATCAGAATCACTAGCTTCCATATTCAAAAATTCCCAACCACCATCTCCAATAAATTGGTCACCAGTTCAAGTTCATTCTGCTTTCATAATACTTTATATCCATGGAGTTCAACCATTCCTTGATGCCATCAAGTGAAGATTGACAAATGGCGTCAATGCGGAGTACATGCTACTTGAAGTATTTAAAAATAATAGCCATATCAAATTCCTTTTTCCCAAGTCGTACTCTCTCAAGGTTACAATCTCAATCTCACTAATAGTGATTACTAAGAAAGGTAATTCCACCAACTCTATCAAACAGTTAATTGTAGGAACAATAAAAGCAGAATTTTTGAAAGGAACTCCATTAAAACCAAGCTCTCTAAGTGGTATATCAAACTCTTAGACCTCATTCTTCCACATTTACAAGCAAATTCAAAGATTTTCCTTCAAAAGGCTACAAATTCAAATATTGACAATTTTGTAGCAAGAATGCATTTTTTTGCACATTTGACCACCGAGACTCAAAAACTCACCCTAATACACCTTAAATGGTCTTAATTGAACTTATTTAGCTTAAATAAACACAAAATACCTTAATCTAATCTATCGAACACCTATCAACCTTCAAAAAGTGAAAATTTGCAACAAGGAAACTAGGTGCTCTTGCACCAAAATTATATTGTGTCTGAGCCTTCAAGAGGCTTCAAATCTAGCATTTACAAATGATTCTAGATCTTTCCAATCATGCCTAACTATTGAGCTTGTAACTAACATTAATTATTACATTATAAATCAATTGACCATGTAATATGACCTTATTCAATTGACAATTTACTCAAAACACAATTTACTAACTTAAAAGAATTCCATGAACCAAATTTTCTCAATAACCTTGGTGCCCCTGCATGAAATTTCAATATTTCAATAAATGTCATTACAAGTAAAAATATCATTACAATACCTTAGGTACTCTTTTCTCACAGATATTTTACAATGTCACTCATACATTTGAGATTCTCTTATAATGTCTACATCATAGGTTCTCATTTAGAGGTTAACTTCAAATGAGTAACTTGAGATTCACCCGCAAAGCTTCACACTCTCTTTTATAATGGCTTCAAATCAGAATTGATATTTTTCAAGATCATCAAAATAAGGATGTTGCATTTCTTTTTTGGCTGAGATTCTTTTCAATGGCTCAAAAATCAGTATTTTCTCCAAGAAGAGACCAATCAATTTTTACTAGTTTAGTTACAAATGTACACAAAGTAAAAGAATAAAAAGAAACAACTCATCCAAAATGGAAATGAAATGAAAATAGATGGAAGGCACTTATAGATAGGAATGGAAGTCTCTCAACTTAGTCACTCCTGGTGATACATCTTCATTGGGAGTTCCAAGATACCTATTGCACACCACATCTCTCATGAATTTATAATATCTTGAAATTCGAGATGCTCCTATAATGTCTACATCATAGGTGCTCATGATAAGGTTAAATTCAAATGAATAACTTGAAATTCCCTCACCAAGCTTCGCACACACTTTTGTAATGGCTTAAAATCATAATTGAGATTTGTCAAGATCATCAAAATAGGGATGTTGCATTGCTATTATGCCTGAGATTCTCTCGGATGGCTTATAAATCTATATTTTATGCAAGGGTACACCAATCAATGTTTACTAGGTTACTTACAGATACAAAAAGTAAAATAAGATGATAGCATTGGCATCAAACAAATTAACGTGGATACAAGTATAAATTAATAAGAACCATTGTGTATATACTTAAAAATTAATCCAATGAATCATCTGGGTCTGCTCTACTCCTTATTGTGTCAAGTATTGCCTCATGGTCAGACTCACGAACCTTCCACAAGGTCTTGTTCAAAGGTCTACCCCCATATTTTCTCAAACAAACATTGGATGCCACAACAAGGTTCGAGTAATGAAGAATCTTACGATGCATGTCAAATTCCTCAAATAGCCAATGTTTAACACTCTTATGTGGGTACCTTCTAAGCCATGTTCCAGTAACAACAACTAAGCCTATAGGGTATTTGATGTTTTCTCCATCTATAATTGGGGCTTCCAATTTCTTTTTGGCCTCAACACAACAACACAAGCAATAGTCTTCTCCCTTTTTGTTTTCTTCATCTTGAATATTTGTATAAACATGCCCTACATTGATATGTGCAACAAATCACTTGAAATTAGTCAGCATTACGAATACAGTACAAAGTAAGATAACAATATGGAATTTCAAAAAATAAGTAAGTGGATATATTACCTGGTTGAACTATCTCTGATACATGGTCAAAGTCAATCGTTGATTCCATCTGTGCTAGTTCCAATTCCATCAGAGGGTAGCATGCGTGAAGTGGGCTAAGATAACTTGTCAACCATTTTTCAACCCACTCCCTTGACTCACAATCATTCTAGGCTTGCATTGTACATGAAGAAAAAAAGCATGCCATCTTACATGTATCGATACTCCATGAACCTACATTTGAGCTAAGGAAAGAGTGTAGCTCACTCAATCCTATTAGTGTACAATAGTCCTCGTATGGTGTAATCTTAGTATCATCCATCAAACAAAAAAATCTACAAACTGAAGACGTACCCTCATTACCTGGACCCATTGAAGCATTATAGCACTCGACGATTGATCTTGTGTCTATCAACTTTGCATTGTTTTTATACTTTAACTCTTCTCGTGCTAATGCTCTTTTCACACATTCTCCTGCACCATCATGCTCCCCCTTTCCATGCCCGACCTCAAAAAATTTCCACATATGCTAAACACTTGTAGTGAGATGCATCCTACACAACCAATAGAACATGCACACATTCTTGAACTGTGCTAAATAGTTATCTGACCATATTATATGGTAACCGTATGTTATGCCCCTCTGAGCCAAATCATTGTAGAACATTTCAAAGAAACCTTGTACAAACTCTGGAGAATGTGTGTGATCATCACTAATATAAAAGTGACACTCCCTCAAAACATTCCTTTGGTCCTCTATACTATCAGCTGCATGAATGAATTATATGTGCACAAATATCGAAACCTGTGTGGAGTTGTAATACTATGACTGCACCTCACACTATGAATGTAGAGTGTAGTTCTCTGCAAAGTCAATCATTGATACTATGTTGCCAACTAGAAAGGTGTCCTTGCATATCTTGAATTGTGTGTCTAGCCATTGGACTCTATGGGTATGCCTTGCAATACTAATACACTAGATTCTCATGAAACATGGACATAAACTGATACACTAGAATCTTTTGAATAACCAAATCACACCTTTTTTCTTGATACCCATCTTTTGTAGCGTATGCCACTGTTTTATACTTTCTGAACTCTACTAGTTTTTGTCCCACCTCATCTATGCTTTGCATATGTTGACATACTAGCATTTGTTGCAAGCCACCACAATGCTCACATGAACCATCCAAGCATGTTGTCCTATAGAATATTTGGCCATCCTCTATTTCACATAATTTTTTTGATAAGAATTCTCTTGAATATTTTGGTGGGGCTTCTATGCTACAATCTTGCAAAACATTGTTAGTATGCAAATCTAAACATATAGAATGATAAACATCATAATGGTTAGAGAATTCAATATGTAGTCTACAAAAAGTAGTTCGTGTGTGATTTATCTTGACATAAAAAAGTTTAAGCATTTCAAAAAATATTTGACAAACAATAATTTGAGGATAAGCCTGTTGAAATTTATGAAAAAATTGGTTTTGAGTAGTATACAAAAAATGCTTTGGATGTGGCTCACGGTTCTAACTACTGATTCTCCTTCTTACAACATCCCTTTGATTCGGAGATGGCCTTGTATTATTCTTCCAATACTCTTCAATTAGTGTTCTCAATGCTTCAACAACCATTTTATCTTTATGTAGCAGTCTTTCTAAGAATTCCCATAATTCATTTGAATCCGTGCCCTTAATTCTTTGCTACCTTTGAACAGCTTATAATAAAGTTTTTCTACTAATTCCCATTTGTTCACTTGTATTTTTAATGAGATGAGATCTCTTTGTTTGATAGCTTACTAAAGTCAATGTAATGACATGTCGGGTGACATTAATATCCTTTGAGCATGAGGTCTTACCGACACTCTCGTAAGCATCCATTAGATTCTTCACAATAGTGTTTTCACTCTCT
>VDFB02281492.1:26022405-26320672 GCA_007258455.2 Sequoia sempervirens | reverse complement strand
ATTAACACAAAATATACAATACCTTAATTTTATTTAAAAATCATTTTATTAAGAAAACTAGTACTTTACAAATTTCAATTGTATTCAATTGAGAAAATGGGATTTATAAATACAAAATTTATTTAAAAATCATTTTCCTAATATTACTTATTAAAATCATTGATAATTAATTAATTGACATTGCAAGTAATAGATACATTGTAAAAAATGAAAATGACCTATGGTTCTAATTTACATTTCCAAAATCAGCTTCCAACTAAAAATAACTGATATGGAAACATAAGAAAACATTCTCTTGATATACGCAATTTTTTTTTAATCTTTGGTGCATTGCTTCTCACATAACAATAAAGAAGTGCACTATAACATAGAGTTTACAATGGTGTATCATACTTGAAATCAATGTAGAGATGTAAAACAATTTCAACATAAGCCATATTCATATTATCCATCTAATTATTCCTTCCAAATATCTTTCTTTATTAAAATATACTCTATGGGTTTTCATCTCGATTAACTCCTACGTCAAAATATTCACCCCCAATACCTTAAATTTTGGAAAAAAAAAATATTATTAACAAAACTAGTAATTTACAAATTTAAATTGTATTCAATGTAGAAAATGTGAGTTATTATGAATTTTTTAATTCGAAAATCATTTTGTTGTTATTATTTATTAAAATCATTGATAATTAATTAATTGAGATTGGAAGTAATGGATACATTATAAATAATGAATTTTGCATTCCCGCAATCAACGTCTAGCTACAATTAATTGATATTGAAATGAAAAAAACAATCTCCTAATATACACAAATGCTTTTTAATCTTTGCTACATTGCTCGTCACTTAACAATTCACAAGTGCAAACGTTCTACAATGCTTAGAAAAAATGTAGGGATGATATCTTTTACTACACACATAGCTTTCCCTGCCTTTCAAATTCACTTTGTGATCTACCTTTCACGGTGGACCCCTATCGGCTGATCGCTGCATGCGACTGCTAGTGTTATATAATTGATAATGGTGAGCCTCAAAATATATGTTTAATGGTTGCAAAGTTTATGTGGGCTAAATGAGAGAGTACTTGGGCATAGTGGAACATGAAGTTGTTGTAGCAAGGTTGTTAAGTGGAAAACTTAGATTTATAATCTTGTCACATGTATTTGCAAGTTAGACAAATGTTATGTCAAACATATGAAATGTAAACTCTACTTATTCATGTCATATCACTAATTTTGTAAGACTGAATGTATATTTGAAATATAAATATCTAGTGGTAGTCATCTATATTTTAGAAAATAGATAATTATTAGTTAAAAATTGATTGGACCTTTATAAAAGTAAATAGGCACTTTTGTTTTCATCTTATAAAGAATATTTTAAAAAGCGATTATTATTTGTTTAGCTTTAATGAATATGTTTTAAGAAGTGACGAGGCAATCAACTCCAATCCTCACAATAGAAACCCGCACCACCATTAGGCCCTCTCCCCTCTCCCTTCTCCCTCCAGATTAATTGCCACTCCTCCACTGCAACTAGATTCCAGCATTGGCATCTGTTGACAGATCTACTCTGAGGTCACATCCTCTTCCGTAAGCATAGAGTGTTATTTGGCAGTAGGAACCAATTTAAAATGATTACACAGAGTGGCAACCTAGAGATGGACGGTGGCGAGGCTCACATCTGGTGTTTTGTATTACACCTCACATGTTTACCATGGTGGTGGTAACCGTGACACAAGCCATGACGTTCCTATTCTTGCATCTTGCATTGCTAGGCAAGCCCATGATAATAGTGGAACCCACCGATGGATTTGTATTGTCTCTTTTCCTACAAATTACAGATACGTCAACTTCCCTACGCCCCAGTACCCAATTCATGTCTTTTGTGTCTCGCCAACTGTAGTGTCCAGTTATTCCTAGACCTTATGTTGTGCTTTGTAGGGTCGACAACATTTCTGCCATAGTGTTTGTGCCTCTGAAGATCAGTTCCTAGTCGAAACAACAAATAACATATCAGTTCGCATACACTCCACCCAAAGTACTTAAAGCGTGAATGCCTCAAAATTGGTAGGGACACTATTCTCTCAAGGTGAAAAAAGATGAGATTTGAAACCCTAATCATAAAACCTGTCCTTGTAGTCAAAAAAGGGTTAGGCACCTATGCGTCCACAGCAAAAGCCACGCCCACCATCATCATCGCAACTACCACCATAACAAAAATGAACCTATATGCTCTTTCCATTGCTATTGACAGTATTACGGAATGATTTCGTGGTTTATTGTTTGAAAAGACTAATCTAACTTGCATTGCAAGATTTCCTTTGCTTGAGGTGCTAGCTGCACAGCCACACATGCAAATAGGAAAGTCGATTAAGACATGCGAGTGTGATCCATTGATTGCTCACTATGAATGTACCCGATGAGCAAACAGTAGAGATATCTTCAATGGTTGCCCCATTTCATCAATTCACAACTAGACACTTACTATTGCTTGCCTTCACCTCAGGGATGCACCCATCAGAATTATTATTTTGAGATCCATCCATGTTCAGAAGGAATGAGGCCTAACATTATGAATGTGTACGCAACAGTCTGGGCTGCAAGGGAACGTGTATTGACATAGTTATTTCGAGATCCATTCCAACATTGTGAGTATGCCGTAGAACGCTCTATAGGGGAACATTATCATCGTAATTATTTCAAGCTCCATTCATGTTGGAAGGGAATATACATTATTATAAATAAGTACATAAATAAGTACACAATAAGTATGTCAAAGACAAACCAAACATTATCATAACGAAGCATCTTATCTAACGATAGACCTTTGGTTGTCTCCATGCATTGAGTGGCTTGAACTACTTGGTTTCTTTGAAAATATATCTCCCTTCTTTTCATTGTAATTGTAGTAACAGATAAAGTATCATTTTTCCTTATTTGATTGGGAAATAATTGTCATTGAATTGATTTAATTTTGCCTAAGTTTAATGTTGTAATGTGTTGTAACACATTCGCATCAATTGATCTTGGGCCCCTTACAAAATGTACTTAATTTGTACCTTATTTAACTGTTGTAAAGTGTTGTAACACACTTTCATACTTATCTAGGGTCCTCTTAATTAATTGTGGTTAATTGGAGTTAATTAGCCCTTTTAATTCAAATTTAAGCCTTATTTGCAACACCTCCCGAAGATCTACCCCAACACCCATAATTCGAATTACATAACATTTAATTGGAAAAATTTGAGGTCCTAGAAATTGGTGCTAGGACCCATTCGCCCTAGGTAGTGAATGGGTTCTTTCATTCCTTGAAGGCAAGGTCGTAGGAAAATTAGTGCTAAGGCCCATTCGCCTTAGGTGGCAAATGGGTCCTCCCTTAATGAGGACCCCCTTTTTGAATTTCATTCTGGCGGGAATTTAAAAATGTTTGTTTCCAGATCTAGTGTCGGCTTGAATGGTTTGAATTTTGGGGTTAATCTCTTGATTTAGTATAAATAAGGGGTTAATTCACATTATTTTCATCTAGCAATTTTATAGAGCATCCTAAGAGTTCACAAGAGCTCTATAAAACACTTCAAGAGCATTTTCTAAGGCATTTCAAAGTAGATTATCAAGAATTTATTACAACAATTCAATATCATTTCATCATGTCAAGGTTTTAGTGCATTCATGCATGTTGTTGAGCTAATAAAGTTGTTGTAGCAATGAGGATCTACTTGCAAGCATCATTCACATCTATTCAAGATCAAGATTTACCTTCTTCATGGCCACTACATGTTAGATTGTAGATTTATCTTCCAAGACAACTTCCAAGGTATCAACATTGCCTCATTTCATGTTCATGCTTCAATTTCATTATTACATCATTCGGTTTAATTATCTACAAGGGGTTTGACTTAGACAAGCCCCTATTCACTAATAATCAACAAGTTTTTCTCTCCTTGAATGTGTGTTTTTAGATTTATAGATTCAAGATCAAGTACAAAAGAAGTTTGAAGCAAAATTGTCGAAGTTGTTAAGTTGCAAGATTGACCTTCAAGGTGAAAGAACAAGGAATTAAAGCTATAGAATTAAGCATAGGTTTTCGGGAGTTGACAACTAGGAATCTAAGAGTGCAAACATCATGGAAAATAACCTAGATATCAATTTTAGAAACCCTAACAGGGACACATTCGCCACTAAAGGTGAATGAGTCATTTGTGCCCTAAAAATAGGCTTCTTACAGTAAGGTACACACCTTTTTAAGTTCTAAAAACTTTCCTCATAGTTGTTATGACAGTAAGTATTAGTTTCTAATTGTTATTTGCATCTTATCACACACATAATCACATGTTTAATGGTGGAAGATTAGTGGTTGATTCATTTTGATGTAAACCCTACTTTCACCATTTAAATAGTTATCATACTTGGCACTTCATTCACTATATCTTAAAATATTTTTCCCTCTTCATCCTTGAATTTTATCTTTATGTTGAGTTCTTTAAGAGAATGCAACCTTTCCAAACCCAATAATTTTTTTGATCTCTTTTGGATTCATGATATAGAATTATTGCATAAAGCTTGATGATAATTTATTTTTCCTTCATGATGCTTGGAATGATGGGGCCATTTCATGGTGTCTCATCCTTCTTGAATATAGTCAAATTTTGCTACATCACTCTAAAATTATCACAATTAAGCATTTAGAACTTGAACTAGAATATTTCTTAGCATCAAACTCAAAAAATGAGTTATATGAAAACATTGAAAGTTATTCCTATTTTCTTGTTTGGACTAATCTTCATACTAGCCCAATTCTATGCAATTGTCAATATCTAAAACCTTCATTTATGATTTCCAACTAACTATGTCTAGCTCAAGTGGCTTTCTTTTTTGATATTCAATCCCTTGTGTCTCATTTAAGGAAAATTCTGCATTTGCAAATTTTGGTTTTCTTGAAAATAACTAGATAAATCAATCCTCTTGAAGCCTATCAAGCTCATTAATTATCTATTTAATTTCAATAACTCTTGACTTACTCTCTTGCTCCTTGAAATATGCTACAACGTCAAGCTTATCTTCTACCTTCAAAAGTTCCATTTGGGTATATTTTAAAGTTCTTGGTTGATTTTAAAATCTCAATGATGAGTTCATATTGACCTTTAACTATATTTCCTTAAATGTAGTTGTGACCTCTTTTACACATTTTATGGCGATATATTTGTCTTTAATCATATGTAGATATTGTAATTTTGTGTTTCCATTACATTATTAGCTATTTGTAGATCTGTAATAGTGACATTTTGTCTAGTCTTGGAAAAACTTACTCCAATTATTTTCTCAATCTGTTCTCTCTTCAAATTTTGTGTTAATCCTTGAATGATCCTTTTCATGTTATCTAACTCTATTAAAACTTTCACTTCTATCTATTCTATTACAAACAATTGTTCCTTCTAGTCACCCTCTTGATACCCAAAGTTATACGATGATATTGACCTCTAATAGAATCAATACATAAATTAGCATTATCTTCTATGGTATACCTTTTAATAGAATCTTTCTAAAAGCCACTTTAATAAGTTTCTTGCATCAAAACATCCCTCTCGTATTATAAAATGGCATTACTAGATTGATCTAAGTGCTTATCATAAGTCACTAGTTGAATTTTTTTATCAAGTTGAAAACCAATATTAATATATATTGCAACACTCTTCTCAAATATTCAAAGATATGAAAAGGGAATCTTCCCTATAATGGGATGCGTGATAAGGGGGTATATCAAAGAAAAAGGGAGAGGGTGTCCACCTAATCACAAATCCACATTTCCAATCTTCATTATGAAGAGGGATAGTGCCACTAATGCTTAGAATTGACCTACAACCATTAAGTTGAGTCAACCCTAGGTTTTGGACACTATGGGACCTCAACTTCCTTATGACAAAAATTCTTGAAAAGCGATTTTGGGAGAAAAATAAAGGTGTTTTAACAATAAAACCTATGAGATCTAACAAATAGAATATGAAGTATTATGATAACACTATAAAAATAATAATTAACTAGCTGATCTAAGAAGGTTTGGATGTGTTTACCTAGCTCCAAAAGTGAGTTTTAGGCTCAACTGAAGGACATATTCACCCAAGGGAAAATGTATCCTTGCATCCCCTTCTAAAAATTCAAAAGATAATCATGTAGCCCTCTATCTACACTTTGCTCCTATACCTGCAAACCTTCTGTCCCGACTCTAGATCTATAGAAAAACTAATTTTTTTGATTTGTTTGTATGGGGGTTTTCCTTGGTCAAACCCCAAATTTGGTAATTAAACCTTTATAAAGAGATGAAAATATGTTAAATAACAATGTGTGGAAGGCCTAACCTTAAGTGCATCTAAGGTGTTAAGAGCTAAAATACCAAGAAATCTTATTCAATTGTGTTAGAATAAAATCCTAAATGAACATAAAAAATGATGAAGACCTAGTTAGGGAGAAGTCAAAACACTCTAATAGATTTGAAATCTTATTATACCTTGATTTAGGTGGCTTGTAGAATGAAGATTTTAGATGGGAACACTTAGGAAACAAGTCATTAGGTTAGGGAGAATGGCTAGGTGAATGTCCCAAAACCTAGAATCCATCACGATCCACCACATTGGCATCAACCTTCAAATCATGAACAATGCTTGATCTATCTTGGAAAAATGAGCTTGAAGACTTGCAAAAGAAAATTAAATGCTACTCCAAGACTTCAACCTTGATTGCTTGAATGTTCTCTCCTTGCTCTTAAGTGCTAATCTTGTGAATATCTTCTTAATCTCTTGTAAACCTAGTTTAAACTAGTGAAAAGACTAGGCTTTATAGGCTTCTTCTTTAATTTTCCAATTATTAAATCCCAATGGACAACCTTTGAAACTTGAATTTGGAACATTAAATGCCACCTAAAACATATTTTAAATTGGGATTTGGAACATAAAGGAGACGTGAATGGGTCCTAACCTAAACTACCAAGATTCATTTATTTTAGGGCCTTTAATTCATTAAATTCTTTTGTTCATGTGTGTTGTATTGTCAAAAAATGATAAAAATAGGCCTTGTGATGCATATAATAAAGGGAATCAGTCGCCTATTTTGAAGGGAAAAAATACATAAAGGTGAGGTCACTAAAATAGGTTCAAATTAATTGTGAAATTATACTTTCACTTAGAAAGGAGTACAATTTTCTACACTACAAATCCATACTTCTCAACCTAGTCATTCTAGAACTCCATCTCATAAAACATGATAAAATAACTCTATTATTCTCGTAAATTTCATTTTCACAAATTTTTTGATGCATCATCCATTAGAGGATTGATGGATGTGAGTTGAAAAGGAATCTCCTCACTTGCACATTCAAGGAGTGATGTTTTTTGTTGATCTACAAACTTAGAAGTTGATAAGATAATTTTTTCCACATCAACTTGTATCCCTTCCATCTATGTGGTATACTCCTCCAGGGTTTTCTTCCTTTCAAACTCATGCAAAGTTAATCTGTCTTCCTTTTCATGCTTTACCATCATAATTTATCCCTTGATTTTGTCACTATTATGTAGGAAATCACACCTATTAGAAGCCAAATAATTGTTTTCCTTTTTTATCTTATGACTCAAAGGTATCCATCACCCTCATTTTAGGATATTCCTCAAATTTTTTTGCTTCTTCATCAAATTTCACGTCTTCTTGTCCCTAACATATATGTCTTGGTTCTCAATATTCTTAACATGAGAATAATTTTTTTAAATTTTCTAAGATCATTCTTACTTTAATATTTCTTTTTAAAAACAAAATAGCTCTTCTTCTAGTCATTATTGAAAGGAGGTGCTTATAACGAAATTTATTCCAAGGCACTAACTACTCTAATGTTTTAGCTCATTTGATGGCCTCTTGCAGTTTTGGTTTAAATCGATCTCATTACTTCTATAATATCAATTCTTTCTTGAATACTTGGAGATTCTTATGAGGTTGGTTGCATTAAGATCCTCTTCATGGATGCCTCATTTTTTAGTCAAACCTTTTTGTAAAAGAGATGTTTTTCTAAATATTATAATAAGAATTTTAGACCTTATGTGATAGACTATGATGTCTTCAACTATTTAGTTTTTCTCTCCCATGCTTCCTTTCCTGCCTTGGAATTTATTCTCATTTATTTTAGCTCTTTAAGAGCTTAGTCAACCATACATTAGCTATATAAATAATCCTCCTATGATTCATATGATGGAAAAAAATAGCTCAAATGAAGAATCCTAATGCTTGATGTCTTATTCAATGAATTGGAGGTGCATTTATACAAGGTGGTATATATTTGAGCAGTAAATATAACTACATAACTACATGACCTCTACATAACCAATGTGTGGTTGTTTACTAATGAGATGATGTGATATGCTAGCATTCCCCCATTATTACATTGTTCCTACAAATGTACCCCTGAAAGCTCTAATTCACCTTGCTAAGTGACCCCCCTTCAGGGTTACATGATAAAACTTATTGATTACAAAATAGATATACATTCTTGAGAAGATATTCTTTTGAAGAAAAAAGTATTGAATAAAGTGGAAATCCATCAAGCTGCCTTGTAACCATCATAAAGGTGTAGCTTAGAGATGAATTCTTGAGTTCTTGGACCACCATTTTCCCAAATTCCCGAATCACTAATTCTTGAATTATTTGACAACAATCCATATTGAGCTCTGCAAACATAGGGATCCATCAAGTTGTCTGATAACCCTCATAAGGGTATAATTCTCTATCACAGTCTAGTAAAATCACTAGATAACATTTCATATTGAGTTCAACACCAAATCTCTTACCTATCTCCAAAAATAAAACTTCACAATATATGTATTCTTGAAATCCATTAGCATCAATAGAGAAAGCAAGAAAGGAATAAAAAATGCTTCTCATGCAAAGCACCATCTTAATGTGAGAAGCTAACTTGAGATGATGGAAATTCCTCCATCCTATGGTGCCAACAATTTCCAATGTAATGACCCAAAGTACTAATCCATTCTCAGTAATATCAATAAAACCATCATTTGGTGGATCATCATCCCCATCATCTAATGTATCCTCATCCTCATCCTTAATACAAACAAATTTTCCTTCATTTGATTTTTCTTGTAAGGTCACTGGCTCGAATTCTACAAGACCATAATGTGTAACCCTTTTTTCATAGTAGTAACATGAAATTTACCCTTTTTTATACCTAGTATTTTATTATTTCTTTGTAAGCGTAGTGCTTTCTCTTGTTGAAAACTGCCTTCTATATTTTCTACATTTGTTCTCTTTTCAAAATTCTATTAAAAGAGCAAAAAATAAAATTTCCTAATTTTTGTGAAGTTATTTGACAAAGTGTAAAAAAAAAAACATTATTATATTTTGAAGGAAAAAAATTAAACAATATAGCTCTAGCATCGTCATCATCTATTGGAGCTTAGACTCCTATTAATTACCTAATGAGAGACCTAAAATTACTTATGTGATTTGAAATTTTCATTCCATATTCTATTTTGAACCTGAATAATTGAAGTTTTAGGGAGAAAATTGCATTAAGTGTTTTTTCTCCAAATAATTTATTCAGATCATCACAAATTTTCCTTGATGATTTGTCCAAATCTATGTGATGTAATTCTAAGTTAGCAAGAGCAAGACTGATAATAGCCTTGGCTTTATCATCTCTACTATTCCAATCTAATAACTTACTTGTATATGTAGGTGGGATTTCTTTTCCACTTTCTATTCCCTATAAATTTTTAGTCATCAATTGCATTCGAGTTTTCATTTTTCAAGTATGAAAATTAAATCTAAAATACTTGGAAATATGAATCCTTGCAACATGAGAATGAAGTGTGGATTGTTTTTGTTGGTTGTTCCTGTGTTTTCATTGATGTCAACATGGTGACAACTATATGAGAAGTTTACATGGTTTACAAGAAGTTGTTCTCTATAGGTAATGTTCTTTTGTGATGAGCCAGTGCATTAGTATTTGAGTCTGAAATTCACCACAAGAATAGATATGAATCTAATCTCTTAACCATGTTATCATGTCTCATTCAAACATATATATCCTGGAACTTGAGAAGTTTTGGGTTGTGAGCAAAAAGTTATCTCTGACAAAGTTTAACTCTAAATTTTACTATTTTTCCTTGCTTGGTATATCAATGTGGAAGACTCCGCATTTTATTAAGGAGAATATTTTAATGTTGTAGTTTTATTGGTAGTCTCTATGATGATAGTATGATGAGAAATTGATGTGATCTCAAATCCAAAAGGTGTTTTTGTTGAAAGTCCAAGATACTGAGAGGGGGGGTGATTTAGTATCTTCTTAAATTTTTTGATTAAATACAATCCAACTATTCCAATGCATACAACAACCAAGATAAATAAGAGCATTAATAGAACATGGAAACACAATACACATGAACACTAATTTTTTTACGTGGAAAAACCTAAATGGGAAAAACCATGGTGAGTGTTAGCTTACAATATAGTATAATCAGTTATAAAATATTTCAAAATGGGTAGCTCACTTCAAGGACTCATTGTCCAGAAAAAAAGGCTCACTGCTTATAGAATTACAATGATTGAATGGATTTCAGCCAGAAAATGAACTGACAGAGTACACCTAGAGAGTTTAGATTCAATTCCAAATAAAGCTCAGTAAATAGACTTGACACACTTCATCATATTCACACTACTTCACATCATCACATCACTTCTTCAAAAACTATCCATTATATATACCCAATCTCTTCGCAAGGATCAATTAGGTCAGCCTAATTAGATGCACTTCTTATTCACAAAAAATATCATCTGTTAGCTTCAATAGTTCATAAAAAAACTTCTCACAAACTAATTAAAACATTTCGCACACTACATCATGTCGGCTCAAACCAAAAATAGTTCGCACAAATGTTCTTACAAAATTAATCCATGACATCACAATAAACCCAGGAGGTCAACCAGGAATAGGCATCAACACAAAAAGCAACTAACAGAGTAATACCGCTATGTTGTACGAGCACTAGAGGACATAATATTCTGAATATGCATGTATCCAACAACCATAATCAACCTCTCAAAATCGCAAATAATTATTGTTATCTTCGAATAATTCTGAACCAGAATACCAAAGGATGTAAACAAAATACTGGATCAAATACTAGAGCAGTTTCAAACTTGTTCTTGCAATTGTACCTCAAATATCATGATGAAATCAATGACAACACAAAATAACATAACTTCTTCATTTTTCTAATAGTTTTCTTTGAGGATTGTTTGTTGGTTTAGATATTTTGTGAATTAATTTCTATTCTTGTCCAACCTAATGTATGCAATTCACTATGAAGATTAGTTATGCTTTATGGATGTTAGCCGACTTGGTATTACGCACTACATGGATAAAATGTTTAAATCATATATGGTGTCGAAAATAATGTTTTGATTTTTTTTTTTCATCTAATTAGGCTAACTTAATTGATGGATAAGATATATTTGTATATATATAAGATTCCTTGAAGGGAGAAGTGTGAAGTGAAGGGGTGGAAGTGTGAGTGTGGAAGAAATGTCAAAGAGGATTCGAGCCTAAATGTTTTATCAGTTAGGATTAAAGAATATTTGTTGAGTGACTATTGTGTGAGGAAATAATTTATATTTTGAGATTCATTGGAACTGAACCCTACACATTGAAGTTGTATTGTATCAATTCAAATCTTTTGGCAGTGAGCCACAATCTTTGTATCTTAGCAGTTAGCCATATTTTGTATTTAGGTAGTGAGTTGATGCAAGAAAGGTGGTTGACACTCACAATCAGACTCAAATTGAACAGACTTCACGAAGACATCAACCCTTAAATCATAAATCAGATAACTTTTCAAAACCACTCACAAGAGGCTTCTAGCCCTCAAAACACAACAAATGGACTTACCTTTTAGAGAAGGTCATAAAATGGCCTCCTAAACATCAATTAAGCATGGTCATAGACCCAAACACCTTATCTCAACATATCACCTAAGGTTTCTTTGATACAACATGGAGATTTATTAAACTGCCCTATTTTGAGGCCACTAAATTAGCCATATTTTTCAAATGAAGTACCTTAAAAAAACATGGTTTTCACCCAAACACTTTTTATAGAGTTAATTTGTGACACAAAACCCTAAAATATTCAATCACTTCTCATATTTAAGGCATCTAACTTGCTGATCCACCAAGCTCTCCATTTTACAAAACACCAGGGTTTTTAGGAACTTCAGTATTCTGGGCTTACAAAACATAACCAATGCATCAAAAAACTTAAATAAGGCTTGTAAAAAATTTATAAACCTTCACAAAACCATTTCCCTCAAAAATTCATCAAAACCATTCTTTGGTAAATAATTTTTTCAAGGGAAAACACATTTCCCAACCCTAGGCCACCACTCCACATCAAAAATCTTGACTCCATAGACTACCAAACCATCTAGACATCTAAACTACCCCTTAACATGTCATTATTCTAAGCAACATATATTGAAAGTAGGAGGAATGGCCATTTATATTATTAAATCACAAAACAAAACTATACTAGTTTTTGATAGTGAGATTCAAAGAACCAATGAGATCTTCCTCCAATTGTATTGTTAAGACTTCATAATAGGTTCAAAAGAAAGTGAAACTTCAATTCCCTATAGGAAACAAAGAATTTTAGAGCATTTACTATATGTACGAGTCCTTACAAAAAGTATGTAATTCAAGAAAATAGTGTAATTTACAAAAAAAAATGCATTGTATTATGGTGGAAATCTTGTATTACAACCTCCTCTCTTAACTTCGAACCATGGAGAGAATTTTATAGCCATTACATTGAAATTTTAAACTTCCCCAATGTGCATAACTGAATTTTGAAATAATGACCCTTCAAATTCTTCAAAAATTACATTTTGACAACTTTTGTTGCTCTTGACAACAATTGCATTTTTTGTTCAATTTTTACACACTTTTGCACCTATAATACTAAATCACCCAATTACATCATAAATGGTCTTGATTGACCTTATTTAGCACAAAAATACTCAAAAAATATTAATCTAACCTATTGACCACCTATCAAGTTTTTAAAAGACCACATTTTGACCATAAGGTGTAGGTGCTCCTACACCATGAGCCTTCTATAAGGATAGTGAGTCCTAGCAGTGAGCCCTGTAATATCTTGTATCTGAATATAATATATTTTGAGATAACCCTTACCATGGTTTTTCCATTTATGGGTTTTACACATAAATATCCTGGTGTTCATGTGTGTGTGGTTGCCTTGATTTGTTTATATGCTCTCTCTTGTTGATTTAGTCATAATTGTGATAATGTGGTGTAAGAGCACCCTTGATGCAATTTTAAGCTATATTGTGAAACTTTATTTTTTTTTTATTTTTTTAGGATTTATTGATGTAAATAAGGTCATTTGAGACCATCCTAAGTGGTTTAGGACCATTTTTGGTCATTTGGTGAAATTTTGGAAAATATTGTAAAAATTGTAAAAGTTGCTCAAAAAAGTTATCAAACAACTTGTCAAAAAGTGTCATTAAGGTATTTTGTCAACAAACTAATCAAAAAGTGGTTGAAAATAGTTGGTTTTGGTTGGAAATTTATAATTAAACCCTCCAAAACTTGAATTGGGGCTTGGAGACATTGTTTTTGAATTTTGGTGAATGAAAACCTCAATTTTGTGTGCATTTTCTGATTCTTGCATTGTTTTCAGGCTGAAGCTGTGCATTGTACGACATGGTATAGTCTCATATCAAGTAGTATAATAATGGATGGAAATATATTTTTTTATAGTTTAAAATTATTTTTCTATCATTGAATTTCATTGAGTTTTGTGGGAGTTATGATCATTTTGGTGAGACAACCCTATTCTAACAATATTGTGTAGAAATTGTAGTATGAAAAATGTGATGGTATGGATTGTACATTCCATATTTTGATCTGAAACCAATTGGATTTTTTTCCATGTTATTCTATTTTATTTTCTTCAAGTATAGTCAAATTTCATTAAAATTTGAATAAGTTATGACCATTTTTGTGAGGGCAGGTCTAAACCCTACCTAGGGTTTGTAGTTTTGGAAAAAATGCAATAACTTTCTTTTCCACCATTGGATCTTTATAAAAGTTGGAGGAAAATTCTATAATTATGTTATATTCAATCTCACTTAATAGATTGGCTTCATTATTATTTTTTTTTGAAAGTTATTAATGATATTTTATTGCATAAAAATGTAGGTTGTCATGGAAATGTTTCCAATGTGATCTAGAATGCACTTAATCATTGTTTGAGATTAATCAATTTATGAAAGTTGTCAAGTGAATCAAGTTTGTTGAATTTTTTTTAATTTTTGGTGATGGATCATTGTTTCACTTGTGTCAAGTTGTGCTAAGTTCAAGTTGCTCTGCATCAAATTGGTATCAAAGCCCAAAGATCTGGGCAAGGAAGTTTTGGGAGTTTGTGTATTGTCTTTTTGTAGGCTGAAGGAAGAACCTAGATACCAAAAGACTAGGTAGTGAGGAAAAGGAGAGGATACCTAGGTGAGGTATCATTAAGAGAAGAAGAAGCAAGGTTGAAGAGACTTTCTTGAGAAAGAAAAAATGGAGATGTTGAGAAGATTTATTCTTGGAGAATTGTAGAGTAAGGAGGCACCAACCAAGATAAAAAGAAAAGTGAGATAAAGAAAAAGAGTGGGAAGGTGAAGAAAATTGATATTGAGCAAGAGATAGAAAATTTGAGGCAAGCCTTGGAAGAAGTGAACAAAAGAATGAATCTTGAGATGCAACAATTACTTGAGAAAGCAAATGGTTGGAATTTACCAATAAGAAAGAGGATAAAGTGTCCTATCGAGAATATCATTCAGAGGAGAAGCAGATAAAAGAGGAAAACAACAAGAATGGATGAATTGCAAGATATTTTGAAAGGAAGGGTGATATAAGCATCTAAAGAGACAAGAAAATATTATGTTTTTGAAACTAAACCTTTGTGTGAGTATGTGTTTATAGGTGAAACAAATGAAAATGAAGATGGAAAAGGGTATGAAGAAAAAAAAGTGAATGTTGATTGTTATGCACAATATGGTGAAAAAGATGAGGTAATGGTTGCAATTTTTTATTTTATGGTTGATGTATGTGCTGACATATTGTGTTCGAATGATGAAGATGAAGACATAGATGGTGGTACTGAGGCATATGAATGAGAACTTGAATTTTGGTACCTTGAAGTTGAGAAGATGTTCAATAAGAGATGGTACAAGAAGAAGAAAAAGGATCTAGGAAAATTTGTAGAGATGAAGGAAAAGTTACTAAAGAATTTGAAGACCAGTAAGAGAGAGAAAACCTACACTCAAGTGGACTTGAGCTTTTCTTCCCCTTGGGAGTATGGTGCAGAGCACCCTTCATGCAATTTTAAGCTATATTGTGAAACTTTGGTTTTTGATTTTTTTTAGATTTATTGATGTAAATAAGGTCATTTGAGACCATCCTAAGTGGTTTAGGACCATTTTTGGTCATTTGGTGAAATTTAGGCAAATATTGTAAAAATTGTAAAAGTTGTCAAGCAACTTGTGAAAAAGTGTCATTAAGGTTTTTTGTCAACAAATTAATCAAAAGGTAGTTGAAAATGGTTGTTTTTGGTTGGAAATTTATAAGGGAACCCTCCAAAACTCAACTTGTGGATTGGAGACATTTTTTTTGAAGTTTGGTGAATGAAAACATCAATTTTGTGTGCATTTTCTAATTCTTACATTGTTTTTAGGCTGAAATTGTGCATTGTATGGCATGGTATGGCATCATATCAAGGAGTATAATATATGGATAGAAATATATTTATTTATAGTTTACAATTATTTTTTCTCATTTAATTTCATTGATTTTTGTGGGAGCTATGATCATTTTGGTTAGACTACTCTATTCTAACAATATTGTGCAGATATTGCAGTCTGAAAAATGTGATGGAACGGAATGTATATTCCATATTTTCATCTGAAATCAATTTTATTTTGTTTCCATGTGAATATATTTTTATTTCCTTCAAGTTTCATTGAATTCAATTAATATTTGAATAAGTTATGATTATTTTTGTGAGGGCAGGTATAAACCTTGCCTAGGGTTTGCAATTTTGGAAAAAATGCAATAACTTTCTTTTTGACCATTGGATCTTCATAAAAATTGGAGGAAAAGTATGTAATTATGTTATCTTAAATATCACTAAAGCGATTGGCTTTATTATTCATTTTTTGAAAGTTATTAATGACAGTTCGTTGCATTAAATTGTAGGTTGCCATGGAAATGTTTGCAATGTGATCTAGAATGCACTTAATCATTGTTTGAAATGAAAATCAGTTTATGAAAGTTGTCAAGTGAATCAATTTTGTTCCATTTTTGTCATTTTTGGTGATGGATCATTGTTTCACTTGTGTCAAGTTGTGCTAAATGCTAGTTGCTCTGCATCATATTTGAATGCTTTTATGGAATACTAATTCACCCCCCATCTTAGTATTTCAGATGTTTAACAATTGGTATCAAAGCTTGGTCTCAGAAGAAGCCTAACAACTTGAGGAAGGTCCCAAATTTTATGTATAATTTTTTTTTCCTATGGAAGTGACCTTTCTTGGATGTTTAGAAGAAATAGAAGATCCGGGTATGTGCAGGATCATGATGGGCCAAAAAGTGGCGATATGATGGGTATATGTAGGGTATGTGGTTGATGACTTTTTTTTTACCCAAAATTGATGAAACCAAAAGGGTTTTTAAACGAGATTCTCATCTTTCCACCAATATAAATTATTCTTTACTTTGAATTTAACAAATAATTATTATTCATTTTCTATTTGAATTACAACTAAAGTCTTGATTTATAGGTTGATTGAAAAACATTTATAGATTTCAAACGGTATCACGTTTTTGAATCTGAAACATGTGTCACATTCTATGTTTCACATACTATAGGATTAAAAGAAAATGAATTTCATGAAGTTTTGACCAAGTTAAGGTGGTTAGACATACAATTTTTTATATTTTTTAAAATTTGTAATAAAAAATTCATAATTAATTATTTACTTCGAAAAACTTACAAAAAAATATGCATCACATCAAGATATGAGTCCTCTACTTATATATAAAATCTTATAAAAAAATATTATCATTTTATTGTGGTTAAGGTGGTCATACAGACACCTACTTCTTATTTTTTTCCTTGAAATTTAATTGCTACTGCATTGAAATTTCAAATTTTCACCAAATAGATTTTAAAAAAAAAGGCCTAGTAGTTTAGAAACTACATTCAATTTGCTACAAATTCTATTCTTACATATTTTTGAAATAATATAGATAACTTATTCAAATTTTTATGTCAAGTTGCCTAACTCTGATTTTTCTAATTTTTCACCACTTAAGGACCTATTTTTTCCATGATGATCCTATACATACCCATCTGAAGAACAAGTTGATGAAAGAAAATGAGTATGTTGAAAAAATGCAAAGTAAATGTGTTGAAGCATTGGATATTTTGGTTAAGGTAGATGAAATTGTCTCTAGCCTGTTGCAGCAATTGGATGAAAAGAAAAGAACTAAAGAATGTGAGGAAATTTAAATTCAAAGGAAGATAGATGAATTCAAAAAGCTTGAGCAAGAAGCATAAATCTTAGATCTGATATGGAAAAGAAAATAAGTTTTCAAGAAAAATTTAAGGTAAAATTTGCAATGCTTGATGAGTTGATTACCTCTTAGGGATTGGCTATGGATAAAAGTGGTTTACTGTTTGAAGAAGGTTAGAGTTCTAAAGCGAAGCAATCTACTGAAAAGAAGACTCGATGCAAAGATAGACGAATCAAGAATATGACAAGTAATTCTAGAAGAATTCCCATCAAACAACCTTCAATGCTAAAAGGTATTTATCTTTCAATGGTATTTGTCATTCCTGCAAGAAATTTGGTCATAAATGAAAGGACTACAAAAGTAAAATTAATTATACTCTATCATTCTCCAATAAATGTTTTAAGTGTAAGAAGTTTGGACATAAAGCTAGTATGTGAGAATAAAAGAAGGAATGGAAGGAAGAATACTATTTGATGTGAGTGCAATAATCTACAATTTAGCCTATTAATAACTATAGAAGAAGAAAAAATAATTATCTAATGAAGAAGCATGAACAAATCATAATCCAAAAGAAGCAAGACAAGAGATGAAAAGGATCTAGAGAAAGGAAAAAGAATTCAATAAAGTTGAATTAGAATCATCAGTCTTATCTGTGTCGACCTCTGGTGCTGATACACTTGTCATTTTTTTAGTCTAGCAATAACTAAGGGGAGCGATTATTAGAAAATTTAATAAACCCCCTCATTGATACTTATGTCACATCATGGCAGAAGTATATTTAATGTGGTAATCCATTTAATGAATTTCTTAGTCACATGTGTGAAGAATGAATTTTACAAAATTTGAAAGAATGGAGGCACACACAATTTTCTAGGAAATCTACTTACAATTTGAAGCATTTATTCCAAAAACATTCAGAATAAAAGAAATAAATTCATACATTTCAAGAGGCATATGTATTTTCAGAAGAAGTGTGCAAAGGAAGTTTAGAGAGAAATTTAGTGTTTTAGGGTTTGAAGGAGAGATAAAGTGGATTCGAAGTGTGCTCCAGAAGCTGGATATCTATCCTTTTCTGGTTGGCATTCAGAGAGGTATTCCTACTTGCACAATATTTCATTTTTATTGCTATGGATAATTCAAAGATTGTGAATAGTGTGGATAGAGTGCAAGTTAATTTGAGGAAATATTTGAAGAATCTATCAGAAGAGTTGGTTGGTGCATTCTCATGCATCCCTCCTAGAGTGTTGCCTACAGAAGATATCTATGCATTTGTTTACAATAAGATAGAAGCATTGTCACCATTCCAGTTGAGCATTCTTTGGAAGAATGAATTGGAAGAGAACCATGAAGTATACAAAGTGTTAGTTGAGAAGAAGTTGGATGTGTGGCCAAAATCCCCTTTGTTTGAGTTTGACAAAAATTGTTTTCAAATAGTTTTGAGTAGAATTCATAATGAATATTTGTTGATTGATGATGCACATTCAATAACCAAAGAAGTAATCAGAGATGTAACTAGTTTGTTTTCCTCTGGACTAGTTCCCAAGTGGAAGGCTATGATTAAGAAAGGAATAATTGAGGTAACCAGTGCAAATCTTAAAGAGAAACAGATTAATTCGAGATCAATTGTGGATCCGATTATTAGGTATTCCACAATGGTCATTGGTCACAAAGTTTATCTTCACAACATTGAACTCATAGTGTCTACTACTTTTGTACATACTATTGTTGATATGGTTAAAGGAGGTATGGATAATGATTTATGTGAATTATTTTGAGTACATATTTTGAAGAATTTAAAGGAAATTAAGAAGAGTAAGAAGAATACATTCTGATATGGAAATTTCGTTGTCTTCTTACTCTTTTATTTTTTAAAAGAATTACTGATAATAAGAAGAATACAATGGTCAAATATAGAGCCTGTTTCCCATCAAATCAAGAACTTCATGATAAATCTTGGTAATTTGGATGCTCAAGTGACTTCTCTTGCTGCATTCTTTGGAATGTTTCAGATGAGGATGAATAGAAGGTCAAGGATTCTAGTAAGTGTTACTGAAAGGTACTTCAAAAATATCAATTTCCTTTTGTCTACATATTTCTATCATATGGAAGTAGTTGAATCAAGGTTGGTGTAGATATCTGAGTTGAATTATGAAGTGTCAGAGGCTGAAATTGATTATTATGCAAAAATTATTTTGGAAAGCCCAAAAAATCCTAAAGTGGAAGGTACCTTCAGTATTGCAACTGGAATAGGGAAGAAAAGAAAGAGTGTTGTGAAACAAGAAGTTGAAGAAGGAAGTGAGTTTGAGAGACCTCAACATGAGCATGAAAGAAAAAAAATTCAAGGAGCTTTGGAAGATTTGCAGAAGGTTATTCCTGGTGCTAATTTTGATTCATCTATTTCTATTGTGGAGAATCTTAGAAACATGATTAATGCTTTGAAGGTCTACATCTCTAGATTGGATGTACATGCTGGAATCAGGTCTGTTGAAGAAAATAAGGAAGATATCAGGGAAAAATGTGCAAATGTACATAGTCAAGTGATGAAGGAATTGGAGAGTGTACAAGGTGTTGAGGAAGAGGCACATGAACTGCTTTCCTTTTTCAAAAATTGGTTTGGCAATACACTGAACATAAGAGATGAGATACATACAGATTGAATCTCAGAATACCACTCAAGTAGATACATACAGATTGGAAGAAGATAAAGATAATCAAAGGTGGTCCTACATTGTCCAGCTTCAGGATTAATTTTTTTCCTTGCAAAACCAAAGAGCATAAGTTTTTAAGAATTTTGTGGCACTCAGAGACATGGTTAAACTTAGACGCATTCCTATTTCTTGTGTTCTTGATAATATTGGTGAATTATAATAAATTAATCTTAGCCCCAATACTTTAGCAGCTGGTATAGAGTCCTTGGATAAGCTTGAACTATTTCACAAGACTCTTATAAGTTCAAAAGGATCATGGGAGGAAGGAAAAATCTCATGGAAGGTCATCTTGGAGAGTCTCAAAGGCTTTTCTACTTTCAGTTGATTCAATTTTGTGTTCATATCTTTTTGGTTACATTTTGATGTATATATACATATATACCAGACCCCATCCTTTGTCATTGATTTCAATGGGGGAGAGATAGAGGTTGGAAGAGGAAATTTATTTTTTACAAGAACAATTTTGATAGGGGGAGCATTCAGTTGTCGTATATTGAAAAATGTTTTTGAATTTGCTTGTTGCCATCAATGCCAAAGGAGGACATTGCTGGAAATATGGAGCCTTGCAACATGAGAATGAAGTGTGGATGGTTTATGTTTGTTGTTCCTATGTTTCCATTGATTTCAACATGGTGAGAACTATATGGGAAGTTTACTTGGTTTACTAGAATTTTTTCTTTGTCGATACTGTTCTTTTGTGATGATCTAGTGCATTTTTATTTGAGTCTGAAATTCACCGCAAGAATAGATATGACTCTAATCTCTTAACCATGTTATCATGTCTCATTCAGATAGCTATATGTTGGATCTTGAGAGGTTTTTGGTTGTGAGAAGAAAGTTATCTTTGATAGAATTTAACTCTGTATTTTACTATTGTTCCTTGCTTGGCATATCAATGTGGGAGACTCCACATTTTCTTAAGGAGAATATTTTAATGCTACAATTGTAATGGTAGTCTCTATGATGATAGCATGATGATAAATTGATTTGATATCATATACAGAAGGTGTTTTCTTTGAGGATTTTTTGTTGGTTTGGAGATTTTATGAATTAAGTTCTAGTCTTGGCCGACCTAACATATGTGATTCACTATGAAGACTACTTATGCTTTATAGATATTAGTCAACTTGGTATAATGCACTACATGGATAAAATGTTTAAATCATATATGGTATCGACAAGAGTGTTTTGATTATTTTATTTTCACCTAATTAGGTCGACCTAATTGATGAATAAGATATACTTGTATATATATAAGATTCCTTGAAGGGATAAGTGTGAAGTAAAAGGGGTGGAAGTGCAAGTGTGGAAGAAAGGTGAAAGAGGATCCAAGCCTAAATTTTTTATCAGCTGGGATCAAAACATATTTGTTGAGCAAAAATTGTGTGAGGAAGTACTTTATATTATGAGCTTCATTGAACTAAACCCTACACATTGAAGGTGTATTCTATCAGTTCAAATCTTTTCACAGTGAGCTACAATCTTTGTATCTTGGTAGTTAGCCATATTTTGTATTCAGGCAGTGAGCCTTTTTCAAGGAAAATGAGTCCTAGTAGTGAGCTATATAATATCTTATATATGGATATAATATATTATGAGTTAACCCTCACCATAGTTTTTCCCTTTCCGGGTTTTCCATGTAAAAATCCTGGTGTTCATGTGTGCATATTGCAATGATTTGTTTCTATGCTCTCTCTTGTCGATTTAGTCATAATTGTGATAATAGTTATATGGATTTTATTTGAATAGTTTTATGGAATACTGATTCACCTCTCCTCTCAATATTTTGGATGTTCAATAATACTTTTCGAATAGAACTTCTATTTTACAAAATGCAAACTAATACCACCTTATCACTCTAATTAAAAAATCATTAAAACACTATTATAAAGAATATGTTAGAGTAATAAGTTATTATGCTTAATTAATTACATCACATTGATTAATTAATTAAGTCACTTATTCCTCTTTATTACTTAAGCTAAACTTAGGAATATTTATTAATTAATTATTAATTAAGTGTGCACACTAGGGTTTCATTTAGGGTTTCCCTTTTAGGGTTTCTTGATCTCCTTCATAAGGATTGATCACTTTGTAATAATTGATTCTCTTAATGCATTTTACACTTTGAGGTTTAGAGAACATCTTTTTCGGTTCTTCATATCTTTGCATGTGACAGGTATCCATCTTGCATGTAGGTGATCATGGTTTTCTAACATGGTATCAGAGCTCCAGACTGCAGCTTTGTTCGTGATCTAAAGATATGGTCTCTTTGTGAGTTTCAAGTGCAAGGGTTTCCACAGGCATCTTTTCTACAAGATCTAGGGGTAGCCTCTTTTTTTGGCTCACTTTGGGCTCAAACAGACATTGCCATTGCATTCACAGTGGCCAAAAAAACCCTAAAACACACACTGTCGTTTCATCGATTTTTGGAGCAGTTGATCTGGAAGGGAAAGGGGGCCACGGCCCTCCTAGCACGTAGATCGAGAGAAAAAAAAATCTTGAAAATTATGAAAAAAGGGTCGAAATACCTCTTGGTTTTTACGTGCCCAGTTCAAAAGGGGTCCGCCGCCCGACGGCCACGGGCGGCCACCCACCCGCAGCCCACCACCAGCGGATCCACCAGTCTGCCGCCTTCGCTCAGCCCCAAGCGCCACCTGCGCAGAGGCATCGGTCACATGGGGACCGGGCACTATGCGCCCAGCCCCCGGCCACCCTTAGCCCCCAGTGCAGGTCCTATGGAGGACCAGGGGATCCCCCCAGCACCGGCCCGCCAGCCCTTGGTCGCCCACAGGACCAGGGGCCCAAATTTTTTTCATTTTACAGGGGGGCCAATTTTTTGCGATGACAGCCAGATGGCCGTCAAATTTATACTCTTGAACCGCTAACGTCAGCATGACGCCAGGATTCGTATGGCTCCTCTTTGCCCTCCTAACCCTAGTTTTTTCTAAAAGAGCAGTTTTTTTGTTTTGGCCATAACTTGGGCATACGGTATCGAAATCAGGCAAACGAGATATTGCCAGAAAGCTAGTTCTGAGCACTTTCTAGTAGTACTATTTATTTTTTAGTATTTTACTTTTTTCCTGAATTTACTGCTGTTTGAAGTCAGATGTTATTTTTGGACTTCTGAGCTCATAACTTTTTGCCACAATGTCCAATTTTTGCCTCGTTTGCGGCGTTGGAAAGGTATTAAGGAGCTCTATGTTGCTGTCCATGCACTTTTTATTTATCTATCCCAGGTTTATCAGTTAATCCAGATTTGGCCTGATGGGTTGTTTGGAAATTACTTGGATGTTTTGGCAGTTGGGAGAGTGCATCTTGCATCTTTGCACTTTGTTTTCAGTAATACATCATTCAATAATTGCTTGCTACTTCATAGATTCTAGGGTTGTTCCCGTTTGGATTTTTTGAGTGTTCCATGGCATCGGGTCTGTTGTCACTTTTTTTATTCCAATTTTGGTTTCAGTTGTAGATAGAGATATCTTTCCTTGCTTGTCAGATTGCGGTTCCAGTGTTACTCTACAGAGTTCTTCCAGTGCTTCTTTGCAGCATGACATCACATTGTAGGGGGGTTTTGTCCCACTAGGTTTTTCCTTCTCTACTCCTTTATTGCATTTGTAAATGGGTACCTGATCAGGCCTAGTTGTCGGGACCCATCTTTGCTTTCATGCATCTTATTCTAGTGTTTTAGCTTCTTCCTAAGTTCATCTTAAGGGGGGGTGTTAGAGTAATAAGTTATTATGCTTAATTAATTACATCATATCAATTAATTAATTAAGTCACTTATTCCTCTTTATTACTTAAGCTAAACTCAGGCACATTTATTAATTAATTATTAATTATTAAGTGTGCACACTAGAGTTTCATTTAGGGTTTCTCTTTTAGGGTTTCTTGATCTCCTTCATAAGCATTGATCACTTTGTAATAATTGATTCTCTTAATGCATTTTACACTTTGAGGTTCAGAGAACATCTTTTTCGGTTCTTCATATCTTTTGCATGTGACAGGTATCCATCTTGCATGCAGGTGATCTTGGTTTTCTAACAGAATAATCAAATTTGAATTTAAAATTCCACAAAATTCATACATAAGATGAATAAGACCTATTGAAATATGGAAATGACATATAGTGGTTGAAGCCTCTTAAAAATGTATTCCTTCTTTAGGAAAATAAACTATATCTTCCTTTTAATAAGTGTAACTTTCGAATGAATCAGACATAAAAAATTTGAAATCTTCACCTTCTTTTATACACCTACTCTTATAGCACTTGTTGAAAAACATATGAAAAAGATCGATGGAGGAAGAATTTACAAGCAATAGAAACATCAATGACAATCCATCTTACCTAATGCCCTAGAATTTTAATAATACTTCAATTCTCACATGATCTTGTTGCAAATGATGACTTCTCCACTAGTTTTCTATTGCATGGTATGTTTCTCCATCAATCATTTTGCATACTTAGACATCTAATCTCATTACTACTCTTTTGTGCACTCAAGCTACACCCAAAATCAGATAGACCATATCTCAAGTCATAAAAATGTTTTTAGAAGGGAAAACATTTATTGAGATGTCTCTCTCACTGCCTAGTTTCATCTCATATTTCACAAATTTTGAAATATGTCCATCACAAAAGCCCTCATCCCTCAAAATAAGGCACAAAGGTGCTTCCACATCCAATTATTAAAGAGGAAAACCTGCCTTCAATGCTTCATCCTCATGATGCCCAGCATAACTAGTAGTTGTAATACTAAATGAAGAATGACAATGCTTGATGTCTTATTCAATGAATTGGAGGTGCATTTATACAAGGTAGTATATAGTTGAGTAATAACAGTAACTGCATAACTACATAACCTCTACATAATCATTGTCTAGTTATTTAATGATGATACAATGTAATATGCTAACATCAAATACCAATGTAATGTCCTATTAAAAAATTTCCAAGATTCTATGATATTTTAAATTTTTTGAGTAATTAATCCAAAATCTATGCAAACATATAACAACAAAGTCTAAAAATAATGATGGTTATAAACAACATAAATTTGGGTTGATTATATATATAAATTTAAATCATATTTAAAATAAAGATAAACTAAATTTATTATCAAAAATAGTTTGAATTTCAAATTTACAAATCACAATGGATTATCAATATGAAAATCTTATTATTTTTTGTAGTGTAGGAAAATGCATACCCTTGTGTTGATGGTATTTTCTTCACAACAAAAACTTAGAAAAAATATAATGTCCTATCTCTCTTGAAAGGTAAATCTCCATCAACAAGCCTCAAGAGATAACCCCAAGGTCTCTAATGTCAAGTCTTGACAATGCAATAAAAAAGCTCAGAGATAATGTTAAAATTGTTTTTTTTCCACAAGGGGCCTTACAAAAAAATGCTAGAAGCTTCAATGTTCATCAAATATGATAGTATATTGATTCTTTTCAACCCTAAACTAACCAAAATATTAAAATAAATAGAAAAAGATAAAAGGTTTTAAAAGAGATATCTATTCTACACTAGCTCCTAAGATCAATCATGAAAACAACACAACATTTAAAATGGACCAACCCCTCAGAACCAATTCTTGCTAAATCCATATTAAACTTGCAATATCATAGAAATAGTGCAATCTCCTAAGGCATAAATGTTTTTAGACTATGGAGCATTCACACATCAACCCAATTTGGTAATAGAAATGAATAGATACCCACAATTGAACTCAACAAAGAAAGATATAGGCCTAGGATAACTTTACACAATAACTTACAATCAACAACCTACCAAAAGTATGGACCAAGGGTTGCTCTAACACTTAAAATACCATATCATGAACACAATTGAACCACAACTATCTTTAAGATTATTCACAAATAACTTACATATAATAACTCATCAAAATCTGAAACACAAGAACCATGCATGGAGAAATAACACAAAGAAGAACACCAAACAAAAATGTCTTCAATTGTATTTGCTTCACCAAAATTTGCAACAATCTAAGTATCTCAAGTATTACAATGTCTCTCAGAGCTATTAGCTAAAATTCTAACTCTTTTTCTAACTGTCTAACCTTAACAAATGAGGGGGAAACCCCAATGTATAGCATTAGATTTTTAGGGCAGCCCAAATTAGGGTTTACATATTAGGTCAGCCAAGGAGGTTGGCCACATTTTCCTCCTAAAACTCCCTAATTCAAAATAACAATAAAATACTAATGGACGCCTCAAAAATTCAATTCTTGCAATTAATATTCCTTATGGGCACAAAATTCAAGTCCTAGCCAACTTGTCCTCTTGTGCAAAGTTGTATTGATGACATGTTCTCCAAGGTACTCAAGTTGGGTCACCCTTCTCTCCTCTTTCCACCTCATTTATTCTAGAAACTTCTTTAATTTTCTTAAGGACTGGTTCCAGGTCAACCTGGGTTGGGGTAGAAATTAATTCAATCCTTTCCTTTATTGAATTTAATTCCTCTGCATATTTAGTTAAGGTTTTTTCCTAGTCAACATGAAAATTTTGATATCTATCCAAACAAGAAATGTAGATGGATGCATCCTCCAATTAGTCTTTGACAACTGGGCCCTCTATACTTGGAGAATACACCTCATGCCACCACTTCTACAACTGGATGACATTTAAATTTTTTTGCCCAAACTTTTTCCTTCTAGTAACAATTTCTAGAAAAACATTGCAACTATCAAAAACCTCTTTTACCTTGGTCTAGGCCTTAGATATTTTCTTTGGTACTTTCATTTTAAACTCATCTCAGAACTTGAAGGCCTCTATCCATCTTGCAACTATGTGTATTCTACATTGTGGGGACACCTTTTACCAAGAATTCTCTTGGAATTGCAAGCATTTTCTCCAATTCCTTGACAATTACATCATTAGGATCTTTACATTTGGTAAGAAAATGAGTCATATCCTAGGAGAGAAAGGATGATCTCTCATACATCTGCAATACCTTCTTAATCATTTCCTCTCCCCTTTCACTCACACTTTGTAGCCATTCTTGTGTATCCTTCACAAAGAACTTTAACCTTTCAATTTTTGAAACTGCCTCCTTACATAATAATCCTTCAGGGAAGGTAGGCCCTACATTATTTTTTACTTGCAGAGGTTTGATCAGATGTTGAACATATTTATACACCTCATTAAGTTGCTTCTACAACCTTTCCTTCTCTTCAATCTCCTTATCTAATCTTCGAAGAATAGCCTGAGATGACTCCTAAATTTTTTTTGTTTCTTTTTCCTTTGTGGATGGACCTAAATTGTTAGTTTTTACTTTGTAATCTATAGGTCTAATTTCATCCTTATACTTATATTCTATGGGGAAAACTACATGGATAATTATATTATTAAATTCATCCCTTGCAAATTTGGAAATAGTTCCGACTCTTTTCTTCTCTTTAGGCTACCCCCATTTTTCAAGGAACTTGTCCCAATTTGGAGTTTCATCTTCCAAAATAATAGTCTTTTGTTTCAATGTTTTCTCAAGCCATTCTATAGAAGTAGGATATTCTATTTCAGTGTCTTTTGACTGATCCTTTGGGGAGTCATCTATAACTTCATTTGTATTTCTATTATCTCCTTTTTATGGTTTCTCCTTATTTCCAACTTGCTCATCTCCATGTCCACCTTCTGAGTGAGGCACATAAACATGTTCAATTATCGGAGGTTGGGATGGAATTTCCACAGTGACTTATAATGTTTCCTCCTTACTTAGTACCTCATTATCCTTTAATTCCTTCACAAGGTCACTCAATTTTCCATCCTTGGTAGTTGACACCTCTTCATCTTGTATTTCTTCATCAAAATTATCAGGGATGCCTCCTTCTCCACCTAATTTCTCATGTTCTCTGAGGACTTCATCTTGTATATTTTGTGTTGGAGATGGAGAAGGAGAATTATTTCCTAGAGCTTCTTTCTCCATTTCTTTCATAAGATCATTATTAGGTGCCTCTTCATCATGTACATTTTCAGCTCCAACCCCTAACTCTCCCATAGGGGACACCCTATGCTTTGGAAAATTCATCCTCACATATACCTATGGTTTCTGTCCAAAACTTTCAATTTCCAGCAATTTTGAATAATCAGTTGTGTCTTCATTAGTCTTAGTTTTCTTGGCTATCCTTTTACCTTAAGTTGCTAACTTCCTTTTCCTATTAAGTTGAGGAGTCTCATCTTCTTCCTCAACAACTTCTTTGGAAGCCTTCCTTCTCTTAGATACAAGATGTCTCTCAGCTTTCCTCACTTGGGCCTAACTCCTTGTTCTCCTCTTGAGTGAGAGGCCTATTTTCTTCTTGATCACATTTTTATTGAGGTTCAACAACATCATGCTTAGTTGCTTCTATGTCCTCCTTCGAATGGGATTCTAGATTCCCCATCAAGTCATAGGTGAACTTTGTACCATCTGCTTGTAATTCCAATACATTGTGTTTGACCCACAGTCTAGAATATCTCCTTACTAGGTCAGTCACCTGATCAAGATCAACTACTTCCTCTTCTAACCAATTGATAGGTGACAAAGATTAGTTTTTGTAGGGTTCATAGTCATTATATTGTACAAGGTCCTCTTCACCATCATCCACTTGATTTGGCACTTGATCTACTTTGTACAACTTGATGACTTTCAAAGGAAACCTAAAAAACCTTCTTATAACTTTAAAATCATCTTTGTAGTTAGCTAAATAATCCTTGATGTGATCCTTGTGTCTATGTTCTCTATTGGCTAACTTTTGTGCCTTTCCATAAGGGTCAAAATAGTTCCTATTGGTGTGTGAATATAAGTTAAACTGTACCATTTCCTTTTTTGAATAGTGGGCACCTTGGAGTGAAGGGAAGACTTCTAGGGTGCCAATTCTCATTGGGAATTCATCTCCAAGGCCTTTCCTATGTAAATCTTGCAATATAGTCTCAAATGCAACCATTTTTCTTATGACTTCCAACAAAATTAGTTTTTTGGTGGGATATTTTAGCAATCTAATTGGTACTACAAGAGTTCCTTGTATTATGACGTGTAAATCTTTGAAACTGGATGAACCATTGCCCATATTTCCTGATCAATTCCATGGAATCTACTGAGCTTCTTACATGAAGAGCACCCTATAGTAATCTTGGGATGTACACAAAGAAAGCATCTTAGCTCTCCTATAATTTGTTATTTTGAATTGGAGCTAAGGACAGACATCCCACATTCTATCCTTTCCAAGGACCCCTTTGTAACTTAGGCTCTTATAGTTGTTCTTACTTTCCAACATGTAGAAAAGGTAAGAAATCATTATGAACACATTGGCATCTTGTACACTTTTTAACTACATTCTAGATTGTAACTCAATATACCTTCCCAGTGATGGTGCTTTCCTCCCATGATCTGAGTGATTTGGATAGAAAATCTAGGTCCTAAAAGTGAAGGCCTCTTCAAATCCCATCACCCTACCTAGGAGTGAGATAATATGATGATATTCTATCTTGAAGTCACTCCTATGTAATTGCTTTGGGAGCTTAGAATAATGTGGCTTTGGTTTGGAAATCTAGGAATGGTTAATTATATCTAAATCCCTAGAGGAATCCTTAGCATAAAACTCCTTTTCTTCTTTGATGTTAATTTCCTTGATAGGCTTGTGGTGGGAAGCAATATTGAAGGTCTCAACTACAAATTCTTTAGTCAAATTGGTCACGACCCTTCCCTGGAGACCCACTATTATTCTCCTATCTGAATCATAATGCTTTGCACATTCTAATACTAATTAAGGGCACAACAATGTGGGTGGAAACCTTGCTTCCTGAGCCAAGCCCATGTGTGTAATGATTTATGCCTGCTGAATAGGTGCATTTACAAACATCCTTCCATGGAAATAATCATAGTCAACATGCCCCATATTTTTATTAGTTATCCCTAACCATACAGAGGAGATCCTAGACTCAGGCCATATCCCTTTGAAGTCATAGTTCCTTCTTTCTACCCTCTTCTTGCACAAGTGTAGCCTTTGTTGTGGTAGTCTTTCTGGGACTCAATTCTTCCTACATCTATTGGAAAAGCATAATAATAATCACTAAAATGCTAATCATGATCAAATTAACATTAAAAGAGAAAACACATAACACAATCCTTATTAACCTTTAATTCTCTTCATTCATCTTAAATTCCAAAAATAATCACTTAAAAGCCAATGTATTTTGGAATTTTGGAAAATCCAACTGAAGGAAGATTCTTTGGAAGAATTAGAGTTTAGAAAATCCACCCAAGGGTGAAATCCCCAAAAGGTCATGCTTCACACAAAATTAGATTTTGGAAACTTACCATGGATGACAAATGATCCTATCCTTAGCAATCAAAGATACAATATCTAAGTCTTGACTCACTCAAATGAAAACTCAGGATTCCAAGACTAGAAGGAGATGCAAAAAATCTGAGGTGCCTCAAAATTTCTAAGCGGATTAAGGCTCAAATATTTCATCCTGGGATGGAATTCCTAAAGGTTCTACCTCAATATTTATTAAGTTGTAAACCACTTTCCTTAATGATGTATGATCACTTCACAATGGCTAACATTATCACATTTGAGCCTCATTCATCTCTTCACAATACCTTTGGGATTTCCACACCTATGTGGACTCAGAGAATCCAAGTTCGGGTGGATTTTCTGAAGGGTGTTCCTTCAGAAAATCCACGGTGTGGTGTAATAGCTAAAGTCAATGATATCACTCCCAAAACCAAAATAAAACATACCTAGCCTAGTTTGAACTCAAAATTAAGAAAAATGACATCCAAATGACCCTCGAGCATTAGCATAGTGGGTGGATTTAGAAAATCCATACTACCTAGGATTTTTTGAGAGAATTAATCCTTAGAAAATCCAAGGGTCAGTGAATCCTTTGAGAAGTTTTAACTTTGATCATTCCTCGAGATTTTCATTATGTTTCCATTTTATGTGCCAAACTAAATGTTACTCTCTTCATTTGATCCAACTTAAGGTTCTTCATTTACACTTACAAATCAAAGCCTATTCGTTAACTCCATAATGCAAATCAAAAAATTGCACCAAGGCACTCTACCTCCTTAATCGATATTGGAATTAAATCTAGTTAGGGAACGGTGGGAATGGCTAGGGTTTAGGCTTTATCACCTATGCTAGGTAATCATACCATTGAATCACATACTTGCGTGGATTTTTAAGTACACAAGATTCAACAAAACATCCTCCTTCAGATTCTAAATCACATGACATAGGAAGCCCTAGTTTACGATTGCAAGCGAATGATGGTGATGGGAAAAACCCTAGTGTGCATGAAGTGACAACTGAATCTTGAAAATAGCCTATGAATAACGTCAAATTTTTCCACAAGACCCATCAAAGACCACATAATCAATCAAAAGAATATTCAATAACATGATTCATCATAAAGGAGTAATAGAAATGCAGGGCACACCATTAAATCTTCATGAAAAGCTTGGTCAAAATAAAAAATGAGGGGAAAAATCCCTACCTTTAAAGGATGAAAGTGGAAAGACAAGAAACCAAATGCACCTATGAATTCACACCAAAAATCCACAAACAAGGTCATCACACCCAATCCAATCACCAATCTTGGAGGAAGGAACCGACTCGTCGCATGCCACAAACTGAAAATTCAAAGTGTTAAAATGACACTCGAATAACCACTAAATAATCCCTTGAGACCCCATTAACTGCACCTACTTACCCATAATAAATGCATGAAAATAAACCAAGGACTCGGGGATACGACAGTTGGTCAGACTCAGAAAATCCAAGCTACCTCATAATCTCTGAAGGGATACCTTGGATTTTCCAAGATGACCCATCACTCAGAAAATTTGAGACAAGGAAGAATCTCTGAACCTTATCCAAACTTAGCCAATTTCTCCCATTAATGTAATTTTAGATAAAATCATGGAGTTTTAATGAAATCTTGAGATCAAAATTTATAGTCAAAGCAACTTAAGTGTAGATAGAACATCAGTTTCCACAAGTGAAGAAAAAAGGTCAAAATTCAAAGGGGCCTATCCCTTAAGGGGAAAAATTTCAAACCTAAAGCAAAGTAGAAAATAAAATCAAGCAAGGAGAGGGTCCCTACCTTTGGTGAGGCATGTGTGCAAAAGTGATTTTTCAAGCCCTAAGGCTAGTAATAGTGATTTTTCATGTGAAAATGGAGGTTTCAAGAGTGGTTATTGTGAATTGTCAATGGGATTGAGTTGGTAAAGGTGTGAAGTGTCTATATAGGCCTAAATACATGTATTGGATACAATTTTTAAGTTTGGGAAGCCTTGGTTGAGTAAATCTCAGAAAACCCTAGGTTTTGGGGGTGAAATGGGAGGGTTTGCTGGAGCAACACCCTACAAGACTTGTGATGGTGATTTGATCAGTAAATTTGAAGTTTTGTGTCACAATTAGTGACTTTCCAAATATTTTTTTTGAGTGAAAACTATTTTGAAGGTACTTCATTTGTAAAATAGGGCTAATTCTAGTAGCCTTTTTGTAGGACAATTTCTTGTTTCTCAATGATGGAACAAAGAAACCTATTGAGATATTTTAAGATGTTGTGTGGGGATCTAGGAAGTGTAATTGAATGTTTGGGTTTCCATTGTATGGCCTTCTCCAAAATATATGCCATTTGTTGTGTTTTGAGGGCTAGAAACCTCTTGTTGGTGTTTTGGTAAAGTTAAGTGTTTTGTGTCAAGGGAAGATTTCCTTGGTTGAATTTGATCATTTGGAGTTGGAAAGTGTTTTTCACCACCCTGTATTGCATCAACAACAAAGTAACTCTTTCTAGGGAAATACTCTAGAGTATTTTGATCCCCACATAAGGTAACCCATAAACCAAAGTTTCAAAATCAATGGACAAGGTGGCCCTTCCTATGTTGGAAATACCAATGTGTGGAGATGTATTAATTTCCTTCCCTCAGCTGCTATAAGGATACCAAGGTTATTCAAGTTAAGATACATAAATATTATAACTTCAAAAGCATCATGGATAGAGCCTCGTTGCTAGACAGGGGACCATAGCCCTGATGAGGTTATTGTTGTGATTCTCCCAAACAAAGCTCTACTGTTAGCCATGCATCCATATCCCTAATAGAGATATTTGGATCCTCCTGATAAGTTGAATTTTCCTTTTGATATTCAATGATTTTATTTTCTTTTTCCTTATTGTAAGAACTTATAAAAAGCAACAATAGGATCAAGAGACAAAAGATAGCACAAAAGAGAGAGAGAAGATGAGAGAATATGATGATTGTATTCTTAATATGCATAAAGTTTTTCAATTACAAGTATGTACAAGTATTTCTTATAAAGGAAAGCTAGGACACAAAGAAGAGTCATGAATGAGATAAGTGTCACAATCATGTGCAACGGTAGGTAGAAAGAAATAATAGATAATTCCATGAAAGGTGGATCACCCACCTAAAGTGGAATTATCATGCCAAAATAAGTTGAGATTAAAAGGTGATAACTAGATCACACCACAAAGAGTGGGATTTCCCCTACACACACTTCCCTAAGTGTCCCTATTGCATCTCTCAATGTATGCACAATCCTCAATGCAAGATGCAAATAACTAGGTGTCATAAGTGTAAACTACAATGTTATGCATTCCCTAAGTAAGCTTAAGTAAAGTGTAATAAGTAAAATACTTATTTACACCAACACCCCCATTTAAGTGCAACTAGGGGAATGAAGACTCAAGCTAACCATGCAATATGGGTCCCAACAACTAGGCCATGTTGGGTACCCATGTACAAATGCAATGCAATCTCTCACAAGTGAGGAATCGGAGAAAACCTCATGGGAAAAAATCCCCCTCAAAAGAGAGAAGAAAACAAATAAATGTAAAAATGAAGAAGGAAAAAACCACAAGATGATGAAAAATTCCCCCCCATGAAAGAGAATGGACAAGTTAAGTGACTCCCCTTGACACATCCCTCACCCCCAAGAGAGTTCACAATTTATGGTACTTACTCTTAGTAAAAGGTTTGGTGAATATGTCGGCAACTTGCTTTGTTGTCGAACAATAGCACAAGTCAATGACCTAATCCTAACTTAGCTCCTTGATGAAGTGTGTATGAATCTCAATGTGCTTGGTCCATTGATTTTGGACTGGATTCTTGGAGATGGCAATAGCACTCTAATTGTCACACTGAATAATTGTCAAGCGTGTAATGGAAAAACCAAACTCATAAAGAATTTGTTGAAGCCAAATGGCCTTAGTGGCAGCAATAACAACCCCCCTATACTTAGCCTTTGTCAATTAAAGAGCAATGGCATGCTACTTCTTGCACTGCCATGAAACAGGTCCTAACCCAAGACTGAAGTTGTAGCCAGAGGTGGACTTACAATCATCAAAATCACTAGCCCAATTTGAGTTGGTATATCCTATGAAGTAAAGTTGTGCACATAATTTATAATGAATCCCATGTTGAGGAGTACCCTAGATGTAGTGCAAGATGCATTTAGCGGCTTTCCAATGAAGCTCATGTGGTTCCTACATAAAGCGAGAGACCATGCCAACCATAAAAGATATGTCAAGGCATGTATGAATCAATTAGATGAGACTTCCAACAAGTCGACGATACAAAGTGGCATAAAAAAATGGAGTGGAGCACTTATCCTCAAGCTTGACTCCTGAAAGTAAGGGAGTCAGAGCAAGCTTACAATCAGTCATGCAAAATTGTGAAAGAGGATCAAGAGCATACTTGGTTTGTGACAATGTAATCCCATATGAAGACTGTTGAAACTCAATGCCAAGAAAGTAGTGAAGAAGGCCCAAGTTAGTCATGGAAAATTTGTCTTGCAAAGCAATTTTGACACTACCAATAATGGATGAGGTGCTCCCTATAATGATAAAGTCATCAACATAGAGCACAAGTATCAAATGTGCATCATCATACCTCAAGATGTAGATATTTTGATCTGAATGACACCTGGTGAATCTTGTGGAGAGAAGGAAGGAATCCATCTTGGCATACCAAGCCCAAGGGGCTTGCTTAAGGAAATAGAGGGACTTCATCAACCTGCAAACCAATGAAGTATATTGGATGAAATGCTATGGCTCTCTAGATAGATCTCCTCATCAAGATCCCCATGTAGAAAAACACTCTTAACATCCATCTGGTGTACTTCCCATCCATGTGAAGTGGCAATGGCAAGTGTCAAGAAAATGGAATGCATCTTTGCAACAAGTGCAAAGGTCTCAATGTAGTCAAATCCTCCAACCTATGAGAAACCCTTTGCAACAACTCGTGCCTTATACTTATCAACACTCCCTTCCATTGCATATTTGGTCTAATAGATCCACTTGCATCAAACCATCTTTCTCCCCTTAGGGAGAGGGAATAACTCCCAAGTGTTATTCCTCATAAAGAAACTATACTCTTCCTCCATAGTTGCATCCCATTTAGAAACCTCAGAGGCCTCCTTAAAGGATTGTGGATCTAAAGTTGATGCAATGAGAGAGTGTGAAAGAGGCTCATGCTCATGTTGTGACCTAGTCCTTCGAGTATCTAAAGGATCCCCAACAAGAGGACCTACTGCCTCAAGGGTCTAATAAGCCCAATGAGGTCTAGTAGGGGTAGAAGGGTGAGGCTCCTCAATTAGAAGTGGACCCTACGAAGGTGTAACCTTGCGATTTGGTGAGGAAGGAGAGCCATCATAATTGGAATCACTATCATTGTTGTCAAATATGGAGGAAGGAGGAGTAGAAGAGTCAAAGCTAGGTGAGCTTTCCTCAACATATACACTCCTCTCAAAAAAAAATCTCATGAGTCTCAGGATCCATTAGTCTGTATGCCTTAACACCATCTGCATATCCCACAAAGATACAAGGCTTTCTCTATGGCTCCAATTCCCTACATTTTTGTGGAGGAATACGAGCCCATGCTGGAATCCTAAACACTCAGAAGTGTTTCACAATAGGTTTCCTAGAAAACCAAGCTTGAAAAGGAGTGATACCCTTCAAAGCTTTATGAGGAACCCGATTCTAAATGTAGGTGGCACAACTAATTGCTTCTGCCCAAAAGCTAGACCAAGAGACTTGGCATGTATCATGCATCTTGCAATTTCCTTAAGGGTTCTATTTTTCCTTTCAGCCACACCATTCTACTAGGGTGTGTGTTGGTGCTTTTTCCAGTGCACCTAAAGGAATCTCTAAGGAATTTCCATTTCCTATACTCAAAACTTCTAAAAATGACTAGCCAACTGATAAGATCTAGTGACAAACTAGATCTTCTACACTTTAGGCTCTGTGGGGCCAAGGAGGTTATTCCTATTAATTTTCACCTAAGATGCACTTGGTGAAACACATCATTTCACAAATCATTTCAACTAGAAGGTAAATATGAAAAACATACTATGGAATTGGCTAGTTCCTAAGTAATTTTCTACCATTTCAGTAAATGCCCATGCTTATGACAAATGAGTATAATATTTGCGTAAAGATTTTGGAAGTTTCAAATGATTTTTTAAACTCTACCTCTAGGTTGGCCACCATAGAATAATTTGATTAACCCATTAGGTGAATCTCTCAAGGAAACAAATTAGTGCCTTATGCAATTGGGCTATGGAGTCATATGCATTTTATCAGTAAGATAGAAGTGAACTCAAATTCTTAAAGAAATAACATATTCATAATAAATTTGTAATATGCGACTCAAGACCTATAATGCACAACTTCTTATCACATCCTAAGTAGATAATTGTAAATGCATATCTCTTATTTAAGCATTTAGTTGATTGATTGAATCAAGGCATAAATAGAGATATATATTTGAATTAAAACTCAAAGAGGAATGAAATGCTATTGACAATTCCATTCCAGATTTACTCGAAACCCACATAAGGAGAGAAAATACATCATAAGTAAATTTTCATTTATGTTCATAAATCAAATATGTACAACAATGTAAGACAATATATCATATATTCATCCAAAATAGCCTAACACAGGCACACTTTTCTATTCCTTTACTTATAACCACATTATGTCTGGCCTAAACCTAGCTTGATATTCTCTATACTATTTGCTCTCTTCTTTTCTCTTTTTTTTTTTATAATAATCCTCTTCTCTTTTTTATGATACCTTGCAATTGATTCTTGAATTCCCTTTATACTAATAGGGAGAAACAAACCTCAAACCTGAATGCAGTTACAATACAAAATTATAATTTCACACGAATTTCAATAGAATTTGGTATAAATTTCAAAACCCACATGCTGAAATTACAGAAACAAGCCAAAAAGAGACAAGCTTAAGCCATAGCCGCCACTAGGGAAGAAAGTGCAAAGTGTTGCCAAAACTTCCCTTGCCATTCGAGCACCACAAACCACACACACACATGACCCATGTTGAATCATTAGAATTTTTCCATGAAGGCAAACTAGAGAGACAATATAGTAAAACTCATAAAACATAAGAAAAAAGAAAACCAATTCATTTACCACCCATCACCCCACTGATACCAGCAACATTCCCATGAGAGACATGACCACTCCTCATCATGGCCAAAGGAAGGGAGAAGACCTTAGCTTCCTAATCTTTCTTCTCATTACTAAGAATTTTTCTTGGCTATCCACTGGATGTCTTAACTACCAAAGGTGGCACAAAAATTACCTCCTCATCAAAGGGAAAATTATCATTCAACTGAACCAAATATCGACCGTAAGATGAGTGGGTCTTGATACCATTTTCATAGGAGTTTCTCATAAAGTTGATGGGAATATGCTGATGCCCATAAGAGCCACATCCATATCTTATCTTCCGCCTCGAGCCAGTGAATGACTACGCTAGGCCTTTTCCATTGTCCTATACTCCCTTCGTAGCATCATCATTTAACTGCAGTCTTTGATTGTACCTGGTAGGTGCAAATCCATGCCTCTGAACGAATTTTGGTATATCCATCCCTTTGGAATTTAAGTGAATAGATCTTCTAACTAGTTCACCCATCTTCCCTCTCGATAACTATTCACACCTGAAAATGTTTAAATATTGAATGATAATGAAGCAAATAACACCCACCTCCACTGTATTTATTGGGTGAAACAATGGCATTCACACTTAATATTCATCACACATGCATAATTTTGGCATCTCGTTGGCAGATGTACAAGTGTCGTTTAATTCCCATTTCCATGGAAATCAGTTAATTATTCTTCATGATTGTATGCATTTGCATCTTGGCATGAGTTGAGATCAACTCAATGACTCTGCAGAGTGTAAGCCATTAATGCAAGCTTGTCATGCAAAGTGGAATCAACCATCTGGTGGCACATGCCATTTTGAATGAGATCCGTTGATCTTCTACCCTGATGGATGATCAAATCACTAGCACTTGTTTGACTCTCTTTGAATTCCAATGGTGCCTCGTCAATGTGCTTTCAGCCAATAACCTCTATCTATGTCAAATGACACCATCACTACTTGTGGGCTCCACCATATGATCACATGAGGGATAGGTGTCAACATCTCGCTGATCTCGTTGGGTTTAATCTTTGCTCATCTTCATTCAGTGAGCCAGTAGGGAATACTGAAGATTGTCCCGCCCAGTTGATCTCGACTGCTTGTTGAAAGTGTTAGGTAAGAGATGGGTGGTGGGAAGTGGGTCCTGCACTGTACCTAGGACACATGTTAACTTCTCACTAACCTCATTTCTTTTATCTATTGTTCACTTTACTCTCACAAGCTAGCGGTGTACAGTTTAGATTTCATCCTTAATCACTGAATCTTGCAAGCTACACACCATACGATATTAGCATTAAATGGACAAAACTTAGGTCACCTAATGGTGACATGACCGTAGGATAAATGAATTAATCCTTAAGTCATCAGACTTAACACTTTCGTAGCTTGGCTTTAGGAAAGCCTTGACACAGTGGGAAAAAATGACTAGTTGCTAAGACAAATAGGGTCGGTGAACAAACATGGCGAGAGGCTCAGAAAGTCACTTAAGAGTGTGAAGACCGACTGAATGGGTTAACCTGAAAATAGAACATTGGCACATTTTCTGATTAAAACCCTACTCACTTGGGGATGAGGGTTCTGAATGGGGAACTAGACTTATGAAAATTGAGCTGAAATTTTGAAGAATTTCACAAGCTCCATCAGCGGCTCATGCTCGGGGACGCATACCCCTGGTCAGTATGGTGAGAAAAGAATCTCTAGTTGAAGCAAACCAAACATAGAGGAAACCAAAACAAGAGGAAAGAACTTGGACAAGGCAAGCGGACCCAACAAGAAAGAAAATACACTAGACCACATATGTACAAAACTTACAAAATATACAAAAACTAATTTTACAAGGTGGAGCCTTTAGGATCCAAACTTCAAGAACAAATCTTCCTCTGTCAAAACATTTAGCCTATTTACCATGTGATGAATGCACATAGATAGCATGTGACTGTAGGCCATTAGCATTACTCTGAACAACACTACTTATACCATCTAGGGAAATATTGCTAGCTTTTTCCCTCTCTATTAAAGGTTCCTCATACATAATCAAGAAGGTGAAACTTTCATATTCCACATCACTGTGAGATACATGATCATCGAGAACTTGTTCATCAAATTTGAAGGCCTCATAAGTGCTTTGGCTTTGACTAGGCCATTCCTTACTGCATTCAAGAAATAACACATAGCCAGGTCTATTACCAACCTACTCTCCATAATTGTTAACCCCCTGGGGTGAGAGAAATTCCATAATAAAATCCATTAAATATGGAGTATCTACAAAAAACTCTAGTGTGGCTTCATATTGTCCCATATAGTCCTCATAATCACTAGTGTTTCTCGATTGCTCTTCATTCAAATGAGCAAATATTGAAAAATCAGCATACTCAACAGGATCACAATCCAATTCCATCTTCTCAACATAGGGCAATGTTATGAGAGTATCTTTGCAACCATCCCATAGATCATTAATATATGATCCTTTAGTTTTTCCTTCAAGTATGTAAGTTTTCTCCATAGGGAAATCAATGTGAGTATACTTGTCTCTATGAATTCCCTCATTACATCTAGAATTGGGATCATATTCAAGGGTATCCTCTTTGGTATCTATGTCTCCAAACTTCTCATATAATTTAGAATTCAGCAAATCAGAAGTGACATCCTTATCAGTAAAACAACCCACCTCAGCATTATTCATATAATTTTCCTAATCTTTGTTAGTAATATCCTAAAAAAGAGGAATTATCCTACCCTAATAAGAACTGTTATTTGTAATTTCATCATCCCAAACATATTCATCAAACAAAATATTTTCTCATGCATTAATTGTATGTATCTCATCATCTAAAACATTAGGATACAAGAAATTCAAAGAACTAGTGTACTCAAAATCAATGCAGTCACTTGAAGAACATAGAGAAGCAGTTTCACAATTATATTCACCATGCATATCTTCCATAATTGATCCACAATCAAAACATTCTTCGCATGATGAGAACTACTCAATGCCTAGGATATTCACATTTTTAAGGCTATTAACATATCCCCTACTAGAGGCAAGGAATTCCATCTCCACTTAATATGAAGAATCCTATTCAATGGTTGATTCCTTAGGTTCAGTTTTATTGCTTTGACCTTTCATGTGTATCAAGGCATTGGGTTCAAGTACATTCTCTTGATTAATAGAAGCATGATAACTGCTAGCTGCATCAACTCAGGAAGTTATATCTTTCAATTCTTGTACTTGCTCATAGTTTGTGACATCCCAAGGAGAATAATTAGGAATTACTTCTTTATTCTCACATTCTATATCCTCATCTTCATCATTACTGTCTAGTTTTGTTTCTAAATCATCAGTTAGATGACAACACTCAACCACTACTTGTTCTAGTTCTAATGTTTCTATGTGACTTGATGGTCTTAGCCCTTGACCATTTGTAATATGATAACTATTACTCTCTTGAGTACTAGATATAGGCACATGATGATGCTCCATTCTTTCCACACTATTAATCCAATCTACCACCCAGTCTAGGCTAGAAGGTCTTAAATCCTTAGACCACTGACTAGATCCTAGCATATATGGTTCAAAAAACACATTAATGCACATCTGATCACTAGGTCTGAAATTCCCAAGAATCTCCATCAGAATATCCAAGAATCTTGAAAATAAGTTATATGGTGACTCATTTGCATGTCTCCTTATCTCATGTAATTTCTTGATAGAGAGGACTATATCAGATTTTCCTCTCGTTGGCTGATGTGAAGTCTCTACATGTCTTTATTCTACATTTCTTGGGAGTAAAGTAGATACAACATCTACAATGTCCTCTTCATGAAAAATACTTTTTCCCTTTGAATTCCTTGGTTCAAAATTAGGGGTAGTACTAGAACTACTGCTAGCAATTGCAAATCCTTTCTTCATTGAGTATCTCAAATTGTTCTCAATGTTAATGGAAATGTGATATGCCTGGTGTAATGTGGTGGATTCCTTATCTCTTAACAAGAAACTCATCTTCTTATCAAATGCTCCTAAATACACCACCAAACATACTGCATCGTTTGGCCTTATGTCTTCTGGGATCTCTCTAATTTCCTTTGCACATCGAAGATTGAAATTAGGGACCAATTCCCCTTGATTTATATGGATCTCCATAAAGGATTTCCTTACCACACTTGGATTTACCCTTTCACAAAATTGGTCCATAAAAAATATCATAAATTGACTACATGAGGCTATGGAATTTACTGGAAAATATGAGTACCAATCTCTGGCATTATCCTTCAAAGTTTGAAAAAAAAATTTCATGACAACATCTTCATAATTTACCTCAAAATCCCCCATAACATCTATGAACATTTGTAGATGCTTAGAGGTTGATTTAAAACTTTTCCCTATGAATTTGGGTAGGCACTTCCTAACATCCTTAGGAATTGGGTTGGGAAAACCTTCAATACTATTGAAAACTAATGGCATGTACCTTTCAATAACAAAATCCAATTGGGGGGATGACACAATTTCTTCACCCTGCATAATTTAGTTTGATTCTTTACAGAGAGACTCTTCAAAAGGAAATGCTCAATAGAATAACATAATTCACCGATAATTACAACTTTTGTGGACAAGAAGTATGAAAATTGTAGACACCAAAAAATGGTCTGGAGAATCTAATTAATTGAATACGACTTATTTGATTAATTAATCTTAAATTCTTCTACTTAGTAAATAAATAGAAATATTTATTTATATTAAGTTCATTTATTAATTCTTCTATTTTTCTCTCCTAATTAAATAAACAAATTAAAACTTTGTTTTATTTAAATTATTATCATTTTCATCATATTATTTCTCTCTTAATTAAATAAACAAAATTAAAAACTTTTTTTTATTTAATTATTATCATTATTACTTCTATCTTAAAATTAAATACACAATTTAAATAATTTGTGTTATTTAAAATCATATTTCTTCTTAATTAAATAAAGATCGCTAAAAATATTTTATTTTACTATCTTTCTCCTTTTAATTTAATAAAACAAACCCTATAGTTTGATTTATTAAATTATTTATTCCTCTTTTGCTAAATTTAAATAATAAATTAAATTTATTTAAATTTATGCACTATTCACTCACCAATAAAATTAATTTCTCAAACATCAAATTAATGGTACTGCCATTCACGGGAAAAGCTTTAGGGACAAACCTGCAGGAAATTCTCTCAACAACCTTCCACCCACCTTTCCTCTTATCTTTCCTGGTGTTTTCATGGGGAGAAACCATTCTCCATGATCAGCTCCTTCTTCTCATCCCATGCCTTTAGATTCTCCAGATGAAATCACAGCCCCTCATCCCATGTTCTTGTGCATTTGTGCTACCGTGAAAGCTATAAATACAGCTCTTGGGCTACCGGAAAAGAATCCCAACTTATGCAATCTTACTCTGCAGGTTTCCAAAGTATTCAAGCATCCAAACCATCCAGCATTCAAGCATTCATCCAGCATCCATCAAGCAGCAATCAAGCATCCATCATTTGCAGTCATGGCTGCCATTAGAATAGAATTTGCATATTTAAATCATATTAGAGTAGAAATTAGTTCATTTCTCATTCTCTAAGTGTCATTTCAATAGTTTAATTAGCTTACAAATCTGAGAGCTAAGTAAATTAGAGAAGTCTTTAGAGTTAGAGAGCAATAGGATAGATTTTTGAAGCTTTTGTAGTTTAAATTAGTTTAAATTCATTAAGTTTTAGATGCAATATCTTATTTAGAAGCATAGATGCATAGTTTAGATTGTTTTCCCCCTTCTACCGCTTACAGATTGGCGCCCACCGTGGGGCTTTACCCCATATTTTACTAAAATTTTGAAAATTGTGTCCTACAGGTATCGGCGTGAAAGTTTTCGCGGAATTGTGAGTTTTTGCAGTGCGCTGGTGGTCTGTTTCAGCGCGCTGGGTTCCTGTTCCAGCGCGCCGGGTTACTGTTCTTGCGCGCCCGATTACTGTTCCAATGCGCTCAGTTACTGTTCTAGCGCGCCGGGTTCCTGTTCCAGCGCGCCACCTTTTTATCTTTGAAGTCATTTCTTTTATCGTGATCTGATGCATCTGCGGCCAGAATTCTATTTCTGTCTAATTTCTTGATTAAAATTTACCAATCCTAGGATAGAAATGGTTAAAACTTACCAATCATAGGATATAAATGGTTAAAATTTACCAATCTTAGGATAGAAATGGATAAAAATTGATCAATCCTAGGATAGAAACGTCATACTTATTCTGTGGTTTAAAATTGAACATCATGCTTATCATGGAGCAATATCTCCATTAGAGTAAATCACTTGTCTTTTTGGGTTTTAAAAAGAACAACATCTTTGATGTGATTGGGTGATAGGTTTATGCTCTCCCCTTAACTGGGTGCATCAAAATACCAGACTCACCATTACTTTATGCATTTTAAAGCTTTCTTAAAACCTTTAGACAGGCCTACCGTAGTGGGAAAAAGTACTCACCCTACGGGAATGACCTGAGTGGGGATAGCCAAAAGCCATGGTATTCCAACCCACTTAAAAATTTATGTGAATTTGGGGAAACCCTCTTTCAATGGAAGTGTGCAGGATAACCATCCCCAAAATTTTTGTTTTAAAGATTGGGAGGTCTCTCGAGGGAGTTTATCCATTTTCCGCTCCGAACGGAAACCCTATCTAAGAACCTAGAAATAGAAACACGCCTGTCAGTTTCTAAACATTGTAATACTCGGCGGTGCAGGGGCGGGGAAGAATCTACCCTCAAGCACTCACCATATAATTGCCAAGGACTGTTTGCTTAGGGGATCCGGTATCCACTTCCGTCACTCTGAGTACGCACCTAGAAAAGACAAAAACACAGGCGCCCTCTAGGGGGTGACATGGCTATGTGAGTCAACGCAATTCCAAGCTATGGGTCGTTCGAGTATATAACGACCTTTTATCTCTAGGAGTGAGTCTATCTGAAGTGTTTTATCTTGTTATCAAACCAGTGAAAATCAAGAAGAATCATTGATTCTTGAGAACATACACTATTTGTTTAGATTCTAGGATTTTTAAAGACAACCATTCTATTCTTGATTGTTGTGTTTTCTATCATTAAACTCAGATAAGATCATCACAAAAGAAAATCCTTAAAATCAAAGCACTTGTGGATTTCTCATGATTCGAGATTGGGTATCCACCAAGTTTGTCAAGAAATATCTTGCCAAACGAATCCGAAAACCAAAGAAAACACTTGCATACAAACAACTCCTAAGAAAACAACAATTTATGTATCAAAGCAAGAAATTTCTACTCCAAAATAGGACTTTTATTCATAGGTATCGCGACTTCTCTAGAGGTTATACAGATGACTATGCTGTAGCTCCCTTAGATTCACAAGCATATTATCAAAGAAGAGCTCTTAGGCAACACCACAATCACAGTCAGAGAATTCATTCAGAATACATCCCACAACCAGCCATCCAATATGATACCAGACCAAGTGAGTTTCATAGAATAAGATAGTTTTTCTGTCTTAAACACCTTAAGGTTCTATTTTAGCGCGCTCGGACTCTGTTTCAGCGTGCCCGGTCTCTATTTTAGCGCACCCAGTCTCTGTTTCAGTGCGTCCAGTCTCTGTTTCAGCGCACCTAGTCTCTGTTTCAGCGTGCCTGGTCTCTGTTTCAGTTCTTTGTAGCTCTGTTTTAGCGCGCCCGGTCTCTATTTCAGCGCGCCCAGTCTCTGTTTCAGCGTGCCGTAAAGCCAGAAAAATAGAGAGTTGATAGGACATTTTTTTCAGTTTGCCCATATCAATAACAAGGTTTCCATCAGTCTAGAACATTTTTTTCCACAGTCCAGAATACTTCCATCTCGCCTAGTGTCATTGTCACAAAATCTGAAATTTTTTGTCAAAGTTTCCCTATCAAGGATTTTATCATCCTTCCATCACGAAACTAGACACGACTAAATCAGATTTTAAATCAACAACCTTGACGCTTATCCAATCAAATCCAAGATCAAAGTCTAGAGTAAAACTTTAAACGTTTGTATGCCTATTTTCACACGAGCAACATATCAAAAACAACAAGAACAAGAAAATGAAAGAATAGCAGCCATGGCTGAAGAAAACCCTTGGGGATGATATAGCAACACTGATCCTCTTATTAACTCACATGAGAAATAAATAACTGCAGAGGAAATCGAGAAAGTTCAACAAGAACCTCATTTCCATAAATTTATGGAAAAGATGCTAGAGCAAGATATGGAAAAGTATCTTCTATTATTAGCTGACAAAGATGCTAAGCTTCCTAAAGAATTTGATGTCAATCAACTCAAGGAAACAACCGCACCAAAGACAACTAGTGTGGAAAACCCAAATCAAATAGATGCTTTGACAAAACAAATCCAACATTTGCAATTACAGTTCCAAAATATCCAACAAGGGCCAACAAAGAGATATTTATTGCAAGACATTTGCCCTTATCCATTCGACTCAAGCATTAACATGATACCATTTCCACGGTATTGTGAATACCCAACATACAACAAATATAATGGAAGAACCGATCCATTTGATCACGTACGAGAATTTCGGGCCATGAGCATAGAGTTCGCACACGAGGACTCTTACCTACTACGATTATTTCTAAGGAGCTTAGGGAATACTTGCATGGAGTAGTTTTCTAAATTGGAACCTGGGATTCAATCCTTTGAAGAACTAATCAATAGGTTCATTACACACTTCTCATTCAACATCCAACATGGGGTAATCTTGAAAGAACTCTACAACACCAAATAAGCAAAAGGTGAAAAATTTCTTTCCTTTCTCCAACGATGGAGAAGGTTATTTGCTAAATACCCTAGATCTATTCCTGAAGAGGAGAAGATAGAGAGATGTTTATTGATAACTTAGTGGATGACATGAATTATAGATTGGACTTACAATGTCCATCCACATTTGAACAAGTTATCAAAAAGGGGCTCAAAATCGAAGAGGCTCTAATCAAAAGAGGAACAATCAAACACTTCATTGAGGGTTTGAACAATAACAATTCCTCTAACAACAACAACGAAAAGCCAAGATTGTGGCAAAAGAACAAGAATACTGATACCATGATCGATACACACACATCTAAACCAGTATTCACGTTGACACCAACCCCCACAAATAGACAAAGCAATGGTCTTAATGTCAAACAAAGTAATGATCAAGGGAATAATCAAAACAATGGAGAGACAAAAACCCAATCATTCCAACAGCCATCCAATAAACGGAAATTCACACCATTAGGACAATCATTGGAATCAGTCCTCAAAGAACTTTTAAATGAAAAACTCATTCAAGTGCAAGAGGCTAGAAATTGGGACCCTCAAGTCAAACCATCATGGTGGAATGACTTACATTACTGTCACTATCATCAAAATAAAGGTCACATGACTGAAAATTTTTGGCAATTAAAACATGTGGTACAAGACCTCATAGATCAAAAGAAAGTATTTGTAGAGGGCCCTCAAACAAACAAAGATCATACAACATTCAAAAATCCTCTACCCAATTATCAGAAGGGAGAATCTTCTTCCGCAAACACCAAAGGTAAAAACGTTGGTTATGTTTATGACACAACAATCCTTTGTTTGTCCGCTACCAAGGAGGATGAAGAGTTATGCAACCAAATCAATCAGAACAATGACATTACATCTACCAATTTGGTACAACATATGGATAAATCTGAAAACCAAATCAATGTAATCACACTCAAAGGGAAACAAGAGTACCAAACGGTTAATGCCACAACAAGGGCACAATCCAAAGTTATATTGAAAGGAGCATCAATATCATCCCCATCTGTGGATCCTCCCTCCAATCAATATAATCTCATCGATCAATTGCAGAAAATACCGGCACAAATATCAATCTTGGAACTTTTGAAAATTTCCCCATCACACAAAGAGGTTCTTGAACAAGCTCTTGTATCAACCACAGTACCTAACAATCTGGATGTGTGTCAGTTCCAAGCCATGGTGGGACATCTATCTGCACCTCATTGTCTTTCATTTTCTGAACATGATGATGTATCACTCACCCATCCACATAATTCTGCTCTTCACATTGAAGTCCTTATCCATAAACACCGTGTAAAGCGTGTCCTAATAGATGGAGCGGCTGGTTTAAATATTTGTACCTTAAAGCTGATTCATGCACTAGGATACTCAGATGAAGCCATTGATACAAGAAGAAAAATCACAATCAAAGCATATGATGAGGAAGAAAGATCCTCTAAAGGATTGATCATATTATACATTCAAGTGGGACCTATTGTCCAAAAAGTGGTTTTCCAAGTCTTAGATAGGGAACTGACATACAACATACTGTTGGGATGCCCTTGGATACATGATATGCAAGGAGTACCTTCTACCTATCATCAATGCCTAAAATTTCCCGTCAATGGACAGGAGGTAATAATCACAGCAGACTACAATGACACCCAAGCTTGTCATACCTTGAAGACATCTCAGGATACATTCATACCTAACAATAGAGAATTTGGCACATCAGATAGTGAGCAACAATAGAACTTCATTTCAAAGTGGCTTCCAAAACAACAAAAATCACAAGAGATAAGGGTGGCACAATCTAACCCTTCAAATGTTGAAGAACAATTGGCTCCACTCTCACATCAATTCACCAAGGAAGTACAGATAAGTGACAAAGGAATAAGTTAATATGGTGTTGGACACTCATTTCATCTATCACAAATGTTACCCCCCTTACAAACATATGGACAGCCATCTACAAACACCCACAATTCAGAAAAATCTACAACAGCATTAGATGGCAGATTTGTAAAAGCTGGGAGCTTAGATGAAGAATCAGAAGATAAGGCCATACTAAATTGGCTTTATAAGGATGAGGAAACTTCCGCTTCCACAAGTAACATCATAGAGACAAATCAATATGGGAAAGGAAAAACTATTTTGGAGAAGATGGGATATTCAAGACAGGGACCTCTCGGGTTAAGGAAACAAGGCATAACAGAACCAATCCAGCCTCTTACGCCAACATAAGGATAAAACGGGACTAGGATATGTAGCAGAACAAGGATCTCTTGATCGAGGGAAACAAAGTGTGACAGAACCAATCCAAGTCCTCACAATTCAGCAGAATGGCAAAACTGGACTAGGATACACAGAAAAAGCAAGAGCAAAAATCACCAATAAAACTGTGGAGCGTATTCTTCAAATAAGAGATAACTCTGAAATGGATTCAAATGAGTATGAGTGGGACAACTTATCAGATGTTTCCTATGAAGATATTTAGATTGACATTATCAAAAAGTATACCCCCAAACACGAGGAGGGTCAAAGCTCAAGCTTTAATCCTATTGTCTATGAAACACAAAATTTCGATGACTCAAGTGAAGATGAACGGACATCGATTGAGATAAATGATGTGGAAGAAAATAACTTTGTAGGCCTCGACATAACCAAAAACAACCTAGATGACATTTCCATTTGAGCTTTCACAATCGCTGACCTCAACCCATCTAATGATTCATTGCCTTTACTACATCCCAAGCTTATCGAATGGGAACCCAACATCCTATTAATCTCCCTATTTTTGACAATGATTCCTCCATTATTAACTACCTTTGCTGTGACGAATCTGATACTTGTTCTACCAATACTTCTTTTAATGATGCTTTTAGGCAAGAGGATGCCAAGCCTTCCAGTTGCAAAAATATGAAAGAAAAAAATGGATCTAATGGTGAAAACCATTCTATGGCAGTATTTGATCCTAAAATAGTAAAAACAAAGAACGCATCCGATGGTGAAAACCTCATTGAGGCACCAAAGGATGGAAGGCTTGACATCCTCCCACAACATTACCATGAAAGATCATCAGTGTTAATAGAACCCACATAGTCTATTAATATTGGCACAGCAGAGAAAGCAAGAATACTACACCTGGCCGCATCCATGACAGATACAGAAAAGCCAGATTTTATCAAATTCTTTGAAGAACGATGCATCAATTTTTCTTGGTCATACTTTGACATACCAGGCTTGAACACAAATCTCATTATGCATCACTTATCCTTACCAGCTGGCACTAAACCAGTAAAACAGAAGCTGAGAAAAATGCATCCACATGTTGCATTATTAGTAAAAAATGATTTGAAGAAACTACTAGATGCTGGATTCATCAGATCTATTGATTATGCAGAATGGATATCCAACATTGTACCTATTTCAACACCTGATAACATCATTAGAATATGTCCTGATTTCTGAGATTTAAATAAGGCATGTCCAAAGGATGATTTTCCTTTGCCAAACATAGACATGATTGTAGATCTAACAGCCGGCCATCAAATGCTATCACTCATGGATGGATTTTCAGGATACAATCAAATCAAGATAGCTCCTGAAGACCAAGAGAAGACAACATTTACATGTCCATGGGGCACCTTTTGTTGGAACGCTATGCCTTTGGGTTAAAGAATGCAGGAGCTACATACCAAATAGCTATGACAACAATCTTCCATGACATGATGCATACCTTCATGGAAGACTATGTGGATGACATCTTAGCCAAATCTACACCGTAGAAGGACATCTAGGAGATACTGGCCAAAAATATTTGACAAAGTTGGAAAATTCAAAGTCGATTGAATCCTTAAGAAATGTGCCTTTGTAGTAACATCAGCAAAACTCCTTGGATACATAGTCTCTACAAAAGGAATTGAAGTAGATCCAACAAAAGTTAAAGCCATTATGGAAATGCCACCTCCTAAGAATATCAGTACATTAAGATCTCTACAAGGCCGACTACAGTCCATCAGAAGATTCATCTCTCAACTAGCAGATCGGTGCCATCCATTCAACCATCTTTTGCATAAAAATGTGTCTTTTAAATGGGATGAACAGTGCGAGAACACTTTGAATCAAATTAAGCATTATTTGATGACACCACCAATCTTGGTACCACCCACTGAAGACAAGCCATTGTTGCTATATATCACAACAACGGATATTTCTTTAGGAGCCTTGCTAGCACAAGAGGATAGGGAAGGAAAGGAATAGGCTATATACTATATCAGCAGGACACTCAATGGACATGAAGTAAACTACACCTTCATTGAAAAATCATGCTTAGCAGTAATATTTGTAACACAAAAATTACGACATTATATGCTCACTCACACTATCAAGCTCGTTGCAAAAATTGATCCTCTCAAGTATTTACTAAGCAAAGCAGATTTAACAGGAAGGTTGGCAAAGTGGGTCATGCTCCTCAGTGAGTTTGATATTCAATATGTTGAAAGGCGAGCTATCAAAGGACAAGTCATCACCGATCAATTAGCAGAAGCTCCATTATCAGACAGTCATCCTATGACCATGGAATTTCCCGATGCAGATATCCTCAACGTTACAACACAACCATGGCAACTCTACTTCGATGGATCCTACACACAACATGGATCAGGGGCAGGAATTCTATTTGTCACACCTCTTGGGCACACAATCCCGCGATCATACATGCTTACCTTTTGTTGCACTAACAATGTGGCAGAATATGAAGCTTTGATCCTTGGAATTAAAGTGGCTATTGAATGGAAAATCACAGAACTACAGGTGTATGGAGACTCCCAGTTAATCATCTACCAAGTCAACAATGATTACCAAACTAAGGATGACACACTGATTTTGTACAAGAGGCTGGTGGATGACTCCACGAATTACTCTCTCATAGAAATCAAATTTGAGCAGATACCAAGATCGAGAACGCTGCCAGATGCCATGGCCACACAATAGCATCTCTTCTTACAAATGCCCTCAAAACACAAGATCGCTATCGCATTTATTGCAGAAATCAAGTATCAAATCTTTGCATAATGCGAAATCCCAAATCCTTAAACTATAAGCTCTTTTGATAATGCCCATTCCATTTATGGAGCATTTATACTTATCCGAAAGATAATATCTTACTACCAGATTCTCTCACAACCAAAAAAATGCAACTTCATACCAATCCAAACATACCATATTGCCGACACCTCATCACGAGGCCTACATGGTACTCTTCTTTACGCTAGTCGTAACATGACAAACCGCTCCGCTTTACACGGTGGGTCCATGAAGGAATTTGTGGAACACATTCAAGTGGGTTATCTTTAGCCAAGAAACTCCTTCGTTTGGGGTATTACTGGCCACACATGGAACAAGAATCTTATCATTTTGTCAAAAGATGTTCAAAATGCCAGATCCATGGCAATCTTATACATGCACCAGCACAGGAGTTGCATCCATTTGCAACTACATGGCCTTTTTGTCAGTGGGGATTAGACCTGGTGGGGAAAATTAACCCATCTTCATCTAATGGACACAAGTTCATCATCATAGCAACCAAGTATTTTACAAAATGGGTGGAGGTAGTTCCCTTAACCACAATCACTAGAAAGCAAATATCATCTTTTCATTCTAATTATCTCATTTGTAGATATGGGATAAATTCTACCAATCATCATAGATAATGGAAGGCCTTTCAAGAACCAAGATGTCCAAGAACTATGTGAAAAGTTTCACATCCAACATCATTTTTCAACCCCATATTACCCTCAAGGTAATGGACAGGTAGAAGCTTCCAACAAAACAATCCTAAAGATTCTCAAGAAAACTATAAATGAGGTAGGGCGTGATTGGCACGTTCAGCTTAACCCTACTCTTTGGGCTTACAGGACTAGCATCAAAACACCAACAGGAGCTATGCCATATGCTCTTGTTTATGGATCAAGCAATACTACCTATTGAGGTAGAAATTCCATCCCTTCGTGGTTTCACTAAAGGGACTCCATTTCGCATGAGGATTATAGGGTCTCTAGACTTCAAGAATTAGAGCTACTAGATGAACGTCGACAACAAGCTGTCAATCATTTGACAGCCTATCAACAAAGAATGTCTAGGAACTATAATCATAGGGTTAAGCCTAGAGTCTTCCAGATCGGAGACTTGGTCCTATGGGAAAACCCTAGAAATCAAGCAGACAGAGAAAAGAAGGGAAAGTTTGAACCTAACTGGATAGGACCTTATGTCATCATATCAGTCTATGGATCAGGAGCATACCGACTGTCTACACCAGAAGGAGACATGTTGGAGGAACCCATGAACAGCATTCATCTCAGGCGATTCTACACTTAATGATATCTAGTGCACGGTGAATAAAGTTGTCTTGATGAAAACCTGGCAAACAGGCATCATGATGACATAAAAGGGAAAAATAAACCAAAAAAAGGAAAAAATAATAAAAATGCAAAAGAAAAGGAAAGAGGACACAATAAAAAAAAGTGATGAAAACCTGGCAAACAGGCGTTACTTGTGATTTTCACCAAACTCCTCTATCTACTAGGTACAGTGTTGTTACGATTGTTTCCTTTCATATCATTTTCATCTATCATTTGGGATAATCATTATCACTATACATATCATAGTGGAGATACCATGCTTTACCCTGGCTTGGGGGCAACATCCTAGTGTTATCTGGTACAAGTAGACTTTTAGCTTACATGGAAAGGAAGTCAAACATGACAACATCAAGTGGCAATCTACCAAAATCCAAAAAAATCAGAAAATCCAAAATCCAAAATCCAAAAACATCAGAAAATCCAAAATCCAAAAAACATCAGAAAATCCAAAATCCAAAAACATCAGAAAATCCAAAATTCAAAAACGTCAGAAAAACCAAAATCCAAAAACATCAGAAAATCCAAAATCCAAAAACATCAGAAAATCCAAAATCCAAAAAACATCATAAAATCAAAAACACAAAAATAGAGTCTACATCAGTCAAAAGTGGAGTCTATGTCAGTCGAACTACGTGGTCTCTGCGTGTATAACGTAGGCAAGACTAATCTTCGATCAGTCCCCGAGACCCCTAGGATAGGTCTTTTAGGTCACATCATTTAGTTAAATGTTTGGGAATATCATACACACATCGGCACACACATCTCAACACTGATGATCTAATCTGAATAATGATTTGAAAATACATTAAGTAGAGTTTGAATTGTTGTGCTTTTCATTTTATCATTTGATTATCATTTCTTTGGAGCTACTCAATGATGTATTGAACTAGAGAAGTAAGGAAGAAGAATGATACCTTTTCTTTGTTTGTTGTTTGTGAGTTAGTCATTATTATTTTGTGAATTGTCGCAGGAAGTGCTCTACCAAGTATCATGGATGACATTCAAATTCACTTAAGAAAATGATTAATCCTTGTTTGTTTATGCAAGAAATGCTCAGGTCATCATTGGTCTATCTCATACCATGATGCTTGTGTTCGCTTGCAATATCAAAAACCATGAAAGAAATACTCAGGTCATCATTGGTCTATCTCATATCATTGATGCTTGTATTCAATTTCAACATTTTAAAATAAAGCTCAGTGATGATACAAAGTAGAATAAAATGATTATTGAAATGACACTTAGGTGTGCATTGATAAAATAGGAATTTTCATGGTTAACATAGATTGCATTCATAATAATACATCTGCAGAGTACTGGTGGCACAAGTTACAATGATTCATTCACAAACGATGTTTTCTTATTAAAGATTGAGTATACTCGACACATACAATTTTCATAAATGGCATGCATATAGGATCATCTCTTCATCTCATCATAAATTCACAATAAACATCTCATTTCATGACATCATATGCACATTATGTTACATCATTCATTTCCATTTCATTAGATACATCATACATCCATACATCATTTCATTTACATATCATTCATATATCATCTATTTGCAATTCATTCATTTATATTTACATCTCATCATTCATTAAACATCATCTACTCATCTATCATTACATTTGTAATTCATTCATATATCATTCCATTTACATCTCATCATTCATTCATTTATCACATATCACATATTCATTTATCACATTTCATTTACATTTCATCTCATAAATATGACGTTACATTTTCATCATACATCATTTACATTTACATCATCACATTCTCATCATCACATGTTCATCATACATCATTGCATTCCATCTCATCTATCATACCTCATTATATTTTACATTTCATTTATCCATCATCCATTTACATTTACATTCATCATTACATTTTCATCATCACATTCTCATCATTACATTTTTATCATACATCATTACATTCCATCTTATTTATCATACACCATTTACAATTCATTACATCATCCATTTATCACATATCACATATTCATTTATCACATTCATTTACATTTCCATACATCATTACATTTCATTTACATTTCCATACATCATTCATTAACATCACATTTTATCTATCATACATTACATCTCATTAAGAAAAGAAATATATCATCAATACCATTTCACATCATCATTACTGCATCCATACAAGCTATAAAATACATCATAAAATCAATACATCCATCACATCAATACATCATAAAATCAATACATCCATCACATCAATACATCATAAAATCAATGCATCCATCACATCAATACATCATAAAATCAAATACATCCATCACATCAATACATCATAAAATCAATACATCCATCACATCAATACATCATAAAATCAATGCATCCATCACAATAAATCATGTCAAAACATATCATAGATCAATCGAACCGCTGCACATATATATCTCATCAAGTGTCAAGTATACAATGAAGTCTAAAAAGAATGAAAATAACATCATGTCAAAAATGGTTGAATATCTCTCAAGGAGTACACAACTGATATCAAGTAGTACTCCCACCAGAAGGAGCAGGTCTCGCACCAGTATCGGTACCACCACCAGATGTCCCAGGATCTCTCAGATCTCTCAGAAGAGGCTGTGTCACACCTTTGCTCACTGTCCTTGACCGAGTCCTCTCTGAGCGAGACTGAGCATAACTGATTCTCTGCTCTGGGGGGAAAAGCTCATGGTAACGGCTCCTATAGAACTCAATCTCGGCACCGGCCCGCATGGCCTCTCGCATGTAGTCGGCCACAGAAGTCCCATCTACCACTCTCTGCAACCTCTCTACAATCGCTTGTGTTGTCTCTGTTATCCGTCTAATGGTATCTCGCTCTGCAGTCAAGGCTGATATCTATGCCTGGGTAGTGGACAACTGTGTAATCCTATCAACTGAGTCTGTGCGGTCGCTGCTGCCTGTAAAGCCCCATCTCTCTCACTAATCAGAGATGTAATCTGAGTCTGAACAGTACCTAGCTATGCCTACGTCTGAGCCTGCGTCTGTGCTAATAACCCCTACACCTGTGCTAGATGTCCCTGCAATGTCTGCATCTGCACCTATAAACCCGCAACCTCTGATGGATCTGCCGACAAGGAAGCAATAGCCTGCCTCTTACGAGGCACAATAGTAGATGGCTCTGAGGTACCTGCTACACTCGGTCTCCCCCCATCTCCGCCATCATCATCACTGCTATCCTCGCTGCTACTGGAACTCTCATCACTATCAGTCTCCGAGCTGATCTCCACATCCACATCTACATCATCCTCTCTCTCCCGTCTCTGACCAACCTGAACACCCCCTGCTGGTGCTACTGCTGGTGCTGCTGGTGCTGGTGCTGGTACAGGTGCTGGCTGATCTGGAATAGTGATCCGTGGAGGAGGGTGTAGATCCAGATACTCTCCGTACTCGGGAGTAATGGGCGCCTCGACAATGTCCCGTTGAACATCCCATGCTGATGGCTATAAGGCACGGTAACCCTCAACAAGTGCCCCATAAGGCAAACTAGGACCCCAATCAGGAACATCTATCCGATGTCGGCCATAATGTGCTACACCCTATGGCATGCACTGAACAATCCCATACTATCTGTACACACGACGAAATAGGAAACGCTCCAAGATCCTGGGGCTCTTCCCGATCAAATACATCGAATCAGACAAGAACCCCAACTCAATATCATCATCATCCCAGTCATCACAGTCTAAGTACGGATGCCAGGTCACTGCCTCTATATCATCAATAATCTGTCTCCAATACTCAAGCTTACCCATCATATGCTGGGTAGGCCTGCCTCTATACCAAAATACATATGGCCTCGTCGCTGGTCTAGCCAACACTGGCACAGGATGCCTAACAGCAATATGCTCCCATGCCCATACTTGGAGAATAGTAGCCCCTGCCGATAAACTGCTGCCGCCGAGATACACGATCCAATGCAAATCATGATATAACTGGGCAAGCATGCACATACCCCAAGCATATCTCGTCCTATGAACAACTAGACCCTCTAGCACCCGACCCCATCCAAGAGATAGACCCTTTGACCTCTTATCAAGACAAAGGAATCCACCAATAAAACCGGCCAAAACTGAAGGAAGCGGAGCATATGACTCATACATATCGACCCATGGAATCCACTCTCCTACAACGTGGGGATCCTGAAAGACTCTCTGCATGGCCTCTACCCCACCAACCTCCTCTGAATCATGTACCACAATCTCTCCAACAAAAGGAATACGAAGAATACGCCATACATCCTCTAGCATCATGGTCATCTCGCCAGTAGGTAAATGAAAGGTGTTGTGGTCACTATGCCACCGCTCCGCCAAAGCTATCAATAGACCTCTATTGAGTCTAATATGGGGCATGTCAAGTAATGTCGCCAAACCACAAGCAGTAATATGCTGTCTCTCATCAGGTGATAGTCTCGGTATCATATCAAAGGGCCACGGGAACTGCTCTCGCACCTGGATAACATCCAAATGCTCCTGTTATCATACAAACAAAATATTTTAATCAGAATATCAAAAGATCATCAAAATTTTCAAAAATTGTGCTTTTTCCTATCAACCTATCAAATCATCAAGGAACCCTTATCTATCAATTGGGTTCAATCATTCGAAATGCATAATTAGTCCTTGCCTATCATGAGGGTAATTATTATCAATCAATGAATCTCGCTCATCAAGAGATCGTCTACCATTTATTTAGTCGACATCAAGCTAAACTAGATGGAATCACCAACAAATCGATGAAAATCAAAACGCACAATGTTACATCAATCTATACCCAAAGCGCTACAAAATCAACCCAATGCGCTAAAAAATCTAACGCACTACAAAACTCCCTAGGCGTGCTACAGATCTGACCCTGCGCGCTAAAATTTATGGCGCGCTACAAAATTACACGGACGCGATGCAAAACTGACCCTGTGTGCTAAAACTTCTGACACGCTACAAAACTTACCGGACATGCTACGCTATTGACCTGACGTGCTATAACTATGGCGCGCTACAACAGAGCACGGATGCGCTAAACCGCGTTCACTGCGTGCTAAAACACTAAAACCGTGCAAAAACACATCAAAAATATGGGCGCGAATTACGAGGATGAGTTGGGGTACATACCGGAGGTCCATAGTCGGTCGGACGCTGATGATGGCGCACACGCTCGAGTCAATGAGTGTGGTAAGGGATCGGCATCCTAGCTCTGAATACTCTAAGGGTCTCTATCACAAGGTTGTCAAAGTCAAATGCACAAATGACTTTTGAAAATGACCTTTGGAGCATTTATAGGTTACTTTTGGGAGGTTTTCACAGGATTTATATATTTTTCTTTCTGAAGAATTATTTCTTATCAATCACAGGGCCGTATTTGACAATCTAGTTGGGAGATAAATTGTTTCTTCACCAATTCATCATCAAACCATCATAAAAATTCAAAATTCTTGAAAAATCATAAAAATCCAAAACTCATCAATTTATCTCCTGAGGGGGCATATATCACTATCATTTCGAAATTCAACATCTGGGGCAAGTCTGGGGCATGGTTTAAAAACTTTTGTCAATACTGGCAGTTGAAGCAAAATCATTCTTTGAAGCACTATGTAAACACATCACTTCAAAGAGGGGAAAAATGTAGACACCTAAAAATGGTCTGGAGAATCTAATTAATTGAATACGACTTATTTGATTAATTAATCTTAAATTCTTCTACTTAGTAAATAAATAGAAATATTTATTTATATTAAGTTCATTTATTAATTCTTCTATTTTTCTCTCCTAATTAAATAAACAAACTTAAAAACTTTGTTTTATTTAAATTATTATCATTTTCATCATATTATTTCTCTCTTAATTAAATAAACAAAATTAAAAACTTTGTTTTATTTAATTATTATCATTATTACTTCTATCTTAAAATTAAATACACAATTTAAATAATTTGTGTTATTTAAAATCACATTTCTTCTTAATTAAATAAAGATCGCTAAAAATCTTTTATTTAATTATCATTCTCCTTTTAATTTAATAAAACAAACCCTATAGTTTGATTTATTAAATTATTTATTCCTCTTTTGCTAAATTTAAATAATAAATTAAATTTATTTAAATTTATGCACTATTCACTCACCAATAAAATTAATTTCTCAAAATTCAAATTAATGGCACTGCCATTCATAGGAAAAGCTTCAGGGACAAACCTGCAAGAAATTCTCTCAACAACCTTCCACCCACCTTCCCTCTTATCTTGCCTGGTGTTTTCATGGGGAGAAACCATTCTCCATGATCAGCTCCTTCTTCTCATCCCATGCCTTTGGATTCTCCAGATGAAATCACAGCCCCTCATCCTGTGTTCCTGTGCATTTGTGCTGCCATGAAAGCTATAAATACAACTCTTGGGCTACGGAAAAGAATCCCAACTTATGCAATCTTACTCTGCAGGTTTCCAAAGCATTCAAGCATCCAAACCATCCAGCATTCAAGCATTCATCCAGCATCCATCAAGCAGCAATCAAGCATCCATCATTTGCAGTCATGGCTGCCATTAGAATAGAATTTGCATATTTAAATCATATTAGAGTAGAAATTAGTTCATTTCTCATTCTCTAAGTGTCATTTCAATAGTTTAATTAGCTTACAAATCTGAGAGCTAAGTAAATTAGAGAAGTCTTTAGAGTTAGAGAGCAATAGGATAGATTTTTGAAGCTTTTGTAGTTTAAATTAGTTTAAATTCGTTAAGTTTTAGATGCAATATCTTATTTAGAAGCGTAGATGCATAGTTTAGATTGTTTTCCCCCTTCTACCGCTTACAAAAAGAACTATCACTATTCCCTATCTTAATGCAAATTCATCTAGTAGGGAATCATTAATGCTCCTAAGCCTTTAAAATTTCTCATAAACCCTCTTCAACAGAGAAATACTTGCTTTAGATTTATGAAAATACGTAGGAATTTTGTAGCAGCTATTACTCTTTCTTCATGGTTGCAAGTTATGCAAATATTTGAAAGCTTCTTCACAATTTAACTAGTTTCTTGGACATAGTCACTGCCTCCTTTACAAAGGAATGAATTTCAAAAGCATGAAATTACTTTTAGACAAAATCTTGTTATGGGTTTTCTCCAATAGTGGAATCACACTGAGATCATTTAACCTTTTCTACAATAGCTCTTCTCTAGGTTCAAGGTCTTTTGTATTATCTAAACAAAGATGTTCAGATCTACCAACTTATGAATAGTAGACATAATGATTGTTTGCAAATGACATGACTTAGTTGTTGAACTCTTCAATGCGAATTTACTTAATATTGGAATGACTCTTTGATAAGACAATCTACAACTGGACTCCTAAGTACTCCCCAATGAAGTTTCCATTCTGTTGGTGCTTTTTCTAGTGCACCTAAAGAAATCTCTAAGGAATTGTCATTTTCTATACTCAAAACTCCTAAAAATAACTGGCCAACTAAGAAGATCTCCTGATAGACAAAGAACTTCTACACTTTAGGCTCTATGGGGCCAAGGAGGGTATTCCTATTGATGTTCACCTAAGATGCACTTGGTGAAACACATTGTTTCACAAATCATTTCAACTAAAAGGTAAATATGCAAAACATACTATGGAATTGGCTAGTTCCTAAATAATTTGCTACCATTTTAGTAAATTCCCACACTTATGACAAATGAATATAAGATTTTCATAAAGATTTTGGAAGTTTCAAATGATTTTTTAAATTCTACCTCTAGGTTGGCCACCATAGAATAATTTGATTAACCCATTAGGCGAATCTCTCAAGGAAATAGATTAGTGCCTTATGCAATTGGGCTATGGAGTCATATGCATATTATCAGAAATACAAAAGTGATCTCAAATTCTTAAATAAAGAATATCTTCATAATAACTTTGTATTATGTGACTTAAGACCTATAATGCACAACTTCTTATCACATCCTAAGTAGATAATTGTAAATCCATATCTCTTATTTAAGAATTTAATTGATTGCATGAATCAAGGCATAAATAGAGATATACATTTGAATTAAAACTCAAAGAGGAATGAAATGCTATTGAAAATTCCATTCCAGATTTACTCAAAACCCACATAAGGAGATAAAATGCATCATAAGTAAATTTTCATTTATGTTCATAGATCAAGTCTTTACAACAATTTAAGATAATGTGCGTATATTCATTAAAAATAGCCTAACATAGGCATGATTTTCTATTCCTTTACTTATAGCCACATTATGTCTGGCCTAAACCTAGCCTAATATTCTCTATTTTATCTGCTCTCATCTTTTCTCTTTTTTTTTAAAATAATCCTCTTCTCTTTTTCATGATACCCTGCATTCGAGTCTTGAATTCCATTTATACTAATAGGGAGCAACAAGCCTTGAACCAAAATGCAATTACAATACAAAATTATAATTTCACACGAATTTTAGTAGAATTTGATCTAAATTTTGAAACCCACATGCTAAAATTACAGAAACAATCCAAAAAGAGACAAGCCTAAGCCATAACTGCCACTAGGGAAGAAAGTGCTAAGTGCTACCAAAACTTCCCTTTCCATCTAAGAACCATGAACCAAACAACCAAGACACCACACAAGCACACAACCCATGTCGAATCATCAAAAAATTTCCACGAAGGAAAACTAGAGATCCACTATAGAAAAATTCACAAAACATAGGCAAAAAAAAAACCAAATTCATTTACCACCCATCACCACACCGATACTAGTAGGATGCCCATGATAGACATGACCACTCCTCATCATGGCCAGAGGAAGGGAGAAGACCTTATCTTCCTCACTTTTTTTCTCATTACTAAGGATTGTTCTAGGCTATTGACTGGATGTCCTGACTACCAAAGGTGGCGTAGAAATTACCTCCTCGTCAGAGGGAAAATTATCATTCAGCCATACCAAATATCGATCGCAAGATGAGTTAGTCTTGCTGCCATTTTTAGAGGAGTTGCTCGTCAAGTTGATGGGAATATAATGATGCCCTTAAGAGCTGTGTCCATATCTTATCTTTTGCCTTGGGCTAGTGAACAACTATGCCAGGCCTTTTCCTTTGTCCGCTGCTCCCTTCGCAGCATCATCATTGAACTACAGTCTCCAACCACACCTGGTAGGTGCAAGTCCATGCCTCCAAACAACTTCTAGTATATCCATCCCTCTGACATTTAAGCAAACATATCTTCTAACTAGTTCACCCATCTTGCCTCTTGATAACTATTCACACTAGAAAATGTTTAACTGTTGAATGATAATGAAGCAAATAACACCCACCTCTGCTATATTTATTAGGAAAAATAATGGTATTCACACTTAATATTCATCACACATGTGTAATTATGACATCCTATTGGCAGATGTATAGGCGCTGTTTAATTCCCATTTACATGGAAATCAGTTAATTATTCTTCATGATTGTTTGCATTTGTATCTTGGAACAAGTTGAGATTAACTCGATCACTTTGAAGAGTGTAAGCCATTAATGCAAGCTTTTCATGTAGAGTGGAATCATCCATTTGGTGGCACCTTCCATTATGAATGAGATCTGTTGATCTTCTACCCTGGTGGATGATCGAACAACTAGTGCTCGTTTGACTCTCTTTGAAGTCCAACAGTGCCTCATCAATGTGCTTTCAACCAATAACTTCCATCCCTGTCAGATGACACCATCATTGCTTGTGGGCTTCATCATATGAGTGCATGAGGGACAGGTGTCAAGATCTTGCTGATCTTGTTGGGTTTAATCTCCACTCATCTTTATTCAACGAGCCAGTGGGGAACAATGAAGATTATTCTGCCTAGTTGATCTTGACTGCTTGTTGAAAGTGTCAGGGTAGGAGATTGGTAGTGGGAAGTGGGTCCTGAACCATACCTAGCACATGCATTAGCTTCTCGCTAACCTTGCTACTTTTATTTGTTGTGTACTTTACTCTTGTGAGCTGGCGGGGTATGGTTTAGATTTTGTCCTTGATCACTGAATCTTACAAGCTACACACCATACTATATTAGCATTAAATGGACAACACTTAGGTTGCCCGATGGTGAGATGACTGCAGGATAAATGACTTAATCCTTAAGTCATCAGACTTAACACTTTCATAATCCAACTTTAGGAAAACCTTGACACGGCAGGAATAGATGATCGGTTGCTAAGACAAATAGGGTTGGTGAACAAATGTGGGAAGAGGTTTAGAAAATCACTTAAGAGCATGATGACCAACTAAACGGGTCAACACGAAAATAGAACATTGGCACATTTTCTGATTAAAACCCTACTCACTTGGGGACAAGGGTTTTGAATGGGGAACCAAACTTATGAAAATTGAGCTAAAATTCCAAAGAATTTCACAAGCTCCATCAGCTTGTAGGCAATAAAATGTTGTAAGTCAATTCCCTCAAGTGTGAAAAATTCCTCAAGTTTATTGTTTGCATACTCTTTTCCATTGTTTGTATGAAGGATCTTGACTTGCTTCCCAAATTGCTTCTCAGCATGGGCTTTGAAGTTGAGAAACTTGTCAAATACTTCACTTTTGTGACAAAGGAAGTAGACCCAAGTGTATCATGAAAAATTATCTATGAAAGTGAGGACATAACAAGCTTTTCCAAAGGATGGCACTGGAAATGGGCCCACTACATCACTGTGAACAAGCTAAAGAAGATCCAAGGCTCTCCAAGAGTTCCCTCTATCAAACTTCTCTTCGGGATGCTTTCCCATGGAACATCTTGAACATACACCCTTAGAAAAACTAAGTTGAGGAAGCTTTTTGACCATGTCCTTGGTGTGAAGCTGTTGTAGATAGTTGTAGTTAAGATGACCAAACCACTCATGCCATATCTTACTTTGTGAGTTGGAATTAGTGATCAATGCTACAGAAGGATCATGAGGTACCCAATGAGAGAATGAGTAAATCCTTCCATTGTTATTGGCTTGATCCATTGCAACAAAAGCATCATTTTTAAGCTCCTTTACCACAACTATGTCGAGAGTGAATTCGACTTTCTTACCATCTCCATGATGTGTGATTTGGCAGATGGAGAGAAGATTGGTACTCAAGTTTGGAACATAGAGAATATCCTCAAATGTCCCATCACCCATCTCAATTGCACCTTTCCCCTCAACTTCCACTTGTTTATTATCTCCAATGAAGATGTGAGGCACTGAAGAGGACTCCAAGGAGGAAAATTTCCCCTTTGAAAAAAACATATGTTGAGTAGTCCCTAAATCAAGAATCCATTGCTATGACGAACCTAATGTTGCCATGAAGGCTTTCCCATTTCACTTAGACTGAGATGAAGTAGAAGTGGAAGGATATGATTCCTTCTTCTTATAGAAATTAGGAAAATTGATGTTTCTCTTCTTGATGATGTTGGTAAACTCATCAATTTGCTTGGCATGAAAATGATGCTCCTCATGTCCAATCCTTTTACAATATGCACAAGTTGTTTTCTCCTTCTTTCTTGAGTTCTTCTTTGAAGAAGATGATGATGAACCTTGTTGTAGAGGAGTGGATTGTTTGTTCTCTCCTTGTGGCTTTGGTGAAGATTGATTTTGGCCTTTCCCTTTGCCTTTCTTGTTGTTTCCATGATTGAAAACCAATGCTTTTGAAGTTGAGGACTTGAGAATTCCCATTTTCATCAACTTATTTTGCTCAAGAATCAAAAGATCTATGAGAGCTCAAAAGATGGTGATGTGAAGTTGCTAATTGTCAATCATTGACTCTAAAAACTTGAAACAAAGGCTACATACTTAGCTAGAAGTTTGTCCAAAAAGTTGAAGACCAATTGATCATCCTCTTTCTCAATACCACAATCCTTTAGTTGTGATCTTAGCTAATTTTCCTTAGTGACATAATCCTGAATTGTGTCAAAATTCTTGGGATCAAGGCTTAGGAGATCATTTTCAAGCTTGTATCTCTTAACCTTATCAACCTTTCCATACAAAGTAGCAAGGTTATCCCAAGCTTCCTTGGATGTGGTACATTTATCAACATTGAAAATGAGATCATCTAAAATGAACTTTCTAAGTGTACCCAATGCCAAAGAATTTTTAGTGATCCAATCCATATATGCAATTCGATTTTCCTTAGGATCCATAGGTGCAGTTATGGTTCCATCAATATGGTAAATTAAACCTTTTTCCATTAGTTTACTCCATGCATGTACTTTCCATGTAGCATAATTATGTGCAGTTTAGAGTGGAACTTTAGATGAAACCATGATGGAATGAAAGAGAACAAGAGAGAAAATAGGGACAATCACACAAGAAACACCCCCCCAAATTCACTGAATCAAAGTACCCCCCCAAAAATATGAATTTGGAAATTTATAATTTAGTTTGTATACAATAGGCCACTTGCAACTTGGCTAAGTGGACTTATGATTTATGATTTACAACTTTCCAAAAATAGGCTAAGAACAAGCTAGAAAAATGAAGCAAAGACCTAAATTCATATCTATGCAATACAAGTACCAAATAGGCCAAAAAAACCATATGTTGAAAGTAAAAAGTCCACCCAAGATCACTTCAAACTGATTGCATATTCAAGAAGTAAACAAAAAATCATGGACTTTAAAAAAAATGGCACCTAAAAAGGAGTTCGTATGTGCCTGTACAGAGCCTCGGAAGTTGTAGAAATGAGGATTGGATAGGTACAGTGTTGAAAAATTGAAAATTCTAGAAAATATGACCACCAAAATAATAAACTGACCACATGGTTGTGAAGTACATGAAAAATTAGCCCAAATAAAAAAAATTGCTTAGAGAAAGGAGGTAAAATGAGCAAGTTATGGGCATTTGAAAATTGACTGTAAATTCAAAAATCTCATCTATGAGGGGGAAATTTTATTTAGAAAATGTTGACATCACGTTGATGTGGAGCTGATGTCAGCATATCACACGATTAAAATTGACGGCTCGATGAGCGTCAAAAAAGAGTATTCTTTGACCCCTAGAATATTCTACATTCTGTCAGCTTAAAAATGATGGATGGTGGCCCGTCATGCGGAAAAAAAATTCTTGCCAAAAAATTCTTGGAATCTCAGGAGAATCTTGGAATGTTGGTCGCCGAGTTTAGACATTTTTGCCACCGGTTAATCTTTCACCGGAATTTCTTTTCCTATTGCTAGAATTCAAATGGCAATGCCACTGGTTGACTGAGATTCATTGGATTTGAGTGGAGGGACAATGGGGGCTAGGCCATAGATGACGTGGCATGCGCTAGCCCAACCATAGGTATGTGGTACTGCCTCTATGCAAGTGTTGCATATGCAGTACCTGCATACACAAGATTTTAAAAAAAAACTTTTCTATTATATTTTTAATTTTTTTTAATTTTAATTTTAATTTTTTTAATTTTTTTTTTTAAATCTAAAAAAACTTTATTCTATGAAAATAATAATCTATGAAAATAAAAAAAAATTAAATGGTTTTTTTTTACAAAAATAATTTGCAAACTATTATTTTTTCTTACAAATTGTTGTGCCTATAGCACACACGCCCCGTTTGAAATAGTAACCCTCTCTCTTTTTCCTTTGCTGGGTCACTTTTGTCACCACCTCATTTTTTGATCCCCCTATTTTGAGTCCTAGGTGGTCAAGGAATCTTAGAAGAGTCACCTTGAGTTGACCATGTTTTGCTACCCTCGAATTTTCAAAGCCTTAGCCCTTTACAGAATTTCCCTATCTGTTTTCCTTCAATCTTCAAAACTGACATCCTCTAGGCAATGTGGGTTCGCCCCTATGGGCCGATCTATGTGGGATTCCCTAGTTCTTGGGCCGTTTCAAATGACTTTCACATGATGCCCTTCCACACCACAGGACCCGCAATATTGTTGATTGTTTTAACCACCAACTTCTTGAATGGCTAATCCTTGACTGTCATCTACTTAGTGGGCTTCGTTGTTCCTGCCACCATTTTTGAAATGTACACCCACCAACTACAACCGCCATTTTAACTGCATTTATGATGGGAATTAAATGTTGCTTTTTCTATAAATAGCCCATGTTGTGCCATCATTTTCACTGACAGTATTTCCAAGACTTGTCAAAGGTGGATCCTTCGATCCTCTTGGTTCCACAAGCGTGGGTCTCCACTTTCAAAATTCCTCTTGATCCCCACCGTTCCAAATGGCCATCTGATCACATCCTCCCATTCGGTGGGTCTCGTCCAAGTCATTGCCATTTAAGCTCAACTTTGCCAAAATGTCTAAGTCCCAACCCATTATAGAGTTCTCCTTGCAGACCTCCATCTGTGAATTTCCACCCCGACTTCACCATTTTAAATGGCCTTTGCAGCTTTCCTATCTGCCTATTGAGCCCCGCGTTCACAGTCACCACCCAAGCTTAAAGAAAAGTGACTTATCTTATGTGGACTGTCCTTTTTGGGTTTCCACCGACCTTTCACCACTATACAAACAACTAACTCAAGCAGTGAAACCTAGGCATCCTTCTGGCCAGAGGGTCCCAACTCTTCCATTATAGTCCGATCTCCCTTTGTGTCAAAATGACTAACTATTGGTTCTCTATGGGCCTCGCCCTGCAAACTACCATCCGCAAATTGCCATGACAAGTTTGTTGTTCCAAATGGCCTCGGGTGACTACCTTCCTACCCTATGGAGCTTGTAGTTTCCATCTCCATCTAGGCCCAAATGCAAAATGACCAAATATTGAGCCCAAGGTAGGCTACTTCTTGCAGGTAGTCGTTCATGGACTTCCATCCTGCTCCCGCTATTCCAGAATGGACATTGACTGTCCCTGACTCGCTACGCAAGACCTGACCTTGTTGTTTCCTTCCAACTATCTGATAAAGAACAAGAAAATCTAAAGCCCCTCATGGACCCAATGGTGTGGACCTTTCCTATCAGACTTTTGTATGACCTTTTCCCTTCCAAATGGCCAACACCCAGCATCGTCCCACACTCGTCTAAGAATCTTAGACCTCAATAACAAAGTAATACTGTCTCTTGAGGCCGTAAATATCACATTGTAGGATGTTGCTTGTAGGGAAATGCCTTACTAGTGTTGTATCAATGGCGAAGCCTCAAACAACCAAGTTAACCTCTCCTTCCATATGCCTAAATGGATTTAACACTCCTAAAACATGAAAATGATTTTGACCCATGTGCTAAAATAGATTGATATCATCGATGGACCCCACCTTGTGACCAAATCTTGATGCGAGTTGGGACATGTGGGTCATCATGCCCTAATTGTCATCCCTTTTGCAGCTACCTTCAGAACGGTTGCCAGCCTAAGGAAGTCCACATCCCTGGGCCTGCATGGTCATAACTTCCTTGAATGAACATCTAATGATGATCCAAGAGAAATGATAGAATCCTTGGATGATGAAATACCTAGTCTAACATCATTTTGCTAGATTTGGACTAACATTCCTCATGTTTTTATACTTGAATATGTTTTTCTTCATCTCAGTTTGTTGCTTCAATCTACATTTAGTTAGATCCTTTACTTTCTAGAAAGTTTCCATCAGAGTGTTTATGGCAAAGTAAACCTTTGCATGCTCCGCCTGCAACTCATGGATTTTGTTCTTTACTGCTCCATCCTGGTCTTGAAACATATTGTAATCCTAACCATTTTGTTCAAATCACTCTTAATTTTCTCTAGCTTGTCCTTATTTTTACCAACCACATGAGGCCATTGAAGAAAATAGTCGTAGAACTTATTTGATAATTCAATACATTGCCTTAACACATTCATATTAGTTTTCAATTCAGCGAGAGATAGCCTAAACTACTCCTTTAGATGCAAGATCACCTCTCCCTCTTTCTTGTCCAGAGGCATAGAGGCCATAGCCTCCCTGATACATTCGATCAACTCTTCTAGAAGTACATTCTACAAACATTCCAATTCAATGTTGTTGTGCACAAAGTATCTTCCTAGAGTATCTTCAATGCCATCTTATTCATATCATGGTCCATTTAACCATATGTCAGCAATCTTTTGTATTCCATGATCTTCCTCCTGAACAATTTGCAATATATTTGACTTGAACGTAGAACCTTCTTCATCACTCTCTTCTTCTACCACCACATCTAGTTCCACTAATTCTGGTTCATCTCTAGGAGTGTACTCATCATGGTATATCCACAATTACCTACTCTTTTCCTTTGACTTCAGATTTTAGAGATTTGTGTGTGGGAGGAGTGTTTTCTACAAACTCTAGAGCCCTTTTCTGCTTTTTCTCCACCTTACCAATAGAAGACCCAACTTCAACTGCTCTTACCAGAAGGGAAATGCCAACAATTCCAAACTTTCCCAACAATTCTCTAAAGAAATTTTCATAAAATTGCTCACCATTTTTCAAAGAATTGAAATGATCAAAAAAATTCTTACAAATGGGTTCATTTTCCTTCCATACCACGTTATCATTTTGAGGCAAGCAATTCAAAAAATACATCATAATGCATATAACCAGGGTACCAAACCTGAAAGCATAGTCTACATCCTTCATCAGTTGCACATTTTCCATCAACTAATCCTTCAACAATCCACATAGATCAAAGTCTTCATCCTCCATAATCATTTTGTGAGCAATATATACTACACCTGCCGAGGTTGTGCCTTCCCTGTTTCTGAAGAAAATTTTATATGAAATTCCATGTATGATGTACCTCGTAATTGGATCTTTGATTGTGGAAATTACTAGAGCCCTTTGATCTCCAGTTACTCCAGTTAGGGTTTCGACTTCAATGTTCTGAATCAACTTCTTTTTCTGAACAACACCAATATTTCATAATCTTGTTAGATTTCTGATCACTTCTTTTGAAATTTGATAGGGTTAGTTGAGAGTAAGGATATCATCATCCAATCTATTCAAGATAAACTAAACCACTTCCACATTGACAAAATACATAAACTCATTCCAAATGTCCAAATTCTTATGTTTCGCTCCTTCAAGCCATTTCAATTTACCAGGTGGAAACAAATCTCTTACATCCCTTATCTTCTCACTACTATATTCATCCAAAGTTACTGGTCCTTTTATTTGTTTCATTTTATTTTCCATACCGAACAATTTTTTTTCTTTTGAGCACTAAATTAGGAATTCAACAAGTGATGAAAATTACCTGGTGAATTTGTTGCCAAACTTTCTTGACTCCTTTGAAATTTCACTGTAGAGGCTCACCTTATCTCCTTCTTTGGTGCAAGGTGAAAAATGAGGTTTCAAAACACCCTTTTATAACTTTCCACACCTAACCTCTTAGCCACATTAAATACTTTTCCCTAGGAATTCTGGCAACTCTATTTCTCATACAACAAGAGAAAAATTCATTTGTGGACCTTCTTACTTTTAATAATTTTGCAAAAGCGATCACTGATGCATTTGTGAAATTCTATCATAGCTACTGATAATTTCCTACATTATGATGCCAACTACTAATAGGGGATCAAAATTTTCTTCTCTGAAAAACTCCCCTAGGCCAAAGGACTGAGATCAATTTCTGGAGGGATTACTAGAGGTGACTTTTGGTACAGGTGTATTTCCTTCATCAAATTCACTCTTCTTTACCCACATTTTCTTCATCTGATCTCTTATATCTTCCACACACACTTTTCCTTTTCCTTTGTCATCTTGCTATGAAATTCTTCCTTTGTATGCCAGATGTCTTCTTTCCATGTTTCTATTTCTACAGAATTTTGCAATGTGACCAAATCTATTGCAATTGTAACACACCAAATTTCTCTATTTAGACCACTCATTCCACTGATTTCCTCCTAATCTGTATTGATTAGCAACATGTGAAAATCTTCCACAGGTGTAGCATTTAACATTCCTTATACTAACAGACATACTTATGCATTCAGTTGACTTGTGACCAAACTTATTACAACTAAAACATTGACCAGGAAATGATGGACTGCTTGAATTTATTTTACTTCTACACTGAGAAGCCATATGAGAAAATTTATTGCAAGAAAATCAATAACCATTAAACTTCTGAGTATTGGGTTATCGTACTAGATATCTTCTACCTTTGTTCATTTGGTTTTCGTGTCTACAATCCTTGTGTTCAGATCTAGAGCTTTCTCCTTTCTCATTTGCATTCTTTTTTCCTTTAGTTAGCTCATCAAGCTTAGCAGAACTGATCCTAAACTTCTTCTTGTACTCATTTGCAGTAGTGAGTTCATCTCTAAGAATAACTATCTGTCTTTCAAGCGCTTGTTCATTATTTATGGTTTATTGCAGTTCAATCTCCATCTAAATGAATCCATTGTTAACTTTGTTGCATTTTTCAGATTTTTCCTTTTAAAGACTGAACTAGATTCTCCTCATTTTTCTTTCTTTCTTCAATCTCCTTAGTTAGCTTCATCACCATAGATTTCGTCTCAAGCTTCAAAGTAGCATTGTCTCTAGCAAGTTTCTCACATTCTTTAGTTATCTCTTTCAGGGTCTGATTCAGGTGAACATCTTCCAAGTTTTTACCTTCTTTTTGCTTCAGCTGATCACAAATTTCCTTCCTTTTTTCTCCTAACTCATTGATTTTATCCTTCAATGATTGAATTAATTTCTTAGCATCTACGAGATTTTCTTTCAACTCCATGACTTTTTCTTTAGATTGATCAAGATCATCAAGTGCCACCATAAGCTACTATTGAATACCACCAGATTCGATTGTATTCCAAGATCCATCTCATCCTATTAAGCTTCTATAGAGGAACTTTGGTTCGATAGCAATTGTTGGACTCAGGGAACATTGAGAGGGGGGTGAATAAGTGTTCAACAATATTCAACATTTTAATTTTGATCATAAAACTATTTCTAGTATATAGAAAAAAATAAAAATTCAAGCACATGAACAAGATAATTAAAGAACCATAACATCAATATTTTTATGTGGAAACCCTATTAGGGTAAAAACCATGGTGGAGATTAATCCAAAATTATACTCTATTAAAAGTATGAACAAAAGGGATTGCACTTGCATTTAGGCATACTGCCTAGAGCTCACTGCTCAAAATAAGGAAGGCTCACTGCCTCACAAAGTGTTTGTGATTACAAAAAAATTGAACTGAGAAGATAGCATCTCCAAATGCCTAGATTCAGTTCAAATGAATCACATAAAACATATTTTGGACCTTATGTCCATTTAACACTTTTGCTCTACTCTGCTATCAAAAACCCTTCTACTACACAAGCAAAAATTCACTCAACAGATCTTCTAATGTAGGCTCATACAACTGATCTACACTTTTTTGCACACACACCTATTCACTACTTGTATCACACACTTCAAAATGAATTGCCAATCTCATGTATATATATATCCACTAACAAATATTTCATTGCTTCAAGTTGGATTTAACAAAACATGAAAATATTCTTCAATAGTCGGCTCAAATCATGAGCAATATTTAATGTGCACCCACATGAGTTGGCTAAGACATAGTTGGGACCAAGGAAAAAATAACCAACACAATAAATAAATAATTAATTACTCCTTATACATCTGTGACATGCAACATTCCTTTAGTTGGCCATAATGAGCAAATAAACATAAAATTATTCTACTGAATCTCCTAACTTGTACACTGATTGGTACAACACCACAAAACGTACCAATAAGGTAACATGCATGCTTAGCAAGCTTTCTTGGAGATCCTCAACATAAAATTATGATCTGGTGAAGCATACATATGATTGAATGACCCAACACCCTATTCATCATGCTTTCTATCAGTAACATACTGCCTTCTACTTTTCATGCTGGTATGAGTAGATCTTGATCTACAAACCTAGATAATGACTTTAGTTGCCATCAATGAAAACACTATAAGCCACAAACAATATCCTCAAGCCATATTCCAACAAAACCCAGGGTAAAAGAAGATAAAGATAAAATGAAATACAAGTTCCAAGGGAAACTCCTCAATTATAAGGTCACCACAAATTGGAAGCAGATCTTAGATACTAATGTGGGACATATTGATATTGATGAGTTCAAGAAAATTCCAGAAGGATTCGAAGAAATGGGTTGGCCACGGTTGTTGGTTTCCTACCTGCTCTCATTGCTCCTGAGCTCATGATGGCCTGCAAAGAGGCATATCAAGAATATACTAGAAGAATAGTGGACAAAAATGGGAATATATTGGTTGATTTGTCTGATAAATCAATAGGAAAGACCTTCCACATCGCCACCTTCAATGAGATGGAAGAAACAATGAAGGAATATGCCAAAACCACATGGGATGTAGACCCCCTCAAATTCAAGAAACTTATTAATCAATACTAGTTAAAATAAAAGAAGGCAATGCAAATAAACTACCCCAAGAGCTCTTCAGAAGTGATTTCTATGAGGATTAACATGACTTGTTAACCCTATTGAGTAGAGTTATGGACCTTCCAACTGTAGCCTTCTTTCAAGAGTGGATGTTGTACTTCATGAAAGAAATCCTCTAAGGGGAAGCCAAATTTTACTGGGCGGGGTTGATTAGTGATTGCTTGCACAAGCAATTTGTGGTAGTAAAGAAGACTTCACAATTTTATATGAAATCATACCTAGTCTATTTGCTTTCCAATCATGCCCAATCCTAGGGACTATTTGTAGCACCAAGTATGACTCCAGGAAGGGAATTGAAGGTCTATGACAGGTATACCCACCTTCAATACTAGAACTTTAAAGGGACTATTGCAAAGTCAATGATGCCTTCATCAGGAATGTCATCAAGTTGCTCAGAGGTGACTTCAAAAGGAGAGTTACCCACAGTGCTAATACATTCATACATCGTGTCAGCTTTTTATTCATCCAATTTCCCAAATTTACATACATTCGAGTTGAGCATTTCTTAGAGAATCCATATAAGCTTCCCTAGTACCCAAATGACCGGCTGATACTACTTGAAATCTCCCAGTAGCTGCACCATGCAAACACCCTCCTAAGTGAAAAGCATAGAGCAGTGATCCCTTATCCCCTCACATTTTGTTAGGGTATGTATGCACTGCCCACATCTAAGTGTGTGGAGTATTCCAACAAGGAATTGAATGAGTACAACTTGGAATTCCATATCGCCAAACCATGAATGGATCCTTATGGCAAGTTGAAGAAGGTTTTTGGGATTGAGTATACCCATTTTCATAATGTGGAGGACTTATGGGCTAATTGCAGGGACAATAAGGAGGTGTTTATGTGTCATTTCATGCACATGACAACATACTTCATCAAAAAAAATAAACTTGTTTCTAGTGCTGGATCAAATTGTCAAAGAAGAAAATATGATAGTAGATACAAGATATGATGCTTTTGCCAACTTGTCACTACCACTAATTGACAAAAGAATGGATTGACAAGTAGAGTGCCAAATTGAAGTTGCAGACAGTTACTCTAACATATAGAGAGATCAAGGATCCACTTGAGAGAGAAAATTGACAGTGCCTCTACCACTGTTGCCCCGAAGAAAGAGACTTCAATGTCTCCTCCCACTACACAGTCAAAGTAGAGAAAAGAAATGCTTGAACGCTAGCCTAAATAGAAAGTGTACTCAAGGAAGGCCTCAAAAGGTGAACATTCAAAGAAACCTAGGATGTTAGGGAGTTTCACAGAAAGTCCCACCATCCAGAAGGAGAGGAACAAGATACCGACCAAATAAAGTCCCCACCTTCTTCATCCACTCTTCCAGTCACTACTGCTACCATTGCTACAACCATCACTCCTATACTTCTTTTATCAAGCAATGCTTGCATTGGACATCTTAGTTCACCTTGCCTCTACTTCACCTGCAGCGCAGCTTATGGTCATAGACTCTTCTTTTGCCACCACTTCCCCGCTCTCCTCTTCCTCAATGTCTATGACGACAACTCTTTCATTGGCTACTACGAAAACAACAACGCCCACTCTCTCTCCCCCAAGGGACTTTTCCAAGTACATGAAAAACATACCAACTGAGCTATCTGGGGTGTTGATGAACCCTATGTTGCTGGCTTCCTTAGCACAAATTGCTGCTAACCTCCCTATTCCTCCTCCAACTAAACCACCTATAGTGGAGGAAATAATGCAGATATTTGAAGAATTAGAAAGGAAAGAGAGGGAAGCAAAAAAAGAGATGGAAGAGGAAGTAGATGATTATCACGAGCCCAATGAATACCAACACTTAGTAATTGATAAAGTGGTGCATGAGGAGGAAGAGGAGGAATCACAGTCATTTGAAGAGGATATTGAGGAACTAGGCTGAAAGTATATTGTGGAATCCTTTGACCCAGAGATTGAAGAAGAGTTAGCTCAACAACTTAGGACGTCAGGGAAGAAGTTAAAAGGAAACCCTTAGATGAAGAGAAGGATATAAGTGAGAAAATGGAGGAGGACACTAAATCTCCAATACGGGAGCAAAGTGAAAGGCCCAAGCATAATGAAGAAGTACCTGTTCTGCATAAACAAGAAGAAAAGGAGAGAGAAGAAAAGGAAGAAGAAAAGCCTGAAGAAGAGATTGAGACAAGAAAGAGCCTAGAAATAGAGCATCATCAAGAAAATGGACCTGAGCAAGAGGAAGAAAAGAAAACATTTAAGGGGGAAGACAACCCCAGGGAGCATACAACTAATGAATCCTTGGGAAAAGAAACAATATTCATCTAGGATTCTAATGAAGAAGAAGAAGAAAATACATAGCAAAAGACTCAGGGTGTCAAAGTAATGGAAATCCAACATATCCAAGAAGAAGAAGGTGATCATGAATCACTGAACTGGGGAATCTTAGATGCCTAAATGGCTCGAGAAGAAATTGGAGAAGAAAACCCCAACCACGATGGATCCGAAGGTGAGGCTAGAAGCCATTCTAGCCCAAGCACAAGTAAGCACAAAGAAGGAAAAGAAGTTGAGGGTCAGATCCCACTTGATGATGGATGCATCCATATCCAGGATAGTATAGATAGTCACTCTAACTATGGGAGAAGAAGGATTCCACTACAATATTCCTACCATTGATTTGGGAATAGCTACTAGAGAGTAGAATATTGACCATCTTTAGGGGTCCATCGCCAACATTCTGCATCAAGTGCATAAAGAAAATACCTCTAAGGAGGAATTAAAGGAACAAGTGGTGGACTTGATAGCCTATATTCAATAGTGGTCTTCCATCGAGGAGCTTCCCACCACATCATCAGTGCCACCACAACTATTGTCCAAGGATCACATTGATAAATTGGAAAGAAGAAAGAATTAGAAAAGGCCACAAATGATTGGTTCCAACAGGTCCTCTACAATGGAAACATGGGAATAGGCCATGCTATCAGGAAAACCAACAAGTTCTTAGAGGTGCAGAAAATACTTGAGGGAATAAAGAAATTTTGCATGACTTCCCAAATTTATATAGGATCACATATTCCAAACTTGAGGCTATCCTCAAGATACTTGAGAGATCTTGGGAGAAGGAGTTTTCTTTGGTAGAAGATGACCACTGGCTAATGGAAACATGGAAGCTAGGCTTGGACCATAGGAAGGAAGTATTGGAATGAATTCTCCATGAAGTGGAGCTTGATATTGATTGGGTTAAAGAAATTAGGACAACTTGTGAAGAATATCTGAGGTTGATGACAAATTTTGATATGCTCGCCATTGACCTACACCCAGAGAAGATAAAGCCATAATTTCATAAGAAGATGGGGAATGGGACCACAGATAAAATAATTCCAGACTTTATGGGATTTCTTGCATGATCCTTCACTCAATCTAAGTAGGTGATAAAGAATACGCAAAAATGTGACAAGGACTGGGATGAGATTATGGGAAAATCTAGGAAATTGAACTTCCAAGTGCTCTAGTCAAATATAATGGAATGGAACAAACTCCAGGAATTGATCAGAAGGTTCATGGAATATGCAACCATGAGGAAGGAGGGAAATCTAATTATTGATGAAATATTCCTCAAAAAGTAGCTACAACAGGGCAATTAGCTAAAAAACAAATAAGCTACAGTGTTGGCCACTACAGGATGAAATATGCAAGAAGACAAAATGTAATTTTAAATTGTAAAATATTTGGGGGTAGTTGAAGTCCTAATTTGTAGTGAATCTTGGCCACACAATGAGATTTTCCATTCATTTTTTCTTTTTGGACACTATAAGTAGGGGGTCTCCTCTCATTTTCAAGAGAGAGTTGAGTTGTTGTACATACATGTTGGATTTTTAATAGAAATTCATTGATTTGGTGGATTCTTGAGTTCCAACTTCATGTTGCATGGTTCTTCTTCTCCTAGTTAGTGAATTTGGATAGATTTACTTTGTTGTTCTATATTTTTTAGCTTGCTTTAGTAGATTATTAATGTTGTTCATTGGTGTTGAAGAATTCTGTTGTGAGTTGATAACCTTCCTTGTCCATACTTTTTATTGTTTGTTGATGATAAACAACAGTGTAAAGTTAGTCTGAGCATAAATTGAATGTTTCCATAAACTACTATCTTTTGTTCATGTTTATAATGAATGAATGGTTGAAATCTATAGTCCTTAGAAGATTTCACTAGTTTCGTGACACTGTGAAGTAATCTGATTAATCTAAACTCAGTTTTAGGAAGTTTGTCTACAACAAGGTCCTCCATTATCACTGTTCATTACTAGTTTCAAGTCTAGGAACTTCCTCCCTTCCCTACCCTTTTGAATTTTCCTTTAAATAGTGACTTTGAACAAGGTTTAGTGCACATTGTAAAGCCAAATTTGAAGTTGAAATAGGAGTTTTAGATTGTTGTTTGAACCTACAACAACGGTGCAATGAATTTCCCATCTTAAGAACTCCATTTGAAGGGCCACTTCCCTCTAGTTTAACCCACCTAAGGCCACCCTGTGATTACCAACAAATCACATGAAACAATTGAGAGATTCCAAGCTTGTCATGACCTGACACCTGAGATACCTTGGGGTAGTTTTTTGCAACTTATTTGTAGGAGTCTGTCTTTCAAGAGAGGTAATGCACCTAGGCCTTTCTTGTGTTGAGAAGTTCATAAAAAAAACATCAATGAAATTGGTGCTAGAAGGAGGGAACTTTTGATTTAAGCTGGATCAAATTGGATTATTTTCCCTTGAAAGGTTTCAAAAAGTTCTAAGATCCACTCCCAACAAAGGGGAATTTCAAGAACTGCAGCCCCCTATAAGGGCTGGAAGGACTTGAAAATTAGACTCAGCTTCATCCTCCTCATCTACTTCATCTTATTTACCCCCATCCTCCTTCTATCAGACACATAATCACCCTTCCTCTTCCACCTCCACCTCTTCCACTCAACCTTTCCAAACTACTTTCCAACTCTTTGCTTCCCATAGCTAGGGCATTGCTTTGGTCCTTTCCTTCCAAGTCCATGGCGTAGTCCCAGCTACTATTGCTCCTACACAACCCCAAGTCCTAGTCCAATAGCAAGTTCCACCCCAACCTCCGATCATGGCTTGGATGGGAAATAATCTTTCATCACTTTCCTTCAATGATTATCATGATATGCCTAAGAACCTGGAGAGATTTTGCACAAAGTTTAATCCTCAGGATCGACAAAGGACAATGAAAGAGCACCTAAATATATTTCAAATGACATTAAAAGATATGCAGATTGATCACAAGGATGTGGCATGTAGGCTCCTTCCTTATTCCTTAGGGGAAGAAGCCTTTTATTGGTACATCAACTTTCCAATGGGGTCCATCACATCTTGGAACCTATTAATGAATTCCTTCCTATAGAAGTACAAGATCCCAATTAGCCCATCAAAGTTGTATTAGAAATTCATGTCTATCTATAGGGAAGTTAATGAGCTAATTGGCTCCTTCAATGATCAAATCCACTAGGCATACACAAGGTTACAAGCTCTATATGTGCTTAATGATGTCGCTTCCTTGCTAGTTTATTGTGCGACATTTGACAACTTCAGAACTATATTGGTGAAGAGGATGTGACCAACTCCTACTAGATTAGTCAATGCTTATGCTAAGGTAGTTATTTCCAACACTAACTTAGGACAAAACATCTCTGGTCCACTACCCTCCCTAGGGTAGGTTGCCCATCCTATGCAGATTCAAGGACTTACTCAAGCTCCACAACATCAGACACCCCTCATGAATCTAGTTTTGTAACTACCTATAGTGCCTCATCCAAGACAACCTATAAACCAAGCACCTTCCATGCCTCATTAATTGTAGCCATAGTAGCAACAGACTTACAATAAAATCAAGTGCCATTATATCTACAGGGGGCTGAATTCCTACCCATTCACCAAAACCAACTGATAGTGCAACCTGTTTTTGTCTAGAATAAAACACCACAATCAAGCAATGCTGAGAAAGATCAGTTAGATGAGCTAACAAAGATGATTAGAAATATTCTCACATAAATGACTCATCTCATGAACCAAAATAATTAGCTACAAGATTCTTAGTGTAGCATTTAGGCCAACAAGGATAACTGCGAGGTCGACACCTCATCAAGACAAACTTATGAATGAGGGCAAGGATCTAATCAGTATTTTGAAAGAAGACCTTCCCAAAGGAAAAATAGGACTTGGAATATGAGACCAAACAATGGAGATGTGACCACTCCTCTCAATCAGAAAACTAGTGTGGAGAAGATAACTAGTGGAGTGTATCTTGTCGAAGCTACCATATCTAGATGGTGTCAAATCCACAAAATAAATAGGCACTTCGAGCTAGATTTCCCCAAGTTTCTCACAGTTGTGGAGATCTTTCAAGTGGAGGTCCCCATTTCTGTGAAGTGAGAGCGACGAGCCTGAAACAAAGGCTACCTCCCCAAAGAATGAAGAAGTAAAAGAGGTAAGTAATGAAGGAACCCTATCTCAACTTTTTAATTCTATAGATAACGGTCTAGTAGATCAAGAAGAGTCTCGTGAAGATGAAGTTCAAATTTTCCATCAGAGAGCTTCTCCCCTTAACTTGAGGAATAGACAAGTAGGGGGACCTTTCACTACTTCCACCCCACCTGATCCCAATGCTAGCAACAACCCAAGCCATCCCTATGTGCCTACACAATACTTGAACATAAACAAACAGTCAAATCAAATGCAAAGACAATAAGCTAGCTCTTGCATAGGTAGATCCTTCGAGATTGAAATTGAGCAAATGGGTGAGTATGTTGCTGAAGAATTCAAAAAGGTGAAAATCAACTTGTCTTCTTTTGAGTTACTCAAGGTTCCCATAGTTAGGCATGCTTTATTTAGGGTGATTAATGGGACCCCTTCCTCCAAGGCGACATAAGAAACACCAACCAAGAAAGTATCTTTTGAAGAGCCCCCACATGATCTAGTAATTTAGGAGATAATAGGTAAAAAGAAAGGTGTCCCTACAAACCAACCAACTGGAAAACAACTTGCTAAGGAGAAAATTTAGGTGTAAACCAAGGAAAATACCAATGAAAAGGAAAAGATCCAAGTTTCCTAGGCTAACACGCCCGTGGGACTCTTTTAGGGAAGGTTTTAAACACCCTCTTTCCTTACCACTATCCAGATATTTGAGAAGAACTTGAATAATTGTTTGATTGAATCCAGGGCATCTACTAATGTCATTCCCTTGGCTGTATGCAAGTATTTTGGGATTGTTAGCACACCTTCAAGAAAAAAAGTAACTCAACTAGACAAAATGAAGGTGAACATCGTTTGAGAAATCAACTATATTCCCATGCAGATTGCTACAAATCTAAGGGTGCAACAAGTTATTGACATTCAATTTGTAGATATTCCTAACACATATGGAATAATCTTGGGATGAGACTTCACCCGAGCATTGAATGGGTATGCCATGATTGATTTGTCTCACATATGGTTTCCATGGAAGGGACTACCAAACCAGATATGCATATATCAGGAGCCACATATGAAGTTCATGATTACAAAATATAACAATGCTAATGAGGTGTTGTTTACTAAAACCAAGATGGAAAATTATTCTCCCATAGCATATCAGGAAGAATCGGAGCCTCGAGAAGAAGAGATGACTGAGGAGGTCTTATTGGTGCTATGGAGCCCTCCTACTAATCTAGCTTGTGCACACCAAAGCACATAGATGCTAGTAGAATCAGAAAATGATGAGTCCTATGAGGATGGTAACATAGGAATTTTAGATGGATTCCAAGATTTCATGCAAAAATGTATACAAGATTAGCTTAGTCTAGGAGCAAGGATGGACTTCCAAGAGATCTTGATACCTAACTAGTTTTGAGTTCATAATGATTCCCACTAGTGTTGTTTGTGTTAGACAACAGTATAAAATATCAAAGGATAAGCCACATCTCAAACAGAGATACCAATAGGGCCACCCACCTTTAGTCACAATAAACCAGTACCTATTCCAACAATTGCAGATGTGAGTATGCAACCAAGGAAGAATGAATGCATGACTAGCCCCAAAGTCAAAGAACCTTTCAAGTTTTGGATGCTATGTTTTGATGGATCCAAGTCCAAGCAGGGAGCTAGAGCTAGGTTTGAACTCATCAGTCCTACAGGTAAGACTTACTTCACTACTCATAGGTTGTAGTTATATTGCACAAATAAAGTAGCAGAGTATGAAGAATTAGTTAATGGGCTCTTAATTTCTTTGAGGAAGAAAGTTAAAATGTTGCAAGTCTTTGGTGACTCAGAATTGGTAGTAAAACAAATAAAAAAATTATAGTCATGCCATGATAGAAGGTTAGCAAAATATAGGCATAGAGTTTGCGATCTTCTAGAAAGCCTAGATGCATTCAACATCCAGCTGATCCCTCATTCGCAAAACAATATTGTTGATGCCTTGGCTCTAGTAACCAACACACTACAACCGTCTACATCGTCTGTGCTGGATAACGTTACCCCATTTTAGGTGTTGAATGATGGAAAACACATCTTGGAATTTATCACTAGTTCTGATGTGTTCGCTACTTAGATAATTGATGAAACTGAGCCCGAGGAAACTGAACTAGACATAGAGGGGATTATCAACCTCAAGACGAACACCATTCTGAGAGGTATGGTTGAGATGGAACACATATTTGACCTAGATCAGATCGAAGACCAAGATCAACAAGCAAAGAAGGATTTTATTAAAAATCAGTGTGACACTCACAACTTCAAGACAACAAAGGAAGTTAAGAATGTATTCTTTGGAAAGTTCTACACATTGGAAGAAAAGGATGGCATCATCGGTGCTTTGTGGAAGTATCATGATGTGGTTGCATGGAGTTATGAAGATTTGAAGATGCATGACACCTCCATTATTACACACACTATTATCCTTAAGCTGGACATTATACCATTTCGACAATGACAGCATCGCATAATTGCATTACTAGAGCCCATCATTTGCAAATAAGTGTAGAAGCTACTGTTGGCTAGAATCATCTTCCTAGTCAGGCCCTCCACATGGGTGGCCAATTTGTTCCTGGTTAGGAAAAAGAACGAAGAAATCAGGTTGTGTGTGGACTTCCATAATTTGAGTAGAGCTTCAGAAAAGGACAACTATCTCATGCCTTCATTGGATGAGGTATTGCAAATCATGAATGGATCATAGATGATTTCCTTCCTCAACAGGTATTTTGGCTACAATCAATTCATGGTGCAATATAAAGACAGGAACAAAACCGCATTCACCACAAAGTGGGAAACCTTTGCATACAGGAGGATGTCATTCAGGCTCATCAACATTGGTGCCACTTTCCAGTGTGTGATGGATATAGCATTTAAGGATCTGATTGGGAAATGTATCATCATTTACATGGATGATCTTACAATGTTCTTGAAGAAACGAGGTGATCGTGTTTATGATTTGTGTAAAGTTTTCCAAAGGTGCAGAGAACTTGGGGTTTCTCTTAACCCAAGGAAATGTATTTTCGGTGTCACTGAAGGAGAGCTACTCAAACACATTATTTAAGAATGAGGAATATCCATAGACCATGAGTGTTTCCAATCCCTCTTAAAGCTTCAACTTACAGGCACCAAGAAAGAACTAAAAGCTTTCTTTGAAAAGATAAAATTTGTTAGAAAATTTATTATATGCTTTTCTAAAATTGCCAAGCCACTCAACACAATGTTGAAGCAAGATGCCAAACTTGAGTGGACTCTGGAGGAAAAACATGCCTTCGAGGAAATTAAGGAAGCCATTTTTGAAGCACCTATACTATTTAGTCCTAATTATCTAAAGCCCTTCTATATCTACTCATTCGATTCAAACAATTCATGTGCTAGCATCTTGACTCAAAAGAACGTCAAAGGACATGAGCACCCAATTACCTTCGTGAGTGCTCCCTTGAAGGATGATGAACTGAGATATCATAGTGTGGAAAAATAGGCATATTCTCTCATTAGGGAGTTATGAAATTTAGACACTACATCCTATGGAACAAGGTATTTTCCATTGTGCTTGACCCAGTAGTGAAAACATTGTTGATGCAAAACGAGTTGGGAGAATATAGAGAAAAGTGGGTCACCCTGCTACAATAATATTACATGGAGATTCAACCAATGAAGTTGGTACAAGGACAGGCCCTAACTTGAATGATAGCTGAAACAACAGCTGAAGTAGGACCTGAACTTACAGTTCAATAATATCAGCTTGAAGATGTTTCTCCCAGAGAATGGTACAATGATATAGTCTTTTACTTGTTGAATAACAAGTGTCCATCTTGCTTACAAGGAGTTCAAAAGTGTGCCCTTAGACTAAAAATTAGCAGCTATATGTTGCAAGGGTCCATACTCTACAAAAGAAATCATGTAGTTTACCTTTGGTGCCTCAGAAAAGAAGAAGCTGCCAGAGTGCTAAAAGAATTCCATGATAAATTTGGTACTGGTCATGGGTCGGGTCCATCTATTACTCATCAAATTCTATGATTAGGATATTATGAGCACATAGTTTTCAAGGATTCTCAAAGCAATGTTTGCTTATGCCACATTCACCAGACCATCACAACTAGAGAAAGGAATGTTGTTGTCCCATTGCAACCAGTCTTGGAGGTAAGACTGTTCGCACAATACGGTCTCAATTTCATTGGTCTGGTAAGCCCACAATCTTCTATGGGTCACAAGTACATTCTAACTACCTCTGATTATTGTAATAGATGGACAAAAGCTATTGCATGTAGGCAATGTACCATAGAGGTAGTTGTTAATCTCCTTGAAAGTTTCATTCTAAATCATTTTGGTTGCACATACACCCTAGTTTGTGACAATGGTCTTGCCTTTTCTTCACTTAAATTTGCTAGTTGAGGCTTTGACTATGGGATTTCCCTTAAATTCTTATCTAATTATTATACCAAGGGCAATGGTCTAGCTGAATCCACAAACAAGAACTTGATCACTGTCATCAAAAAGTTGCTAGATAAGAAACCCAAGGATTGGCATACCCAGCTTCATTTTTCCCTTTGGGCAGATTGCACATGCCACAAGGCCTCCTTGGGTGATTCCCTATTTCACTTTGTTTATGGCTTGGAACCCATGTTACCTATTCACCTCAAGATCCCAACCCTCCAGTTCATTAAAACCTCTTACAAAGATGGGGACAACAAGAGGCCCTTCTAGCCATGTTATTTCACTTAGAAGAAGTATGTGATTGTGCCATTGAAAATTTTGCTAAATATTAGGGTGTGGTCAAAAGATGGTTTGATCCACAAGCCAAAGTAAAGGCCTTTAGAATTGTCGATCTTATACTATGTTGGGAAAAGGCCCATGAGAAGAAAGGGGGACATGAAAAATTCAACAAGCTCTGGCTTGGCCCCTTTCAAATTGCTAAAAATCCCTAGAGATAATGTTTTCTACTTGAAGACCTTAACTGGTGAAGACGTCCCATTGCCCATCAATGGGAAACACCTCAAGCATTATTTCCAAGCTTGAGCTCTCCCGAGTTGTTCTTGTAAATATCTGTATATAGGTTAGTTTAGGTTTCTTTTTGTTCACTTTTTTTTTGCATCACTTTTGTTTCGCTTGTTTCCTGATCACTTTTGTTTTGTTAAGAGTGTCTCTTTGTTGCTGATGTAGTGGTCATGCTTAACTCGATGAACGGTTCACCTTGCTACCTACTCTTAGTTTTTTTCTCGATAATCATTCACTCTCAACTCTTGGTCTCTGACTGCTACTATGGGGTTGTCTCCTTATTTGAACATTGACTTGACCTAGAACGTGACCCTTAGTTGAATCTTATCACATTTTGTCTCAGATCCTACACAAGATAAACATTAATTTCTTTTGAAGAGTTATGTCATGGTTGTTATGGATACCTCACAAGTGAAAATCATAAGTCTACTTTAGTGACCACTATGGTCCCAAGCCCATTGTAAGCTTTGATGTTTACACGGTTGAGGAAAAGAAATAGTATTAAAAGAATATCAAGAGGAGAAAAGAAAGAAATGTTAAAATTAAGCAACTATGTGGGTGTTTGGACAACTCTACTGGGGCTATGGACACATTGTTGGAAATAGAGCAATGTTCATGGGGCCACAGTGATAACTCCATCAGGGCAATGGATGCCTGGCTGGAAATGGAGAATTGTCCAGGTTACTCTTGGAGTTAGACGATTTATAGCTTGTTCGGTCTGATTGACCACCATTTGTTACAGTCTCCAAAGAAAAGGGATAAATTTACTACTTCCACACACTTTCGAGATGCTTTTGTGATTTTACTCATCCAAGGATCTCATTCTCCTTTGAGTCCCCTAGTTCACTTTTGGATATCGGCCTCTAGTCTACAAAATTGAAGATTCATGGTTCTAAATGAACATTTATCCTTAGAACACACATGAGCTTTCCTTAGTGGATTCACCATTTGTTGTTCCTATAGCACACACACCTCATTCAAAATGGGTACCCTCTCTCTCTTTGCTTCACTGGGTCACTTTTGTCACTACATAATTTTGCATACCCCCTATTTTAAGTCCTAGGTGGTCAAGGAATCTTAGAAGAGTCACCTTGAGTTGATCATGTTTTTCTACCCTCAAATTTTTAAAACCTTAGCCCTTTGTGGAATTTCTCTGTCTATTTTCCTTCAGTCTTCAAAATTGACGTCCTCTAGGAAATGCGGTTCTGCCCCTGCGGGATGCTCTATGTGGGATTCCCTAGTTCCCAGGCCATTATGAATAGCTTTCACATGACACCCTTCCATTCCATGGGACCTACATTATTGTTGGTTGTTTTCACCACCAACTACCTGAATGGAAGATCCTCGACTATCGTCCACTCAGTAAGCTTCGCCATTCCTGCCACCATTTTTGAAATGCATGCTCACCATACCCACATTTATTATGGGAATTAAATATCAATTTTTCTATAAATGTCCCATCTTGAGCTGTCATTTTCACTTCTAGAATTTCCAGGACTTGTCAGTGCCTCCTGCCCACACTGTTGTCATGCCTACTGAGCTTCATCACCATTTTGAGGCCTTCATTCGATGATTGCTCATCCACCTTCATTAGGTTTCATAGGTTGGTCATCCACTACAAGCCATACTTTAAGATATCTTCTATTTTTGTATAAAGTTGTTAAATCTTGGAAGGAAAACTTAAGAATCAGATAGTTAAAGCCCCAATGATCAAAACCCACTTTTTAGAATTTTAAAAATATGTTGAAAATCGCCCATGGGTTTCTTGTAGAACTTGAACCTCCCATAGTTGTTCTTGAGCTAGGGTGTTCATACCCTGTGGGTCCACAACATTCTTGCCACCACTGCTGCCTTCCCTTAAAATTGTTTAAAATTCAAAATGGTGAATAGCTTCATTAGACCTACCCCCATGAGTAGCCACCTTAGCTTGGCCATCCAAGAATTTTCCAATATTCATGAGCCTCATCAATCCTTTGATATTCTCAGGTCCACAAGCATGGGCCTCTTCATCCCCATTGTTATAAACAACCATCTGATCGCATCCTCCCATTAGGCAGGTCCTACCCAAGTCATCACCATTTAAGCTCAACTTCACCAAAATGTCTATGTCACAACCCATTCTAGAGTTCTCCTCGTGGACCTCTATCTACAAATTTATGCCCTAGATTTTCCATTTTAAATGGCCTTTGCAGCTCGTTTGTCTGCCTATGAGGCCCCGCCTTCATGGTTGTCATCCAGCTTAAAACAAAGTGACTTATCTTTCGTAAACCATCCTTTGTGGGTTTCTGCCGACCTTTTTCCACTATACAAATGAATAACTGAAGCAATGAAACCTAGGCATCCTTCTAGTTAGTGGGTCTTGAATCCTCTATTGTAGTTTGATCTCCATTTGTGTCAAAACGACTAACTATTGGCTCTCTATGGGCCTCGCCCTATGGACTTCTGTCCCTGAACCGCTGTGACAAGTTCACTATTCCAAATGGCCTCAGGTGACCACCTCCTCACCTCGTAAAGCCCGCAGTTTCAATCTTCGTCTAGGCCCAAATGCAAAATGACCAAATATCGAGCCCAAGGTGGGTGGTTGTTCATGGACTTTCGTCCTACTCCCACCATTCCAGAATGGACATTGACTCCCATCGACCTGCTACACAGGACCCAACCTTGTCGTTTCTTTCCAGTTGTCTAATCATGAATGATAAATTCTAAAGCCCCTCATGAACCTCCCCTGCTATACTTCCATCCAATATTTGTTGTTCCAAATGGCCAACACCAATGTCATCCAACACCTTCCGACCCACACTCGTCCAAGCATCTTGAACTTCAATAAAAATTTAATACCGTCTCTTGAGGCTATGGATCCTATATTACAAGATGTCACTTATGGGACACTTCCTTACCAGTGTTGTATCAATGGTGGAGCCTCAAACAACCAAGTTTCCCTCTCCTTCTGCATGCTTAAATGATGGATTTAACAATCCCAAAACTTCAAAGTGATTTTGACCCACATGCTAAAATAGATTGACGTCCTCGATGGAACCCACCTTGTGACCAAATCTTGATGCAGGTTGGGACATGTGGGCCATCGTGCCCTGATTTCCATCCCTTTTGGAGTTTCCTTTAGAATGGTTGCCAACCCAGGGAAGTCTGCACCCCTCAGCCCACATGGTCATAACTTCCCTGAATGAACATTTAACAATGATTTGAGAGAAATGATAGAATCCTTGGATGATGAACCACCTAGTCTGACATAATTTTGCTAGATTTGAATGGCGTTCCTCATGTTTTTATGCTTGAATATGCTTACTTCTTTTTTTCCTATAGGATATATGGAACCAACTATAGGACCTTCAAAGGCGACCGTAGAAAAGAAAAAGGGGAAGAAGTCAGCTAAGGTACCAAGGGTAAAAGAAGATAAAGACCAAATGAAATACAAGTTCCAAGGGGAACCCCTCAATTCTAAGGTCACCATAGATTGGAAGGAGATCTCAGATACTAATTTGGGATATATTGATATTGATGAGTTCAAGAAAAGGGTTTGAATCAACCCCACAACAAAAGATTTTAGAAGGATTAGAAGTAGTGGGTTGGCCAAGGCTGCTAGTTTCCCACCTACTTTAATTGCTCCTTAGCTCATGATGGCCTGCAGAGAGGCATATCAAGAAGATATTAGAAGAATAGTGGAAAAATATGGGAATATATTGGCTGATTTATCTGCTAAATAAATAGGAAAGACCTTCCACATTCCCACCCTCAATGAGACGGAAGAAAAAATGAAGGAATATGCTAAAACCACATGGGATGCAGACCCCCTCAAATGGAAGAAAATTATTAATCAATACTGGTTAAAAGAAAAGAGGGGAAGTGCAAATAAAGTTCCCCAAGAGATATTTCAAAGTGATTTCTATGAGGATTACCATGACTTGGTAACCCTATTGGGAAGAGTTATGGGCCTTCCAACTACAACCTTCTTTCAAGAGTGGATGTTGTACTTCATGGAAGAAAATCCTTCGAAGGGAAGCCAAATTCTACTGGGTAGCAATGATTAGTAATTGCTTACACGAGAAATTTGTGGCAGTAAAGAAGACTTCATAATTTTATATGACATCGTACTTGGTCTATTTTCTTATTGATCATGCCCAATACCAAGGACTATTTGTAGCACCAAGTCCAACACTAGGTAGGGAATTCAAGGTCTATGACAGGTATCCCCAACTTCAATACCAGAACTTTAAAAGGGACAATTACAAAGTAAATGATGTCTTCATCGAGGATGTCATCAAGTTGCTAGAAGGTGACTTCAAAAGGAGGGTTACCCATAGTGCTAATTCATTCATCCACTATTTTAGCTTTTTATTCATTAAATTTCCAAAATTTACATACATTCAAGTCGAGGGTTTCTCAGAAGCTATATAAGCTACCCTGGTACCAAAATGACCAGATGATACTACTTGAACTCTCCCGACAGCTACAACATGCACACACCCTCTTGAATGACAATCATAGAGCAAGGATCCCTTATTCCCTCACATTTGGTTAGGGTATGTATGCATTGCCTGTGTCCTAGTGTGTGGAGTATTCTGACAAGGAATTAAATGAGTACAACTTGGAATTCCATACCACGAGACCACGAATGGATCCTTATGGCAAGTTGAAGAATGCTGTTAGGATTGAGTATGCCCATTTGCATAATTTCAAAGACTTCTAGGCCAATTAAAAGGATGATAAGGAGGTGTGTATGTGTCATTACATGCGCATGACGACATAATTTTTCAAAATACTGAACTTGTTTCTAGTGTCGGATTAGATTGTCAAAGAAGAAAATATGGTAGTAGCTCTGAGATATGATTCTATTGCCAACCAGCTGCTGCCACTAACTAACTGGGATGAGGAAGAGGTCAATGACCTTGATATTCTAATGAAGCCCATTGAGGAAAGTACAAAAGAGAGGATTGACGGGAAGACTTCCCAATTGAAGTTTTAGGGAGTTACCTTGACATACAGAGAGCTCAAGGATCCACTTGATAGAAAAAATAATAGTGACTCTACCACTGCTACCCTGACTGGAGAGAATTCAACATCTACTCCCACTGCATGGTCAAAGGAGAGAAAAGAAATAGTTGAATGCTAGCCTAAATAGAAAGTGTACTCAAGGAAGGCCTCAGAAGGTGAACCTTCCAAGAGACTAGGGAAGTCAGGTAGTTTCATAGAAATGCCCACCATCCAGTAGGACCTGCTCCATGAAGGAGAGGAAAGAGATATTGAGCAGCCAAAGTCTCCACCTGCTACCTCCGGTCTCTCTATCACCGTTGCTTTCATTGCTACCACCATCACTCCTCCAACTATTTCTAAGGTAGTGGTTGCATCTTCTACACCCGTGTTGGACATCTCAGTTCACCTTGCCTCTACTCCACCTCCAGCGCAAGTTATGGTCATAGAATATTCTTCTGCCACCACTTCCCCACTCTCCTCTTCCTCAATGTCTCTAATAAAAAATATTTCATTGGCTACCAGAAGAACAAAAATTCCCACTCTCTCGCTCCCAAAGGCCTTTCCCTGGCACTTGCAAACATACTGACGAAGCTATTTGGGGTGTTAATGAACCCTGCAATGTAGGCTAACTTAGCACAAATTGTTGCTAACCTCCATGTTCCTCCTCCTCTGACTAAACCACCTAAAATGGAGGAAACAATGCAAATATCCAAATAATTAGAAAGGAAAGAGAGGGAAGCAAAAAAAGAGATGGAAGAGGAAGCAGATGATTATCACGAGCACCTTGAATACCAACACTTAGTAATTATTAAAGTGGTGCATGAGGATGAAGAGGAGGAAACATAGTCATTTGAAGAGGATATTGAGGAACTAGGCACAAAGTATATTGTGGAAACCTTTGACCCGAAGCTCGAAGAAGAGTTGGCTCAACAACAAAAGGAAATTGGGGAAGAAGTTGAAGGGAAGACCTCAGATGAAGAGAAGGATATAGGTGAGAAAATGGAGGACATCGAATCTCCAATACAGGAGAAAAGTGAAAGCCCCAAGCATGATGAAGAAGTACCTCTTCTATATAAAAAAGAAGAAAAGGAGAGAAGAAAAGGAAGAAGATAAGCCTAAAGAAGAAGCCAAGACAAGAAAGTGCCCAGAAACAAAGCATCATGAAGAACATGGGTCTGAGTAAGAGGAAGAAAAGAAAACCTCTAAGGGGGAAGACAACCCTAGGGAGCATACAACTACTGAATCCCTGAGAAAAGAAATAGTATTCATCTAAGATTTTGAGGAAGAAGAAAAATAAAAGATAGAGTAGAAGACTCCAGGTGGAAAAGTAATGGAAATCCAACATATCCAAGAAGAAGAAGGTGATCATGAATCAACAAAAGGGGAATCTTAGATGCCTGAATGGATCGAGAAGCAATTGGAGAAGAAAACCCCAACCTTGATGGATCCGAAGGCGAGGCTAGAAGCCATTCTATCTAGAGCACAAATAAGAAAAAAGAAGGAAAAGAGGTTGAGGGTTAGATCCCACCTGGCAATGGATGCATTTGGATCTAGGATAATACAGATAGCCACTCTAGTTATGGGAGAAAGAGTCAGCTACAATATTTATGCCATTGATTTGGGAACAACTACCAAAGAGCAGAAGATTGACCATCTTCAGGGGTCTTTCACCACCATTGTGCATCAAATGCATAAAGAAAATACCTCTAAAGAGGAATTAAAGGCACAAGTGCTGGACTTGACAACCTATATTCAATAATGGTCTTCCACCAAGGAGCTTCACAACACATCATCAGTGCCACCACAATTGTTATCCAAGTACCACATTGATAAATTGGAAAGAAGAAAGAATTGGATGAAGGGCATAGAGAATTGGTTCCAGTAGGTCCTCTATAATGGAAAAATGGGCATAGGATGGGCTGTTAGGACAACCAACAAGTTCTTAGAGGTGTAGAAGCTACTCGAGGGAATAAATAAATTTTGAACTGACTTCCCAGAGTTATATAGGATCACATATCCCAAACTTGAGGCTATCCTCAAGATACCTGAGAGATGCTGTGAGAAGGAGTTTTATTTGTTAGAAGATGACCATTGCCTCATGGAAACATGGAAGCTAGGCTTGAACCACAGGAAGGAAAGATTGGAATGAGTGCTCCATGAAGTGGAGCTTGATATTGATTGGGTCAAAGAAATCTGGATGACCTATGAAGAATATTTGAGGCTGATGACATATTTTGATATTCCCACCATTGAGCTAGATCTAGAGAAGATAAAGCCATACTTCCATAAGAAGATGGAGAACGGGACCACAGATACACTAATGCCAAACTTTATGGGTTTTGTTGCATGAGCCTTCACTCAATTCAAGCAGGTGATAAAGAATACGCTAAAATGTGACAAGGACTGGGATGAGATTACAAGAAAATCTATGAAATTAAACTTCCAAGTGCTCCAGTCAGATATAATGGAATTGAACAAACTCTAGGAATTGATCAATAGGTTCGTGGAATATGCTACCACTAGGAAGTAGGAGGGAAATCCGATTATTGATGATGAATTCCTCACAAAGTAGCTGCAGTAGGGCAATTATCTAAAAGACCAAAGAGCTAGAGTGATGTCCACTAGAGGATGAAATAGGCTAGAAGAAAAAATGTAATTTTAAATTGTGAAATATTTGGGGGTAGGTGAAACCATAATTTGTAGTGAATCTTGGCCATTGATTTTTCTTTTTGGACACTATAAATAGGGTTTCTCCTCTCATTTTCAAGAGACAATTGAGTTGTAAAGACATGCTATTATAATTTTAATAGAAATTCATTGATTCGGTGGATTCTTGAGTTCCAACTTCATGTTGCATGGTTCTTCATCTCCTAGTTAGTGAATTTGGATAGATTTACTTCGTTGTTCTATGTGTTTTAGCTTGCTTTAGTAGATTAGTTAATGTTGTTCATTGGTGTTGAAGAATTCTGTTGTGAGTTGATAACCTTCTTGTCCATAATTTTATTTTTTTGTTGATGATAAACAGTAGTGTAAAGTTAGTTTAGGAATAAATTGAATGATTCCCTAAAATTCTATCTTTTGTTCAAGTTTATAATGAATGAATGGTTGAAATTTGCAGTCCTTAGAAGATTGCACTAGTTTCATGACACTGTGAAGTAATTTGGTTAAGTGAAACTCAAATTTAGGAAGGCTATCGACAACAAGGTCCTCCATTATCACTGTTCATTGCTAGTTTTAGGTCTAGGAATTTTCTCCCTTCCTTTCCCTTTTGAATTTTCCTATAAATAGTGACTTTGAACAAGGTTCATTGCACATTGTAAAGCCAAATATGAAGCTGAAATAGGAGTTTTAGGTTGTTGTTTGAACCTACAACAATGGTGCAATGAATTTCCCATCTTAGGAACTCCATTCGAAGGGCCAATTCCCCTAGTTTAACCCATGTGATACCAACAAATCACATGAAACAACTGAGAGATTCTAAGCTTGTCATGACTTGACACCCAAGAGACCTTGGGGTAGTTTACTACAACTTGTTTGTAGGAGACTAACTTTCAAGAGTGGTAATGCACCTAGACATTTCCTACGTATAGAAGTGCATAAAAAACAAATCAACACAATTTTTTTCTCATAAGAATTTTGTAGAAAATATTTTTTTTTTTAGAAAAATTGGAAATTTTTAGAAAATTGAAAAATACCCAAATAGGCAATTTTTCAAATCTGGGGCTCCTGGTGTCAGATTTGAACCAAAAAAAGGCTATCCTAACAAGAAATAACTTTCTGAATTTGAATTTGAGGTCAAATTTGGTCTAGGAAACAACAAGACTTTTTTGCTCCTGAGATTTTCCTCTTGACCACCTTCACACAAACTAGGATCTCCTAATAATGGCTATGCAAAGAACTTCCAACAACTTTGATACCATGTAATAACTTATAAAAAGCAACAACAGGATCAAGAGACCAAATATAGCAAAAAAGAGAGAAGATGAGAGAATATGATGATTGTATTCTCAATATGCGTGAAGATGTTCAATTACAAGTATGTACAAGGCTTGCTTATAAATGAAATTTAGGACACTAGGAAGGGCCATGATTGAGACAAGTGTTACAATCATGTGCAAGGGTAGGTAGAAAGAAATAATAGATAATTCCATGGAAGGTGGATCACTCACCTAAAGTGGAATTATCATGCCACGATAAGTGGAGATAAAAAGCTGATAACTAGATTACACCACAAAGAGTGGGATTTATCCTACAAACACTTCCCTAAGTGTCTGTATCACATGTCTTGATGTATGAACAAACCTAGATGTGAGATGCAAATAACTAGGTGTCATAAGTGAAAACTATAATTTTATGCATTCCCTAAGTAAGCTTAAGTAAAGTGTAATAAGAAAAATACTTATTTGCACCAACACTTATGATATTCTTTCACCTCTTTTCATTTCAACTTGTGAACAATGAAGTTCACACTCAGGGCTGAAAGTTAGTGGTGCTAAAGCAAAAATAGGATTTTCCATTTAACCAAACCTCACAAGGAACCTTTAACAACCTTATGATTCTTAACATGTGTGTGTAGTATAAGAATCAAGCACATTTTGGAACTACCTTAATCTTAAGATTCATTCACTTTGAGTGCTTGGTACATGTGACACTGAATAAAGGACTTCTACCAACCTATCCTGGAGAGATGATTAAAGTTTGTAAAAGAAACACTTAAAACAATCCCAAATAATGAATTAGTTGTTGTGCAAGAAAGACACTTCCCAACCAAAAAGCAAATAAACCTCAAATCCAAAGTAAAACAACAAGAAAAACCACCTAAACTAACCAAGAACCAAAGGTGAAAGAAAACAACTATTCTAACTATTGACAGAGATGAGCTAGAAATAGCTCAAGTGAGGAAATAATGCTTTAAATTCTACCCATTGAATAGCAATGGGACATCTTCTTTGGCAATAGTCTTGATACAAAAAGCATTATCCCATAGCATTTCAAAACTTTGATAAGGGCCAAGTGATAGCTTGTCAAACTTACTATGTTCCCCCTTTTTCTCATGTGCTTTATCCCAAAACAAGACTAATTCTGAAATACGAAAGGCCTTGACCTTAGCCTTACGATCAAAACACCTTTTAACAACACCCTGATGTCTGGAAATTTTTTCCAAGGTTACATCCCTCTTCTCCTCCAACTATAAGATTTCAACTAGATGGGCCTCTAAACCCTCTCCTTCCTTATAATACTCATTGATGAACTGGAGAGTGGGAATCATCAACTGGATAGGAAATATAGGTTCAAATCCATACACTAAGTGATATAGGGATATTCCTAAGGATGTCTTCTTTTGTGTATGATTTTCCCACAAAGCAAACCTCAATTGAGTATTTCAATCCTTAGGATTCCTCTCAAACAACTTAGAGATCATAGTCAAGAGATTCTTATTAGTGGACTCAACAAGACCATTCCCTTTATGATAATACTTCAAGGAAAACTTAATAACAATACTATGGTCAAATGCCTAGCTCAAGAATTTCAAAGAAGAGAATGCAAAACCATTATCACATACCAAAGAAAAAGGAAAAAAAAAGTGATTAATGATACTTGATTCAAGGAAATTGATCACTACCTTAGCAATACACTATTTTCAAGTGACAACTTCAGTCAACCTAGTAAAATAATCTGTAATAGTAAGGATATACCTATGTCCTACAAAGGATGGTGGACAGATTGGGTTGATGAAGTCCATACCCCACTATGCAAATGGTTTTACCTCGATAACTGGCTGTGGTGGAAGAGAAAAACATTTATCCTTCATAACATATGTCTGGCATACATGAAAAGTATTAACATGGTTGTGTGCATCCTTAAATAAGGTGGGCCAATAGTGCCTTTCCCTTAGGATCTAATGTGTGGTAGCAAGTCTAGAACTATGGCCTGTGTCGTACTTGTCATGAAATGATATCAACACACAAGTTGCTTCTTCTTTTCCCAAGCACCGCAAATAGATACCCTTGTGATTCTTCTTGTACAAAATTCCTCCTTGCAGTATGTAACTATCACTTTTCAAGTGAAAGATCCTTTTCTACATCATATTCAAATTATCAAGACATTTATGGTTCAACAAATAATAAACAATAGCATCATACCATTTATCCAAAGATTCATCCTAAAGGTGATACTGTTGTGCCACAATTTATGGCCTTGTTTTAGCCATTATCTACATTAAAGCTTCTCCCCTTACCAGCTTCATGGGCTTAATTTCTATATCATATTCTTGTAACATGGTAATCCACTTGAATCTTCTTTCTCCCATCTCATTTTTCATTAGTAGGAGCTTCACGGCTGGGTTACATATGATGGAAAAAAACCATATTCCTTAAGATATAATGTCTAAACTTTTTAACTCCTCAAACCCAAGCATAAGCTTATTTCTCAACACTTCGATATCTCAGCTTTGCATCCCTTATAGGGGCAATCATAAAATCTATAGGATGCTCATTTCCCTCATCTGATTTCTAGGTTAGCATGTTTCCACAAGAATGATCTAAGGAAAATGAATATATGTAGAAGGTCTTCTAATAATTAGGACTCACCAACATTGGTGCAGTAGCTATGGCCCTCTTAATTTCATAAAATTCTTGTCTATCCTTAGCATTCCACTCCACTTTTGCATCTTCCTTCAACATTACATTTAGTGGCTTCACTATTTTTGCAAATCTTGAGATAAATTTCCAAATGAAGTTGATCTTGCCAAAGAAGGATTTCATCTCATTTTTGTTGGAAAGTGGTTGAATCTTCAGGATAACCCGAATTCGATCAGGATCAATTGAAATTCAATGCTCAAAGATTACATATCCCAGGATTTTTCCTTTAGTTACTCTGAAAAATGCACTTCTTAGGATTAACAATGATGCCAAATTCTTTGCATCTCTAAAATACCTTGTACAAGTCCAAAATGTGATCACCCCTATTCTTGGAGAAGACCATTAGATCATCCATATAAATAATAATGTATTTACCTATGATTTCCTTAAAATCAATATCCATCACCCTTTAGAATGTGACCCCTACATTGATCAACCCAAAATACATTCTCCTGCAAGAAAACATAGCCCACTTGGTGGTGAAAGTAGTCTTATGCCTATCTTCGTATTGGACCATGACTTGATTATAGCTAGAATAGCCATCTAGGAAGGACATTATTTGGGATCTGTTCACAATCTCTAGAACCTCTTCCAATTTAGGAATTGAATAGTTGTCCTTTTCAAAAGCTTGATTAAGATTTTTGAAATCCACACATAATATTATCTCCCCATTCTACTTACAGATTGGGACCAAATTAGCCACCCATGTAGACTGTTTGACTAGGAAGATGATTCAAGCAGATAACAATTTCTACACCTCCTAAATAATAGGCTCCAACAATGCATTGATAGGCCTCTACCTATGTTGGAAAGATTTTGCTTTAGGTTTCAAGGTGATAGTGTGTAATAATAGAAGTTTCATAGGTCTTCAGATCTTCATAAATCCATGCTATGACATCCTAATAGGCATGTAATGCATCAATTATACCTTTTGTTTCCTTCAGAGTACACACCTTTCCAATAAACACATTCTTAACATTGTCAGGAGCGCCTATGTTGTAGGTATCACACTGACTGTCTATTGAATTTGTTTTCATTTGTTGATCTTGATCCTTTATCCTATCTAGGTCAAAAATCTTCTCCAACTGTACCATTCCTCTTGTGATTCTATTTGTTTTTAGATTGAGAACTCCTTCCATGTGTAACTCTACTTCTTGAGGCTTCATTTCATCAATCACTTGTGAAAAAAACACATTGGAACTAGTTATGAAGTCTAATATATGCTTGTCATCCTCAAACACTTAGAATTTTGTAACATTGTCAGGTACAAAAGGAACTGGTGTTAATTCAACAATAAACTTATTTAATCCTGATAAGGATAGAGGGTACAATGTACTGGCCGCTTGGGCCATAGCAACTGTAGTGTGACTCTTGACCCTCAACATGGGTTGGATGTTAAATGCATCAAACCCTTCAATTAGGTCCCACACTCTATGCTAATAATTAGTCATCCTCCTATCGTGAGAGGCATATTTCCTTCTAACTTGTTTCACTACTAACTCAGAGTCCTTGAACACTTGCAATATCTTGAAATTCTTCTTCAGTGCCATAAGCAATCCATGGATCAATGCCTCATAGTCAACAACATTATTAGTGCACTGAATTTGCAATCTATGATCAGAAAGAAAGGTTTTAACTACTAGACTTATCAATTCAAATCCAACTCCTGCACCGTATTTACACTTTGAGCCATTGAACTGTACAATCCAAAATTTGGTAGAAGAAACACCCTTAGAATCTCTAGTACCCCCACTCCTACTAGAGGAAGGATCCTCTTGCAGTATTAGGTCTTTCCCTTTTCAATCCTTGTAAACTTCTCGCATTTCAAGTTTAACTACTAAACATGGATTAATGCATCTCTTGATTTTCTCTACAATAGTCTAGAAAAGGAAAAACTCAAATTCTAGATGAGAAGGGTTGTGCACTCTACACCAGTTGGGTAGCAGTAATTCCTTGAATTTCATTTATTTTCCCAAACTTATCTCCAGTCCTTGATGCATTTCTGAATAAATTCCTAAAAATTGTCAAATAATTCTAGATTACCATCACCTAATTTAGAATCTTCATATGTTTCTACCATTGTCTCCATGCTATTAGAGGTTTGAGATGAATCCTTGGGTATTTCTTGCATCATAAACACTTCCTCCACTTTTGATTCTTCAACAACAACTATTATGACATAGTTTCGTAAGCTTGTTTCAGAAATTAGTACTTCATTAGAGGTATTCTGATATTCAATAATCAAGTACCTCAGTCTAGGCTCTCTCTCAATCTGATCTGATTCAGGTCTCCCTTCCATGGCAACCACATCTAAGAGTGATCCATTGAAGTGTACCCATTATCTAGTTGAGTGACCTTATGCTAGGAGGGAAAAGGAGTGATGCCAAGAGCTTTAAATATAGATAATGGTATTACATTTGTTAATGCACCAAAATCTAACAAACAATTATGCAGATTTTTGCCAAATATCCGAATGGAAATCAAGAAAGGGGGAGTATCTTGCTTGGTTTGAAATAAAATTACTAAATAATTAACATTGACCACTTGAATCTTGTCTCTTTCCTCACTCCTATCTTTTGTTTGTTCTTGTGATTGCTCCTTGGCAGGTTGGGTATTTTGACTTGGAGCTGATTGAGAATTTTGTGTCTTTTGAGCCATGTCCTTAACAAGTGGTTCAGTAAAACCAACTTTCCTAACAACAGAATCTTGTCAAAACTTTGTAGATGTATGATCACTCAAGGATCCCAACACAACACTCTAGTTAGCTGGCACTCTTAATAACTCAAAGGTTGAAAATTACCTTCACTTTCTTAAGCTCCTCTACTACATACTCTCCCATCTTAAATATAGTCATATTAGATTGGTAACTTTTCGATGAAGTTCCTTCTTGTTCCTTGGCAGCTTCACCTTTTGAAGTATCAGAAGATCCTCCTCTAGAAAAATATTGCTTTGGCATATGAGGATATGAGTGATTATTACTAGCATTGGGATCAGGGGGAGTACTAAAATTGTTTGGATGTGTGGATGTGGTAAATGGTCCACCATCCTACCTATTTCTCAAGTCATATGGCCTAGTCCTTTAGTGAAACATCTAAACTTGGTCTAATATTTTCTCTTCTTCATCCAAAGAACCATTTTCAACAACTCCATCATTTTCAAATAGCTCTAATATTGGCTCCCAATTATACACTTGTTCTGATTTTGAACTTTCCTTTGTGAAATTTTCTTCAGGCCCATTCTCTTCCTCTTAGGAAAGGGGCATGGTCCAACACCAACACCAGTGAATCATAAGGATCTGAGGGTACTATTTCTTGATCATACAAAGGACTTCTTGTAGCATCTTGTATCTCCACCTGGAATATGGCAGCAGTTGTTTGGAACTCAGGACACTTGAATTCTGAATGTTGGATTGTCTTGTGAAGTCGGCAGTATCCTGTAAGAGTATCCATTATTAGGAGGACTGTACTAGTGGTCTTTTCTGGATTCTCAGGCTGATCTAGTGGTGTCAGAACTCCCCCATTGTTAGGTCTAGAATTCTAGGCCCTATTTTTTCTTGGTGGTGGCCTCCTATAAAATATTTTTCCTGATGACTAGCCCCTATCAGAGCCTTGGCCAAGACCTTGCACAAATTCCCTACTATCTCTGTTATAACCCAACTCTCTATTATCCCTACTATCTCTATTATAGTTAGATTGGATGCTTCTTTGAGCAACCTACAATTGTCTATTCTGGTTCCTCAAGTAAGTTACCTCAGTGTACAACTTCTTAACTTGTTCTATCATCTCATATAACCTTTCCTTGTCTAAGTTACTTGGTGTTGACCAAGAATTTGCAAAATTATGCAAATAAATTGTATGAGAACCTTGGTTCAAATATTGATTTAGCACCTTAGAATTTTGCAAATAGCTTGGGATTTTATATTATTGTTGAGGAAAAGGTGCATGGCCTACATTGTGTGAATAATTTGATACAAGGGCTTCTTGGTTTAATGGGTGTCCCAGATGAGGAACTATAAGTAGTTGTGGGACTGGATTCATGATTGGAGTCTGATTGGTTATGGCCTAGTTTATGGCCCAGACTTGTATCAAATGAGTAGTAGGCCCTAATGATGGAAAAGGTCTTGAAAAATGTTGTCTCAAATCTTTATTTTCTTTAACTACCTCTGTATATGGATTCAACAAACTATCAAGGGGATTGTGCTTCTAGTTGATGAAGGTAGAATTCAGGCTATCCAATGCACCATAGTAAAATTCTCTTGTTGTGGCATCATCCAAAACATAGGGTGCTTGTAGTTGGGTATAGGCATAGTGGAGCCTATTATTGAAAGACCCCGTTGGCTCATTAACTTCCCTTTTGACCCTAGCGAACTGAAGATACAACTCATTAGCACTGATGGGAATTTTAAACTTAAGTAGAAAGGCCTTCTACAAATCAACCCAACTAGTTATAGAGCTAGCTGGCAAGTGATTATACTAGTAAAAGGCCTCTTCACCCAAGGAATATGAGAAAATCCTTGATGTAGGAGCATGCTTGGTTCTTGGAAATCTTGCATCAACCAAAAATATTTTCTTTCAGTTTTGTTCTTATTTATTTCTTGCTCAGTTCATGTTGGTTTATTCATCATCTTTGCTCACTAAACCCTATGGATCCTTATGTACATTGTGGACATGTTCATTTTCTTTATTACAAGATTTGGGCATGATTGGATCCTTTTCTAGCAAGTTATCACTTTTGGAATTTCATGGAAATTTATTCAATTGGCACAAGAATAGTTTTCAAGTCTATCGACTAGTGTGATCATTCATGGATTGTCCCCATGACTTATGAATCTCGACGGTATGATTCTAAGTGTTCCGTGGAGTGTCCCCGACCTTCCTTATAGGTCCACACTTCATTTTGTGCCCCTGTGTGATAGAGTAATTGATATTTGAGGCTGACATATACATGCACATGTGATATATTCTTTCCTTGGATAATGTGATGATCTTTGGCCAACACAGATGTTTCCAGAATCATGGATATATTATAAAGCTTGTAATCAATCATTAGAATGGGGCAGTAGAGTTATTAGTTGATTAAGTAGGTTAAGGTTGATCTAAATTGTAAGAGTTCATCTCGCATATAGTAGCTTATTGGAATGTTGTAATACTAAACATGTTATATCAGGACTGTGAGCCAAATTTGTAAGCCCAAATGTCGCCAGTCGAATGTAAGTAAGCTTTCTATTAATGAGAAGGTTTTAATCTACATTTGCCACCATATTTTGTGTTGCTTTCATTGTGTCACTCTTGCTGCATGGTCCAGATTATTCTCCTTGAGGACTCTCCTCCGTGGCTACACCAGATTGGTATCAGAGTGAGATCTGTTCCTTAAAAAATCGTTAGAGTTTGTGAAGTCCTATTGAAGATCTTTTGTAGGGTGGCGAATTAAGGATTCAACCTACAGCTACAGAGGACTTATGTAAGGATGGTGAGAAGGAGAAATGGTAGAGGAAATGGAGCGTGTGGAAATGTAGACCCTACTTTAATGGAGATGTTGAGAGGAATTTTTTCCATATTAGATGCAATTGAAATGGACCAGAGAAGAGGTCGACCAATTGATGATGTGAGTGTTGAAGAGGTAGAATTACAAGAAGAAAGAGGAAGAGAAGAGCAACACAGTCTTGATTAGGGAGAGGAGAGTTTCATAAGAGCCCTAACCAGAGAAAATACAAAACCATATTTCAATACATCGGATTATAATGGTAAGTTAGATTTAGAAGAATTGCTTGATTAGATTACAGATATAGACAAATATTTTGAATTTGAAGGTACCACTGAAGATAAGAAGGTGAAATATGCTTGTACAAAGTTGAGAGGGCATGCATCTCTTTGCTGGGAACATTTACAGATAGATAGGAAAAGAAGAGGAAAAGAGAAGATAAATTCATGGGATCAGATGGTGAATAAGTTGAAGAAAAATTTCATGCCTGCAGACTATTAGATTAGTTTGTTTTGAAAGTTGAAAAATCTGAAGCAAAAAGACTCAAGTGTGACAAATTATACTAAGGAGTTCTATAAGTTGAATATTATATCTAGACATTTAGAGGATGAGATTGAGAAAGTAGTAAGATATGTGAATGGTTTGAGGTCATATATACAAGATGAGATCAGTTTGATTAAGTTGCAAAGTGTGAAAGAGGCATATCAGTGTACCCTAAAGGTAGAAAATAAGTTGAATAAAAGACATGAGTATGGACAGAGAGGAAGAGGTGGAAGATTTCAGAGAGGAAGAACTTTTAGTGGAGGGGGAAGAGGCTCTTTTCCATATCAGAATAAGGATAAGGAAATTAGTAAGAATGAAAATTCATACCAAAGAGGTGATGGAAACTCTTATAGAAGAGGAGGTTATGGTGGTTACCGAAATGAAGGCTATAGAAGAGATGATAGATGTAAGACCCCACCCTATGACCTAGAGGATGATGAAACACTACGGAAGCGCAACTAATTTTTATCTTAAAAAGAGTAATAATAACAAGTAAATTAATCTACTCTAAACACATACATCCTCTAGGCCACACAACGCGTCTACAGGTGAATCCCAAACTTAAAAAAATAATCTAACCATAGCATATGAAATTAACTCATGATAAACATCATACATCAAAGCATTAACCCATTGCATAATAAATTAAACATGGAAATGTAATGAACATATTTCCATAGATAAAACACCATATTAAATGATCATGACAATTATAATCCAAGAATGAATAGATCATACAACTGATACAATTACAAAACACATGGATCCTCCTCAATTACAAATGAGGAATACAAATACATAGTGCCCCACTGATATAGTGAACATAACAGTAGCAACATATCCAAGAAACACACGAGCTCTCTGAACTAGAAGATCCCACCATCACAAACAAGCCAAGAAATCCCAACAGTGTAGGGTGCCCGATCCACCCAACCATGTGGTACCCACAGGGCCAACCCCCATGCTATGAGATAGTAAAAAGGAAACCAAGACAAACCTACTACCTCTAGACATAGGCAATAAACAAAAATACACTGTACCAATAAACACAAAACATGAGGTTACATTGCTTCTAGAACCATTGAATCAAGTACAACCACTATACAATAAAAACTGACTATTGTCATAGGAGGAGTGTCATCACAAAGGTTGCATTGGTTATCCTAAGGAGATCTTCCTAGGTCCCAGCCCGCATCCTAGGTTATCTTGGTAATCTCTCACAAACTCTGACCCCCAATGCACACCAATGCATAATCAATTATCTTTTGAGAAGACAAGATAACGAACTTGCCATTCCAGGCCTTCCCAACTCATCTCAAGTCTAACACAATCCCTTGAGCCAATGAGTGAGGCTAAATTATCAACTTAAATGTATTAAGCTACCCTTCCCCTAATATAGGTTATTTAATTTCCACTGATTAAAATGACTCTCATATGAGTTGTCCTAGGACTACTTTGTGTCTTGGCCTTTATTGAAAGCCACTCCCCTATAGACAACACAATAACTTATTCCACACCCTAAGGGTAGACAGTGCACAAAAATTGATAACAACATAACACAAGAGATAACACATCCCTACGGATATCCAATATTGAATCCCAACTACGTGCACTACCCAAGGAAATCTCAAAGGGTGAACAATAGACACAACCCTTTCACAATTACAATCTTTGGAAGGCTTACATTTTCTCAACAAAAAATATCCCCCCCAATTCACAATTGTAGAAATACATGTAATTAAGGTAAACAACTCATGTAATTAAGAGCACTACCATTTGGATTTCCTAAATCCAATAGATCAATATCTTATATTTAAAATAAATTATTTAAGCATAATTCCAATTAATAAATCAACAACCAAATAAAACTAAATGTTTAACTTTCAGTTTCACTACTACTCATAATAATTAACTCAATTTCCTTAATTAAAATAATCAATTATGTAGAGTTAACTAATCATGCTTGCATGCACTTAAACAATAAAATCCATCTAAATAAATATCCTCTTTTAATATATATATATATATATATATATATATATATATATATATATATATATATATATATATATATATATATATATATATATATATATATATATTATATATATTCTAATTACATAAACCAATTATTCTTTTCCAAAATTCATTTAAAAATAATTACTTAACGAATTAACCATTTTAAATAAATATATTTAAAAATATATTTATTTATTATTAAAAAATTAAAATACAATTTCCAATATATATATATATAATATATTATAAATAATATATATAAAACATATATATAGAATATTTTATATCTTAAAAACATATAATAAAAATTTTTGAATCGCATAACAAATATAGGGGTGGACAAATATAAACCTATAGGAAACTAAAACAATTACATGGATAAGAATATATATATATATATATATATATATATATATATATATATATATATATATATATATATATATATATATATATATATATATATATATATATATATATATATATATGTACAACTAAATTAAAACAATAGTCCAAATGGGAAAATTTGTAACAAAGCTTTCTACAAAAGAATATTTCCAATTTTCATAGAAAGAAGTTTTCTACAGTTTTAATTTAATTTCAACAGAGATTCTACAATTTAACTATTATTTCCTTCAGGGTAAATCCATTTCCAAAAACTCAATTTTAACAAAGGATCTAAAATATATTTTCTATAGAGGTTGTAAATATTTAGGACAATCGTTTAAAACAAAAGCATCTACAAATAAAAGAAATCCTCTTCTACATAAACCCTTTCCAATTTGCAAAACAATAATAATTTAAATATCTCTTTCAAATTAAATTCAAAAAACAATAAAAACATGTTCCAGAAGATTTGTTGAATTGAATTTTGATGTAGAGCTTCCCTTAAATTTCCAACTTCACCAAAGCCTCTTCCCAGAAGAATTGTCACTTCCCAGAGAACAAAAAATAATCCAGAACACAACAAAAAAACTAGATCCAGATTTTTTTTTTGAGAGCTTCTCTTTCAAAAATTTTAACAATCCAAAACAAATTCAACCACCTTGGAATAACCTCTTCCTTCTGTGAAATAACGTCTTATCTTTCAATCTCAATAATCCTCTTCAGGAATCAATTTTCAACAATTAGTAATCAAAACCTTCTAACTTCTAGTTAACAAAACAAATATCTTTTCTTCAACAACCATAGATATTTCCAAAGATCTTTTTCCAATAACATGCATTTGAAATTTAATTAATTAATTTGTGTCAAATCAAATTTAAATAACTTATTTATTTTTATTCACATTTAATATAATAATTAAAATTACTTTATAACATAAATTAAATTAAATTAATTAATTTATCTATTATAAAGTCTCCACATCAATAATACAAATTAAGTAAATACTTAATCATAACATATAATTAAATCCTCACAATTAAAATTTGCACAATAATAAAATACCAAGGAAAATGTGGATAAAGAATACGACCAATACATGGACTGATAACACATTGTACTAGGGTAAAGGTTGACTAGGTTAACCCATTACTATCTTCCAATCAACATTATTCTTGGGTAATGGAAACACTTAGACCTGTGAATCCAGGTGAATTCATTGTCCTGTACCTGCAAACCTACAAACAAAGCATATGTCATCGAGGAGGATCCATGTGTTTTGTAACTATATCATTTGTATGATCTATTCATTCTTGGATTATAATTGTAATTATCATTTAATATAGTGTTGTATCTGTGGAAATATGTTCATTACATTTCCATGTTTAATTTATTATGCAATGGGTTAATGCTTTGATGTATGATGTTTATCATGAGTTATTTTCATATGCTATGGTTAGATTAATTTTGTAAGTTTTGGATTCACATGTAGATGCATTGTGTGGCCTAGAGGATGTATGTGTTTAGAGTAGATTACTTTACTTGTTATTATCACTCTTTTTAAGAAAAAAATTAGTTGCGCTTCCACAGTGTTGCATCATCCTCTAGGTTGCAGGGTGGGGTTTTACAATAGAGGATAGGAGAAGAGAGTATTCAAAGGAACCTATTATAAATGTGGTGGAGAAGGACATAGAGCATTTGAATGCAATCAGGGAGAGACAAGCAAGAAGACAAAGAACAATAGAAGAACAACCTTTGTTGAGGAGGATCATGTTGGATAATCTAATAAACCTGAAGATGGAGAAGTGTTGGTGAACAAGAGAGTATTGTGTCAAAGTGAGTTGGAGAAGGATCCATTACAGAGAAAGAATTTGTTTTTTAGACCAGATGCAAGGTGAATGATAAATGTTACAAAGTGATTGTTGATAGTGGAAGTTATGAGAACCTAGTTTCAAAAGAGATGGTGACTAAGCTGATGTTGGAAACGTTGAACCACTCGAAGCCCTATCATATTGCTTGGATTTAGGATGAGCATAAGATATTGGTAAGTGAACAATGTTTGGTGAAATTAAAGATAGGAAATTACCATGATGAAGTTTTGTGTGATATCATGCCTATGGATATATGCCATGTTTTGTTGGCAAGGCCTTGACAATATGATAGATAGGCTATTCATGATGGGAAGAAGAATATATATACTATTGTTGCTAATGGGATGAAGTAAATATTGTTGCCTTTGGAAGATGTCCCTACAGTTGAGGTTTGTATGAGTAGTAGAGTTTGTTTGCTTGATGGAAGGAGATTCCTAGATGGGTTGAGACATGAGAACATATGTTATGCCTTGGTGCCTAAGAAGACTAAAGATTTGAAGCATGTAGAAGAACAACCAGAAGAGATAAAGGAATTGTTGAAAGAGTATGAGGAGATCATTTCAGATAATGCACCTGATGGATTACCACTTGTGAGGAGTATTAGTCATTGCATGGATCTAATTTTGGGAGCTAGTTTTCCTAACAAAGCAAAACACCGGATGACACCGACAAAGAATGAGGAGTTGAATAGACAAGTGAAAGAATTGTTGAAGAAGGGTTTGGTCAGAGAAAGCTTAAGTCCATGTACAGTACCTGATGTGCTAGCACCTAAGAAGGATGGAGAATGGAGGATGTGTACAGATTCTAGAGCCATAAGCAAGATCATGGTGAAGTATAGATTTCCTTTGCCCCAAATGGATGACATCATGGATTGCTTGAGTGGAGCTAAATATTTTACCAAGATAGACTTGAAGAGTGGATATCATTAGAAAAAAATTAGAGATGGAGATTAGTGGAAAACAACATTCAAGATAAAAGAAGGATTGTATGAGTGGTTGGTGATGCCTTTTGGATTGAAAAATGCACCGAGTAGTTTGATCCGACTGATGAATGAGGTATTGAAGAAATTCTTGGGTAAGTTTGTGATTGTTTACTTGGATGACATCTTGATTTTTTAGTAAGAGTAGAGAAGAACATTTGTTGCATATCAGAAAAGTTTTGTAGAGGTTGAGAGAAGAGAAGTTGTTGACTAGGTAAGATCATTTCATGGATTGGCTAGTTTCTACCGAAAGTTTATTAGGGATTTTAGTTCTATTTGTAGTTCTATGATAAAAAAAATTGAGAGGAGATAGGAAGGATTTTAGATGGACATCTGGAGCAGACCAAAGTTCTAAATTGTTGAATCAGAAGGTGACTAAGTAGCATGTGTTGGCTTTACCAGATTTTGGTAAAGTATTTCAAGCAGACTGTGATGTAAGTGGAAGTGCAATTGGAGCAGTGTTGAGTCAGGAAGGAAGCCTTGTAGCTTATTTCAATGAGAAGTTGAATGATGCTAGGAGAAGATATTCAGTGTATGACCAAGAATTTTATGCTATAGTTTAGGCCTTAAAGAAGTGGAGACATTATTTGTTGCCTACGGAGTTTGTGTTGTACACAGATGATCAGGGACTACAATATTTGAATAGTCAAGGTAAGTTGAATTAGAGACACATGAGATGGGTAGAGTTCTTGCAGAGTTATACTTTTGTTTTGAAGCATAGGAGTGGAAATTCAAATACAGTTGTTGATGCTTTGAGTAGGAGGATAAATTTACTAATAGAGATGAGAGTGGAGGTTTTAGGCTTTGATGAATTGAAGAACTTATATGAAGCAGACCTGGATTTTTCAAAACCTTGGAGAGCTTGTAAGGAACCTATTTTGGAGGATAGAAGTTAGTGATTGGATTATTTCATTCAAGAGGATATGTTGTTCAGAGGAAATTAGTTGCGTATACCCCAAAATTAAATGAGCGATAATTTGGTGAAAGAGAAGCATAGTGGAATTGGTGAGTGAGAATTACTTTTGGCCACAAATTCATCAGGATGTTAGGAAATTTGTGGAGTTGTAGAGTTTGTCAAATTTCAAAAGGAGGTAGTTAGAATGTTGGATTGTATAAGCCTTTGACAGTTCTAGAGAGACCTTGGGAGGATATCAGTATGGATTTCATACTTGGTTTACCAAGAACACAAAGAGGTAATGATTATGTATTTGTGGTGGTAGAAAATTTTTCGAAGATAGCACATTTCATACCTTATAATAAGACAATAGATGTAGTACATGTAGCAGAATTTTTTTTTAGAGAAGTAGTCAGATTGCATGGGTTACCTAGAAGTATTGTTTCAGAAAGAGATGTAAAGTTTGTTGGTTACTTTTGGAGGACACTTTGGAAGAAGTTGAAGATAGATTTTAAGTTCAGTTCTAATTTTCACCCAAAGAATGATGGACAGAAAGAGGCAGTGAACAAGATTTTAGGGAATTTTCTAGGGCGTTTGGTCAGAGAGAAGACCAAAATTTGGGATTTAGTCCTTGCACAAGTAGAGTTTTCTTACAATAATTCAGTAAATAGGAGTACAGGAAAGACACCTTTTGAAATTGTTACTGGAGTTCATCCTAGAGGTATATTAGAGTTGAGAGACATCAGTATGGAAGTTAAACAAAGTGTAGAAGTAGAGGAATTTGTAGAACATATGAAGATAGTGCATACTCAAGTGAAACAACAGTTGGAAGATATGAACAAGAATTATAAGGAGAAAGCATATGAGAAGAGGAGACATAAGGAGTTCAAAGTTGGATATGAGGTGATGGTGTATTTGAGAAAGGAGAGATTTCCATTTGGAACATATAGTAAGATGAAGATGATTAAGTTTGGACCCTGTAGAATTTTGAGAAAATTTGATTCAGGAAATACATATGAAGTAGAGTTACCAGATGGCATGGGTATATCACCTATATTCAACATTGCAGACCTACACTAGTACCATGAAGCATAATTCAAGGAAGATAGCGAAGTGAGATTGGAACACTAGTTTCCTAAGTAGCATTCAGATGAGATTAAACAAATTTTGGATGTCAGAGATGGGAGGAAGACTCGTGGAAGATAGTACAAAGAATATCTTGTGAAATGGAAAGGTAGACCAGTTGAGGATTTTTCTTGGATTTCTTAGGATGAGGTAAACCGATTTGGTTTTCCTTTAGCCCTAGAAAATTGAGGGAATCACTTTTCATTAACCCTATATTTTTTATGCAGGACCATCCTTGGTTCTTGGCAATCTTGCATCAACCAAATTTTTTTTCAGTTTTGTTCTTATTTTTTTCTTGATCAATTCATGTTGGTGGATTCATCATCTTTGCTCACTAGACCCTGTGGATCCTTGTGTACATCATGGAAATGTTCATTTTCTATATTCCAATTTTTGGGAGTGATTGGATCATTTTTTGACAAGTTATCTCTTTTTGAATTTCATGGCAGTTTCTTGAACCAGCACCGGAATAGTTTTCAAACCTGCCAACTAATTTGATCATTCATGGATCATCCTCATGAATTTTAGATCTTGACGATGTTATTCTAAGCATTCCATGGAGTGTCCCCGACCTTTCTTATAGGTCCACACTTCATTCTATGCACCTATTGATAGATTAATTCAAATTTGAGGCTGATGTATTCATGCACACATTAAATTTTCTTTCCTTGGATAATGTGATGATCTTTGGCCGATACAGATGTTTCTAGAATCAAAGATATAGTATAAAGCTTGTAATCAATCATTAGAATGGACCAGTAGAGTTAGTAGTTGATTTATTAGGTTAAGATTGATCTAAATGTAAGAGTTCAACTTGCATATAGGAGCATATTGGAATGTTGTAATACTAAACATGTTAGATCAAGCCTATGAGCCAAATCTGTAAGCCCAGATGTTGCCATCCAAATGTAATTGAGATTTCTATTAATGAAAAGGTTTTAAGTTGTATTTTCCTTCATATTTTGTGTTTCTTTCATTGTGTCACTCTTGTTGCATGGTCCAGATTGTTCTCCTCGAGGAACCTTCTACCATGGCTACACCAAGCCTGCATGCAACATCTTCATGATGAATTCCTCTATCCCTAACTACAGTTTGGAAATTTGTAATGTGCTCTTCAGCTATCTTGTTAGAGTCACCAACATGGAACTTGGAGAAAAAGTTCTTTGGATTCTTAGGCATGTAATTTTAATTTCTAAATAGAAAATTTGAAGGATTATTTTCCAAAAACCCATTGGTGGAGGTGGAGGTGGAAGTGGTTGATTGACCTATGCTCGTGGCTATTGAAAGTGTGAAGGATGAAGCTTAGTTGGAGTAATTTTAGTGGAAATTGTCTTAGAATATGATGAAGAAGAGGTAGATGATGGCCAGATAGGTGAAGATGATGATGCTTCCTCCCCTTTTGTTCTTTCTTTTCCTAGTTGAGGCTTCTAGCTTCTGAAAATATCCTTTTGTTGTAGACCTTTGATGATAGAAAACACTCCATTTTGTTGAATCATCCCTCCTTCTAGCACCAATTTGTTGATGGTATTTTCTGCATGACAACAACTTAGATAGAATATAATATCCTATCTCTCTTGAAAGGTAAATCTCTATAACCAAGCCTCAAGAGAAAACCCCAAGGTCTCTAATGTCAAGTCTTGATAATGCAATAAAACAGCTTAGAGATAATGTTAAAATTGTTTTTTTTCCACAAGGAGCCTTAAAAATAAATGTTGGAAGCTTAAATGTTCATCAAATATGGTAGTATATTGATGCTTTTCAACCCTAAACTAACCCAAATATTAAGCAAAATAGAAAAAGATAAAAGGGTTTAAAAGAGATGTCTATTTTAAACTAACTCCTAAGATCAATCATGAAAACAACACAACATTTAAAATGGACTGACCCCTCAGAACCAATTCCTACTAAATCTAGATTAAACCTGCAATATAATAGAAATAGTGAAATCTCCTAAGGCATAAATATTTTTAGACTGTGGGGAATTCACACATCAACCCAATTTAGCAATTGAAGTGAATAGATACCCACAATTGAACTTAGCACAACAAGATATAGGCCTAGGCTAACTTTACACAGAAACTTACAATCAAAAAGCTACCAAAATTATGGACTAAGGGTTGCTCTAACACTTGAAATACCATATCATGAACACAATTGAGCCACGGGTATCTCTAAGATCATTTACAAATAACTTACATAGAGCAGTTCATCAAAATAAGAAACACAAGAAACATGCATGGAGAAATAACATAAACAACACCAAATAACAATGTCTTCAATTGTATTTTCTTCACAAAACTATGCAATAATCCAAGTATCTCAAGTATTGGAATGCCTCTCAGAGCTCTTAACTAAAATTCTAACTCTTTTTCTAACTGTCTAACCTTAACAAATGAGGGGAAATCCCCAATATATAGCATTACATTTTTAGGGCAGCCCAGATTAGGGTTTACATCTCAGGTCGGCTAGGGAGGTCGGTCACATTTCCCTCCTAAAATTCCCTAATTCAAAATAACAATAAAATACTAAGGGCAGCCTCAAAAAGCCAATTCTTGCAATTAATATTCCTTCTAGGCACAAAATTCAAGGCCTAGTTGACTTGTCCTATTGTGGAAAGTTGTATTGATGACACGTTCTCAAAGGAAATCAGCTATGTTTCCCTTCTCTCCTTTTTCCACCTCCTTTCTTCTAAAAACTTCTTTAATTTTATTAAGGAATGGTTCTAGGTTAGCCTGGGTTGAGGTAGAAATTAAATCAATCCTTGCCTTGATTGAATTTAATTCCTCTGCATATTTAGTCAAGGTTTTTTCCAGTCACCATGCAAATTTTGATATATATCTAGATAGGAAATGTAGATGGTTGCATCCTCCAAATTTTCTTTGACAACTGAGCCCTCTATAGTTGGAGAATACACCTCATTCCACCACTTCTGCAACTAGCTGACATTGAAATTTTTCTGCCCAAAATTTTTCCTACCAGTAACAATTTTCAGAAAAGCATTGCAACTATCAAAAACTTCTTTTACCTTGGTTTGAGCCTTAGAAATTTTCTTTGGTACTTTCATTTTAAGCTCATCTCTGAATTTGAAGGCCTCTATCCATCTTGCAACTATGTGAGTGTTCTGCATTGTGAGGACACCTTCTTTCACCAAGACTTCTATTGGAACTGCAAGCATTTTCTCCAATTCCTTTACAACTACATCATCAGGATCTTTGCAATCAATAAGAAAATGAGTCATATATATCCTAGGAGAGAAAGGATGATCTCACATACATCCGCAATACCGTCTCAATCATTTCATCTTCCCTTCACTCACACTATGTAGCCATTCTTTTGTATCCTTCACAGAGGACTTTGAGATTCCAATTTGTAAAACTTCCTCATTAGATAACAATCCTTCAAGGAAGGTAGGCCCTTCATTGCTTTGTTCTTGCAGAGGTTTGATCAAATTTTGAACATATTTATATACCTCATTAAGTTGCTTCTACAACCTTTCCTTCTCTTTAGTCTCTTTATCTAATCTCTAAAGAATAGCCTGAGATGATTCCTGAAAATCTTCCTTTTCTTGTTCCTTTGTGGATGGACCTAGATTGATAGTTTGCACTTTGTAATTTGTAGGTATTATTTCATCCTTCTACTTATTTTCTATAGGGATAGCAACATGGATAATTCTATTATTAAATTCATCCCGTGCAAATTTGGAAATAGTTCTGACTCTTTTCTTCTCTTTAGGTTGCCCCCAATTTTCAAGGAAATTTTCCCAATTTGGAGATTCATCTTCTACAATAATATCCTTTTGTTTCAATATTTTCTCAAGCCATTATGGGACAACAGGCTATTCTGTTTTAGTGTCTTTTGACTGATCCTTTGGGGAGTCATCTATAACTTCCTCTGTATTTCTATTATCTCCTTTTTCTGGTTGCTCCTTATTGCCAACCTGCTCGTCTCCATGTTTACCTTCCGAGTGAGGAACATCAACATGTTCAATTACCAGAGGCTGAGAAGGCATTTCCACAGTGACTTTTGATGTTGCCTCCTTACTTAATACCTCCTTCTCCTTTAATTTCTCCACAGGGTCACTCAATTTTCCATCCTTGGTAGTTGACACCTCTTCATCTTATATTTTTTCATCAAAATTATCAAAGATGCCTCCTTCTCCACTTGATTGCTCAAGTTCTCTAAGGACTTCATCTACTTGTACATTTTTTGTTCAGGATGGAGAAGGGGAATTATTTCCTGGAGCTACTTTCTCCATTTCTTTCATAAGATCATTAGTAGGTGCCTCTCCAACATGCACCCTTTCAGCTCCAACCACTGACTCTCCCATAGGGGACATCCTTTGCTTTGGTGAATTCCTCCTCACATATACTTGTGGTTTTTTCCTAGAACTTTCAATTTCCACAAATTTTGAAGAATCAACTATATCTTCATTAGTCTTAGTTTTCTTGGCTATCCTTTGACCTTCAATTACTAACTTCCTTTTCCTAGTAAGTTGAAGAGTCTCATCTTCTTCCTTAGCAGCTTCTTTGGAAGCCTTCCTTGTCTTAGATACATGTTGTCTCTCAACTTTCCTCACTTGGGCCTAAATCCTTGTTCTCCTCTTTAGAGTGAGAGGCTTGTTTTCTTCTTGATCACCTTCATGTTGAGGTTCTGCAACATCATCCTTATTTTCCTTTCTGTCCTCTTCTGAATGGGACTCTAGATTCCCCATCAAGTGATAGGTGAACTTTTTACCATCTATTTGTAATTCCAAGACCTTTTTTTTGACCCACAAACTAGAATTTCTCCTTACTAGATTAGTCACCTGATGAAGATCAACTAATTAATCTTCCGACCAATTAATGGGTGGAAAAGGTTGGTTTCTATAGGGTTCATATTCATGATATTTTACAAGGTCCTCTTCACCATCATCCACCTAATATGTCACTTGATCTACTTTGTATATCCTGATGATTTTCAATGAAAAACCTAAAAAACCTTCTTCTTATAACTTCAAACTCATCTCTTTAGTTAGCACAATAATCCTCTATGTGATCCTTGTGTCTATATTGTCTATTGGATAACTTTTGTGCCTTTTCATAAGGGTCAAAATTCTCCCTGTTAGTGTGAATGTAAGTTAAATTGTACCATTTCTTTTCTGAATATTGGGTACTTTGGAGTGAAGGGAAGATGTCCAGGGTACCAATTCTCATTTGGAATTCATCTCCAAGCCATTTCCTATGTAAATCTTGCAATACAGTCTCAAATGCAGCCATTTGTCTTGTCACTTCCAACAAAATGAGGTTGTTGGTGGGATATCTTAGCAATCTAATTGGTATTGAAGGAGTTCCTTGTATTCTGACATATGTAAATCTTTGAAACTGGATCAACCACTGCCCATATTTCTTGATCAATTCCATGGCATCTACTGAGTTTCTTACATGAAGAGCACCTTGTAGTAATCTTGGGATGTACATAAAGAAAGTATCCTTAGGTCTCCCATAATTTGTTTCCTTGAATTGGTGCTGAGGATAGACATCCCATATTTTTTCCTTTCCAAGGACCCCTTTGCAACTTAGGACCTTATATTTTTTATTACTTGAAAACATGTAGAAAAAGAAAGAAGTCATTGTGAACACATTGATGTCTTATACACATCTCAACTGCATATCTAGATTTTCACTCAATATACCTGCCTAGTGATAGTGCTTTGCTCCCATGATCTAAGTGATTTTGGATAGAACATCCAAGTCCTGAAAGTGAAGACCTCTTCCAATCCCATCACCTTACCTAGGAGTGAGATAATATCATGATATTCCATCTTGAAGTTACTCCTATGTAATTTCCTTGGGAACTTAGAATAATGTGGCTTTGGTTTAGCAATCCAGGAACTATTCATTATATCCAAAGCCCTGGAGGAATCCTTAGCATAAAACTCCTCTGCCTCTTTGATGTCAATTTCCTTGATAATCTTGTGGTGGGAAGCAATATTGAAGGTCTCGGCTATAGATTCTTTAGTCAAATTGGCCACGACCCTTCCCTGTGGACCCACTATTATTCACCTGTCACCATAATAATTATTTGCACATTCTATTAGTAATTTAGGGAACAACAATGTGGGTAGGAACCCTACTGCCTAAGCCAAGCCCATTTTTGTAATTATTTGTGCCTAGTGAGTAGGTGCATTGACAAACATACTTTGATGGAAATCATTGTAGTCAATGTGCCCTATATTTGTATCAGCTATCCTTGACCATGCAAAGGAGATCCTGGACTCAGGCCATATCCCCTTGAAGTCATACTTCATTCTTTCTGCCCTCTTCTTGACTTCTTCTTGCACAAGTGTATCCTTTGTCTTGGTAGTTTTCCCGAGACTCAATTTTTCCTACATCTATTGAAAAAACATAATAATAATCACCAAGATGCTAATGATGATCAAACTAACATTAAAAGAGAAGATACATAACATACTCCTTATTAACCTTTAATTCTCTTAATTCATCTTAAAGTCCAAAGACAATCACTTAAAATCCAATGTGTTTCAAAATTTCAGGGGCTAAACAAATTTCAGAAAATTTGACCTAAGGCAGATTCTCTAGAAGAATTAGAGTTTAGAAAATCCACCCTGAGGTGAAATCCCTGAAAGTTCATGCTTCACACAAAATTTTAAAATTAAAAAATTACTATGGATGACACATGATCCTCTCCTTAGCAATAAAAGATGAAATATCTAAGTCCTGACTCACTCAAATGAGAACTCAAGATTCCAAGATTGTAAGGAGATGCAGAAAATATGAGGTTCCTCGGATTTTCTAAGCAGATTAAGGCTCATAGATTTCATCCTAGGATGGAATTCTCGAAGGGTCTACCTCAGTATTTGGTAAGTTGAAAACCACTTTCCTTAATGATTTACGATCACTTGAAAATGGCTAAGGTTATCTCATTCGAGCCTCATTCATCTCTTCACAATACCTTCAGGATTTCTACACCTGCATAGACTCGAAGAATCCAAGGTCGAGTGGATTTTCCAAAGGGAGTTCCTTTAGGAAATTTGCAGTGTGACAAAATCTTCGAAGTCAATGATATCACTCCCAAAACAAAAATCAAACATACCTAGCCTAGCTTGAACTCAAACTTAATAAAAATTACATCCAAATGACCCTCAGGAATTAGCATAGTGGGTGGATTTGGAAAATCTAAGCTACCTAGGATTTTCTGAGAGGATTGATCCTCAGAAAAACCAAGGGTCAATGAATCCTCCAAGAAGTTTTAACTTTGATCACTCCTAGAAATTTTTTTTATGTTTCCATTTTATTTGTGAAATTGAATGTTACTCTATTAATTTGATCCAACTTAAGGTTCTTTATTTATGCTTACAAACAAAATCCTATTCATTAACTCCACAATGCCGATCAAAATATTGCACCAAGGCACCGTACCTCCTTAATCAATTTTGGAATTAAAACAAGTTAGGGAATGGAATGAATGGGTAGGGTTTAGGCTTTATCACCTATGCTCAGTCATCATACCATTCACTCACATGCTTTCATGGATCCGTAAGTTGCACAAGATTCAAAAAAAATCCTCCTTCAGATTCTAAATCACATGACATAGGAAGACCTAGTTTACAACTATAAGTGGATGATGATAACGGGAAAATACCTAGTGTACATGAAGTGACAACTGAATCCTAAAAAGAGCCTATGAATAACATCGAATTTTCCCACAAGACCCATCAAATCCCACATAATCAATCAAAAGTATATTTGTCAACATGATTCATCATAAAAGGCGCAATAGAAATGTAGGGAACCCCATTATATCTTCATGCAAAGCTCAGTCAAAATGAAAAAAGATGGGGAAATCCCTACCTTTAAAGGATGAAAGCCAAGAGACAGGTAACCAAATGCACTTGTGAATTCATGCCACAAAGCCACAAACAAGGTCGTGACACCCAATGTAATCACCCATCTTGGAGGAAGGAACCGACTCATCGAATGCCACAAACTCAAAATTCAAATTCATAAAAATGACACTTGAATAGCCACTAAATAATCCCTTGAGACCCCATTAACTATGCCTACCTACCCATCATAAATGCATGAAAAGACATCTGAGGACTTAGGGATACGATAGGCGGTCAGACATGCAAAATCCAAGCTACCTTGGAATCTTTGAAGGGATTAGACTAGGGAAAATCCAAGCTACCTTGGAATCTTTGAAGGGATTAGACTGGGGAAAATCCAAGGTACCTTAGATTTTCTGAGATGACCCAACACTCAGAAAAACCAAGACAAGGTAGAATCTCTGAACCTTATCCAGACTTTTCCAATTTCCCATGTGGATGGAATTTTAGATAAAATCATGGAGTTTTAATGATGTCTTGAGATCAAAAGCTACAACCAAAGCAACTTAAGTGCAGATAGAACATTAGTTTCCACAAGTGAAGCAAAAAGGTCAAAATTTAGAGGGACCTATCCCTTAAGGAGAAAATTTCAAACTTAAAGCAAAGCAGAAAACAAAAGCAAGCAAGGAGAGGGTCCCTACCTCTAGTGGGGCATGTCTGCAAAAGTGCACAACACCTAGCATTTTCACACTCATTTGGGCTTGCCTTTTTTTTTTTATCCTTATTTATGTCTTAATTGGTCCAATTTTGCATCCACAAGCCTAATAAATTACATCTTTTTATGGATGATCCCGACAAACATCAAAGTGTAAATGAAAATTTAATGATTTTGGTTGTGTGTCCTTGATTTTTGGACTAGGACAAAAATTCCACCTATGGTGTATTTTTCCTCCAAAGGTCTTGGGATCATGTTTTAAAATGTTCCTTAGAGGGACCCCTTTTTGGAGTTTGTGCCCCAAGTTTTAAGCCTTGGGACTAAGACACCACCTAGGGCGTCTTAGTCCCCGTCAAGTTATTTTTCAGATTTAATTTCAAATCTTGGTGGAATTTAGCTTCCTTTAATTAATGAATTCATATTTCATCTTGGTGTGGTGTAATTTTGGGATATTAAACATGGATAAGTATAAATACAAGGTTGATTCACTCACTTTCACCCAAAACCTTTGTGAGAGCATTCCTAATAGGATAATTGAGTTAACAAGAGAATTCAAGAGAAATTCATCAAGAATTTGGAGCCATCATCAAGATTCAAGCATCATGTGTGTTTTTGAGCTAACATTTGGGTATGTGTAGGATCATCATGGAAAAAATAAGCCCTTAAGTGGTGAAAAATTCAAAAAAATTAGAGTTAGGCAACTTCACGTAAAAATTTGAATAAGTTATCTATATTATTTCAAAAATATGTAAGAATAGAATCTGTAGCAAATTGAATGTAGGTTATCAACTACTAGGTTTTTTTTTAAATCTATTTGGTAAAATTTTGAAATTTCAATGCAATAGTACTTAAATTTCGGGAAAAAATAAGTAGGTGTCTATCGACCAACCTAACCAAAATAAAATGATAATATTTTTATAATATTTTAGATATAAGTAGAGGACTCATGTCCCGATGTGATGCATATTTTTTTGTAATTTTTTTCCAAGTAAATAATTAATTATGATTTTTTTATTAATTTTTTTTTTAAATATAAAAACTTGTATGTCTAACCACCTTAACTTGGTCAAAACTTCATGAAATTCATTTTTTTAAAATCCTATAGTATGTGCATCATAGAATGTGACACATGTTTCAAATTCAAAAAAATTGATACCATTTGAATGCTATAGATGTTTTTCAATCAACCTATCAGTGAGGACTTTAGTCGTAATTCAAATAGAAAATGAATAATAATTATTTATTAAATTCAAAGTAAAGCATAATTTATATTGGTGGAAAGCTGAGAATCTCCTTTAAAAATCCTTTTTGTTTCATCAATTTTGGGTAAAATTTTTTTTGTAAGCCACATACCCTACACATACCCATCATATCACCACTTTTTGGCCCATCATGATCCTGCACATACCCATTTTTGATGTAGGGATTTGATTCAAACAAGCAATTCAAGTCAAAATTGAAGAAAACATTCATTCAATTCATGATCTACATTTAAGCTAGCTACTTCACAGAAGTTTGCAAATTTCATAATAAGGGTTTGCTGAGTTGCAACATAACACGTTCATTCATCATTTCTCTTCATTATTTCATTTCATTCCAAGGTTTAATTACAAACAAGGGGTTTGACCAAGGCAAACCCACATTTACTAACAATCAACAATTTTTTATTCTCTTGTGTGTTTTTGATTGCAGATTTAGGTTGAAGATCATTTGAAGTGTAATGTTGCAAATTTGCATTGCAAAGTTGTCATACTCACAGAAAGTCACCTACATGCCATATCTGGAAGTTTCAGGACCCGAGATTTGAGAAGAAGCTATAGATATTGAGCCTTGAGATCATCTTTTGAAATTGAATAAAATAATATCGAGATGTAGAAGATAGTAAGGAAATCTTAGTCCTACTGGAGGCATTTTTCAAAGATTTGTTCAGATTTGGTTCTAACATCTAAATATTTTATGTTATTCTTGAAAAGTAGAAGTGAGGCTAAGAAGATAGTAAGGGCGTCTTAGTCCTCCTTGACATATTTTGAAAACACTTTTGCATTTCTAGAATCTTTATTACATTTCTAGACTTCCCAGGTAAATACATCCTATGGAAAATGATTTTGGATTGCTCAACTACTTTAGCTCCTTCTAGGGTTTTTCACCTAAAAGGAGAAAGGGATGTGGTCCAAAATGAAAATTTCTACACTCAAGATTAATGTAAATGAGATGTACTATGTTTAATTATGATGTACCGATGCATTGATCTGAAAAGGAAATGATTTAAGGATGCAAAACCTAAGAAATGTGAAGTGCTGGAAAACACCTTGTAATATGCAAAAACACCTAAAAATGCAAGTAAATGATGAAATAACTGAGTAGAACTAGAGAGGTGCACCTAGAATCTTGAGAAATTAATTGAAAATGTTGACTAGGACACTTATGCTAGGTTGGGAGACCTAGTCCCAATTTTGGGAAAAACTTGTTGGAATAGGAATCTACCAAATGGGTATTCAGAAATGCAAACACCACTTTTCAGGCCTAGCAATGGGACTAATCCACAACTATTGGCAACTTATTCCACCTAAATATTTTAAGAATCTCGAGATAGGATCCTATAGCTTCAGGTCTGCACTTTCTTTTCTGACAGGTGTCTGGTCTTGATTCCCTAGAAAATGGGATAAAAAGGGTCTCCAAGCTTGAATTAGGGTTATGTTGACTTGAATAGCTTTGATTAATTCTTGACCACTTTTCAACACCTATTTTTTTTATAAGTTTTCCTACAAATTCTTCAAACACACATGCAAAGAGGGAAAAATGGTTAAGGGTTAGAGTATAGGGGTTTGCCTTGGTAAAATCCCACTTTGGTAATCAAACCCTAGATAATGAAATGAAATGTGAAAAGAATTATAAATAAACAACATGCAATGTCATAGACTTACCAAACCCTTGATGTAGAAATCTAAAGATATGCAATGAAGTGCTCTAATGGATGACTTGATTATGTGTAGAGTGCTTGAATACTTGAGAATGATTAAGTTAATTGCTTGAGTGAATTCTTGAATGAATAGGTGAATAGGAGATGAAAAATGAGGGTAAAAACCCTTATTTATATTTAATCTTACTAAATTTCCCAAAAATAAACCATTGGAAGCCAACCTTAAAGGTTAGAGAATGAAATCCCGCTAGAAATTTAAAATAATTTTTGAGTTTTGTGCATAAAAGGACTAAGTCATCCCTATTGGCAACTTAGTCCCACTTAAGCAAATTAAGTGGGTGTTAGGAATTATAGGGCATTAAATGTTGTACAATGGGAATATCCTCAAAAACACACTTATGAGGGGCCGGAAAGTGCATTAAAGGGTCATTTAAACATGAGAAAGGGTTAAATTAGTGATGACAAGTCTAGAAAAGCATGAAAGTGGGTTACAACACTTTATAATGAAATAAGACTTGGTAAGGAGTTATTTAAGTGAATCATAATAAAAATAGTCTAGAAAAGTGTAGAAATGTGTTACAACACTTCACAACACCTTCACAAGACATCCTAGAAGTCTTAATGATTCACAAGGGTCCAAGACCTAATGTGACCATGTTGACCACATTACAACATTAAATCTAGGCAAAAACAAGCTAAAATCCACTAGGAGGGCCTGAACATGAAAAAGTAGAAGGGTTACTTTTTCTGTGTCAACACATCCTAACTTGTTACTTAATTTTGTCATTTACGAGTATGTACAGGATCATCATGGAAAAAATAGGCCCTTAAGTGGCAAAAAATTCAAAAAAATTAGAGTTAGGAAACTTGATGTAAAAATTTGAATAAGTTATATATATTATTTCAAAAATATGTAAGAATAGAATCTGTAGAAAATTGAATGTAGTTTCTAAACTACTAGGTTTATTTTAAAAAAAATCTATTTGGTGAAAATTTGAAATTTCAATGCAGTAGTACTTAAATTTCAGGGAAAAAATAAGAAGTAGGTGTCTGTCTGACCACCCTAACCATAATAAAATGATAATATTTTCTTACAAGATTTCAGATATATAGTAGAGGACTCATGTCCCAATGTGATGCATATATTTTTATAATTTTTTTCCAAGTAAATAATTAATTATGATTTTTTTATTAAAACTTTTTAAAAATATAAAAACTTGTATGTATGACCACCTTAACTTCATCAAAACTTCATGAAATTAAATTTTGTTTTTTTAAAATATATAGTATGCAAAACATAGATTCTGACACATTGTTTGGATTCAAAAAATGCGATACCATTTAAAAGCTATAGATTTTTTTCAATCAGCCTATTAATTAGCACTTTAGTCGTAATTTAAATAGAAAATGAATAATAATTATTTATTAAATTTAAAGTAAAGCATAATTTATATTGGTGGAAAGTTGAGAATCTCCTTTAAAAACCCTTTTCATTTCATCAATTTTGGGTTAAAAAAAAGTCGTCAGCCACATACCCTACACATACCCATCATATCACCACTTTTTGGCCCATCATGATCCTGCACATACCCTTACAATCATTATTTGGCTTGTATTACTAGGTTTTGTGAGTTGAATGTTATCTTTTCCAAGATTTTTCTTGGTGAACCCTTAAAAGCCTAAGGAATCTTCCTAGGTCTCCCTTGTTGAGAATTGACTCACCTTTGTGTTTATAGTAAATAAAATTTTGGATCCTAGGTTTCCTTGAATGAACCATCCCCCAATAAAGGGAAATTCCAGATTAGGGATCCCTTTCTTGTATTATGAGTCCCCTTTTCTAAATCACCGCAGTTTTCCTATGGTTCATTTTAGTGAGCTTTACATTTTGGGAATTCAATTTATGATTTGTAGTTCACTAAGATCCTAGATCTAGGTTGCATTTGTTGGAAAAATGAAGAACATCACATTTTGTTGTTTTGTGTTGTCATTGATGTCACCATGATATATGAGTTGCAACTACAAGATCAAGTCTAAATTTGTTATGGTATTTTGGCTCAGTATCTAAACTATTACAATGCTTACATCCTCTAGTATTTTTTCTGCAATCCTTCACCATTGATAGTTGGTGTTTGTGGTTTCGAGAAATGATTTATGGATTCTAGAAGCACGTACATTCAATATCTCATGTACTTAGATGCTTGTATTGTGTATCAGTATTATTCTATTTTTCTATTAGGTCTATCCTTGGCTGATCTAATGGATGTATTGTGTAATGATTTTTGTCATGTAGACATATGTGCAACCTATCTTAGGTCCGTGCAAACATGATGTAGCATGTTGGGCACTTGATTTGTTTTTTGGAAGATTTTGTGAATGCTTGAAGTTGACAATTGGTATTTTTGGTAAATAAGAAGTGCATCTAATTAGGCCAACCTAATTGATGCTTGTGGAGAGATCAGATTTTTTTTTTTAAGGTTCAGAGAGAGATATGATTGTGTTGTGAATATGAATGTGAAGAAGAGTGAACATGATGAAGTGTGTCAAGTCAGTTTACTGAGCTTCATTGGAACTAAATTTGCACTCACTAGGTGTACCTTATCACTTCATTTTCTGGCTGTAAACCATTTTGTCACTGTAATTTTGTAGGAAATGAGCATTTTGTTGGTGCTTTTTCCAATGCACCTAAAGGAATCTCTAAGGAATTTCCATTTCCTAAACTCAAAACTCCTAAAAAATGACTGGCGAATTGACAATATCTAGTGATAGACTAAGATCTTCTACACTTTAGGCTCTGTGGGGCCAAGGAGGGTATTCCTATTCATGTTCACCGAAGATGCACTTGGTGAAACACATTGTTTCACAGATCATTTCAACTAAAAGGTAAATATGCAAAATATACTATGGAATTGGCTAGTTCCTAAGTAATTTGCTACCATTTCAGTAAATTCCTAGGCTTATGACAAATGAATATAAGATTTGTGTAAAGATTTTGGAAGTATCAAATGATTTTTTAAATTCTACCTCTAGGTTGGCCACCATAGAATAATTTTATTAACCCATTAGGAAAATATTTCAAGGAAATAGAGCAGTTCCTTATGCAATTGGGCTATGGAGTCATATGCATACTATCAGTAATACAAAAGTGATCTAAAATTCTTAAGGAAAGAATATCTTCATGAAAACTTTATATTATGAGACTTAAAACCTATAATGCACAAAGTCTTATCACATCCTAAGCAGATAATTGTAAATCCATACCTCCTATTTAAGCATTTAATTGATTGCTTGAATCAAGGTACAAATAGAGATATACATTTAAATTGAAACTCAAAAGAGAAATGAAATGCTATTGACAATTCCATTCCAAATTTACTTAGAACCCACATAAGGAGAGAAAATGCATCATAACTAAATTTTCATTCATATTCATAGATCAGATCTGTACAACAATTTAAGACACTGTGTGTACATTCAAAATAGCCTAACACAGGAATACTTTTCTATTCCTTTCACTACATTCACATTATGTATGACCTAAACCTAGCCTGATATTCTCTACATTATTTGTTCTTCTCTTTTCTCCTGATAATCCTCTCCTACATTCGGGTCTTAAATTCCCTTTATACTGATAGGGAGCAACAAGCCTCAGACCCAAATGCAATTACAATATAAAATTATAATTTCACTCAAATTTCAACAACAATTGATATGGATTTTGAAACCCACATGCTGAAATTACATAAACAAGGAAAAAAGAGACAAGCCAAAGCCATAACCACCACTAGGGAAGAAAGTGCAAAATGTTTCCAAAACTTCCCCTTCCACCTAAGCACCAAAAACCAAACTACCAAGATGCCATGGAAGTACACAACCCATGTTGAATCTGAAGTCATAATTTTTCCATGAAGTCAAACGAAAGAGCCATTATAGCAAAATTTAGAAAACATAAGAAAAAAGGAGATAACCAATTCATTTTTCCATAACACCACCCCATCCCAAGTCACAACCATGATACACCTGACCACTCCTAGTCATAGTAAGAGGGAGGGAAGAAACCTTAGTTTCTCCTTCCTTCTTTTCCTTTTTAATTATGCTTTCAGTATGCCCACTTGGGGTCTTCATAGCTAGAGGCAACATGACAATCACCACCTCCTCTTAGATCAAGCCCTCGCTATGCATATCTAGGTACCGCACATAGGCCAAATCAACCTTTGAATCATGGCTGGTAGAAGAAGTACTTATGAGGTTAATGTGGGAGTGTTGATGCCCATACGAGCCATGCCCATACATCACTTTTAACCTACACCCGGTTAGGGACTGCACTGGGTGTTTTCCCTTATTTCCTTCTACCTTGGCAATCACATCCTTGAATTGCAGTCGACAACTGCATCTTTTTAGTGCAGGCTTGGACCTTGAAGTAGTAGTTGCCTCTATAATGGGAATGGACTCATGTGCACCCATACTAGAGCTCTGTGAACTCAGATAGACCGACCTCCTTGTTGGTTGGCTCATTTTTCTTTTCTACTAATTTCTTATGCTAGAGAGTTGTTAACCACCTCATGATAATGGTGCAAATAACAACTACCTTAGCTATATTTATCGAGTAAAATCATAGCAGCATTTTTCATCACACATGTGCAATTCTATCATCTTGTTGGAAAATGTACCACTGCCATTTAAGTCCCATTTGCATGGAAATCAGTTAATTATGCTTCATGATTATCTGCATTTGTCTCTTGGCATGAGTTGTGATCAACTCGATCGATGTACAAAATACAAGCCATTAACACAAGCTTTTTCATGCAAAATAGAATCAACCATCTAGTGTCACCTACCATTTTGAATGAGATCCATTGATCTTCTACCTTGATGGATGATCGAATGGCTAGCTCATGTTTGACCCTCTTTTAAATCCAGTGGTGCTTCATTGATGTGTTTTTAGCCAATTGCTTCTTTCCATGTCATATGACATAGTAACTGTATGTGGGATCCACTCTGTGAATGAGTAAGGGACAGGTGTCGAGATCTCACTGATCTCGCTAGGTTTAATCTTCATTTACCTTCATTCAGCAAGCTAACAAGGAATGGTGGAGATTTCTGCCTAGTTCATCTTGACTACTCGTTGAAAATGTTGGGGAATAGGATTGGTAGTGGAGAGTGGGTCTCACATCATACCTGGGACACATGTTAGCTTCTCGCTAACCTCACTACTTTTATTTGGCATGCACCTTACTCCCACAAGCTGGTGAGGTACGGTTCAGATTTCATCCTTGATCACCAAATCTTGCAAGCTGTACCACATGCAATATTAGCATTTAATGCAAAGGACTTAGGTCACCTAATCGTGACATGACTGTAGGACAAATGACTTAACCCTTAAGTCATTGGACTTAACACTTTCGTAATCGGGCTTTAAGAAAACCCTCACACGATAGGCAAAGATGACCAGTTGTTAAGACAAACAGGGCCGATGAACAAACGTGGCGAGAGGCTCAGAAAATAACTTAAGAGCATGACGACCAAATAAATGGGTCAACACAAAAATAGAACATTGGCATATTTTCTAATTAAAACCCTAAACACTTGGGGACAAGGGTTTTGAGTGGGGAACCAAACTTATGAAAACTGAGCTAAAATTCTAAGAATTTCACAAGCTCCATCACCTTTGTATTTGGAAAGTGAGTCCTTGTAGTGAGCTACCCATTTTGTAATATCTTATAACCATTTAAACTATAGTAGAGAAATATGGCATGCCTAAGGTGGATGAAGATATTGTTGTTGAAAATGTTGAGGAAGATATTCCTCTTGATACATGTAATGCAGATACTTTTGAAGGCATTGATGTAGAAAATGATGTCAGTGGTGAAGTTAATCCTCTAAAAAGTGACAAGAAGAATGAAGTAGAAGCTAAGCTTGAAAATAATAATGATGCTCCTCTAGAGCACACTAAAGGTGAAAAAGGAAATAATGGAAAAGGTAATTCTGAAGAAGGAAAAGGCAGTGAAGAAGAAGAAAAAGATAATCCAGAAGAAAAGCAAAATGAAAACAAAAAGGATGGAAATGATGAAGAAGATAATAAAGATAAAGATAAAGATGAAAATAAAAAGGATGAAAAGAAAGAAGAAGAAGAAGATAAAGTGGAATATGAAAATAAGGAGGAAGAAGAGAAGGGAAAGGGAGAGGAAGAAAATAAAAATGAAGAATTTTCTAGGAAAATGAAGAAAGTCAAAAGAAGATTGTAAAATCTCTTAAGCATCCAAGAGAATCATCCTCTGACAATGATGTTATGAAAGGATTTTTCTCCAAGAAAATTAGATTTCAGCCAATAATCCCTTAGGAGCTTCTACAACTTCCTATGATTGAAGGGTTTGTAGATATGAAGAAGGTGACTCTGGTGCATAAAGTGTTGCTAGGAGATGCATTGTAGGCATCCAAAAAGAAGGAGATTCTTGAGACACATCAAAAAGGAACATAACTCATAGAAGATGCTCTTAAGGAATTGTAGGAGGTCAAACCTGGTGCATCTATTGAAGCATCCCTTGCTCCTATTGAAAATTTGAATTTTTTGTTAGATTATTTCAAGGAGTACACCTATGGGCTCGGAGAAAAGACAAAACAAGAAGTTGAGGATAAATTCACAGAGAAAGGGCTACTGGCATTGCATGATAAGTGTGCTTTTGCATACTCAAATGTTGAAAAGAACCTGGATTTTATGAAGATATGCGAGTTAGAAGAAAATGTTGTTCTTTCTTATTACCTGAAATCGCTAGATGTCACTCAAAAAATTAAGGTTTTGATGGACTCCATTGAGTCCCAGTTGACTATTGTCTCCAATACTTACAATATATCCAAAGATAGAGATAGATCAACCTGGAACACCATCACTATGCATAAAGATAAATTCTTTGTCTTACAGAAGCAGAAGGAAGAAATTATCAAAAAATTTGGTTAGTTGAGTGACATTATAAGAGTAGAATACACTCTAGTTGGCAAGGCCCTGGTAGACACAAAAAAGCTTGAGAAGAAAAACATGACTCCTGAGACTTCAAATGGTGTAGAAGAAACTCTAGTAGAGTTGGAATCCCTGAACATGATGTTGATTATTGTAAAGGATATCTAGGAGAATGGTAAATTAGTATGGGAAGGTATTCTTAAGGAGCTTCAAGGCTCACCATCCTCTAGTTGATACATGTTCTTTCTTTTCTTATTTCAATTTTAGGTCTTTTTGGGACACCCTTTTTCATTCATGTCAAAGGGAGAGAAATGAAGAATGGTGAAATGCTGGTGTTAGGGGGAGAAGTGTTGTAGTAAATAAGAAGTTTTGCAAACTTTATTTTTTGGCACATGTTGCCATGAATGAAAAAGGGGGAGATTGTTGGAAAAATGAAGAATAACATCTCATTTTTTTGTTTTGTGTTTTCATTGATGTCTCTATGATATATGAGTTATAACTGCAACATCAAGTTTGAATTTTTTCTAGTATTCTGTTTCAATATCTGAACTGATATAATGCTTACATCCTCTGGCATTTTGGTCCGCAATCCTTTGCCGTTGATAGTTGTTGTTTGTGGTTTTGAGAAATGATTTATGGATTCTGGAAGAATGTACATTCATGATCTCATGTACTTAGATGCTCGTATGGTGTATCAATATTACTCTATTTTTCTATTAGGTCTATCCTTGGTTGACCTAATGGATGTATTATGTAATAATTTTTGTTATACGGACATATGTGTGACCTATCATAGGTCTATGCTGACATGATGTAGCAAGTTGGGCGCTTGAATTGTTTTTGGAAGATTTTGTGAATGCTTGAAGCCGATAGTTGGTATTTTTAGTAAATAAGAAGTGCATCTAATTAGGCTGACCTAATTGATGCTTGTGGAGAGATCAAATATATATTTTCGATAATTTTTTTAAGGTTGAGAGAGAGATTATTGTGTTGTGAATACGAATGTGAAGAAGAGCGAACATGATGAAGTGTGTCAAGTCAATTTATTGAGCTTCATTGGAACTAAATTTGCACTCACTAGGTATACCTTATTAGTTCATTTTCTGGTTGTAGGCCATTTTTTCTTTATAATTTTGTAGGTAGTGAACCTTTGTATTTGGACATTGAGTCTTGGTAGTGAGCCACCCATTTTGGAATATCTTATAACCGGTTATACAATATTGTGAGCTAACACTCACCATGGTTTTTCCCATTTTGGGTTTTCCATGTAAAAATCTTGGTGTTCATGTGTTTTGTGATCTCATGCTATGTTATTCCTCTTATTTTTTCTATTGTATGCATTGGAATAATTGGATGGTATCTGACTAAAAAATTTAAGAAGATATTGATTCACCCCCCCTCTCAATATCTTGGATATTCAACAACATTCATTCTTGCATTGCATCTTGCATTAGTGAGAGTACATCTAGGGTTTCTCACATTTGCATTAGTGAAAGTGCATATAGGTTCCATTTTTTATTTCTTGCATCATCTTATCTAATTTGAAAATTTGAAAAAGTGCATTGTTAATTATCCTAATTGCATTTAGGAATATTGTTATTGCATTCAAAATTAAAAAATAATTACATTCAACCTTGCATTCAATTTCTTGTCATTAGTCACTTTTTCTTGCATTCATTTGCACACTTTTCTATTTCTAAACATCAAGTCCTTGGGTAGGAAACCTGGAAACACTGTAAACAACCCTATTTTTTTATTTTTTTTGAAAAAAATCTCTACTAGGACTAAAACACCCTTATTGGTTTCCTAGTCCCTCTGTGGTTTTTTTTCCTCATAATCCTGTCTAGGTTCATTTATTTCTTTTCCACTTTCTAGGACCTCAAAATTTCATCAATAGGAACAAGACACCCTTGTTGGAATCTTAGTCCTTTTGGATTCTGAAAGTTGTAGTTTTCACAATTTAAATATTATTTTTTTTGCTTCCTAAGCCTCCTGATAACATATGCTATAAGTCTAGAAAGTTTCAGGAACATCTATTTTATGCATCTAGGTCAAAAACATAAATTGGGGGCTCTCATTTTTTAAATAATTTCAATTACAAGCATCATTAGATCTTAAAGTGCTCACATTTCTAAAACTTTGCATAATATGGATAAAATTACTTTTCACTTTTGCATATACAATGTTTACATTCATAAAACTTTGCATGAGTTTGATAAAAGTGCTTTTCATTTTTGGATATACATTGTTTGAATTCTTAAAGTTTTGCATACATTGGATAAAAGTGTTTTTCATCTTTGGATTTAATTTTTTTATATTATTAACACATTGCATGAGATGGTTAAAAGTAATTTTTATTTCTGGTCAAACAATGTTAGTACCTTACCTTTCTAGGAACACTAAGAAAAAGTTCATATCCCCTCCCTATGAGAGTGTTTTGGTGAAAGAGAATACATCCTTGGAAAATCCTAATGATCATATCCATTCTTTTTCTAATGTCTCTCCTATTTTTGAAGAAGATATTTTGGTGTTAGAAGAACCAATCAATGAGAGTTTTGAAATTCCTAGTTGTTTCTCTCCTTCTACCTCTCTTAGTGGAAAAGACATTGATGAACCTCTTTATGATCTTTCCCCTACCTAACCTATTTTGGAAGACATTAGGGAACAAAAGAATGAAATCATAAATGATCATAAAAATCATACTCCTGGTATCTCTTCTAGTTGGGAAGAGGATACTTTGATAGATTAAAATCATGAGAATCTTATTTGTCCCTCTTCACCTAAGGAAACCCTTATTAAGCAATATAATTTAACCATTTATCATTCCCCTCTTTGTGATTAAGAACCAATCCTTGAATGTCAAGAACATTTGGTTTTTAGTTCTCCTAAACACTCTCCTCCTAGGGAGGATATCATGGTGCAAGAAAATGAGAAAATTGAGACATGCCTTTCAAACAATTTTGATGAGGCTTACTTCGATGAAGATATGAAGAGACTTTAGAATCCCCCTCACTAAGACATCAAGAAAGGTCTTTTGAGGTTATGCACATTAGATATCCCTTGAAATACTCTCCTGAGCCTAAACTTATCATTTATTCACCCTCACAAAATCACAAACTCAAAATAAACTTTCCCTCATCCTTGAACCACCTAAAATCAATGTTTTAAAGCAACCAAGTCATAATATCGTTGCTCATACATATAATACTGTAGTGTATGAAAATGCATACCCTTGAATTTTCACACTTGTTTAGCCCCACCTTGCTTTATTTATCCTTATTTATGTCTTAATTGGTCCTATTTTGCATCCACAAGCCTAATTAATTATATATTTTTATGGATAATCTCAAAAAACATCAAAGGATAAAACATAATTTATTGATTCTGGTTGGATTTAGCCTTCTTTTAATTAATGAATTCATATTTCATCCTGTTGTAGTGTAATTTTGGGATATTAAGCATAGATAAGTATAAATACAAGGTTCCTTCTCTCATATTTTCACCTAGTAATCTAACAAGAAATCTAAGCATCCAAACACTCAAGTATTCATGCATTCAAGAGTAATTCATCAAGAATTTGGAGCCATTATCACTATTCAATCATCATAGCAAGGATATTCTTGCATCATATGTATTTTTGAGCTAACATTTGTGATGTAGGATTTAGATTCAAGAAAGTATTTCAAGTCAAGATCTATCAAGCACTACTTTGATTCAAGATTTATATTCAAGCTAGCTACTCAACACAAGTTTGCAAATTTCATAACAAGGGTTTGGTGAGTAACAACATAGCACTTTGTTCATTCATCATTTACCTCTTTCATTTCATTTCATTCCAAGGTGTAATTACCAACAAGGGGTTTGACCAAGGAAAACCCCCATTCACTAACAATCAACAAGTTTTTCCTCTCTTGCATGTTTGTATTTGTAGATTTAGGTTGAATGCTTGAACATCATTTGAAGTGAAAAGTTGCAAAGTTGTAAAGTTTCATTGCAAAGTTGTCATCTTCATGGAAACCCACCTACAAGCCAGATCTGGAAGTTTCAGGACCCAAGATCTGAGAACAAGGAAGTGCATACATTGAGCCTTGGGATCACAGTAAGAGATTTTAGAAATTCAAGATGGAACTAAGTCAACAGAAAGAGCGTCTTAGTCCTCCAAGTTGTATTTTGCAGAGATTCTTCTAGTTTTAGTTCTGACTTCTAAAGATTCTACATTTTTGTAGAAAAACAATAGTGGGACTAAGAAAACAATAAGGATGTCTTAGTCCTCCCTGGCATATTTTGATGGTATTTTTGAATTTCTAGAATCCTCATCACATTTCCAGACTTCCTAGGTATGCATACCCTAACTTGTTGTTGCTTAATTTCATCATTTGCACTCATTATTTGGCTTGCATTATTGAGTTTTTTGAGTTGAATGTTAAGTTGTTTTTTCCAAGATTTTGTTTGGTGGTGAACCCATCAAAGCTTAAAACCCCCCTCGTAGATCTTCCTTGTTGAGAATTGACTCACCTTTGTGTTGATAGTCAATCCAATTTTAGATTCTAGGGCATATTTGAATGGAAATTGGAGAAGAGTGGTGTTCTATGATCTAGGCCATAAAGCAACCTCTATCCCCCATTGTTCATTTTGGTGAACCTAAAAATTTTGAACATTGTTCTTTTTTTCTAATTTGGAGTTTTTTAAGGTCCTAGATCTAGGTTGCATTCATTCTTACATTGCATATTGCATTAGTGAAAGTTCATCTAGGGTTTCTCACATTTGCATTAGTGAAAGTGCATATAGGTTGCATTTTTTCTTTCTTCCATCTTTGTATCTCATTGAAAAAATGAAAAGTGCATTTTTAATCATCCTAATTGCATTTACGAACATTTTTATTGGATTCAAAATTGAAAAAATTGCATTCAAATTTGTATCCAATTGCTTGTCATTAGTTAATTTTTCTTGCATTCATTTGCCCAATTTTTTGTTTCTCAACACCAAGTCCCTGAATAGGCAACTTGGGAACATTGTAAACTTGTTCCAGATATTGTTGTTTTTCTAAAAATAAACCTTTACTAGGACTAAAACACCCTTACTGGTGTCTTATTCCTTCAATGGGTTTTTGGATCATAACCCTATTTGCGTTGTTTGCTTCCTGTTTCAATTTTTGGAACCTTAGAATTCCATCAGTAGGACCAAGACACCCTTACTAGCATCTTAGTCCCTATTGACTTTGACTTTCCAATTTTCAAGGTTTGAAATTTCTTTTATGTGCTTCTATTTACTGCTTTCAATTTTCTATTACAATTTGCAGAATTGTTGCTATCTACAATTCTTTCATTTCAAGTGTAATTGTTCAATCTTGCATCATGGATATATTCTTTGGAAATATTTGTGTCCTTGAAATGTTTGGTAGATGTGTCAAGTTGTGCTTTTGAAAATGACCCTAATGAAATTGAACTTACTCATGCTCACTCAACTCCTAATGCATGTCCTCTTCATGATGTTGACATCATCAGACAAGATGGTGACAACATGAAAAAGCTCCTAAATGATTGTCTTAACAACCTTGAAGATAATGCATCCTTTTATCCATCCATGACACAACCAAACCCCATACAAACTCTTGAGATGTTTGGTTATTTACATCTCGAAACTAAGATAAAAGTTGAACATAAGTTCCCTACAATAAGTGAACCTAGTTCTTCTACACAAGAAAATATTCAACCATTTTATGATAGCAATGTAACAAACACACCAATAAATCTAGAAAAAACATATGGAAAAGGATTCACAATCTTGAATAAATAATGATGTGATACAACAAGTGAACATAACATTCATCAAGTCCTAGAATAAATATCAACTAATGAAAACACAAAAGGGTTAGGATATCAAGATCCCTCGCACAACACAAGGCCTCTTAGAGAATACCTAAAGCTTCATAGCAATGGTACAATGATCTTAGATTCTCCTCCCAATATGAATGTCCTTCTTCCTAAAGAACAACCAATGATTCACAACAATGACAAGGATAATATGATCACCTTAGATCCTCCTCCACATTCATTTTGAGAAGTTAGTGAATCTAGTAAATGTAAAAGACCTTACAAATTACAAAAGCTACAACCCCCTTGTCTGTCGCTTGAAAATGAAAGAAAATTACAAATCCTTCTCAACCAAGGACTTATACTATTTCCACCAATAAAATATAGGCTCATACTATATCCTAGAGATACAAAAGTTCCACATTGTCAATACCACAAAACTCTTGGACATAGTACTGATGAGTGTCATGCATTCAATATCATATTGAGTAAATATCAGTTCGATAAAGATAATTGTTATCTAGTGATAAAGTAAAATTTCCTTCTTCCTTCTTATCATGTAATAGTTGTAGAATACTATATTCTCACTATTACATGATCTTTCCCATCACCTACCTCGGTTCTTTCCTTTCTTGCACTTAGTGGGGGTAAGAAATAGATAGACTTGTCCTAGTAATGCATTTATCAATGTCCCTTAGGCTCGTTGTCTACCTTCTACTTATACAAACTCAGATTGGGAGGTGGACAACTTACTTTAGGTTGACTCACCTATGCCTTACTAGTGTTTTGAATTTTCATTTTCTTTTATGTGATTGCATGTGTGTAATGTGATCCCCCATATTGTTTGATGTTTCCTCTCTATGTGCATTCCTCTATTTGTATCTTCATTCTTCTATATGTCGTAAGCTTTTTTTCTTTTTCATTGGTCTTTACCTTTCATTTTCATTTATCTTTTCTTTCCTTTCACTTTTTTCATGTGTTTTCCTTTTGGGGATGACACAAAGCGTCAAGACACCCTATGTCTCTTCCATGTTGACCAAAAAGATTTTTTTTCTTTTCCATTCATCTTTTGTCTTGCATTTTCCTTTTGGGGATGATGCAAGGTGTTGAGACACCCTATGTCTCTTCCAAGTTGACACAAAAGATTTTTTTATTTTCCTTTCATCTTTTTTCTTGTGTTTTCCTTTTGGGGATGATGCAAGGTGTCGATACACCCTATGTGTCTTCCATATTGACCCAATTTTTTTTTCATTTTTGTGCCATTCTTCCAATTCTATGTGTATTTGGGGAATGATGACAGTTCCAAGCTCTCTAATATCAATGTAGCAAAGAAAAATACTGACCCCAAATCCATAGATTCCTTATGTGTTTCTGGGGGGCAACCTTCTTTTCCTTTTTCTTTCTCATGTTTTGGCTACTTTAAAGTAATTGCTCATAGCTTGGTGTTTAGAAATTTTTTTAAAGTGGGGGCATACATTGGCATTATCTTGGCATGATTTCATTTTCATGTTCCTTACAGTAATTTTCTTACTTCATGCGATGTGTTTTTCTCTTTGTGGTGACATTGGGAATAATATCCTTCAAGAGCTTCATCTATCTTAGCATATTACATTCCTCTTAGTAGTAATGTGATGTACTGCATTCCCTAAGTTGTGAACATTTTATCCTTTGATTGGTCCTCTCTTCGAGACATTAGGAATAATGCACCCTAAGATTAAGACATCATATGAACTAAGTAAGATCCCTTCAAACATCTCTCTCTCTTGTTGCATTTTCATTTTATGCCTTATTAAAGTCATAGAGGTATGGCTTTGATATGGTCCCTTGGGGCTCACCTAGTGAACAACTAGCTTCACTAGCTCGTGTGAGTGTGTATTTTATTTTTGTGTCTTATTAAATTCATGGAGGTATGGCTTTGATATGGCCCCCTGGGGCTCGCCTAGTGAACAAATATCTACACTAGCCCTTGTGAGCATGATTTTTTTCCTTTTTTTCTTATCATAGTCATGGGGGTATGACTTCGATATGGACCTCTTGGGGTTCACCTAGTGGAAAAATATCTCCACTAGCCCTTGTGAGTGTGTGTTTTGTTTACATAGTGCACAACACATTCCACTTGTAAACATTTTTTGCACAAAATAGCCTAGACCTGATACATAGTGTTTTGGATGGCCAGTCGAAGCTTGATCCTAGTAGGTCTCAAAAATGTAGGTTTTGAACCTTAAGAGGGTTGTAAGGAAAGCTAGATGCAAAAGAAACTCTCCTAACATCAAAACCTTAGGGAAGAATGCAAAGACACTTTTAAATTTTTACAATTACAGTCCAATTAAGATGCACTAGAAAGAGATTACTAAAATAGAGAAATAGACAAACACATATGAACACCAAATATACGTGGGAAAACCCTTATGGGAGAAAAACCCACCACACCAAGAGAAGTCACTTTGTATTACAGTAATAAAGATTACAAACAGAGTTCTGACTTATCTTTCTGATGTCAGTTTATAGCAGCATACACCATGAACAACCTTGTTACAGAACATTCACGTTATAGTCTTCACAAAATAGAATTCATCCACTGATCATACAATCACATAGCAATCCATCAATCCATCAAACCAGACATCATCTACCACTTCTGAGTAAATCCATGATGCCCCTGTCTATTGAGCTCCCTCTCAGTAACGGCCACAACAGTTCAACTGCTAGCAGTTCCCATTCACCTTCTCTGATTGGTCTTAGACTCACCACGTAGGATGGTATTCTCTCGGTCAAAGCGATCAACCTATGTTGGTATGTCGGTGAGACACTAATCGTGTCTCCCCAATGCCACAAGAATTAAGCATCGATGTCACTAAGAGTCATCCTTATCACCAAGATGTTACATCAAATCCAGAGAGTTATCACTAAGACTTATCGCTTTCGTTGAGAGATCATACCAAGTCTTTATGTTATACCAAAACATTCAACAGTTGGCAAGACTTATCGCTTTCATGAGGAGATAATATCGAGGTTCAAAGTTACTCTGAAGTGCTCATTTGTCACCAAGACATATCGCTATTGCTAAGACATTACTCTGAAGTATTAAGTTATACTGAGCACCAAATGACAGTCGGCAAGACTTATGTCCATCGTTAAGACTTCATACCAAAGTATTTGTGTCACCGCGAAGACTCCAAGTGTATCCCCATCAGTGAGACCTTCATCAGTCGTTGGGAATTCATACCTAAGTAAGCCTTTTGGCCAAGGGTCTCCCTAATATATGATATGAATGGCTTGTTAGCCAAAGATCTCCACTTAGCATAGGGTTACAATGACTGTCACAAGTCACAACGATAAGCTCCTTTGCAATGACTTAAACATTGTCTCAACGACCTGTACAAACCACAAGATCCAAAGCTGCTAGTTGGCCAAACCCAAATCATGTCACACCGACTTGCCTCTCTTAGAGGTTTCAGCCTGTGAGATTGAGGCATATATTTCCAACAATCTCCCACTTGATGAAGATCACATAGGCACCTCCAGAGCACCACAAAGCTACTGAAAAACATGGGCACTAAGGCCCATTGAACTGGGACACCACTTGAACTTGTATGTGCTCATTGGCTTCATTAATGCATCTGCAACATTCTCTAGAGTATCAACCTTTTACAAACTGACCTTTCCATCCTCCACCATATCTCCTACAAAGTGATACTGTACATCTATATGTTTCGTCTTGGCATGGAAAGTAGGATTCTTTGCCAAAAAAATTGCACTCTGATTGTCACAAAAATAGTTATTTTCCCTACATCAGAATCAATGTTAGAACACAAATTTTTTAACCAAACTTCTTCTTTACAAGCATGTGTAGCTACCATGTATTTAGCCTCTATAGTGGAAAAAGTGAATACAACCTGCTACTTACTCATCCAACTCACTACACCACCATTCAACATGAAAGTATATCCACTGGTGGACCTTCTACTGTCAATGTCCGCTGCCCAATCAGAATCCACATAACCTTGAATGTTGAGAGTCCTCTATGATTCAACCAAGTTCCCATGGTAACACAAAGCATATTATGAAGTCCCCTTCAAATATCTAAACACTCTCTTCACAACATCCCAATGTTTTCTTCCAGGATTAGCCATAAACTGACTAAGAACTCCCACTGCTTGGGCAATGTTTGGCCTTGTACAAACTATTGCATAAATAAGACTACCCATTGCACTAGCATAGGGTACACTAGTCATGTCCTCCATCTCAGTAGGAGATTTTGGACAGTCTTCAACAGATAGCTTCATTCCCTACAATACTGGAACAACTAGCTACTTACAATCATTCATGCAAAATCTCTCTAGAACAATCTTAATATACTTACTCTGACTGAGCCAAATTTTTCTACTATTCCTGTCCCTGGTTAGCTCCATCCCCAGAATATACCTTGCTACACCAAGATCTTTCATTTCAAACTTAGCAAACAACTAAGACTTAAGATAAAAAATTATCAACTTACTATTGTCTATGAACAACATATCATCAACATAGAGAGCAATATTAAGAACTTGATCACTTTCAGCTTTGTAATAGATATAATGATCATATTTTGATCTTACAAATCTTAAAGACAATACAAAATATCAAATTTTTGGTACCAAATTCTAGGTGACTACTTTAACCCATACATAGACTTCTTTAACTTGCAAACTAGTTTTTCTTTACCTTTTTCAACAAAGTGCTTAGGCTAGGACATATAGATTTCTTCTTCAAGATCACCATGAAGAAATGTTGTCTTCACATCCATCTGTTCAACCTCTAAGTCATACACTATTGCAAGTGACAAAATAAATCTAATGGACATCAGCTTAGCTACAGGAGAAAAAATCTCCCCATAATCAATTCCCTCTACCTAGGAATAACCCTTCACAACCAACCTCACCTTATATTTTTCCACACTGCCATCCAAACCAATCTTCTTTTTAAATACCCATTTGCAACCAACAGCTTTTCTGCCTTTAGGCAAGGGCACCAAACTCTAGGTGTCATTCTTTTCTAATGATGCCATTTCTTCATTCATGGCCTCCAACCAAGAGTCTAAATCAGACATTCTAAATGCCTCTTTCACAGTCCTAGGCTCATCAGTGCTAGAAATTAAAGCATAGGCACAAGTAGAATCTATCAAAGAGAACCCATACCTATCAGGTTTTTTTTTTCATGGGTTGACCTCCTCACTTGTTGAGGATGAGGTTCTTCTTCTTCTTCAGAACTTTTAGAACTACTTGAGCTCTCCTTAGTTTTAGGTACGTTTTGAATTTTCAATTCCTCTTTATCTGGTGTTGGAGGAATTTCAACTACATCCTTATTATTTTTTGACTTTGTCTATGACTGCAGATCCAAGGTAGAAGGCTTCAACTCACGAAAGATTACACTTCTACTATATACAACCTTCTCCGTATCAGGATTTCAAAGCTTGTATCCTTTTATACCAGCACTATAGCCAACAAAAATACATTTGATAGCCTTGTTCTCCAACTTAGATCTTTTCTCATACCGCACATATGCATATTCCTCATAGCCAAAAATATAAATATGTCTCAGACAGGGCTTCTTACCAGACCACGCTTCCAAAGGTGTTTTCTCAACAAGTGCAAAATTTGGAGAATGATTAATCAAGTAACATGCAGTAGCAATAGCTTCAGCCCAGAAATTCTCCTCCAAGCCAGCACTACTTAGCATACTTCGTGCTCTCTCCATCACTGTCCTATTGAACCTTTCTCCAAATCCATTTTTTTGTGGAGTATAAGGTGTAGTCTTATGTCTTTTAATTCTATGGTCTTTACAATACCTCTCAAAATCATTAGAACAAAATTCACTACCATTATCGGTCCTTAAACATTTTATTTTCCTTCCAGTCTAATTTTCTACAAGGTTCTTAAATTCCTTAAACAGACTGAACACTTCTAATTTACTTTTCAAAAAATAAACAAATGTTCTTCTCAAATAAGCATCAATGAATGATAAATTGTACCTTGACTTAGACAAAGAAGGAACATTCAGTGGACCAAATACATTAGAATGAATATAATCTAGCAGACTAGAAGATTTATGAGGACTAGAATAAAATGAAACACGGTGTTGTTTTCCATATATACAATGTTCATAGAATTCAAATTTGAGGTTACAATCTTTGAGCCCCTCAACCAAGTTTTTATTCTTCAAAGTTTTTAAACCTTTCTCTCCAATGTGGCCTAGCCTATGATGCCAGAGCATAGTCTTTTCTGCTGGAAGTTTAACTTCCATAGAGTTTACACAATTAAGAACATTTCCCTCTTTACCTCTATGAGTAGCTTTATGTGACTTTATAGAGACACTGTTACATTGACCAACTTGTACAAGGTACTAATACAAGCACCCCTTGCTAGCACCATTGAGCCTCTAGTCATCTTGCAGCCATTTCCAGAGAAGGTGACTTGCACTCCAATATCATTCAGCTTATTGACAGATAGTAGATTTTGAGCCAGACCTGGTATATGCATCACATCCTTGATTCCCTTCACTCTGCCATCAGGGAATTGGATTTTGACTCTTCCATGACCAACAATTTCCAAAGTTGAATCACTTTCCAAGTACATCTTTCCACCATCATATTCTTCATACTTCATGAACCAATCTCTATGAGATGTCATATGGAAAGATGCTCCTGAATCAATCATCCAGACATCATCTGATGCATGTGTAGCCAAGGCTGTAATGAAGGCGTCTACATCGCTATGAGAAGAATTATTAACAGAAAAGTTCTTCTTCTTCTTCTTTTTCTCCTCTTTACAATCCTTTCGGACATGACCAAGTTGCCCACAGTTCTAGCACTTCACCTTGGACTTCTTACCAGGAGACTTTGATCTCCCCTTTGATTTCGATTTGGACTTCTTGTCCTTCTTCTTGCCTTTCTCTTTTGACCTTCCTCTAACAACAAGGGCCTCCTTTGCCTTCTTAGAAAATTTCCTTCTCATCTCATATGATAACAAAGAAGAAACATCTTCCATCTTGAAACTAGATGTTGTACTCCCAATAGCCATCACCAGCTGATCCCATCAATCTGGCAAAGAACACAATATCAGCATACAGTGATCCTCTTCATCAATCTTCACACCAACAAATGTTAATTGTGCAATCAACATGTTGAATGCATTCAAATGATCAGGAATGAAACCTCCTTCCTACATTCTCAAAGTGTACAAATAGATGCAATATTCTCTTCATGCACATTGAGAAGAACAAATTCTACCAAACAGAGCCTTATCGTCCCCTTAGACTTTCTATCTGCAAGGTCCCAATCTTCTTGCTTCATGCCTGTAGGTTTATTTCCAGACACAACAAGCCATAGATCATGATCCACTAAAAGATCCTCCATTTTGAGTTTCCACAACTCAAAATTGCTGCCATTGAATTTATCTATCTCTATATTTCCTAACATGCTTGCCATCTCACTCTGTAATTCAAATTTGACAAACTTCTACAAGACTCCCACTGAATAGAAATGACACAAAAAACCCAACATACCCACAAGGATAACACAACTGGCTAGGCTCTGATACCACTTGTAAGGAAAGCTAGATGCGGAAGCAACTCTCCTAACGTCAAAACCTTAGGGAAGAATGCAGAGACACTTTTAAATTTTTACAATTACAGTCCAATTAAGATGCACTAGAAATAGATTACTAAAATAGAGAAATAGAGAAACACATATGAACACTAGATATACGTGGGAAAACCCTTACGAGAGAAAAACCCACCACACCAAGAGAAGTCACTTTGTATTACAATAAGAAAGATTACAAACAGAGTTCTGACTTATCTTTCTGATGTCAGTTTACAACAACATACACCATGAACAACCTTGTTACAGAACATTCATGTTACAGTCTTCACGTAATAGAATTCATCCACTGATCATACAATCACATAACAATCTATCATTCCATTGAACCAGACATCATCTACCACTTTTGAGTAAATCCATGACGCCCCTGTCTATCGAGCTTCCTCTCAATAATAGCCGCAATAGTTCAACTGCTAGCAGTTCCCATTCACCTTCTTTGATTGGTCGTAGACTCACCACATACGATGGTCTTCTCTTAGTCAAAGCTATCAACCTGTGTTGGCATGTTGGTGAGACACTAATCATGTCTCCCCGATGCCACAAGAATTAACCATTGATGTCACCAAGAGTCATCCTTATCGCCAAGATGTTACATCAAGTCCAGAGAGCTATCGCTAAGACTTATCACTTTCGTTGAGAGATCATACCGAGTCTTTATGTTATACAAAAACATTCATCAGTCGGAAAAACTTATCGCTTTCACCAGGATATTATACTAAGGTTTAAAGTTACTTCAAAGTGCTCATCTATCGCCAAGACATATCGCTATCACTAAGATATTACTCTGAAGTCTTAAGTTATACCAAGCATGAAACAAAAGTCAGAAAGACTTTTGTCCATCGCTAAGACTTCATACTGAAGTCTTTGTGTCACCGCGAAGACTCCAAGTGTATCCCCATCGGTGAGACCTTCATTAGTTGTTGGAACTTCATACTGAAGTAAGCCTTTTGGCCAAGGGTCTCCCTGATATACGATATGAATGGCTTCTCGACCAGAGATCTCCACTCGGCATAGGGTTACAATGACTATCACAAGTCACAGTGATAAGCTCCTTCGGCATGACTTAAACATTATCTCAGTGACCTATACAATCCATAAGATCCAAAGCTGCTAGTTGGCCAGACCCAAAGCATGTCACACCGACTTGCCTCTCTTAAAGGTTTCAGCCAATGAGATTTAGGCATATATTTCCAACAAGGGTGCCAATCTCTTAGTACATTTTTGGCTAACAAACAAGGTGAATATGATGGATAACTCCCTACTCTTTAGGCTCTGCTAAACCTAAGTGGGTGTACTTAAATGATAAGGTAGATATAAAGGCTATAAGTGCAATCTCTAATCTACGCAGTCTATTCACAATGGCACATGAACATGAAATATATTCCAGGCTAATGACTAATTTCATCTATTAATGTTTTGAGAATCAAGTGTATAAAGAAATTTTGTATAGAATGTTCTAAGTGTGACTAGTGCCTGTTGGCAACACAAGGGTAGACAATTGAGAGGGGGGGTGAATCAGTTGTCATAGAATTTAAAACTTATTCAACTCATTAATATTATTCTATGATCTGATTAATAACCATGAAATCATAAATCATCAACAAATCAGAAACACTTATAACACCAAGATTTTTTACGTGGAAACCCTATTAGGGGAAAAACTATGGTGGAGGATGGTCCAAAAGATTATACCTTGTTAAAAGTATAAGAAATGAAAATATGGGGAATGCACTTGCATTCAAGAACACTGCCTAAAGCTCACTACTTAATTACAATAGGGCTAGCTACCCAAAGGAAGACACACTATCTTACAGAAAGAATCAGATTACATTTGAAGGGATTTGAATTGATAGAATAGCATTTTCTAATGCCTAATCATAGTTTTAGTTAAGCGCATGAACACTTCTTTACTCTTCTTCACACTCTGCTCTACCTTCGAATGATTTAGATCAATATTCACATACACACACATAGAAGCACACCTCAATTCGAATAAGCAATCAGTCTTATATATCTGCAACAAGAAATTTTATCCCTACATATTGGCTTCAATAAAATAATAAAATGAATATAAATTGTCAGCTCAAAATACTAAAGATTATTAATGCGAATCAACCAAGTTTGACCACAACTTAGTGAAGACCCAAATAAAAATATCCAATTTAAAAACACTTCAATTAATTACTCCTTAAAGATCCACAACATGCTACAACCACCATGTAAGCCAAGAACAAGAAAAACATGAACAGGCAAGAGAAAATTTCCAACCACGAGCACAACGATCAATGCAGATGTGCAAAAAAAATAGAACACAATCTAAAAGTATCCACAAACATCATGAATCACTAGAGAAGCATCTGCAACAACTGAACTAACTAAAATCACATCAACTTCAATCAGGAACCCAAACTAAAGCAATCGAAAAACTGTCAGAATATAAATCTTAAGAACTCGATCAAATCTTCACATGGATCTCTAAAACTTGATGTGGATAAACTAGATACACTCAAAAAAAAACCCTTTAGTCCACAACCTCTGATCATCAATACACAAAACTTACAGACATACTGAACTTCACTTCATCACTAACAACCTACAACTCATCTCATTACTATTTTCTCAATATCCTTGACATATACAAATTCTAATGAATTAATTCTAATAGTGTTTATATCAATGAAAACCACATATCAAGAACACAACCACAATATCCAACAATCTCCCCCTTTGGCATTGATGGGAATATATGATGTGAAAAACACCATCAACGTAGCTAACTCTTGAAACTTACTTCCCCTTAGGTTCTGACTCATTTTCTCCTCAAATTTTTCACATGATATTCTCCCCCTTTGACATCAATGACAAAGATCTATTCTATACAAGATCTGAACCACATATCTGAGCATCTGAACATCTGACTACTCCCCCTAAGTAGCAGCCACCACAACATCAATTCAAATCAAGATGTGACTTTGAAATGCACAGACTAGTGCAATGTAATGCATCCTTAGTTTTGATTAGGAAGGGTAATCACCCCTAACTTCCCTCTGAGATACTCAAAAGTATCCTTAGGCAATGGCTTAGTAACTATAATGGCAATCTTCTCCTTAGTAGGCACATACTCTAGTCTGAATTCCTTTTCACTCACCTTTTCTCTCAAAAAGTGAAACTTAATAGATATATGCTTTATCTTTGAAAGTAGCACCAAATTCTTAGAAATTTTAATAGCACTTAAATTATCACACAATACAACAATAGGCTCATTATACACAACTCTGATATCTGTCAACGTCTGTTTCATCCACAGAACTTGAGTACAATTGTTAGTACCAGCAATGTATTTGGCCTCTGCAGTAGATAAGGAAATGACATTCTGCTTTTGACATAACCATGAAATCAGTATCTTTCCCAATAAAAATGCTCCACCATTAGTACTTTTCTTGTCATTTACATCTCCTACCCAATCAAAATTAGTAAAGGCACTCAAAGTAAGATCATCATCTCTAGGATACCCTAGGCCAAAATTAGTTGTTCCCTTCAAGTATTTGGAAATTCTCTTCACAACAGTCACATGAGATTCGTTCAAATCAACTTAAAATCTTGCAACAATACATGCAAAATTCGTGATCTCAGGCCTAGTTTGAGTTAAATACAACAATCCACCAATTATTGATTTGTATCTAGTCTGATTTACCTTCGAAGAATCATCTTCTATTGTAAAATTTCATTTGGTCACCATGGGTGTACTAATTGGCCTTGAATCTTCCATATTGAACTTCTTCAGCAATTCCTTCACATACTTGGACTGAGATATAAAAATACCTTTATCTAACTAAGTAATTTGCAATCCCAAAAAATAATTTCATCTCACCAATCATTGAAATTTCAAATTCACTCTTCATCTCATTAGCAAACTTCATGAACAAACCTTCATCTCCTCCAAAAATGATATCATCAACAAAGACTTCAACAATCAAATCTTTATTTCTATTCTTGAAATACAGATTACTATCAACAATACCTTTGTCAAATCTAAGCCTTAGCAAATACTTGTCTAATCTGGCATACCATGCTCTAGGGGCTTGCTTGAGTTCATACAATGCTTTCTTCAACTAACACACCATATCTCCCTTATCAATCAACTAAAATCCATTAGGTTGCTCAACACACACACCTCATCTTCCAATTCACCATTTAGAAAAGCTGACTTGACATCCATTTGATAAACCTTGTAGTTTTTGTAGGCACCATAGGCAAGAAATAATCGTACAGCTTCAATTCTAGGAACAGGGGAAAAATTCTCTTCAAAATCAATTCCTTCAATCTGTAAATATCCTTTGCATACCAGTCTTGCTTAGTTTCTAACCGCTTCTCCTTGTTCATTCAATTTGTTTCTAAAGAGCCATTTAGTTCCAATGACATTTTTATCCTTAGGGCTGGAAACAAGAATCCAAGTATCATTATTGTCAATCTATTTTAGTTCCTCTTTCATTTCTTCAACCTAGTGCTCATTGCTACATGATTTTAACCAGTCCATAGCTCAAAAGGGGTCTTACCAATATCACCTTTGATTTGTACCCAGTTGAGTGTGTACACAAAAGTACTCACAACTTCTCTCTAGTAGATATGAGGGATATTTTCTTCCAACATCATAGTTCTAGCAACATCTTCAATTGTTATGTTCTTCCTTTCCACAAATCCATTTTGCTGAGGGGTCCATGGTGCAGATAATTGTCTCTTTATTCCATGTTCTTCACAAAAAGAATTAAGTTCACCAAAAGTGAATTCACCACCTCTATTCATTCTCAAACATTTAATCTTTAGACCTATCTCTATCTCAACCATAGACTTAAAGGTCTTGAACTTTTCTAGTGCTTAAGATTTCTCCCTTAAGAAGGTAACCCACACCATTCTTAAATAATCATCAATGAGTAACATGAAATACCTGTAACCTTGTAAACTTCTGACCTTAGAGGGACCACATAGATCAATATGCACAAGTTCCAACAATTCATTTGAATAATATTGTATGCTTTGAAATAAAATTCTAGTTTACTTTCCTGAAATTCCTTTCATATGGCCTTAGTAGGTTTCACCAACATAGGTAGATCTCTCACAACCTTAGTAGAACTTATCTTGATAATAATATCAAAGTTAACATGACACATTCTTCTATTCCATAACCAACTTTCATCAACTTGAGCAATCAAACAACTTTTACTAGCAAAACTCAAGTGAAAGATATTACCTTTTTCTTTTGTACCTGATGTAATTATATTTCTGGAACTCAGTATTCTACACTTTCCATCCTTGAACTAAAGATTGTATCCCTTATCAACCATCTGACCAACACTTAAAAGGTTATGCTTCAAGCCTTCCACATATAGGACATCATTAGTATTATTCTTACCGTTGATTCCAAAATTTGACGAGGTAACAGAGGCTTATGGGAAACTTAGTTTAAAGGGGACCTTTTGTGCTAAACTGAGTAACCTCCAGATTTTTAGAGAAGTCGACTTCTTTTATAATGGGGTTTGGAAAGAGAAAAGGAAGTAGATATAATAAAATGAAGTCTAACCTAAGGCGATGTGCCAAGACTTAATGATGGACACGATAAATCATAGATTTAAGGGCCTGAATGGTGTTGTAGTGTTCTAGAACATTAGAGAATTAAAATTATAGCATAGAAAATTCATTCATTGATAAAAAGTAACATTACATACATTCCTACTACCAAGAAGAGTCATTAGACATGATCTAGGTAAGTAAACTTACATCCAACATATATAGAAGTTCTCAAATGAAGTGTACAGACAATAAAAAAACATAGTTTACAGTTTGATCAAATAGCATGAAAAATAGAAAGGACGAGCAATTGGCACAGTCTGAGAGTTTTTGCAATCAAATAAAACAGTAATAAAAGGCCTGGCGTCTTTTACTAAAACCAACATTTTCCTCAAATTTTGAACCTTTTTCTCATAACAGAGAAAGTATATATAGCAGGAAGACTTCCCACCACTTCGGAGAGCAGCAACAAAAAAGATTTTGCAATCCCTGACAATGATGCAAGAATCAGAATACTCCCAAATCCATTGCAACAAAATCGATCTGGAACCAAGCATCGGGTCATCCCAGGTGCAACTGCATCCTCTACAATGATGGTAGTGGTCCCAGCTAGGCCTGATCAGACAAGTGTCACCCTCTTGAGTGAATGATAATGACATGCAGTGGCCAATAGCCTCATTCGATTCATATAATTCATCGCCTGCATATGAGATCCACTGGCTAGGCACGTGGCAGCCTTTCCCTACCCATATGAACCACTTGTCCTTTTCCACTGAGGACTTTCTGAAATGCCACACGTGTCGAAATGGCCAAACACTTCATCAATAATAAAGGGAACTGTAACTAAGGATTTATTTTCTAAGGTTAGATTAGATCAATCAATGTAAAAGACAAAAACCCAAAGACCTATCGAGTACAAAGAAAATTAAATAATAAAATGGTTATACTTGTTTCTTAAAACTTCCATGATTACCTCCATAGTACCTTCTTACTTGTTGGTTGACGTGTTGGCCTCAGATTCGTTGTGCGAGCAATCTGGAAATGTCTAACTCCTACAACAAGCCTTGAAGGATTTGCATAAAATGTCTAAAGTCTATGCCTATGACTATCACAATGTCTATGCCTAAACAATGCTAAGATTTGGTCAAATGAAAATAATAAATGCTATGAGAAATCTAAGTGTGCAAGTACAAGAGCGTAATTCCTATAATATGTGTGTGTGTATGCGTGTCATCGAAAAGTGAGAGGAAAATGACATTTTATGGAAAATGCCATTTTGAATCGATGGGTGAGATTAATTCATGACCAAGACTTAAAATGAAAGGTCCAGATTAAATCTGAGAATCCCTAATTAGGGTTAGGGAAAATTCATTAATCGAACGGTCAAAATAATATCTCAGATAATTGGATCGACGGTGGAGAATAAATGGGATAAATTAATTAGAAAATAAAGATTTTCGAAAATCAAGAAGATAAAGACTTCCTGATTTGTGAGATTCAAAAAATCAAGAAGATAAGAGTTGGACTGAAGATCAAATTTGGAAAATCAAGAATATGCCCGATTACTTGATTTTTAGAAGACTAGCAACTATTTTGAAATAAATTAATTCAAAATAATGAATTTGTGAGACAATAAATAATCTTTTTTAGATTATTTACCAAAATGGACTGTCAGTTAAGATTGTGATGACATTTTAAATAATTTCATTTATTTAAAATGAGAGGAATATTAATTTTGACAATTAAATAATTAAATATAATTATTTAATTTAGCAAATAAGATTAAATGAATTAATGAATTTATGTAATTATGACAATTAGTGACATATTAAATAAATAAATGTAATTCATTTATTTAATAATCAGGAAGAATTAATGAAGAAAAGTAATTAAATAAATTAAGAAATCTATTTAATTAAGGGAAGACTTTAGACAATTAATGACATATTTAATAAATAAATAAAATTTATTTATTTAATAATCATGAAGAATAAATGACATGAATTAATTAAATAATTATGAATTATTTAATCAATAGTCGAATGTGGACCAAGGACATAATTAAATGTCATAATTATGCTAGGACAAAAGTGGTAAAAATGAAGCTTGCAAGCCTAGGTCATTTTTAAGTGTCTACATTTTGCCCCTCTTTGTCATAATGTAGCATGTCACATTTTGACAAATAAAATAAGTCAAAAATATGCCCCAGTGCAAAATAAGACGAGGAAGAATGACGAGGAGGGTTATGGTATGCCCCCTTGAGAGGAGAAACAGGTTCCAAGAACATGGGTGTGCTCTCGAAATTGATGAGAAGACTAGAATATGGAGAGACAAAGTAATGTTAGTGCAAAATAAATGGATGATGATATGGATGCAATGCCTATATGAGATGAGAGAGAGAAGATGACAAGATAGAAGAAGATGCATGTTAGTTCCTAGACCAAATCCTTCAAAACATTGCCATAGGACTTTAATATTTATTGCTCTTAATCATCATTGGGCGGTAAAAATGACACAAATGGACAACAAATACCATGATATAACATAGACCAAGGTGTGCAAGGTCATCCATTTGAAAAACAGACAATCACAGACAAGGAATGTCCTAACTCATACTAAGGGAAAAGTTGCCCCAGTCTTTTTGTCAAGACAATCCACAAACAATAGTCAAAGAAAATAAAATAAGCTAGGAGACGTCATCACACCTCTAAATCCTTCATGGGATATCCTCGAGGTAGCTAGTAACATGACCACAAAGGAAAGACAGTAAAAAGATAAGAAAAAATAGCCAAGATAGTCAAAAGATAAGACAAGATAGACCAGAAAGATTAACAGCCATTTTATTTTGTTTGCCAAAGATTGATTTCCTGTAAATTTGACAGTTTGGACAGTTTAAGGGTTTTTCCAATTTGACGGTGTTGACGGTTTGACATAGCCTATTGTCAGGAAGGACACATCCTAAAAAAGGAAAAGGACATTTTGACGAGGTCTAACTCCAAGAAGGAAACATCTTGAAGAGGACCAAAGAGTGACGAGACTGACATTGTTTTGACTAATATGTTTTGGCAAGTTGACTGATGTTGACTGTATGATTGATTGGCTTATGTTGTCTGATTTTGACCAATTTTGACGTTGGTGTTTCAAATGATTATCTTGTGTCCGAGTTTTACTATGTCTGACTTATTTGATCGATGTGATGATTGTGACAAATTCCATGATTTTATTTGGACCAACCTAAAAGGACTGACCTAATGTCTTGGGGACTCATCAACTGATGGCCTTGCCTATGTAGCAAATGCACAGAGACAATGTAGTTCAACAATGACATGGACTGACTGACATGACTAACTTTGACTCCATTTTTAGGCTTTTGACATTGATTTGGATGTTTTTGTGTTTTTCTTTAGGACATTTTATGATTTTTAGGTCTTTCTTCAGGACATTTTATGATGTTTTTGGTCTTTCTTCAGGACATTTTATGATTTTTAGGTCTTTCTTCAGGACATTTTATGATGTTTTTGGTCTTTCTTCAGGACATTTTATGATTTTTTTGTCTTTTTGTCATTTTATGATTTTTTTGTATTTTGACATTTAAGAGGATTGTGAAAAATGCATGTGACTGATGCCTACACATGAGAATCCAAGGACAAACATGATTGTGCCCCTAGTCAAGCTGAATGCCAATTGACAGGTGATGACAATGTTGTTTGATGTGGGAAGGACGCATCCCAAAACAACATGAGGACTATGATGATAAAGTGATGAAAGTATGGAGGTCTACAGCTGGGCCAAGAACGCAGTCAACTAAAATTTTGGATAATGTGCTTGTATGGATTAGAATCATTGCATTTGGAATGCATTGGTTAGGGCTAGATGGGATGATGATTATCCTTAGACCGTTTGACAAGGGAAAGCCAAGATAGGTGACAGGCGTGAAAGGATAGGGGGTGGCCTTAGTAAAGGGAAAGAGACATGAGACTAAGGGAATTGTCACATGATTTTCAAGGACTATGTCATACAAGGAAAATAAGACTATGATGGTCAATGACATGATGTTTCATGAATTGTGTATGACCGAAGGATAGGCATGTCAAGAGTTTTCCCAAAGTATGATTTACGTGTGCCAGTTTTATGTCAAGACTAAGGTAAGTGGGACAAAATGCGTGGAAATGATAGGGCTTAGATGGATGTCAATGTCATGAGGGAAGCATGGGAAAATGAGATGACTTTCCCCCAAGTATAAAATTCCACATAGACGATTTATTTTACACATGATGCCTGTTTGCCAGGTTTTCATCATGGTATTTATCTAGGGTGCCTGTTTGCCAAGTTTTCACCGTTGGATGAAATTTTTTCTCTCTACTATTTTCTTGACTTTTTGATTTTTTTTGTGTCACAAAGATACCTATTTGCCAGGTTTTCATCAAGGTGACAATTTTTCATCATTTTTCAATTTTTTTGTATTTATGATATGTATGGATGTTTTAGATGACCGCTGACTGTTCTAAATCCACTAACGATGCCGATGTAGAGACTGGTGTCATGATATGTCAATAATGACCTTGTTGAAGGAGTTGTCTTGTCAGGATCATAACACTTGTGTACAACTGATTGATGTCATTGCAATCCTTTCTGATACTAGAGTTGGCCTTATCAGAATACGCACATCGCGATAGAGTGCCATGAGAGTCCTTGTGGTAAAGAGTTGCTGCCAAAATGTGACGGATGTGTGACGTAATATTTTTGGACTTTAGATGAGATGTAGGGTTATGACAAATGATGGTGGATGTGGAAAGATTGTTTGGAAGTTTGAATGAATGACTTTTAATTTTCCAAACTTGGCATGGTGGATGATGGATTTTGGAGGGATGGCATTTGGAATCAATAGTTTTAGATGCCTTGTTTGATGACCATTTTGAAGGAGGTGGACATTTGTTGTATGTGGCAGTCCTCTTGTCTTGTGGCTCCACATTGTGATTGACTTTTGTACTTGACTTGGTGTCTTTGTTTGATCCATATTTCTTTGGGATCCATTTTAATTTCATTTGTCCACTTGTCCTTTTGTTTGATTCAATGGCCTTTGACATTTGATTTTGATCTTTTGATTTGTAAGACTTTTGTTTTTGTTGGTTCCAAAGGGGATGTTGATTCATGATAGACTGACGGTTTATGGTGTGGGTGGGCAGGGTGTTGGCAATAATCTTATGACAAGGATTTCTCATGGACTCCATTTTGATGTTTGTATCTGACAAAGTTTCCCCTAATATCGAGGAGGTACCACTGACATCATTTGATTTACTAACTGAGGAATAGCCAAGACCTTGATATCTGTAATTTCCCTAAAGTTGTATTGGTTCTAGAATGCCTTGCTCGTGTATGCCTAGTCCTTTGCCTTGATATTGCATGCTTTGACAGATTCTATTTGTGATGGGGTATTTATTGTTTCGAAAGAAAGATGCTAACCCATCATGATGTCTATGGGCACTGTCACTTGTAATATTTTTTTTTGCAAGAAAGCCTGCTCTGACAAAGATAGATGACCCTAGTTGATAAAGTGTCTTAGCTTCATTGTCATGTTGGACATATTTTTGACTGATATCTTTGGTCTGATCATGTGACATGTTAGGTTCAGAGGATTCTATTGGTGCTTCCAAGGAAATGTTAAAGCCATCATTATGTTTAGTGTCATAGAGTCCAATGATTTTAGCTATAACTTGATCATATGCAATCATGTCCCTAGTGGGAGATTCTTGTTCTATAGGAATATCGTCTATGTGTCCCATGGAGGCAAGTGTCTCATCGTGGGAAGTGTCAATAGTCGAGGCCTTTATAAGGTCGGCAAGTGTTTGATCATGAATGGCATAAAGGTCAAGGAGTGGATAGTTTTGGACTTGTTGGTCAACAATAGGGTCTTGGTCAAAGATGGGGTTGTCGTAGATGATATAATCGAAAATGGAATTTTAGTTAAGGATAGGTGTGTTTTGGATGTCATGATTATTTTGAAGGACATCTTGAATGGACTTTGAGATAGGGTCATTGGATGGACTACCTTGTTCTTGACATGAGGGTGACATTATAAGGTCATGCTTTGGACTTTCATTTTGACATGTATCCTCAAGTTTAATAAATGGGATTTGACTTTGGACTAAAATAAAATTTTCATGACTAGATGTGGCTTGTGAGGGGGTGACTTGAAAAGGATTAATGACCAAAGGACTAGGATAGGATGTGGGAACTTGAACTAGACTAGTATATGAAGGACTAGGATATGACATGGGTACTTGCATTGGACTAGTATGTGAAGGTCTAGGGTATGACGTGGAGACTTGGACCGGATATGACATGGAGTCTTGGACTGGAGTAGGATGTGACGACATATGATGTGACATGGGGACTTCGACTATATTAGTTGGTAATGACATAGGATATGACATGGGGACTTGGACTAGATTGGAGTAAGGTTGACTAAAATGGGACGTGGAGACTTGGGCCCAATCAATATGGTATGATGTGGGGACGTCACATGTGTTGATAGATAGTTGATAAGGCATGTAGACTTGGATGGGATTGATAGGTGAAGGGTCAGAATATGACGTGGAGGTTTGGAATGGACTAGTTGATAGTTGGCTTCCCTTCTCAAGGTTTGGATAAGGGTGATAAGTGGACGTTTGTTGTGAATTATTGGTAGGATTTATGTCAAGTGACTGTTGATGGTGAGGGTAGAGTAATGGAGGTGGAAAAGTATTTATGTCAAACCCTCATGGTAGCTTAGCCCCTTGGTCCAAAAGCATGGCTAGATACCTTTGAGGGTCACGTAAGACTGAGTTTTCTACAAAAGAAACTATATAAGGATTTTGCATTGTAGCTTCTAAGTCTTTTGCATATACTCATCCATTTTGGTCTCTTTGTATGAATGGTTTAGAAGGGTTTCATGATGAAGATGGCATGTTCATGGAAGATTGAATGTTCATGTTGTGAAATGGGTCGGAAAAGGTCCAATGTTGGTTTGTGTCATAAGTGTTATTATTGATGTTGGGATTGGAATCTCGTCCAAAGTTTTCCATTTGTCATTGCTATCTTTGAAGCCTAGTCTCAATCGTAAAAGGTATTTGCTCAAATGAGAATGACAACTAAATGCAAGGATGACACTAGCCTATGTTTTTGAGATTTTTTTGGATAAAGGATGACAATGCAAGACTATGTTTTTGGATTTTTGACAATAAGGGATGCAATATGACAATGTTGTATAAAGAAAATGACTAATGCCAAAGGACAATGAAGACTAAGATGACAAGTTATGTCACTAAATTCTTTTTGTATTTTTGGAATAAAGGATGACAATGCAAGGTGATGACTAAGGAAATCATTGATGATGAGGTTGTCAAAGCCAATATGAGAACTAAAATGATGATGTCTGACTAAGGACTTAATGTTATAAATGTAAGGTCTAGGTTCAAAATGATGACTAAGATGAACAATGCAAAGTCTAAGTTCAAAATATGGACTAAGATGAACAATGCAAAGTCTCAGGTTCAAAATGGGGACTAAGATTTTTTTTTTATGTTTTGTTGAAAAGACTGAGTTGTCTAAGGTTGATTGTTTGTGTTTAGAATTGCGAATGTGATGAATCTAGAAAGCACTTGACAAGCACAATATTTTGAATGTAAGCAAGCACACATAAGACAAGTACAATCCTAGGTTAGGCCAAGACAACATTCGCTAGATTCCACGTGGGTTTCCCCAACCGCATATCTGTAGCGTGTGAATTCAGAAGTTTGGCTACACGGGCTCCCCCTGATAGTTCACTCTCTTATCAGGCCAACCAAGCTTCCAACCCCCATGAAACTCCCATGGCAGATTGATCACCTCTACTAAAGACTGCGAAAGTGTGGATGCCTTCATGCCGACCGGTGTTGCACTAGCAAATAGAAGGTTTTTGGCTTACTACACAAAGATTTTTAGTTCAGGACCCTCGTTTGAGTGTCCATACATGGGGCAAGAGATTAATCACCATTAAGGTGGCACTCCATCCTGAAGAGGTTAAGCTCAATAAGGTTTAAGGGAGTACTACTCTGTCTGTATGACACATCCGCACTCACAATCTTAGGTTTTCCCTTAAGATTTACATTTATATACCGGTCGGGGGTAGCTTGGCCTTAGCTCCATTACCGGTTTGAGTCGCATTGGGTTGATGAAATCCCCAGGTAGGCTCAATTTCTAGAGTTAGTAACTGTTTCTCTTCCACCCAGGATCACTCGAAAGCACAAGGGGAGAAGATACTCAAATATACTAAGTTGTGGGGTTGAAAACAAATAAAAATGGGTCTAGTTTTCTGATCACCGAGTTTTCACAAGGTGAGAGAATAATCACCTACCATTTTGCAAACACACTCAGACACTTGCAAACAAAATTCATTTTAGAGCACCAAAGGAAATGTTCCTAAATTAAAAAATGCAAACAAGTGGTTTGAGAGATAAATCTTCGACAAATGTAGCTGCAAAACCACATGTCAGTAGTTTGAATATATGTCTTTGACTATCGATCTGCAAAAAATAGTTAGATGCATCATTTTTTTTTCACTTGATCCAATGTGTCCCTTGAAGTGTTTATTTTTTGCACATGCACAAAACCAACAACAAACCCTAACAATATAATTGATCACTACTATTAGAGGGTTAACTAGTCAAGACAAATCTGATTTTTAGAAAAAATTTGAAAGTAAAATTAAAAATCCAGAGAATAAATCCTATCTATAATTTCAAGAGGTTTCCAAAAATGTAAATAAATCAGAAAAAATTTCTATTTTGCACTTGAAATTAATTTTTTATGAAAAATCATATTTTTTTTTAAAGAAATACAAAACAGCTCCAAAAATTCTGATTTTTGGACTAGAGTCGCCTGATGTCATCCCAAATCTATTAAAAAAATATTGTGATCAGATCTACAACTGTTGGAGAGATAAAATCCAATCTTTGTTAAACCCCAATTTTAAAAGATCTATTTTTCTACTAATAATTGTGCATCCAAATTTAAAATATAAAAAACAAACCCCTATTAAAATTTAGAGAGCTTTCCAGAAATGTAAACATATCTGAAAAATACAATAATTTTCTCTTGAAATTAAATTTTCATGAAAAACAGCACAAAAATTATAAAAAATTAAAAACGGATCAAAAAAATCTAATTTTTGGAATAAAAGTGCATGATGTTTTCCCCAAGTTGCAAAAAAAATTTCATGAGAAAATATGTAGCCGTTTGAAAGTAATGGTCAAATCTTTGGAAAGTAGGGCTTTGTCCACAATGATGCCAAACCTGCAACAAAAAACAAACAAGCCCTGCAACAAGAAGAAACCATCTCCAAAAATTCCTATTTATTTGTCTAAATATGTCAGGTTCACCAATGTAACTAAGGATTTATTTTCTAAGGTTAGATTAGATCAATCAATGTAAAAGACAAAAACCCAAAGACCTATCGAGTACAAAGAAAATTAAATAATAAAACAGTTATACCTATTTCTCGAAACTTTCATGATTACCTCCATAGTACCTTCTTACTTGTTGGTTGACGTGTTGGCCTCAGATTCGTTGTGCAAGCAATCTACAAATATCTAAGTACTACAACAAGCCTTGAAGGATTTGCATAAAATGTCTAAAGTCTATGCCTATGACTATCACAATGTCTATGCCTTAACAATGCTAATATTTGGTCAAATGAAAATAATAAATGCTATGAGAAATCTAAGTGTGCAAGTGCAAGAGTGTAATGCATATAATATGTGCGTGTGTATGTGTGTCATCAAAAAGTGAGAGGAAAATGGCATTTTATAGAAAATGCCATTTTGAATGGATGGGTGAGATTAATTCATGACCAAGACCTAAAATGAAAGGTCCAGATTAAATCTGAGAATCCCTAATTAGGGTTAGGGAAAATTCATTAATCGAATGGTCAAAATAATATCTCAGATAATTGGATCGACGGTGGAGAATAAATGGGATAAATTAATTAGAAAATAAAGATTTTCGAAAATCAAGAAGATAAAGACTGCCTGATTTGTGAGATTCAAAAAATCAAGAAGATAAGAGTTGGACTGAAAATCAGATTTGGAAAATCAAGAATCTGCCCGATTACTTGATTTTTAGAAGATTAGCTACTATTTTGAATTAAATTAATTCAAAATAATGATTTTATGAGACAGTAAATAATCTTTTTTAGATTATTTACCAAAATGGACTGTCAGTTAAGATTGTGATGACATTTTAAATAATTTCATTTATTTAAAATGAGAGGAATATTAATTTTGACAATTAAATAATTAAATATAATTATTTAATTTAGCAGATAAGGTTAAATTAATTAATGAATTTATTTAATTATGACAATTAGTGACATTAAATAAATAAATAAAATTCATTTATTTAATAATCAGGAAGAACTTCTGAAGAAAAGTAATTAAATAAATTAAGAAATTTATTTAATTAAGGGAAGACTTTAGACAATTAATGACATATTTAATAAATAAATAAAATTCATTTATTTAATAATCATGAAGAATAAATGACATGAATTAATTAAATAATTATGAATTATTTAATCAATAGTCGAATGTGGACCAATGACATAATTAAATGTCATAATTATGCTAGGACGAAAGTGGTAAAAATTAAGCTTGCAAGCCTAGGTCATTTTTAAGTGTCTACAAGAACGATTACTAGCTGGGTGCAAAAGAGATGTGTGACAACATTTTGCTGCCCACAGTTGCTACTTCATTTTCACACTAAAATATTTGCAAACGGTAGAGACATAGCAAGTGTACACTACAATTAGCAATTGTGGGGCCCGCCAAATCCTTTTAGGAATGAGGGCTTTGTGGCAGCATTTCACAACCCGATGAGGTGTCAAGGAAACATGATCAAAAGCATCCCGCGACTACAACACGTGGAAGCATAGCGGAGTTTCCTGGGATGCAAAAGGAATGTCGAGACTTAGAGTTGTGAGGAGTAGACATATGGAGCGGAAGAACAAAACTTAGAAAAAAGCTGACCAGACTTTGCGATGCAGAGGCTAGCGCATAGAAAAATAAACCTGAAGGGAGCAAGTTAAATATTTATTAACATCTTTTGGTGACTATTAGGGGCGTTTCAACTAAGGAACGAAGAACCCAAAATTTCTCTAGTTTCACATACCAGAGTGCCATTTCACTAGGTCAATGGAGTCAGAGATTCGAAAGAGCTGCCTGCAAAGGCGACCATTCATCCTCAGATGGCTTCACCATGTTGCGCAAATTCTCCTGTGCTCCACTTAGATCAATAGTTTCCTTGTGAGGCAACACATTGGGTAAACCAGCCCTTGCTTCGCAATGGAATAGTAGCTGTGAGAGCGAATGGATGACTCTCTCAATGTCAGTTGCCATGGGAAGATGACTGAAATCCTTGAAAGCCTCCAAATCATTTTCCTTCTCTTCTATATTTTTTGCACTATGCTCGGTTGTGGCAATAGAGCCATCTCCAAGGAATGGGGACGACAATCCCATCTTGCTTAACTCAGAGAAACTTCCCCGTATGCTATCTAGTGTCTTACTCAGAATAACTACGACTACTTTAGTGTGTTGGAAGTCGGAGTGGCAATGGATGAACTTATTTGTTGTTTGAGCAACAGTATCCTAATCTTCAATACCCGCTCCGGCTAGGCTCTCATCAGAGATCGAGTATAGCTTGATGAGCAGATATTTTTCCTCAAGAACCTTTTACAAAATGAACCATGGGAACTTCTCAATCATATCATGGGCCTCCTGGCTCAACTTTGATGCCTTGGTGATGAATCAGAGGGTAGGCTATAGTGTTAGGAAAAAGGATTTAATTTTTTCTTAGTGGGAGATGTATAATTTCCTGACCAGCGGAATGATATCTAGTTGTGTAGGGGGAGGCAGGAGAGAGCTTTTAAGAGAAGTAATCTCCACATCTCTTGAAATAATGGCTTTAGCCAATTCTACCATTTTCCTTTTCTCGGATGCTAGTTGTTCCACAGAGCTGCTCATTTCTTTATTCTAATTCTCCTCGGCTCGGGAGTGATTTGTTAAGTGCTCATCTAGACAATACTTTGTCTCTTGGAGTTCTTCCTCTAGTTGAACTTTTAGGCCTTTAAATTCAACCTCTTTTTCTTGTATTTTCTACTCATATTGAGCCTGTTGGTGCTCTGACACTTCATTTTTCTATGCCATTCCTTGACTATACTCAAGGTGAAGCCACTCCAGTTCTTCATTCTTCATCCATAGATTCTATTCCACCTTCTAATTCTCTAAGTGTAGCTCTTTTATCATGGTAGGGTTAGTGGCTTGAGTCTTCACAAGTTCACCCTGAATTTTGTTCCTCTCATCTTCTGCTGCTAGCGCCCTTTCCATCATATGGGCAACATCTGCCTCAAGGGATTTTTCCTTTTTCTCCAAAAAACTAACCCTTTCCTCTGCCACTTTAAGCTACTCATCCTTCTTCTTTAGCTGGCGGCCAGTTTTGAGGAAATTGGAAGTGACTATCCATTGCATTTCCTCCATGATTTCAAACTTATCCTGCAGTTGGGCCACCTTCACGTTGAGTCCTACCGCATATATCTCATAATCTTTCAGGTGCATTTCTCCCTGAGACTTGCTTACCCTCGGGTACATGGTCACAAATTTCAATTCTTACCGGGCCTCATCATAAAGATTCTATATTTTTGGCTTGGCAGAAGCATTGTCATCTTTTTCTCTACGCTTTCGCATTCTACTTCCATGTGCCTCCTTTCCACAATCAATCTGTGTCATAAACTCATGTGGTAATGAAACTAGTCCACTTGTGAAAGGAGCACCAGAAGGTAGGGCATAGGGATATGTACTCCTCATAGGAACGGGCATTTGTTTCTTCTGGAGAGTGATAGTTTGTGGGGAGAAGTGGGGCACATTCCATAGTTTGGTTTGAGGCCCAACAACAGGACTAGTCATATGTAATGCCTGAATTGATGAATCAACCATAGGACTCATAGGCTGGGACAGTAGCAGGGGTGTTAATGTGGTATCAACTTGTTGCGATGGAAAATGATCTACAGTAATAGCAAAAAAAGAAGGGTAACTCACTGGGGGTATGTTTTCCGAAAGCGAGGCAAGGAGAGTCTGAGTGGCAGTAGCAAACATAAGGGTCCGCAGAGGAGTAAAGATGAGTGGAGTGGTTTGCAAAAACTAGGCAAAGCCTACTGAATATGTCAGACTAAAAGTAGAAGGAAAAGGCCCAGTACTTATGGTAAGGATTGCCAGTGAGGTAGGGGTAGATACCAAGGAATGAGAAGCAAGGGAAGAAGGAGTGAATTTTATCTGTTGACTGGTCGATGGTGGCTCAAGAATCGTCAGTGACTCCTGCTCAGCCTCAAGCTACTGGATAGCTGCAAGCACTTTTCTTTTGGCGGGTTCTTGCAAACCTTCTTCGATAATGCTCTTTGTGCACTGTTGTTTCATAGGTGGGGTCTCTCTAGCTTTGACAGTCATCTCCATTTGTTGCAGTGTTAACCTAGCTAGTTTAACAGCCCAAGTGAGTGTATGCGAGCCCCTTGATATATTAAAGCACACATTCATGGCCACATAGGTAGGCTATTTGGGGCCTTTTTCCTTCGGCACATACGAGGCCGATGTCGCCGCTTCTTCTTGCTACTCTTTAGACTCTTCCTTCGGGTCTCCGATCCTATTGTTGTAAGGAGCATCCAATTGTGCTATTTCTTGGCAATACTTCTAGAAAGCCTTTATTTTTTTCTTAGTCCATTCTTCATCCTTCTTCAACCTATTGTACATGTCGTGCTCCATGAGGACATTATCTTGGGCCACTACCATAGCAAAGTAGAACCTGTTCCATGGCCCTCTACTATCTTGCATAGGAATACAAGCCAATTCAACAAAATTTTCATCTTTGTCTGCTTGCGGGTTATGCCGCTTCTCCTAGTAAGGTCGGGGAACATGGGTAACTCTCATGTGTGGCTCTAGAAATTCATTGAAAGGGTTGTATTCCCACTTATAATTTACCAGAACCAACCCTAGATAAGCCAGCTTATCCTCCAAAAACTGGTCTGATTGTTTCTTTATTAGAGTTATTGACTTGAAATTCTTTAGAAAAGAGAAGAATCCCTTCTTCTTGACACTTTTTCTGCTACAAAAGGTAAAATCAATGATACACACCTGCTGAAACATTTCCAGTGCGAGCACCCTATCTATGACATAGGTTGGGAGCAGGAAAGGTTTACCAGTAAAGCTCCGCATCTAGAGAATTGTGAAATCCTTGCCTAAGAACCAGTCACAAGCGGGAGTGAAACTCTACATATATCCAATCTGATCCTTATCGAGCCAAATTATGTCGCCCTTTCTAATTAAATCATGCAAGACCACAGCTATGAAATAGTCTGAAAATGCATAATAATCATATGATGTGGAAAGAAAACACGTCCATGTGGGCACTGGCCTCCTCTTACCCTGCTCATCAAAAATTGCTAATGGAAAATATCGAGTAAAGAAATTAGGGTTTTGATGTAGAAACATGTGGACTAGGAAAGAAAGAAACCTAAATTTTCCCTCTGCTGGGTAATTCTTTATTTTCTGAATCATCTCCTCTACCATAAACTCAGCAAAATCATACCAGAAGGTATCGTGTTGCTTGTGAAATTGGAAGGCCGGTCCTAGTTGAAAAGTATCCACTCTCTCATCAAAGTCTCGGCCACACAAAAGATAGCATGGACATGGAATCCTATAGATCCTCGTGTAATGCACTACGCAACAAAAAAATACTTGGCAGTTTAGTGGTTGTGATGTCTTTCCTACCAGTCTCCTCCAACAAGAACTTTGAGTTCTTTTTCATCTTCTTCCATGTTTTCTCTCCTTTGCCAGGGTAAAAGGACTCAACATTCTCTCTTCTTTTACTTGGGTCTGGGATATATAGCATGTGCCAAATGGCCTATGGAGTGATGTGCACCCTTAAGTTGTGGCCTTCAATGTAGTGGGTATCAGGGTTATAACATTGGATAGCAGCATCAACTATCTCCAAGCAGTAGTGCACCAGTGGGACCATGTATTGAGGCAGACTACTGTACATAATTTTCTTTGCTGTGGATTCATCCCTTTTGCTGCTGTCAACCTTGCATAGGTTGCTTCTCTTAAGGACTGAGGGTTTTTTGCGAGCCGTGGATCATAAACATTATACCATTTCTCTTCAACCATTTTCTTGTTTCTACTGTCTTTGGGCCTTTTCAGCTCTTATGTATAGGCCCTCTTTGGCCTGCTAGGTATAGCAGGTGTAGCATACACCACATCCTCATAGACATATACATCCTCTAAAGAATGTATAGTTGTAAACAAATCCTAGCTAATTTCTTCCTACATTGGTTGAGATGAAGTCTTCGACATTTTTCTTTGGGTGAAGACCTCTGCAAGTTCTTGGCTCTGCAATTTTCCTCGCCTCTAGCTACACAAAAGAAGAACAACGCTGCACCTATAGCTTTGGTATTTGTGAAAAGACTTTGAAATATTAATCCTTTTCATGCAATATTTGAAAATCTTTCCTCAAGGTGGTACACGAAAGCATGCCTTTTGCATTTAATTCGGAATGTACTATTAATTTTGCAATTCATGCAAAATGAACTGCTTCCCATTTTGAGGTGGCAGGAGTTTATTATTGCGTTTGGCAGCCATGTGATATGTTGTGATTCCCTTGGAACTTGAGCAAGAAATTTGATTTTTAACCTTGTGTTAGTATGTGCTGGTAATTAATATCCCGATCAGAATGATTATGCCAAAGCAAACGATCACGACTTGAAAATATATGAATATTGCCTTGGGCTCTGGGAAACACTTGTGAGATGACACAATAGCCTACGGCCATACATCTTACTTTCGATGAGCGCCACCTTTTTAAAGCTAATTAATTAGCTCTTATTAATCTAGCATGCATTGAGTCATACTCTTGTAGATGCAACTGGCCCAAAAATGTGAGCAAACGTAGGCATGCCTTTCAAGTTGGCAATTAGCTATTATCACATTTTCTCGAAATGGATTAGCATGCATCTTGTCATTTTTTCTATAAATAGGCCAGTAAGTAGTGAGGAAATCATACTTAGCATTTCAACAGTGATAGGTTGGTAGCAGAGTTTTAAGCAAGCCTTCTCATAGGTTAAGTGATAGATAAATTTCAGCATTAGCTCAAAAGCATAGGAATAGTGTCAGAACTATGGACACTCCAGTTCGTTTAACCTCATATAAGTCACATATGACATTTCTAGGGGAGGTTTCTACTAGGAGGCTGAAACAAATGACCAAGAATAAGAATTCCTTGGTCCTGATAGCCATAAAGTGGGTTCTGGGTAAAGACTACATAGAGTATGATGACAAGTATCGAGTGAACACCAACATATGCTCTCACTTTGTGGCATCCATGCTAGACATCAACGTCCCCCAACCTCTTATCCTAAAACTTGTTAAAGAAATGTTTCCCAAAAAGTACCTGAATGGCCTTAGCGAGGTTGTTGCTCATGCTGCCTATGGAGTAGGTCTGCTGACAGCTAGCGACCTCTGTTGCTTTATTGAGGAATAAGTTGTATTCATTTGGCTGCCATTTCTCAATCGATTCTGCCTTTAGACATGCGATAAGCATCAACAGAGGGTTACCTAGGCCTTACATTTCTTGTTCCACAGCTACAACGTAATACCCTTCTACGATGTAGATTGGTATACTGATTTCAGGAACTTGGTATTTCCCCCGTGAATGGTGATTGTGCCGAATGATGCTGCCAATGCTACTGAAGAACTTGGTGATGAGGAAAAGGTGGATGTTGTTGTTGATGCATCAATTGTTTCCTTTCATGCCATTGGGTGAAAACCCCTTACTACTCCCAAAAAATGTCTCTGTTTACTTTATTTTCGGCTGCTACTCAGACTACCTACCTTATAGTTTGTATATAAGCTTGAAAAAAGGATATCATATTGCATATATAATAGCTCAAATAATTGTAAATTTTTGGATTATGGCTTCCCAACCATTTTTGCAATGTAAAGAATATATATAAATAGATATATATCCTTTTAAAGAAAATCCATGCTTTTTTCTTCATTCTGTATTTAAGTTTTATGGGCTTTCAACTTTCATTCTATAATTTCTCTGCACATGGGTGTTTTGTGTAAAGAAATCTTGGTATGCCATCCTCTGTAATAATGGGTTAATTTGTAGAAGCACAAACTAATTCTAAAAAAGACCAGCCAAAGAAACAGAAATAAAATAAAAGCACTATTCACATATGTACAAAAATAGAGCTCAATACCTAATGGAACAACTTAAGATGAATCTCATTAACCAGGATTCCTAAGGGTTCCTATTCCATATTTTCTAGCTCAAAAGCATTATGTTCTTTGCATAGAATGATTTTAAAGGGTCCCTCCCATAGGCTATCAAATTTACCATGTTGACCTGGCTTAACAGCCCTTTTATCATACTTTAGCACTAAGTATCCGCATTTTAGACCTTGGTCAAAAGCCTTCTTGTCAAACCATCGCTTGACCATTTGTTGACGGTTTGCCATGGATATTCGAGAATTCTCCCTTTTTTCTTGTACTTCTAATAGTTCACCAAGCCAAACTTCCATGGCACCATTTTGCTCTATTGTGAGAGATTTCAACAATTGGAGTGCCGAAATATCCATAGATATAGGTAACAGCGCCTCTTTCTCGTTTATCAACTCATAAGGCGAAGTCTTGAGAACTTGTATAGGAGTTATATAGTTTTCCTAGAGCACTACTCAGAGGTTTTTATGCCACTCTCTTTGGTGTTTCAAACCAATTCTTTTAAGGAGCTGAACCAGGCTATTGTTTGTTGACTCTGTAAGGCCGTTTCCCTGTGGGTAATAATTTGATGACATTTTGAGTAATATGCCATTTTTTAATGCAAAGTGACACACCTTTGTGCCTAGGAAAGCTATGGAATTATTTGAAATGATAGTCTTTGGAGGACTGAACCTTGTTACGAGTTCTTCAAGGAAATCTACAATCTCTATTTCTATTGCACTCTTAAGCTGAATAGCCTCCATCTATCTTGTGAAGTAATCTATGGCAGTCAAAATCCACTTGTGTCTAGTAATCAAAGCTAAGTTAATAATTTTGATGAAGTCCAGGCCCCATTGTGAAAATGGTTCATCTGCCACTACGGGTTTGAGGGGTGTTGCGGGATTCTTCCTTCTGTCAGTAAAGAACTGGCAGTTTTTGCAAGACTTTTCCAAAGAGTGGGAGTCATTAAAAATTGTAGGCCAATAATATTCAACACACATGATTTTAATGGAGGTGGTCTTAGCAGAGAAATTTCTGTCCACAACGCTGTTGTGGAATGCGTCGAGGATCCTCTTCGCTTGTTCTGAAGTAACACATCGCAGGAGAACACCATTGAAATTCTTTTTGAAAATGACTCCCTCTACTAGCATATATTTGCAATTTTGCATCTGGTAATATCTCCTTTTTTGGGATGAGAGACCTGGTAGATACTTTTTGGTTTGCATGAAACTCATTCTATCAGTCAGCCAGCAACCCTCTGATCCTAGTTCATTTATCAAGATGAGCTCTAGTTGCTCCTCTACGGCAGATACCTCTTCGTTCTGTGCCATGCACTCGCACAATCCTCTTCCTTTAATAGTTTTAGTAGGCTTGACTTCAATGTCATATTCAAAGATCTTGATGATCCAATTAGTCCTTTTTTCTATGACCTCCCCTTCCATGATATATTCACGCACACTGGGATGTGCGACATAAACAAGTACCTTATTGCAAGAGATTAGATGGCGTAAATTTTTAAGTCCCTTAACTATTGCAAAGGCTTTCCTTTTGATGAAATTATAATTCACCTGATATTCCTTCAGGGTTTGGGAATGGAATGCTACTGGATGTTCCCCCTTTTCTTCATCATCCTTTTGGGTTAGGACAGTAGCAATACTAGACTTCCTACTGAATTCATATGTTATAAAATCCTTGGATTGATCTAGATTAACCAGTACCGAAGCCATGGAAATAGATTCCTTGAATTTTTAAAAGGCTTCCCAAGCTTCGATCATCCACTTGAAGGTCTGATATTTCTTCAGCATCAGGGTGATCAGCTAATTATTCCCGTGAAATTAGAAATAAACTTGCTGAAAAAATTTACTTTTCCAAAGAAAGACTGAACACCTTTCTTATTCACCGGAAGGGGAAGTTCCTTGATAGCCTTCACTCATTTGGGGTCAATTGAAACCCCTTCCTTAGACACAACATGTCCTAACAACTTGCCTTGCGGTACTCCGAATACACATTTCTTTGGATTTAGGGAAACTCCGAACTCCTGACACTTTTGAGAAACTAATTCTAAGTGATCAAAATGATCATCCTCAGATTTAGAGAACACAATAAGATCATCCAAATAAATTATAATAAACTTATTGATTAGTTCGCTAAAGGTGATGTCCATCGCCCACTGGAATGTTGCCCCTGCATTGGATAAACCAAAAGGAATTTTAGCATATGCAAATGTTCCCCAGTTTGTGGTGAACGTATTCTTGTGTTGATCCTCTTCTTTAACACAGATCTGATTGTAGCTAGAGAAACTGTGCAGCAGAGAAAACATTTTAGATCTTGCAACCATTTGTAATATTGACTCCATAGAAGGCAGCAGATAGTGGTTGAAGCTGATCAATGAACTCCCCTGAGTGTTGGATAAACGAGGCGATGTGTTTATCACTTTCAAAAAATTTCCAACTCTGATCATTGTTAGGGATTGCTGATCGGACTAGTACTCATACTAAATGTTTATTATGAAGAAGGTTAGAGTCAACATGAAACTGAGCACCAATCACGCCCATGCGATTTGTGTTGCTATTTTTTCCTTGGGGAATAGTCTTGATGTTGAAAGCTTCAAAACCATCAATCAGGTCCCAGACTTGGTGCCAATAGGATCTCATGCGGACATTCTTTGCCATAGAAATTCCTTGGACTTGGTTGACTACTAGTTCAGAATCTCTGAACACAATTAGTTGCTTAATGCCCATTTGTTCTGCAAGGCTTAAACCTTGAACCAATCCTTCATATTCAACCTCATTGTTTGAACAGGTGAAATGAAAGCAGAAGGACCTCAACATTTTTTCATTTTGTGGGGATATTAGATATATCCCTGCTCTAGCACCCACTTTGCTTTTTGCTACATCAAAGTATAGTGTCCATAGCTCATTTTCTTGGCTACCTTCGGATTCTTTGGCGACGCGTCGAAGCACTTGGTCTTCATCATAAATTACATATGTGCCCAATCATGTAGCATGATAATTGTCAAAAGGATCATAGTCTATGTGTTCACTCAACAAAGAATCTTATTTATCATTATGATCTCCGCTCACCTTCTCTTCATGTAGCAATTCAACACAATACATTTCTTGCTTGGTGATAGAGGTATGCACGGCTTCAAAATTGATCAAGGATTCATCTGCTACATGTTTAGAATGTAAAGCCTCTGATTCAATCTTCATTTTTAGGCCATGCTTGGTCCTAAGTATCAGATGTGACCAATCCAAGGATAGGTATCTGCCCACCTTTGAAGTAAATTCTCAGGATAGACAAAGAACAAATATAGGAGGAACATCTATGATCACCATGTCCTATGGGACCACGATACTAGGAAAAGCAAATAGAGTTAAAGGAAGCCCTTTTATGACACTTATGGTTTCAACTTTGTTCCCATCAAGCTGCATTACCCCTCTTTTCATAGGTTCATAGTTGAGTCCTAAAGCTTTGGCTATCTATTTAGGCATAACCATGGTACTAGTGCCAGAATCAATCATAACATTGTGTAATAACTTCTTTCCTATAATGAGATTCAAGAAGAAGGGTTGAGGTTTTAACTTATCCCTAACCTTGACAGGGGATTCCTTTGTGTTTTTTGTAAGGACTTTAGCCGACGGTATTTGATTAACAACCTCTGCACTAGCAAAGGGCTCAGTTGGTGCCGATAGGATCTCATGTAGACATTGTTGAAGCACCTTTTGTAATAGCATCTTTTGTTCTATGATTGCTAGAATGTACCATAGAGACACATTAGCGGATGATTTCTTCAATTTTTCTACCACAATAAAAGGTGACAAACTCAGAGGTTTCTGCTCCCTACTTCTTGTTATAATAATTTCCTTCCATGGTTGAGATGATGACATGATGGTTGAAGTACTAGGAATCTGATCGAAAACACCTTTGAGTTGAGGGTTGGTTGGATGTGAAACAACTGACTCATCGGTGAATCTCCTCTTTGAACGTGTGCTATAATCAGACTGCACTTGTGGTGTTTTGGATATGAATGCATCATTATCAAACACTATTTCTTCTTCCTCCATCTAGGAGAAGAGCACATGATTAGGAGCAATATTAGATTCTTCTTCTAAAAACATTCCTTGCATTTGCACTGTAAGGACTGCACTCTCCATTTGTGGTGAGGCATATATATAACCTCTATGTTTCGTTGATGCACCTTGGCTACGTTGCTCTGCCACCTTTTGTTGTAAGTTGCCACATGGATAGTTCTGGGACATATGCACATCGCTGCAAGGGAAGCACCATGGATTTATATCATCAATAAGGTTGTTTTTCCCTGCGGTTAATTCCCTACTCGAACTTGGCAACATGCTCATCACCGGAGTAGGAACCGACACCATTTGGTTTACATTCGGGGCTAGTGGATTAGCATGAGGCATGCTCTGGTGTTGATTCTACTGATAAGAAGACCACTTGCCTTGATAGTTTTGATATGCAGGCTTCAGAGGTGTTGATTGGTTCTACTTAAGAGTGGTTATATCATTTTCCATGGTTTGCAACATCTCTTTGAGGTCACTCATTTCATCTTTGGAAGAACCTGATGTAGAAGCAAAATTTTGTGGGCTTTCCGCATATGTGTACATTGAATGGCAATTGTGGGTGCACTAGTTGATGCAACTTCTTATGTGGAGATCGATATTTCTAGAAATATCAGCATAATAGGTCGAGGAGGAAAATTTTTGCAATCTATTAAATGATTCTTGGCTTTGATAGTGATACCATAAGCATCTCATAGAGTAGCTCCTTCCAAAGACTTGATCATCATGGAAATATCGAAATCGATGAACTTTAGATAAAATATAAATGCCAACTCAGGAGTCAGGCATATGGTAACAGGAATCCTTTGCCAATTTGTGTGAAATCGGGCATTAAAGTTCATTAGAGCCTCCTGGGGGTCTCGTTTTATGAAAAATAGTTGATAATACAATGAAGAACGGTCTCTATCATTTGAGAACCTCTCATAGAATGGATCTTCGAGCTTGTCCCAAGTGCAAATAGAATTAGGTGTCAGGGTTCGGTACCAATCTAGTGCCTTGCCCTTAAAAGACACGACGAGAAGCCTTAGGGCTACATTTTACACTCTAATACCGTGTACCAGACATACTTCTGCCACATCCTACAAATGTTCTGTTGGTGTTCTTGAGCCATCTCCAGTAAATTTGGGTATAGCTTTCATGGCCGAAACTGGGATAGCACCCTAGATAGCAGGTGCTAATGGGGCTACTAGGGGACTTCTGGCATCCCATACCACATAATTTTTGTTGGCAACTGGAAACATGGTGAGAGGGATAGGTGGTGGGAATGGAACGGTTACCAGCTGATTTGTGACTTGGATTGTTCCTAGTGGAGGTACTAGTAAACTAGGGTTGCCTGCAGTTTGAGATCTAGTTATAATGATGGCTCATACACCCTTCTAAAATGCAATTTCATTTAAGCTTGGTCCCACCGGGTGTGCTAGAAAAAGAACAAATTGTTGATGCAAAATTTGATGAGGTAACAGAGCTTATGGGAAACTTAGTTTAAGGGGGACCTTTTGCACTAAATTGAGTAACCTCCGGATTAGAGGAGTCGACTTCTTCTATAATGGGGTTTGGAAAGGGAAAATGAAGTAGATATAATAAAATGAAGTCTAACGTAAGGTGATGCACCAAGACTTAATGACGGGCATGATAAATCATAGATTTAAGGGCCTGAATGGTGTTGTAGTGTTCCAAAACATCAGAGAATTAAGATTATAGCATAGACAATTCATTCATTGACATAAAATAACATTGCATACATTCCTACTGCCAAGAAGAGTCATTAGACATGATCTAGGTAAGAAAAATTGCATCCAACATTTATAGAAGTTCTCAAATGAAGTGTCCAGATAATGAAAAACATAGTTTACAGTTTGATCAAATAGCATGAAAAACAAAAAGGCCAAATAATTGGCATAGTCTGAGAGTTTTTGCAATCAAATAAAATAGTAATAAAGCCCTGTTGTCTTTTACTAAAACCAACATTTTCCTCAAATTCTGAACCTTTTTCTTAGAACAGAGAAAGTATATATAGCAGGAAGACTTCCCACCACTTCGGAGAGCAGCAACAGAAAAGATTTCACAATCCCCAATAATGATGCAAGAATCATAATATTCCCAAAGCCGTTACAACAGAATCGATTTGGAAGCAAGCACCGGGTCATCCCAGGAACAAGTGCATCCTCTGCAATGATGGCGGTGGTCCTAGCTAGGCTTGATCAAACAAGTGTCACCCTCCTGAGCGAATGATAATGTCACGCAGTGGCCAATAGCCTCATTCGGTTCATATAATCCATTGCCTGCATATGATATCCCCTAGCTAGGCACATGGTAGCCTTTCGCTGCCCATATGAACCATTTCTCCTTTGTTGTTGAGGACTTGCACAAGCACCACACGTGTTGAAACAACCAAAAAATTCATCAATAATAAAGGGAACGATTACTAGTTGGGCGTAAAAGAGATGTGTGGTAGAATTTCACTGCCCATGGTTGCTACTTCATTTCCGCACTAAAATATTTGTGAATGGTAGACATGTAGCAAGTGTACACTATAGTTAGCAACCATGGGGCCTACCAAAACCTTTTAGGAATGAGGGCTTCATGGCAGCATTTGGTAGCCTGATGAGGCGTCAAGGAAACATGATCAAAAGCATCCTATAGCCGCAACACATGGAAGCATAGTGGAGTTTCCTAGGATGTGAAATGAATGTCGAGACTTGGAGTTGTGAGGAGTAGACATGTGGAGTGTTAGAACAAAACCTAGAAAAAAGGCCAAGCAGACTTTCTGATGCACAAGCCGGTGCATAGAAAAATAAACCCGAAGGGATCAGGTTAAATATTTATTAACACTTACCATCAAGAGAAATGCATCCTCTAACATGGATCACACCAGTTGTATTATCACCAAATCTCATAACACCACCATCATAATTTTCCAAGCTCACAAACTTACTTTTATCTCCTATCATATGATGTGAACATCCACTATCAATCACCCGTTCATCTTTCTCTTCAACTCAAGCAGCTAGGGCTTTCTCCACATTTCTACAACTAGTAGATTTAGTAGATACAATATTTTTTTCCTTGATAGCAATATATATCCATTCATCATCACTTTTATTTCCAAGTTATCAGATTCATCATCTATCACACCTTCATCAACAACATAGTAACACTTATTTTGAAATCTAGGCTTGTTATGTCTTGGTTTAGGAGTTCTTTCTGGACACCTTGATGCAAAATGACCTATCTTATTGCAAGAAAAACATTTAAGAGACAATTTTCCTTTATACTTACCTTTTCCTCTCGGTACTCTTTTGACAATAAGTGCTTCCAGCTCTTCCATCTTTCTTTCTTCTTCTCCAATTTGTCTGATTTCATCCTCATACTTAAATTTCTTTCTAGATGAACACTCACCCAAATCATATCTGTGTCTGTCTCTTTTGGAAGTAGTAGCTTTAAATGCAAATTCAACCTTAGGAAGCACATCACCAAATTCACTCAACTCAAATGCAGTAATCTTACCAACCAACATGTCTCTTGTTACATTTGTTACAGTCTAGAGCTCTTCAATAGCACTAGCTTTGACTTTGTAAGAATCAAGCAAGGATCTAAGCACTTTAGCAACAATATTTGATTCGTCTATCTATCCACTAGCACATCTGATACCACACACAAGTTCATTCAATTTTTGCATAAAAATAATAATGTTCTCATCATCACCCATTCTCAAATTTTCATATTTCCCTTTCAAACTTTGTAACTTAGCAATCTTCACATTAGTATCACCTTCATACAAGGTTTCCAACATTTTCTACATCACATAAGTAGTTTTTAGATCCATAACATTTGTCATCTCAAAATCAGTCAAGGCACTCAACAATGCTTCCTTAGCCCTGATATTATACTTAGCATCTCTAATCTTAGCAGTAGTAGTAGGACCATTATGAGGAATAACATACCTATTACATGTAATGTTCTAGAAGGGTTCATCAATTCATCCCAAATGACACTCCATTTGAGTCTTCCACAAAGAATAATTTGTTCCATCAAATCTCAGACTATCCTTCTAGTAAGTCACCATCCCAGATCACCTCAAGTTGTTAAACTTCTTCCAAGGAACCTGCTATGATACCAATTGTTGTCAACACAAGGGAAAATAGCTAAGGGGGGGTGAATTAGTTGTCACATAATTTAAAACTTATTCAACTCATTAACATTATTCTCTAATCTAATTAATAACCATGAAAGCATAAATCATCTACACATCATAAACACACATAACACCAAGAATTTTTACATGGAAATCCTATTAAGAGAAAAACCATGATGGAGGTCAGTCCACAAGATTATACCCTATTAAAATTATAAGAAATGAAAATATGGGGAATGCACTTGCATTAAGGCATACTTCCTAGAGCTCACTACTCAATACAACAAGGCTAACCACCCAAAGGAAGACACGCCACCTTACAGAAAGAATCAAATTGCATCCATAGGGATTTGAATTGATAGAATAACACCTACTAATGCCTGATCATAGTTCCAATTAAGCGCATAAATACTTCTTTACTCTTCTTCACTCTTCTTCACACTCTACTCTACTGTCAAATGATTTAGATCAATATTCACATACATACACATATAACACAATTCAATTTGATAAGAAATCACTCTTATATATCTGCAACAAGAAATTTCATTCCTATATGTTGGCTTCAACAAAATAATAAAATTAATATAAACTATTGGCCCAAAATACTAAAAATTATTAATGTGAATCAACCAATGTCAGCCACAACTTAGTGAAGACCCAAATCAGCATCTCCAACATGAAAACACTTCAATTAATTATTGCTTGAAGATCCACAACATGCTACAACCACCATGTCATCCAAGAACGAGAAAAACATGAACACACAAGAGAAAATCGTGAACCACGAGCACAACGATCAATGCGGATGTGTAACAAAGATAGAGAATGATCTAGAAGCATCCACAAAAATCATGAATCACTAGAGAAGCATCTGCAATAGCAAAATAATTTTAATCTCATCATCTTAAATTAGGAACACAAACTAAAGCAATAGAAAAACTATCAGAATATAAATCTTCATAACTCAATCAAATCTTCATGTGGATCTCTAAAACTTGACATGGATAAACTAGATACACTCAGCAACAAACCCTTTATTCCACAACCTATGATCATCAATGTATAGAACTTACCGACATACTAAAATTCACCTCACCACTGACAACCTGCAACTCATCTCATTACAATTTTTTCAATATCCTCGACATATACAACTTCTAATGAATTATTGCTAATAGTGTTAACATCAATGACAACCACATATCAACAACACAACCACAATATCCAATAGTTCCTCCTATTGGGTGAATGGAGTTGAGGGATGGAGGATGATGTAGATAGATATGTAAGGTAGGTGGATCTATTTCTCATCTTAACTCTAACTTGTTGGGCACTTTGAATGTTTGCACCTTGCACAAACATGTAGGTTTGTCAGTTACTATACTCTTCTTTATGAATCAAAGTGCCATTTTCCTAAATTACTATGATATCATGAATGGATTTTTAATTCTTAACTTGAGGGAAACCAATCAGAATAATCAGGATTTTAATCCCTGGTAGGAACCAATTAAAATGAATTACTTGAAAGGAATTTAATTCACTCTAGCTAGAACCCAATTTCAATAAAATTAGACAATAATAGATGTGTCCTAACAAATTGTATAAATTTGAATAATTGAGGAAAACCACTTTGGAGACAACACAACAACATATATGATTAAATATTAACACAATAGTTGAACACTAGAAATAAATCATCAATTTTGAATAGTCTTTTCCATTGATTATACTTCAAGATTTATACATTAATAGTACAAAAGTTTTGAAACACAAAAGTGGATGGGTGGAACTTGATATGCAAATGAATGAGCCTAACTACTACTATTGATGATTTTTCTAGCCTACTACCTAATTCTAATCATTGACGATATGATTTCATCTTACATATATACATTGTATTTTTCGGGTTATGACCCTTCATATCTACATGATGTAGCTCTTCATTTGACTAACTATGTTTAGCAAAATAAAATACTTTAATCTTCATTGTCTTCATTTCCCATGAAAAATAAAGCCTTTCACGATACTTTAATTTCAATTCCTTTGTTGACAATTTCTCACTTTATATTTTACCCCAAAATATTCTTTGGGTACAATAATTTACCTCTTGTAACTCCTTTGGTGAAAAATATTCCACCTCCAATGCAAATGTTTTATAAATTTTACCTTTTATGTTTTCCGTGGGTAAAATAATTATCCACCTTATAGTCCCCTCGGTAAAAAATGTGAAGTTTATATTTTCTCAATGTAATATTATCTTCCACTATAATCACACTTTATTCAATCTTTTATTCATACTTTGACGATATGCATTCATTATATCAGGGTGACTTCACTTTATTGAGGGGACTTCAAAATATCTGTTGGCGATAAATTTCAATCACATGCTTTTATTTATTGAAATATTGGGGGGGATTTTTATTCTATTCCATCGATGTGCACTTCCTTCTTTGATAAATATTTTATACCATTCCTTTGTCAGAGCATCAGAGGGACTTAACATTTTGTCCCATTGATACTAATGTGTCTCTTTGATGTATTATTGTTTCACAATAAACTTTATTATTGTTGTGTACTCCATGGTAGCTCGTCATTCTATCGATGATACTTTGAAGTGACTCCCAATGATATAGCTTGGTCTCTCCGATATCCATTTTAGGGTTTACTATCAGACTTTCCCTAGAATGCGGAAACCACTTAGGGTTACCTTCTATTTGTTCTAGATGAGCTTCTTTAACTATCAAGAGCTGTCACAATCTAGAACAGTCACTCTCAACTATGTCAAATGCTTGGGATTGTCATGGTATTCATGATTAAAAATGTAAGACAATGAAATTATCACTTCATTAATACTGTTATTGTCAGTATCTAAAATCACTTGAGAAAATCAAATATGTGAATCACTGTGATCAAATCTTCCTCTTTTGATGTTGGTTGTATTCATTACTTCCCTCACTTACTCTTCATTCCGACCAAATGATGGTTGATTATCTTAGACTGCATCATCTTCATCCTTACTTCCACCTTCACTAGATAAAACATGATCTTCGAACAATAGTTCCATACTAGAAATGTGACTTGACACAACTTTTCCCCAAGTGCTCAAGTTTTTACCATTCACCAATCATGCACCCACCATCTTTCTTGTCTAATAATGTAGGACATATTTATCTGAGGCTACCAATAATGGAACTAGTTACCATTAATACTACCTTCTCATGTGATTTACAAGGTCTAAAGTAAATCCTCAGTCATGAATAATGACATGCAAATACGCATTTACCATGTCACTACAGGCTTGAACTGTCACCACTGAGAGTTGTGTTATATACCTTTGAAGAAATGGGTAAAATAAAATCAATCATTAGATCCCCACATTCAGATCCACATCTATTGACTCTCATTTTGGATTCTCTCCACAATACACTTGGCATAACCCTCAGCATAAGTAGTTTTGGTAAATTGAGCATAGTATGATTGTATGCAAGCTTGATTTACATCATTTGCATTGCTTTTTAACTTCAAGTCCTATGAATGCCTTGACAATGCATTGCTTGCTTCAATATCTTGGGAAGTAAGATTCATGTTTCGCCTCTTCATTGAAGGAGGGATAACCTTTGGTTCATCTATGATATTTTATTCTTTGATATCTAAGACACTCACATTGATTTGTTCCTTACCTATAGTACACTTAGTCTCCTATGCTTGAAAGCTAACAAATCTAGGTGGAGCTAAATTTTTTTATCATTTGCAATTGATCATTTATTGGCCTAAATCGATCTTCTACTTTTTTATTTTTGATTCATCATGCTCACTATTAATTATGTGGATCTTTTCATTTCCTTCCTTAATGTCCTTATGGGAGTCATCAAAATCCAAGTGATTTTTGAGACAATAATTTCTTGACTAGATATTTTTCATTTGATATTTGGAATCACAATATTACTTTGCTTTGATTTCCCTAATATCTAAGGCAAGACCTTGATGCTTTGTCTCATGGAAAGAAGAAAAGATAAAGGAACACCGGTAGTACAAGCCATCTCAAGAGAGTGTGTTTCTCAAATACTATGTTTCCTTCATGAACTTTTGTGCCTTCAACCTAATAATAATGTCTAGATCAACTCCACAAATAAAATCCCTCTAAAAAAGCAACACCTCTCTTCTAGTGTCACATGATATGACATTAACACCCACAATATTTCATATAAAAGGGGAATATTTTCCTTATGATGTTATTGAATTGGAAACCTAGATAGAGTATTAGGAATGTGCACCCATTTTCCATATTGTTGGGAGTTTCCAAGATCTTTGTAGGCAACTTCTAACTGTAATATAGAGAATATTACCAAAGGGTATGTTCTTAATATTCTTATACATCAAAGCATATCACCAAATGAATTTATCTTTTATCATCTCATTTCTTCAAAGAATTTATTAAGGTTTTCTCCTATTGCTTCCTATCCTCCTCTAATTTTCATTGTAAAGAAAGGTTATTCCTAACACTACAAGATGCTTCCTCATGGAGTTTTCCTCCATGTCCATACTAGCAATTCAGACCTCAAGAACTGATATTAATGAATGCCACTAGTATAAGAGTATAGGAGCAAGGAGAAAAGAAACCTTCAAAACTAAAGTGGATATTCATCAAGCACTGCAAGAAAATCCAACCAAGTAGCCTCCAAAACCACCCTAGAAAACTAATAAAAACTTCTCCTTGAGCCATGAGAATGCACCAACATGATGAGTTATAATAGGAGAGTATGTTTGTCAAATGGTTGGGAATGAATTCATTAGGACTTAAAACTATTAACACTCAAAGTAACTCACTCAGCCCTTTCTAAAAAAATGCTCCTGTCAAACCCAACTGAAACTCATCAACTTGCCTCCTTGAAAAAATATCAAATCTGATTATGAGAATGGTGCAGAAGCACCTTAGGTTTAGTAGGTGTAAGTTAATGTTTTGGCTTGGTTTGATGTTTTTTCCATGTATTAAGGTCATTTAAGATCATATCATGTGTGTTTGAGTTAATATTAGGACATTAGGTGGATTGGTGAGTCAAGTTGCATAAAGTTGTCAAATTTGCAAAGAAGTTGTAAAAGTGTAAAAGTAGGGAATATGAAGAGTCACCAGTTGTAAATGAGAAATTTGGATAGTTGTAACTAAAATGGAAGTTGGTAACATTGGGGAAATATTAAATAAAGCATAGGAAGGTTGAGACCAAGGTTGGTTGGGTGTATTTTCAAGAAAATCAATAAAAACTAACTTTGTTTCTACAAATCTAAACATGATTTTTGTTGTTCTATACTTTTGTACAGTTTTGTATAGTAATATCATGACTTGAAACTAGATGGGTTTGATGGGGCATTGAGTCTACTTTTATTTTCACTTTTTTTCATTGAATTTCATCAAGTTTTGAGCATTTTATAGAAAATTTTCTAAAACTGGTAAAAAAACCTCATGAATTAAGCATTGAGTTTGCATAGGACTTAGGGTTTACTAAAAATCTCTTGAGAAATAATTTGAAGTGGTTTGATATGTTGGGGAAGACCATATATGACCTATTTTAGGTGTTGGAATGAAGGTTTGAAGTCTAGAGATTGAAGACCTTGTTGTGACCTAGTGGAACAAGCCTAATTAAGCCTATTTGAGACTAGGATAGTCCAATTTTGAAGCAATCTTTCCAAAGAAACCCTAGAAAATTTTGAGATATGTTTTGAAGGAGATAAAATGGTATTTGAATCATTTTTTGTCTCTCAGAGATTAGTCCTTGTTTGAAAATTATGACCAGAAAAACATGAATTTTCTGCTCCATTTCAAGCCTAGTTCAGAGCGTAGCAGCAAAAATTTGGCCTTTGTGTTCCAAAACACCCCAAACTAAAATTGATATATGTTGTCAAAGGGAATAAATGGTATCTAATTTTTTTGTTATATTTTTTTTATGAGGTTTGGTTTGAAAATTATGTTTGAAAAACCAGTTATGGAGTACTACAAGGGGAATTGAAAAGTTGTAAAGGAAACCCACCAAGTTAGGGTTCTAAGTTTGAAGAGTTTGATTTGTTAAGTTACCTTTAAGTTAGTTTGTGATCATCCACCCTAATCTACATCAAATTGGTATCAGAGCATACGTTGATCTATAAAATGGTAAACTGTGAAGCAAAAAGAGAACACGATGCCTCTAAAAGGTAATCCCATGGCTAGAGAAATTAATGAAATGAATGAGAAGATTGCAAAATAGATTAGAAGATTGAAGGAACTTCAAGGTATGGTGGTATCAAGGCTTGAGGTTGTTGAAACCATTCAGAGGAGAGGTATGGTCATGGGTGATGTGGGTGACCCTAAAGAAGAAGGGGAAGAGTAGAATGAAGAAGAAGAGGAATTGGATCCTGATGAGTAGAGGATAACCAAGCTACTGAAGGAAGTCAAGGTAGATAAACACAAGGTAAAGATGGATGTACCTATGTATGGAGGGAACTTGAATAATGAAGATATTTTCGATTGGATTCCAACACTTGATAATTACTTTGAATGTGAAGACATACCAGAGGAACAAAGGGTCAAGTTGGAAAAAACAAAATTGAAGGGTCATGCCCTAATTTGGTGGGATCATGAGTAGACTCAAAGGAGGAAGAAAGGAAAGCCACAAATTGTTTCTTGGAATAGAATGGTGGTCAAACTCAAGGGTAGGTTCTTACCGGCTAATTATGCACTTCAATTGTACAAGAAACTTCAAAACCTAAAACAAAGAGATATGGATGTCAAAGCCTATACAAATGAGTTTTATAAGTTGATTATAAGAGCATGTCACGTGGAGGATGATGTGGATAAGGTGGATAGATATCTCAGTGGGTTAAGGTTTAACATTCAAGATGATTTAAGTTTGGAAAACTCAAGGACAGTAGAGGAATGCTCTAAATTGGAAATTAGAACTGAAGAAAAGCTAAAGAGAAGGAAACACAAATAAAACAAGGGTAGAGGCAGAAATTCCAAAGGAAGAGGGTCATTTTCTAATCCAAGGTAGACATATGAGAACCAAGAAGATACAAGAAAATTCCAAGAACAAGTTGCAGATTAGAGACGTGGATTTAGAGGAGGTAGATTAGGCTTTAGAGGTAGATTTATAGGTCAAGGAAGAGGAGCTAGTGGGTTCATAGGAAGGTTTTACCAATGAAACAAGTTTGGACATCAAGCATGGAAATTCAATGAAAGTAAGACCACTAATTCACATGGAGGAGAAATGAGAGCTCAATTGGTTCAAGAAGAGGACAATGAGAACGTAAACTCTCTACCACAACATGTTGCTCCAAAAGTTGGGGAATCACTCATGGTAAGGAGAACTCTCATCAAGGTACCAGTAGAGAAGGAGCCACCACAAAGGAAGACTCTCTTCAAGACAACTTGTAACTTGTGCTTGGGTAAGGTTTACAAAGTTGTAATTGATTCGAGAATTACAAATAATATGGTTTCAGTTGAAATGGTTGAAAAACTTAAGTTTCCAAGAATACCACATACTACCCCTTGAAAAGTATTTTAATTAAATGAGGGTCAATATATTTTGGTGAATGAATAAAGTTGGGTGGAATTTAACATACGAGGGTATAAGGAAAAAAAATTATGTGACATACTACCCATGGATGTATGCCATTTTCCAATAGGGAGGCCTTGGAAATTTGATAGGCATGTTATGTATGATGGAAGGAGGAATACTTATGAAATAGAAAAATATGGGGTCTCGTATACCTTGACACCATTGAAAGAGTAGGATAAAGGAAAAAACATGGGATCTAATGTGATGATGGTAGGTAGGAAGTATTTCATAAAAGTAGAAGAAGAGAAGCACATGAACCTTGCAGCCACTCCTAAACCTAGAAATATTTTGATAGCAGAGCTGAAGAATGACTTGATTTTGGAGATCCAAGATTTTCTCAAAAAGTATGCTTTCATGATGGTAGGAGAAGTGTTCCACTAATTGTTTTCAAAAGGGGGTATTGGAAATTCCATTACTTTCATGTTAGAGGTTAGTATGCATGATCAAGCAACAATCATAGGGACACAACAACAAATGGAAGAGGTGAGCAACATTGGTGAAGAGGTCAAGGATAAAATACAAGGGAATGTGGACAAATACAAGAACACACATAAAGTGAAGAAGAAGGAAGTTCATTACAAGGATGGAGGAGGTATGGTTGTAGGTAATGATATAGGTTCAACAACATTCTTAGGTGAAGAAAGAGTCAAAGATCATCCATCAAATAGGTCTCTGAAGTTGGAGCATATCCTTGGTGCTAAGGAACTCAAAAAGACAAGGGATAATGCCTACTTATAATATTTAGTCCATTGGAAGGGTGTACCAAATGAGGATGTCACTTGGGGGTCATATAATGACATGATGAAGCATGATTCTACTGTTGTAACATTGTCCTTAATGGGACTTGAGTTCATTTTCCCTTGGGGGTATGGTGCAAGAGCACCTTAGGTCTAGTGGGTGTAAGTTAATATTTTAGCTTGGTTTGATATTTTTCCATGTAATAAGGTCATTTAAGACCATATAATTTGTGTTTGATTCAATATTAGGTCATTAGGTGGATTGGTGATTCAAGTTGCATAAAGTTTTCAAGTTTGCAAAAATGTTGTAAAAGTGCAAAAGCAGGGAATATGAAGTCATCGGTTGTAAATGAGAAAGTTGGATAGTTATAAATAAAATGAAAGTTGGGAAATGTTGGGAAAATTTTAAATAAAGCTTGGGAAGGTTGATACCAAGGTTGTTTGGCTGTATTTTGAAGAAAATCAATAAAAACAAACTCTATTTCTACAAATCTGAATGTGATTTTTGTTGTTCCAACCTTGTGTATGGTTTTGTACGGTAATATCATGACCTAAAACTAGTTGGGATTGATGGGACATTGTGTCTAATTTTATTTTCATTTTGTTTCATTGAATTTCATCAAGTTTTGAGTATTTTATAACAAATTTTCTAAAACTGGTCAGAAAACCTCATGAATTAGGGATTGAGTTTGCATAGAACTTAGGATTTGGTAAAAATCTCTTTAGAAATCATTTGAATTGGATATGTTGAGGAAGACCATCTATGACCTATTTGAGGTGTTGGCATGAAGGTTTGTGTACCATATAAAAATGGATCTTTGGTCATTTTCACGGTCATTTGGATCTTTTTCCTATGATGCTTGGCCTATTTTACTTAGATTTAATGTTGTAATCTAACTTATACATTCACATTAGGTTTTGATGCTTGTAATTCAATAAGAATATTATGGTGTCTTGAAAGAATTTTGTAAGGTGTTGTAACACATCTACACACTTTTCTAGGACCTTTTCATTATAATTCATCTAAATATCATCTTTTATTACTTACTAAGTCCTATTTCAAATTGTTGTAACAAACCTTCACACTTTTCTAGGATTGTTATCAATATTTACACCTTCGTTATGCTTTAATGACCCCTTTATGAACTTACAAGCCTTACTTAAGTCTATTTTTGAATATAAACCCAACAAATATCATTAAATACAACTTAATCCCCAACACCTACTTACATACCTTGAGTGGGACCCATTCACAATGGGTGGCGAATCAGTCCCTCTTAGCACAAAATTCAAACTAATTTCAAATTTCTTTCAAGTTTTTATTCATTAATACCTAAGGTCGGCTTCTGATGTATTTTTAGGAATTAGGGCATAAGTGTGTATAAATACATGATTTTCCATCTCATTTCACCCTATTCAACTAAACTCAATCATTATTCATCTATCATTCATTTTATCGTTCTCCTCAAGAAAGCTAGGGCATCAAGAGAGCATTCAAGATCATTTTTAGATATTCAAAGGATGAATACTCATCTATTGCTATAGAAATCAAGATCAATCATCAAGGAAAATTTTTTATTCCATTTTTGCATTTTTCATCATTGTGGTTTAATTACCTAAAAGGGGTTTGACCAAGGCAAGCCCCCATGCCCTAACATTCAACATTTTTCTCTTACTCTTTGTGTGATTGAAGATTTAGGTGGTTAGATGGCTTGGAAATGATTGCATATTAGGTTGCAAACTTGTTGAAGTTATCTCCCCTCTTGCAAGGCCAAAATCAACACAAAAATTCACTAATAGTGCTAAAAATTAGGGTTTCAGATCTAGACACCTGGAGGTGCAGATTGAGTAGACTAAGAGCTCCAGATTCCATTTTTGCATTTTCAAAAAAGCCAAAGTGGACTAATTTTCTCAGAGTGTTGAATGCGTCCCATTGTACCTATTTCCTAAAGATTTTTGTAGATTTGGACACATATTTGGCTAAAATAGACCCCGGTGTAGTTTTTAAGAACTAGGATTGATTCGCCTAGAAGGGCGAATGAGTCCCACTAGGCTAAAAATCAACATATTTAGAATTTTAGAGTCATTTCCAGTCCTTAGAAATTTTACAGGTGCATGCATTCAATTTCATCAATTTCTATTACAATTTACCTTCATTTCTAGGTCATTTAGTTTAGGTTTGTATAACACAATGTGTTTTCAAACATTTTACATTTCTTAGATTTTGCATTCGTAACTCATTTAATTTTCCAGTGTATTTCATTTAGATCATTAAATTGGCATACTTCATTCATATTTCATCTACTCTTGCATTAGTTTTGAGTTTGACAATTGCCTATTTTGGCCCTTCTTTCTCCTTTTAGGTGAAAAACCTTAGAAGTGCTAGAAAGGATTAGGGTGCCAAATTCTGTTGTTATAATTTGAAGCGTAGAGATTGAAGACCTTGTTGTGACCTAGTGGAACAAGCCTAATTAGGCCTATTTAAGACTAAGACAGTCCAATTTTGAAGAAATATTTCCAAAGAAACCCTAACCCATTTTGAAATATGTTTTGAAGGAGCCAAAAGGGTATTTGAATCAAGTTTTCTCTCTCAGACATTAGTTCTGTTTTGAAATTTATGAAAAAAAACATGAATTTTCTGCTCCATTTCAGGCCTAGTTCAAAGCCTAGCAACAAAAATTTGGCCTTTGTATTCCAAAACCCCCCCACCTGCAATTGAGATATGTTTTCAAAGGGAATAAAGGATATCCAAATCTATGGTTAGATTTTGGGTATGAGGTCTGGTTTGAAAATTATGTTGGAAAATCTGGTTGTGGAGTACTACAAGGGGAATTGAAAAGTTAGGGTTTGAAGTTTGAAGAGTTTGATTTGTTGAGTTAGTTTTGAGTTAGTTTGTAATCATCCACCCTGCTCTACATCAGAGAATATTTCACCCTATATATTAGCTCACTTAGATCAAATGAACATGTGTACAAAAGGGTTTTTCACCAAACCTCATCCTTCACAAGATGTTGAATGTTAAAGTGTCCTTTGTGTCTACTTTTTAAGGGAATGCAATTAGAAAAACTATGTAAATTCCATTTGGTTTTTTATTTTGAAAAAATACCAAATGAGGTGTTGGGACCTTGAAAATTGGCATGAATGTAGATTAACATAGGGAAAATTCAAGACACCAATTGTTTTGTCATGATAGTCTTTCAGTTGCTCAATATTATCCTCCAAAGTTGACCCTTTTAGCATATTTAACACTATGCAGCCAACAAACCCTTTTTGAGCCCTTCAACTTGGCATCTCAAAACTTCATCAAATTAGGTCATGGGAAGCTAAAATCAGGTGGACACACTTTCATATGGTAGGTGAACATGTGTTGCAAGATGGTTTTGCATGAAATTGCGCTAGCTTCATTTTTTTATTTTTCAAAGTAAGCTTCTGAAGTAGATTTTACAATTATTTTTTTTGAGCTAGTGGAGTCACCAATCTATTAGGTGCATGACTCAGATGGGGAGTGCAAATGACACAATTATGAACCTCTAGTTGAAAACCAATTTTGAAACTTTATTGACTCTTTAAATGGATAGGCTGGAATCAAATTTATTTATGAGTTTATCCCTAGTAGATTCGACAATCTCTTAGGTCTCAAAAACACAAGTTTTGAACCTTAAGAGGATGCCAGTCTCTTAGTACATTTTTAACTAATGAATAGGGTGAATCTCATTGATGACCCCCTGCTCTTTAGGCTCTACTAAACCTTGGTGGGTGTACCTAAATGATAAGGCAGATTTGAAGGATTGAATATGATCTCTAATTTGGGTAATCTCCTCACAATGGCATGTGGGTGTGAAGTAGATGCAAAGATAATGACTAGTTCCTATGGGTTGCACCCAAAAAATTAGTTTACAATTACATTGAGGAAGGAAAATTCATTTTCGGATGGAAAAAAATTTAGGGGGTTCACTAGAAATAGGAGGGTTCGCTAAAACCTCCTAAATGGTTTGATAGAACTAGGGGGTTCGCTAGAACTAGGGGGCTTTGAGTGAACCCTCCTTTAATGGGTTTGTTTTTAAATTGCATTAAACGGGGGTTCACTAGAACCAGGGGGATTCGAGCTAACCCCCTGGGTCTAGTGAACCCTGGTTTGCTAGAACCCCCCTTTACCCCCTTCTCCCCCTCTTGCACCAAAAATCTCTAGAATTTTTCCCTTTGAAGCTTACGTTTAGGATGAAAATGGAGGAGACTTCACAGACCCAATTGGATAATGGTATTCCTCAGAATGAGCTATCCAACGAATATAATTTTATTATATTTTGGTTTTATTATGTATTTGATTTTTTAGTTTGATTAAACATAGGTTTTTCACTGAAAATCAAGCTATATGTTCTGCACATGTGGAAAAATGGAAAATTATAAAAAAAAATTGAAAAATATTAGTGCACTAGATATTGATGTCCTTGATCCAACAAAAAAAAATTGAATTTCAATACATACAAAAAAAGCTATGTTGTATATGGTCGCCTATGTCTAAATTGTAATTGGTTTGACTTCGAAACTTGATTAAGGAAAAAATATTCAATAAAAAACTATCAAACCAAATGAAAGGATATCGTAGTTACAAATATAAATTTGAAAAAAATAGAATTTTATCCTTTATGGAAAAAAAATTATGTTGTATATGGTGAGCATCACTCCTTAAAAATGGTGTTTACTGGAAAAAAAACTAGTTTTTCAAGGAGATGGAAAAAGAAGTGTAATTTGATTCCAATAATTTTGAAAAAAAATATTTAGGATCTACAGAGAAAATGTCACTAATCACTAGCTTGCATCATCTTAAAATTCCTCACAGTTTAGCCACTATAGGTGCTTGAAAGTGAAGACTTAGTTAGAAAAAATTAGTTCAGTGTCTAGTTTGGCCAAAAATTGTAAACCAGTATTGTGGGATCACCTTGTGGACATCTAAAAATTAACCCTTCTATTTTTTCTATCTCGTTTGGGCCCTCCTTATGATTTTGGCTTAATGTTGCCATGATTTAATGTTGTAAAGTGAATAACACATCCATATTAGGTATTGGGCCCTTGCAAACTAAATAAAATGCATTTATGCATGTTTTTCAAAGATGTTGTAAAGTGATGCAAGTACAAGGTGGATCTAAATTCAAACATACTAACTAACACCAATTAAAGCCTTCAAAGCTCCAAACCCTAAACAACAGGGTTTTCACAATTTTCACCATTGTCCTACAAGCCCCAATTTAGCCTGATTTACAAAGGTAGTTCCTTCAAAAATTTATTCCCTCCTAATTTTATTTCAAATAGTCTTATATTAGACCTCCAAACCACCAAATCAACTGGTTTTAACTTCCTATACATAGATCTAAATACCAAACTTTGAAACCCTTACTCTAGGGCCACCTATGCTCAATTTCATGAGGGTTTTCTAGAAACAAATTCTCAAAACCTCTTCTCACTATATCAAAGCCTCCAAAAAATCATTTTAGGTCTTTCTATACCTCATAAACCTTCACCCAACTTGGATCACTCATATTTCAACAAATCACCACCTAAAACCACCATTTTCACTCACACATTCACTAAAAACACCCTGGGACATCCTAGGGCTTTCTCAAGAAGGCATAAGATTATATTATTTTACCCTGAAACTTAGATAATCTTGAATATTATGTGCTCACAGACCTTCACACCAATTTTTATGAGATTTAATTGGATAAATTAAGAGATATCGAATTTTGATTATCAGTTGCCCTCTTCAAATCTGAACTTGTCTGCCTAGAGTAAATTTGAAATATCTAGAGAAAAACTTAATGAAAGTGAATGAAACAAAAACCAAAAATGTTCTAGATTAATTACACCATCAAATTAAATAACTTACCTTCAATAATATGACCGCACAATTTCATACAACAACCTGCAACAACATTTTACCAGTAATTTTTGAAAAATAACAGAGCTTTATTCATGATTTATCATTACAATACAAATGCCTTCCTTTCCTCAACTTGTGTGAGGCCTTAATAATGTGTTAAATAGCATAACCAATAAGTTTCAACTGATTCTTGATCTTCTTTCCTAATGGTGACCCTTCATCTTCCATTATGTGCATATTTGCAACATTTATGACAACATTTTGGCAATTTTTACATTTTAACACTAATGACTCACAAATCAACCTACTACATAGAAAATGGTCTCATTTAACCTTATTTAATGTAAATAGACCCAAACTAATTCCAAAATACCCCTTACACCTAGACTTGAACAAATGGACCTCATAGTGCAAATTTCACTTACTTGGGTGCTCCTACACCATAAAGTGTTGTAAATGACTTTCACACTTTACTAGACTTCTATTTAGCATCTAAGTCTAATGGACCTATTTTTCCATTAATTCAATATTGTAAAATTTATTTAATTTCATTCTCACATTAATCTAGAAGCCTTGTAAATTAAACCTGGTTTTAATCTAGTGTTGTAATGTGTTTTACACATTCACATTGGATATTGTGTCTTTATAGGCTATGTGGACCTCATTTTAATGTTATAGAGTGTATTTAACCATGATTTCACATTGAAATTTTTGTCCCTATCCTAATCACCCTTTATATAATCATTAATAGGCCCCTTATGATCCCATATTGTGCACCCTGAGGCATAATTTGATAAAAAACTAGACCAAATCAACATATGAACTTAATTTATGTATTCTCTAACACTTTAGCTAGAAAAATGGCCCCTGTGGGACCCATTCACCACTTCGGGTGAATTTGTCCCATCCAGGTGGGACCCATTCACCCAATATGGTGAATGAGTCCCATTTGAGCTATTTCCAGAGTTTGAGCAAGAAAAGTTGGGTTTAAGTTTAATCTTCTTCAATGTTGGCCTTAGGGATCAAATTAATGACCATTTGAGTTCCTTGTCTATATAAAAAAGCTTTCAAATCATTATTTCATTCATTCATCCATGTTTTCAAGTCAAACACTTTAGGACTAAGCATTGCAAATCTTCACAAGGTCATCCATATAGCTTTCAAGATCATTTCTAAGGCATTCAAGGGAAGATTCTTCATCCATTGTTGTAGCAATTCAAGATCCATCATCATGGAAAGTTTCTAATTGTATTAAATCATATTCATGCTTCATTATCTTGTGTCATCATTTTGGTTTAATTACCTAAAAGGGGTTTGACCAAGGCAAACCCCCATTCCCTAACAATCAACATTTTATCTCTTTCCTTGTGTGATTGAAAATTTAGGAGCTTTTGAAGGTTTGGATATCATTGAAGATTAGGTTTCAAACTTGTTGGAGTCATATCTCTATTGGAAAGGTCAAAATATTCACAAAAAGTCACTTACATCCCCAAAAATAAGGGTTTCAGATCCAGATACCTAGAGGAGCATAAAGAGAAAACTGAGAGCTACAAATTTCACTTTTGAGTTTTCAAAAAAGTCAAGGTGGACTCATTTGCCACTAGTGGAAAATGAGTCCCATTGTACCTTTTTTAGAGATTTTTGTGGATTTGGATACCCATTTGCTCAAAACTTACTCTGGTGCAATTTTCTAGAACTAGGGCTGATTTTTCCAGAATGGAAAATGAGTCCCACCAGTTTTAAAAATTAGCATCATTAGGATTTCAGAGTTCCATTCCATCCTCAACAAGTCTCTAGGTGCACACTTTGAATTTTACAATTTTCTATTTTGTTTCATGATCATTTCTAGGTCATTTAGTATATGTTTGCATATCACATTTGATTTTCAAAACTTTTGTGTTTTCCAAGTTTGCACTTGGTGGTGAACCCCTCATTCATCCTTTTCTAATCCTAAACCCAATCCTGGGATACCTTATTGTTAGATCTTTTCCATCCTTATTTATGGGAAGATCTCCAAGGTGTCCTTGAGTGTGAACATTGTGAAATCAAATCCCTTTCTATAATACAAAAGTGAAGCATCCATTTTTGGTCTCCATAGTTCCTACTATAGATGTTTCAAGAATCGAGTGTATAAGTCAAGTTTCTATAAAATGCTCTAGATTTGACTAGTGTCAAATCCTGTTGGTTGAATGGAGTTGAGGGATGGATGATGATGATGGAGACTAATATTTAAGATAAGTGGATCTATTCCTTAGCTTAACTCTAACTTGTTGGGTACTTTGGATGTTTGCACCTTGTACAAACATGCAAGCTTGTCAGTCAATGTACTCTTCTTTATAAATCCTAGTGTTATTCTCCCAAATTACTATGATATCATGAAAGGATTTTTTAATTCTTAACTTGATGGAAACCGGTTAGAGTAATCAATTTAAAAGGATCTTAATCCCTAGTAGGAAACAATTAAAATGAGTCACTTCAAAGGAATTTAATTCACTCTAGCCAAAACCCAATCAATAAAATCACACAACAACAACAAATGTGTCTTGACAAATTGTATAAATTTAAATAATTAAGGAAATCCACTTTGGAGACAACACAACAACATATAAGAATGAATATTAACACAACAGTTGAACACTAGAAATAGATCACCGATTATGAACAATCTTCTCCATTATATTGCTTCAAAAGATATACGGGTATGTGCAAGATCATGGTGCGCCAAAAAGTGGCAATATTTGTAGGTTATGTGGCTGGCGACTTTTTTTTGACCCAAAATTAATGAAATGAAAAGGGTTTTTAGAGGAGATTCTCAACTTTCAAAAAATATAAATTATGATTTAATTTGAATTTAATAAATAATTATTATTCATTTTCTATTAGAATTATGACTAAAGTCCTGATCGATAGGCTGATTGAAAACATCTATAACTTTCAACGGTATCATATTTTTGAATCCAAAACATACATTCTATGTTCACATACTATAGGATTAAAAAAGAAAAATTAAATTTCATGAAGTTTTGACCAAGTTAAGGTGGTTAGATTTTTATATTTTCTAGAAGTTGTAATAAAAATTCATAATTAATTATTTACTTGGAAAAAATTACATAAAAATATGCATCACATCTGGACATGAGTCCTCTACTTATATATAAAATATTACAAAAAAATATTATCATTTTATTATGGTTAGGGTGGTCAGATAGACACCTACTTCTTCTTTTTTTCCCTAAAATTTAAGTACTACTGCATTGAAATTTCAAATTTTCACCAAATAGATTTTATTTATTTTTAAATCAACCTAGTATTTTAGAAACTACATTCAATTTTCTACAAATTCTTTTCTTACATATTTTTGAAATAATATAGATTACTTATTCAAATATTTACGTCAAGTTGCCTAACACTGATTTTTCTGAATTTTTTGCCACTTAAGGGCTTGTTTTTTGCACGATGATCCTGCACATACCCATACATTTATAGCAAAAGTTTAAATATGGAAATGGATGAGTGAAATATGCTATGCTAGTGAATGAACCTATCTATTACTAAATTATGATGATGATAATAATGATCCAAAAACTGGGCCTTGGTTTCCCTTTTTATATGGGAAATAACAAGCTACAGACCCATTACAAAAGGTATGTCTTTTCATAACCTTAACTAATTGTAATTTTTAATCATAAAGAAATTAGTTGTGGAAACACCAATAGATAGTAACACTTTCTCCATTATTCATTGTAGAGAACTCATGACCTCTCAGGATCTAGAAAAGTTCTCTCCATGATGGAATGCTCAATCATCTTCCAAACCTCAATTCAAAACTTATTTCTCCACATCCAAAGCCGCTCCAATTCTAATGATGAACATGTTCATTTTTGAAAAGTGCTTGATATAATCCTTTCTAATGTGAGTGCCAATATTTTACAGATAATCCATCCTATTGTACTCCATGTACATTATTCCCTCAAGCTGCTTATGAGTATTGTCAAGTGCCCTCTCTTTGTCATTAACTATCTCAAGGGACCATGGTAGTATTTGAGCCAATTCGTCCTTCCAATGGTCTTGTCCTTTAAATTCTCCTTCATCCTCAAAAATTATGGGAAACGATATATCCAATGATTGGTCAAAGTCATCGAGCTCAACTTTAATCTTAGCATGATACTCCTCAAGCCTATTGATTAACTCATTATGTATGTGGAGGATTTGTTTGTTCATGACTTCCTTACTAACCAATTCTTCTTTCTTTTCTTCCATAAGCACCTGTAGTTTCTCATGCCTTTGAAGAGTGGAGTGCACTTTTATGAAGAGTTCCCGATATTGATCAGCTTGGTCCATCACCTTCTCAAACCTCCTCTTGATTATCCTAGAGATCATCTCAAACTTGATGGTTTTGATCTTTGTCTCTAGTTCATTGCATTTCTTTTGAACTCTTTCATGGAAATTTTTCTAGTATATAACATATGCCATGGCATCTAATAATCTCTTGTTATGGTCCTCCCATGGACAACATAATTTTGATGAAGAGGAAGATGGTAGTTTATCTTTGTAATTGCCTACCTCTTTCCTTAGTTTTTCATTGTCTTATATTAATTTTTCAACCCGAGTCTTATTGAATTTTTCCACATTTATGTTTAACTCTGCTATCTCAATGGGATTAGTATCTCCCACTCTATGTACCAAGAGATGTCCAAACACTTGAATTGGATTACTAATGATGGCAGGTCTCTTGTCTTAAGGATATATCATCCAAATCAATAGTGTATCTTCATCTATGTTGTAACTTGACACTCAATAAATTTTTTCATTGGCCTCTTCTATCAAGCGCAATGTCTTATCTCCTCTTTTCTTGAAGCTATCAAACAATATTATAGAACTAATGTCCCATCCTGGTAAGAGAAATACCCCAGCCTCTTGAATTCATTCTCTTCCTCTTTCAGGGGTGATAGCTTCTAGCTCCTGATCCATTTCCTTTCTTAACACTTGCAAAGAAACAACCACTTGTTCAAAAGTGATATCTTTCATTATTTTTCTTAGCACTCTAAATTTTATTCATAAACAAATGACCTTAACTAAGAAGTTTTAATGAAGTCACTATTAAAAAGAATTCATGACCAATGCTGACTCTCACATCATCATAGATTCTGTTTGATGCTTCAAATTTAATAATAATTTGTTCATTGGGTAGCTCATACTGTGTGACAATGGGTGCACTTATTTTTTCAACCTCATCTTCTTCTTCATCACTTTCCTCTTCATTCTCTTCCTCACTCATGGTAGTATCCATAGAGAAACTTACTTCTAGAGAAGGTTATGAAGGTATATAACTAAGGGGTTCCATATTCTGAGCCTGCATTCTAGAGTAAGTTGCCACATATGTTTCAAAAATAATAGGGGGCACATCTATAGTTATTTCATCCTCATGAGTGATCAATTGTTCAACTCTTTCTAAGGGGTCCTACACATCATTGAATGCTTTTATATATGAAGGATTATTCTCCTTCCTCCATGCCTGGGCTAACATGATCTTATTGTATATGGCCATCCTTTGTGTTGTCAAAGCTTCATCACAATTACTTATCACATCATCCATAGAGAACTGATGTTCATATCCAAATAGTTTTTATGAAATTTTGTCCTTATTAATAACGTTCTCTAAATCAAAATTATTTCTCTCATTCCCTAATGGAAAATTGTAATGTCCCAATTTCTTATCAATATCTTCATATCCTTCACTAGAAACAATTGTGAAATCTCCAAAACATAGAGTACTCAGCATAATTTATTGTTTACTATTCCCTTTAAGATACTTAGCATCTTATTTTGCCAACTATCTCACAATTTCCAAATAGACCACCCAATCAGGAACTATTCTTGGTAACAAGTGTGGAGCCCCTTCAAACCCATATGCTCTAATCATAGTGCAATCAGAAAATGTATACCATTCTCCCCAATTATGATTCACCTTTTTCCTGGGATCCTTCTCTTTAGATCTAAGAAACCTTTCTACTTCAAGAGACAAGTTGTAATCATATGGATGCCCCAAAAATTTTAGCAAGGGTTTAACAAAATACTCCTCGAAGTATAAATAATGGGATCTCCCATATTTACTGTCCCATATCGAGGTCCACATTTGAATTGGTTTAAAATTTCCATCCTCATCTTCATCCCTTATCCTTAATTATTCTCCCCAAATCCCTCTAGTTTTCCTTTCATACAAAAGTAAGGGCATGAATAGAGAATAATGTATAAAATTAATATAATCAGTATTATTTTTTATCTTCTCCAATCCCTAATTTAGAGCATTAGCCAGATAGCTAGCACAATCAAATGATATAGCATCTCAACTTTGCACATCTACTACTAGAACCATTGGGGCTATTGACATAAGAGACAAAACTTCCACTCCCAACACTTGTCTTGTAGTGTAATATGTATACTGAAAATACTACTCAAATAGATCTTCATGAAAGGGAGGGTTTTCATTGTTGGAAAACCTTTTGAGTTGATTCCCTTCCTCTCAGGACTTGTGTAGTGGAAATTTCCACCTTTTATAGTTTGTGTCCATGTGATGATATTCTATCAAGAGGTCTCTTACTATGGATAAACAAAAAGACTTAGGGGATGTAGATAAACAATTCATACCCTCTTTGTGGTGTCCACACATCCCCTAAGTCTTTGTGTTTATCCCACAAATTTTTTTATGGAAGGATTTAATTGTGCACTCCTCTTTGGCCTCAGCCCCGACCCAGGACATTGATCGATCAAGTCTTGGTTTAAGAGTCTAACTTATATTTTTGGTATTCCTAAGCTTCCTTCCATTATCTAGAACCCTAGCTTCTCTTTACAGTTCTTTTTACTTCAAAGGAATTTCTCAGCTGGTCTACATATACTTGTATCACACTTGCTTCTCTTCACCTGCGTAGCAAGGGGGTAGCTCCAACTCATTCACTCCACTTAAGCTCTTTGTAAAATTTTCTAATTTTTAATGATATAAATGAGATCAAGTTGAGGTATACAATTGTTTCGCTTTGGCTCATTGTTACTTGATTTTTAGCTTTCAACTGAAATAAGGTAACTTAGTGTTTATTATATTTGTGTTTTCATTTAAATATTAAAAGATACATTATATTCTGCTAAGTTCACAATATGCACGAAAGAGATTGCCAAAAAGAAAATTTCATTTTATTCTAGTGTTGCAATTACAGACAAATAAGAAAGAGAACCATATGTATTGCAAATGTAATCTTTATTGATAATCATGAGAGTATAAATGTCCCTCACAAGCCAAGGGACTAGCTATCCTACTGCTAGTAAAGAAGAGCTCATACACATATGGATAACAAAAATAAATTGCATATAACATGAAAAGGGACCTGTCATTGCCTGGAAGAATGACGAATCCCATTGACTCAGCCTCACATCATCTCAATGCTTCTTGCTACCCTACTACTCTGCTTTTGTTTGACACCCTCCTCGCTGCTCCTAGGTTTCCTTCATTGGATAAAAATAATTTTGTTAGAGAAATGAAAGAACCCTGATCAAAATTATATATGCAAAACATCCATAAATGTGTGATCTAATGTCTACAATCATTAAAATAGCAGCACACCATAAGTGTCCCTGAAAACAAGAAATGAGTGATCAAACACACCTATGATATGCTTTGTTTATCTAACTATTTGTTCCTTGTGTAGACCTAGGACAAGTCTTGTTACTATTTTGATTTAGCTAATTACAACATGTGGGGTAAATGTGGCTCCCACGATGGTAGAGCTTAGCATGCTACCCTCTAATTCTTTAAGAGGGAAATGAAATTGAGCAACTTGATCAAATAAATGATAGACATGCTATTAAAGAATTAAATAAATATGGAATGACACCAATTGATCAACTTACATTATCAAATTCAAAAGATACAATACACAATTTAAGCTGTCAAGAGTTCATACTTCATCTTTTCATAATGAATAAGTCATATGGATGCCATCATGTCAAAACGAAGGTACATTTTGATGGACATGTCTTTCAATCATCTTCAGTGGATTCATGATCCATTTTATTAAAAGAAGTAAATGATTTCAAAGATGCATCAAGTTCAATTATAGATGCCTCAATTTCAAGTATGCATCTCTTAAATAATGGAAGAGAAAACAAGGCATTCCTGGAGCCATCTTGAGGCATATGGGGCAGCAAGAAGTAACAATCCAAGCTACTATCATGTCCCTCTCACCTCAACCATATTGGACAACCACACATCACATAGGATGGTGAGCTTTTAGGTCACCAACATAGGTGATATGTGTCTACCCACTAGGATTAAAGTGAGGAGATGGTGTTTATTTGTTGTCAATGATCAAAATGATTGAAATGTTGTGGACACCAAGTTACAAACATGTGGGGCAGAAAGCAATTGTTGTGGAAATCATGAAGATTGGGGCAGTCCAAAAGTAAAATTGCATGCTACCTCTCATGCTACAGAACAAAAAGAAATCATGCTACATCTCATGACAGGATGATTCACCATGAATGCATGCAGTGATGATTAAATCTTGAGGAGGGAAGTCACCAATTCCATAGTAGGGGCATAAAAAGATAGGGAAACATCCATTTTGTATTGAGTAATGCAAACTGAGATTAGAAGGTCACCTTGCTTTTGCAAAAAATGAAACAATGAGAAATGCTTATATAAGAATTTCAAGAGAAACAAAAGGAGAAAGTATAGGAATGAGAGGGGTAGAATTGTGATATAGGTGCAACACTAAATCAAGAAATATTGAAAGAATTAAAACCATCAATTGTATTTGTTGAGGAAGCAGCAGAGATCTTGGAACCTTGGTTGTTAGGAGTGCTTGGTCCAAGTGTTCAACATCTTATTCTAATTGGCGATCACTACTAGCTATCTCCAAGTGTTGAAGTTTATGAACTTGAAAAAAGGCATGGCTTTGCAATCTCACTATTTTAAAGACTTGTGGAGCATAATAAATTTCCTTTTCAAACAATGTCATCACAGAGTAGGATGAGAGAATATTTTGTACACATGATCATACCCATCTATCCTAATTTATAGAAAAACACTCAATTTGTATCAGGAGAGAGAAACAAAGCACCTAAGTGTGTCAAACCCAACGTATTTTGGTCTCATTCATATGTAGAGTTTAAACAACACAATTTTGCAAATGAAGGCAAAGCCAAAATGGTGATAGCCCTTATGCATTGGATGATAGTTGAAGGAAAAAACCCTTGTAAAATAACTGTTCTTGCTCCATATAATGGGTAGGTAACACTATTAAGAGATAAGATGAAGTTAATACCTGCTATGAAAGCCATAAAAGTCATTACTATAGACAAATTTCAGATTTGGTGTAGGGGTTTGAGAATAAAGTTATTATACTACCTTTGGTTTGTCCAATGATGAAGAATTGGGCACCTAGAAAAACAAAATAGGTTGTGTGTAGCAGTTTAGAGAGCACGGGGGTGCAACTTATTTTTGTCGAAATGAAGTGTGTTTGACAAAGAGGTCCAAACATTGGACATAACTTCTTCAATATTTATCTGATAAAAATTGTGTGGGTGATATAATACATCTCTATTGTCCACGACAACCATTAAGCCCAACCTTTGTAATTTCTAACAAAATTGTTGACAACTTCAATCCTCTCTTGTGTAAAAGGATATGCAACAGTCAACTATATTGTGGTCACTATTTTCAAAAGTATCTTCCACTATGGGAATCATCCAAAATGCACTGAACCTATACAGTTTACTTTCAGTGCTTTTGGAGATGAAATAACAAAGAAGTGTTTAGAAAATAGAGAAATAAGACCATGTCAAGAGGATACATACATTTATTGATAAAGTGGAACAAATTTTGGGTGAGATAGATGATAAAGAATTTAAAAACTACAGAAGCAAGTTAAAAGTGAAGGAAGTGGAGAAAGACCCTTCTCTCATTGATCAAAACAATCAGAATTGGAATCAAAATGTAGAAAAAGCATGTCATACATTATGTATTTTTGTATGGGGTTTCAATGCCCATGAGCTGGCAGGAGCAGTCTAGAGGACATACCATCACAACCACAAAATATGGAATGGGAAGGATGTGAAGATTCTTTGGTTATGCACATACTATTCAATGGAATTGAACCATTTTTAAAAACCATTTATTAAGTATGGGGCAACATTTTATTGTGGAATAGTAATCACTCTCTCATGCAATCTCATTCATATTATAATCTTTCATGATTTTATCATAGTAAAGGTGATTATGATAATGATGGTTGCTACCACAGGGTATCAAAAAAATAAATGAAGATGCCATATACTGAGGTGCTTAAATAAAAAGAAAATGCCATAAGAAAACCCAATGTGTTTATTCATGGTTATGGCCAACAAATCAAGTTTTCTTCAAAAAATAAAAGGAACCCACTTGGGGTTTTGGATGCCATTCAAACGTAGAGAGAGTGAAAAAGGTTTTCTTCCATTTTGCATACATAAAGGTGTTTTTTTTTGAAGAGGCCGAGCTGACAAAAGAAATAAACCCACAATGCCTCTTAGTATTGTAGAAAATGAATGAATACATCATAAAATGAATAGCCATAGTCACCATTTCATTTATCATTTTGTTGACTGGAGGAAGGAATAATACAGAGGTCAAAGATTTGAAAGAGGCTTACCTTATTTTCTTACAAGAAACATCCAAACCCATAAATAAAGCAGGAAGAAATAAACCCACAATGCCTCTTAGTATTGTAGAAAATGAATAATCGTAGAATGCATCATAAAATGAATAGCCATAGTCACCATTTCAAAACCTCGATTTATCATTTTGTTGAGTGGAGGAAGGAATAATACAAAGGTCAAAGATTTGAAAGAGGCTTACCTTATTTTCTTACAAGAAACACATGCCAAACCCATGCCAAATAAAGCTTCAGGAAGTCACTCATGGTGGCTATGAGAAGTAAATGAATCAACACAGGAAAAAGAAATAACACCAAAATGATCATAAGCATTCATGGTTATGGCTTCAATGCATAAAATGGCCTTCAAAATGATGTGTAATACAAATTTTGTTGAAGGAAAACCACATTACCAATTTTTTTCTGCAAATTTCATCATAGTTTCATCCAAAAGTCAGTCAGAAATCATATTCTTTGAGAATTCAAGAAACCCTCATGGTGGCAAAAGGTGAACATTCTGAAGAAACTCGAAGCAAAATGAAATGATTTTTCTTCATTTTTTCCAATCTTTTGATTTAGGGTTAGAAACCCTATGAGGCCAACCTAAAGGTATTTTTTACCTTTATTTAAAATTTTCTAAGGAAAACTAATTTGCTACGTGGGGAGATGAAGTTCTCTGCCTTAGGCATTTTCCTTAGTTTCATTTTTACACTTAGGCTTTTCTTTGCCTTGAGTTCACATGTTTTAGGTTTTTTGCCTTATAATCTTCTATTTCCATTACAAAATACAAAGTCTTCCAAGAAGTATGGAGCCCTTTATGATCATATAGGCCAAAATATTGGGCCTTTCATTTGTCTTTGAAAATTTGAGATGGGGACCAAGTGAAGTTAGTAAAATCACTTTGTTAATATAGCTTCAACATGTAGGGTGTGAGTTTGGGTCAAATGTTTTTCAAACATTTGGAGTGATGGTAAGTATATCATTATATTTTGCATTTTATTTCAGAGTGTAAAAACATTATTTAAGTGATTTGCAAATCACTTTAATGCTACTCATATGCAAATGTAAATGTAATCCAAGGATGGTGGTGAGGCCTTTTTGCATTTTTCATTAAAATGTAAAGTAATTTGATTAAAGTGATGTAATATGAATCACTTAACCAAATTATTGTTTTAAAATGAAAAATAGAATCTTGTGTTTTCAAAACACACATGTAGCATGGGTCAAGGCTACGGAGTCAAAATTATGACTGGCAGACATGAGGAGAGTGTATGAGTTGTTCCTTTGACTATTTTGGAGGCTATTTTGTCACACCTTCAGTGTGACCTTGGACTTAGCTTTACTTTTCTACATTTGGAGGACCTTTTGGAGGGGTTTTGGAAGCTTCCATTTTGTCTTTTGTGCTTCATCCAACCAAAACCTTCTATATGGACATGTGTAAGGGGAGTTGATTGTTTTTTGCTTAAGTAACTTCAAACAGTGTTTTTGAATGGAGTTCATTCTTTTCTAGCAAAGTGATAGCTTGTTTTGGAGTTATTTTTTAGTAGGAGTATTGTAACTAAGATGGACTTGTGATACAATGAGTACTTTGAATCAATAAAATAGAACATTTAACTTCTTATTTCATTTTTTATGGTGTGTTGTTAGTGATTAATTAGATTGTTTGTGAAATTTACCTTTCCTTGCAATCTTTTCTCATGTTTAAGCATCTATTTAGCAAAAAAATACATTGCTATAGGTTATAAGCTATGCTAGTTAATCCAAGTGTCGTTAGTTGTGAAGTTCTTGTTTTCCTTTTAAGAGTCTTGTTTTAGAAACCTCCTTATAAATTACTTATGTGAAATGCATGTGAAAATGAGTTGTGTGAACAAATTTTTATGACATTATTTTGAATGTGATAGGTTGTTATCAGGTCTTAGTCAGTTTTTGGTGTATCACCTTAGGTAGTTTCAGTTAATATTTTTTTTTATGCATCTTTTACCCTTTTCCTCATAAATCATTAGTTAGGTGGCATCAAAAGGGGAGCCAACCCATAATCTGGAGGTCTAATTTCATAATAGGACACCCACAACCTGAAAACAGTCCCATGTTACATCCAAACTTGTTGAGTTCTTTCACAGCTTGGAATAAGGGGTGTAGATTTGGACCACTAACAGTTTTAGCACGCCTGGTGGGACTAGTGAACTGCTTCTCAGTTCATTTTTATGCATTTTGTTACTATTGTTTGGTGTGTACAACAATAGTTTCAGCCTTTTGGAGGCAAGTTTTCAATACACCTGGCGACTTCGGAAGGATATCAACTAGTTTCAAGTAGACAAAGTGTTGTTATGTACTTATTTTCAAAATCATACCTAGTTTCTTGCTTTACGAAAAATTTCAATGAATTTCTAATCTCTTGAATGAAAAAATATGTCATATTACCTACCAGTCCATGAAAATCATGCATGCATGACCTCTTACCAACCATATCACATCAAACAACTTGCTGGTTTTATTTCAAATATTCCCTATGATAGCAAGTTTCTAGCATTCTCATTATGTTTCCCACCCTCCCACTCCCACTCAATCTCAATATCAACCAGTATATGCCCAAAACCAATCTCAAGCATGATATTTTGTTCCAAAATAATAGTTTTGTTCTCATTTGCAACCCCAAAAAGCTGATGATATGGGGATTAGTAATATTTATAGTATATTACTATATTTCCATAGACATTTGGATGAAATCAATAGAGAACAAGAGCATCAAAAGAAATAATAGGAGGTTGACATGCATCAAGAGGAATTAGCCTACCAGGCATACATTCAAGAATAGGAGATGAAGATTCAAAGGAGACAACATGAGGAATGTCTTGCAAAGTAGATAACTATAGAGGAATTCCAACTAAGGTATGAAACCCAAGCAACCCCTTCCTTTCTTAGCTTTAGCTCAATTCCTCCTATAGTGTTGAATCATCCTGTGAGTGAAAGAGGTTCCCAAGTACAAGTTTCCTAGCTTTAGACAAGAAGAACCTGTTGAGACATTGAGTGACCCTACCAACGAGCCTTCAACCTGTAGGGTTCCAAGTTGGAAAGAGCCATCTTCTCTACCCTATGACATTCCTCCATCTGCCATGCAATTGGAACCATCATCTAACATCCATAAAGCAAAAGAAGAGTAGACCCTTGGCCATCACAGCTCACTCAACATGGAGGAGACTAGAAATATAAATTTACTGCATATAGCTATGGAGGAATATAGGCTACAACAGAAAAAGGTTGAACAAGAAAAAGTTTTTCAAGATGTGTCTTCCTTTGTTTTAACTAGCGATCCTCCTACTTCAGTTGGAATTGATCCAAATGTTTCAATAGTTTAGCCTAGACAGTAGGAGGAGAAGGTGAAAGTGGTTGTTGAAGAGGAGTAGTGTATAGCCGGATTTGATATTTTTGAACATGTTATGCATGGGAAAGATGATGTTGAGCTTTATGAAGAAGTTTACACTGATATAATTGAACACTTTTTTTCAAAATTGGATGACAAGGAATCAGATCTGCTAGAAGAGTTTGGAACTCATGCAGAAATTAAACAATAGGTTCACAAGTTTGAATAAGAAACTTCTCATGAACCTGATGTGCTATGTCTTATCTAGTCAGATGAGCTTCCTTTCTGTTGTACAAAAGAACTGGAAGCTGATATACTAGTTGAAAGACTATTTCAAGAGGCTACTTCAATTTTTTAAAACTTTATTGCCTTCATTGAAGAAGGAAATCCTATTTTGGAGTGCATCTCTTTGAGTGATAGTGTGGATTTTAAGGTTGAACAAGCTGATTTTAGGAACATTCCACAAGCTGACAACTTTGATAAGTTATAAGCTACCTTGGTGGAAAGTGATTATTCATTAACCATGGAGGAAGAATCAACATGGAAAATCATTATGCAAGGTGAAGCCATGAAGCAAGAAAACCATGAAAAATAGGAAGAAAAAGAAGCAACAAGTAATGGCAATTCAAATTTTGTTCATTCTAGGGGTTGTTCAATCAAATACTTAGCCAGTTTGGAGGCCACTGAAGTACCAAAGGTCATGCTTTCACCCAAGTACAAGGATGCAATAGAAGAAGGATCTGATTTTGAAGTTACAACTGAAAGTAATCAGATTTAGCTCACTTGTCCAATCTAGGACAACAATAGGAATGATCATTTTCAAAATGCAAGTGACTTTATTTGCATCTTTCATGAAACATTGCAATAGTCTACTGAATATCTGCATGTGTTTCATGTTCTTTCAGCAATACATTATCAAGTGATGCATCAGTTGCTGATTAAAAAAGGGTGTTATTTTGCAAAGCCTGTCAATGGTTTTGTTTGACCAGCTTCTTTGCTAGTTAGATTGGGTTAGAGTAGTTTCATTTCAGATGCATTTTCAGTTTTCCCTAAGTTCTTTTCAACACAGTTAGGTAGTTTTCATTTTGTAGTGTTGGGTTTTCAATAAGTCTCATGGTTTTCATATATTGTTCTAGTGAGTTACAACCACATACAATGTTGTTTTCAAGTGATGTCAACCTTTAGATAACTCAATGCCTAATGGATAAGCTTTAGGAAACTAGTCGAGATGTTTTGCAAGAAAATATATGGCAAAATGTTGCCAAAAATGTTACCTGATTTTTAGTTTTCAATTGAAATCAGGTAACTTAGTATTTATTCTTTTTGTGTTTTCATTTAAACATTAAAAGATACATTATATTCTGATAAGTTCATCAATATGCACAAAAGAGATTGTCAAAAAGTAGATTGCATTTTATTTGAGTGTTGCAATTATAGAAAAATAAGAAAGAGAACCATATGTATTGCAAATGTAATCTTTATTGATAATAATGAGAGTATAAATGTCCCTCATAAGCCAAGGGACTAGCTATCCTAATGCTAGTAAAGAAGAGATCATACACATATGGATAAAATAAATAAAGTGCATATAACATGAAAAGGGACCTGTCATTGTTTGGTGGAATGACGAATCCTGTTGACTTGACCTTGCATCATCTTGATCCTTCCCATTGCCATGTTGCTCTGCTTCCATTTGACACCCTCCTCGCTACTCCTAGGTTTCCTACATTGGATAAAAATAGTGTTGTTAGAGCAATGAAAGATCCCTGATCAAAATTATATGCAAAACATCCATAAATGTGTGATCTAATGTCTACAAGCATTAAAATAGAAGCATGCCATAAGTTTCCATGAAAAAAAGAAAGGAGTGATCAAAAAGGCCTATGATATGCTTTGTTTATCTAACTGTTTGTTCCTTGTGTAGATCTAGGACAAGTCTTGTTACTGTTATGATTTAGCTAATTACAACATGTGGGGTAAATGTGGATCCCACGAGGGTAGAGCTTAGCATGCCGCCCTCTGATATTTTAAGAGGGATAGGAAATTGAGCAACTTGATCAAATCAATTATAGACATGTTATTAATGCAATAAATATATATGGAATCACACTAGTTGATCAACTTTCATTATCAAATTAAAAAGATGCAACACATCATTTAAGCTATCAAGAGTTCATACCTCATCTTTTCATAATGAATAAATCATATGGCTGCCATCATGTGAAAAGGAAGGTACATTTTTTTGGACATGTCTTTCAATCATCTTAAGTGGGTTAGTGATCCATTTTATTAAAATAAGTAAATGATTTCAGAGATGCATCAAGTTCAATTATAGAAGAATCAAGTTCAATTATGCATGTCTTAAATAATGAAGGATAAATCAAGGCATGCGTAAAGCCATCATGATGCATATGGGGCAGCAAGAAGTAATAGTCCAAGTTACTATCAAGTCCCTCTCACCTCAACCATATTGGACAACCACACATCACATAGGATGGTGAGCTTTCAGGTCACCAACATAGGTGACATGTTTCTACCCACTAGGATTAAAGTGAGAATATGGTGTTTATTTGTTGTACATGATCAAAAGGACTGAAATATTATGGAAACTAGGTTACAAACATGTGGGGTAGCAATCAATTGTTGTGGAAATCATGAAGATTGGGGCAGTCCTAAAGGAAAAATGAATGCTACCTCTCATGCTACATGACAACAATATATCATCCTACATCTCGTGACAAGAAAATTCACCATGAATGCATGGAGTGATGATTAAATCATGAGGAGGGTAGTCACCAATGCCATAGTATGAGCATCAAAATATAAGGAATCATCCATTCTATATGGATTAATCCAAACTAAGATTAGGTCACCCTGCTTTTGCAAAAAATGAAACAATGAGAAATGCTTATATAAGAATTTCAAGAGAAACAAAAGGTGCAAGTATAGGGATGAGAGGAGTAGAATTGTCATATAGGTCTAGCATTGAATCAGGAAATATTGAAAGCACTAAAACCATCAATTATATTTGATGAGGAAGCAACAGAGATCTTGGAACCTCGGTTGTTAGTAGTGCTTGGTCCAAGTGTTCAACATCTTATTCTAATTGGTGATCACTACCAACTGTCTCCAAGTGTTGAATTTTATGAATTTGAAAGAAGGAATGGATTTGAAATGTCACTATTTGAAAGACTTGTGGAGCATAATAAATTTCCTTTTCAATCACTGTCATCAAAGAGTTAGATGAGAGAAGAGTTTGTACCCATGATCTTACCCATCTATCCTAATTTATAGACAAAGACTCAATTTGTATCAAGTGAGAGAAATAAAGCACCTAAGTGTATGTCAAACCCAATGTATTTTGCTCTCATTCATATGTAGAGTTTGAACAATGCAGTGTTGCAAATGAAGGTGAAAGAAAAATGGTGATAGCCCTTATGCATTGCATGATAGTTGATGGACAAAACCCTATTGAAATAATAGTTCTTGCTTCATATAATGGGCAGGTAAAACTATTAAGAGATAAGATGAAGTTAATTCCTACTATAAAAGCCATAGAAGTCCTTACTATAGATAGATTTCAGATTTGGTGTAGGGTTCTGAGAATAAATTTATTATACTGTCTTTGGTTCATTCCAATGATGAAGGGAGAATTGGGCACCTAGAAAAGTGAAATAGAATGTGTGTAGTAGTTTCAGGAACAAAGGGATGCAATATGTTTTTGTGGAAATGAAGTGTGTTGGACAAAGAGGTTAAAACATTGGACATAACTTCTTCAATACTTATCTCATAATAATTGTGTGGGTGACACAATAATCCCCCATTGTCCACAACATCCATTGAGCCCACCCTTTGCAATTTCTAACAAACTTGTTGAGAACTTCAATCCTCTCTTGTGTAAAAGGATATGCAACAGTCAACTGAACTGTGGTCACTATTTCTAGATGTATTTTCCACTATGGGAATCATCCAAAATGCATTGAACCTATAAAATTTATATTTAGTGCTTGTGGACATGAAATAGCAAAGAAATGTTCCGAAAATGGAGAAATAAGATAATGTCAAGAGGATACATGCATTTATTGATAAAGTGGAATGAATTTTGGGTGATATGGATGAGAAAGACTTTGAAAACTATAGAAGCAGGTTACAAGTGAAGGAAGTAGAGAAAGAACCTTCTCTCATTGATGAAACCAATCGACATTCAAACCAAATTGTAGAAAAATCATGTCGTACATTATGTATTTCTATATGGGGTTGCAATGCCCATGAGTTGGAAGGAGTGGTCTAGAGGACATACCATCACAACCACATAATATGGAATGGGAAGGATGTGGAGATTCTTTGGTTATGGATGTATTGTGCAATGTCATTGAACCATTTTTACAAACCATTTCTTAAGTATGGGGAAACATTTTATTGTGGAACAATGATCACTGTCTCATGCAATTTCATTCATATTATAATCTTGCATGATTTTATCACAGTAAAGGTGATTATGACAATGATGGCCAAGCTCACAGAAGAAATAAACCCACAACGCCTCTTAGTATTGCAGAAAATGAATAAACCTTGAATGCATCATAAAATGAACCATAGTCACCATTTCAAAAGTTTGATTTAGCATTTTGTTGATTGGAGGAAGGAATAGTAGAGAGGTCAAAGATTTGAAAGAGGCTTACCTTATTCTCTCACAACAAACACATGTCAAACCCATTCCAAATAAAGCTTTAGGAAGTCACTCATAGTGGTTGTGAGAAGCAAATGAATAGTCACAGGAAAAAGAAATAAAACCAAAATGATCATAAGTATTCATGGTCATAGCTTCAATGCCTAAAATAGCCTTCAAAATGATGTGAAATACAGATTTTGTTGAAGGAAAACCACATTACCTGATTTTTTCTACATATTTCAGCAAAGTTTTGTCCAAAAGTTAGTCAAAAAATCATATTCTCTGAGCATTCAAGAAACCCTCATGGCGGCAAAAGGTGAACATTCTAGAGAAGCTCAAAGAAAAATGAAATGTTTTTTTGCATTTTTTCCCAATATTTTGATTTAGGGTTAGAAACCCTATGAGGCCAATCCAAAGGTATTTTCTTACCTTTGTTTAAAATTTTCTAAGGAAAACTAATGTGCTACGCAGGGAGATGAAGTTCCATGCCTTAGGAATTTTTCCTTAGTTTCATTTTTACACTTAGGATTTTCTTTGCCTTGAGTTCACATGATTTAGGTTTTTTTCCTTATACTTTTCTATTTCCATTTGAAAATGCAAAGTCTTCAAAGAAGTGTGGAGCCCTTTATTTTAATATAGGTTGAAATATTGGGCCTTTTATTTGTCTTTGAAAATCTGAGATGGTGACCAAGTGAAGTTGGTAAAATCACTTTGTCAATATAGCTTTAAAATGTAGGGTGTGAGTTTGGGTCAAATGTTTTTCAAACATTTGGAGTGATGGTAAGTATATCATTATATTTTTCATTTTATTTCAGAGTGTAAAAACATCATTTAAGTGATTTGCAAATCACTTTAATGTTATTCATATGCTTGAATGTAAATTTAATGCAAGGATGGTGGTGGGGCCTTTTTGTATTTGTCATTAAAATGCAAAGTAATTTGATTGAAGTGATGTAATATGAATCACCTAGCCAAATTATTGTTTTAAAATGCAAAATAGAGTCTTGCATTTTCAAAACACACACGTAGCATGGGTCAAGGTTGTGGGAGACAAAATTATGGCTGGTAGACATGAGGAGAGTGTGCGTGTTGTGCCTTTGAATGTTTTAGGGAGAAATGATTGTTTTGGACGCTATTTTGTCACACCTTCAGTGTGACCTTGGGCTTAGCTTGACATTTCTACATTTTGAGGACCTTTTGGAGGGGTTTTGGAAGCTTCCATTTTGGATTTTTTCTTCATCTAACCAGAACCTTCTAGATGGACATGTGTGAGGGGAGTTGAATATTTTTTACTTAAGTAACTTCAAATAGTGTTTTTGAAGGGAGCTCTTTCTTTTCCAGCAGAGTGATAGCTTGTTTTGGAGTTATTTTTCAACAGGAGGAGTATTGTAACTGAGATGGCCTTGTGATACAATGAGTGCTTTGAATCAATAAAATAGAACATTTACCTTCTTATTTCATGTTTTATGGTGTGTTGTTAGTGATTCATCATATTGTTTGTGAAATTTACCTTTCCTTGCAATCTTTCCTCATGTTGAAATGAGTTGTGTGAACAAGGTTTTATGACATTGTTTTGAATGTGATAGGTTTTTATTAGGTCTTAGTTAGTTTTTGTGTATCACCTTATGTAGTTTTAGTTAATGTTAATTTTTTATGCATCGTTACCCTTTTCCTTAGAAATACTTAGCTAGGTGGCATCAAAAGGGGAGTGAGCCCATAATCTGGAGGTTTGTTTTCAAAATAGGAAACCCACTAAAAGCAGTCCCATGTGACATCCAAACCTGTTGAGTTCTTTCACAACTTGGCATAAGGGGTGCAGGTTTGGATCACTAACTGATGAAGGAGCATCCTTGGTTCTTGGAAATCTTGCATCAACCAAAAATATTTTCATTCAGTTTTGTTCTTGTTTAGTTCAAGTTGGTGGATTCATCATATTTGCTCACTAGACCCTATGGATCTTTGTGTACATCTTGGAAATGTTCATTTTCCTTATCCCAATATTTGAGCATGAATGGATCTTTTTCCCACAAGTTATCGCTTTTGGATTTGATGACAGTTTCTTGAACCAGCACCAAAATAATTTTCAAACCTAACGGCTAGTTTGATCATTCGTTGATTTTTCCTATAACTTGTAGATCTCGACAATGTGATTTAATTGTTCCATGGAGTGTCCCTGACCTTAATTATAGGTCCACACTTCATCCTATGCATTCACCGAGGAGTAATTCAAATTTGAGGCCGGCCTATTCATGTGCAGGTTACATTTCATTCATTGGAGATTGTAATAATCTTTGGCTGATGCGGATGAATCTAGATCTCTGGATGTGATATAAATCATTGTAATAGATCATTAGAAAAGAAGAGTTGAATAGAATTAAGAGAGATAGTTTCTAGTATGTAATATTTCAGCTCGCATCAAGGAGCATATAGGAATATTGTATTTTGAGTATGTTGTAACAGGCCTATGCGATGAATCTGTAAGCCCAGATGTTGTCGGCTGATTTTAATCAAGATTTCTATTAATGACCATGTTTTAATCTACATTTTCCTCCATATTTCATCTTTCTTCTATTGTGTTACTCTTGTTGCATAGTCCAAATTGTTCTCTTTGAGGACCCTCCTACCATGGCTGCACTAGATTGGTATTAGAGTGAGATTTGATCCATGAGAGGTCAGAAGAATTCACGGATTCATGTTGAAGATTTGTTGTGGGGTGGTGGATTGAGGATCTGACCTACAGGTGCAGAGGACTTGTGTAAAGATTGCAGGAAGAAGAAATATTAGAGGAAATGGAGCACGCGGAAATAAAGACCCAACTTTAATGGACATGTTGAGAGGAATTGCTAGCAGATTAGATGCATTTGAAATGGCCCAGAGGAGAGGTCGACTAGTTGATGATGTAAGTGATGAAGAGGAAGAAGTATAGGAAGAAAGCTAAAGAGAAGATCAACCTGGCCTAGATCAGGCAGAAGAGAGGTTCATAAGAGCCCTAACCAGAGAAAATACCAAACCACATTTCAATCCACTGGAATATAATGGTAAGTTGGATTTAGATGAATTGCTTGATTGGATAAAAAAGATGGAAAAGTATTTTGATTTTGAAGGTACCACTGAAGATAGCAAGGTGAAATTTGCTTGTACAAAGTTGAAAGGACATGCATCTCTTTGGTGGGAACATTTGTAGATAGATAGAAAAAGGAGAGGAAAAGAAAAGATAAGATCATGGGATCAGATGGTGAATAAGTTAGAAACAAATTTTATGCTTGTAGATTATCAAATCAATTTGTTCTGAAAGTTGCAAAATTTGAAGCAGAAGGAATCTAGTGTGACATAGTATACTGAGGAGTTCTACAAGTTGAATATCATATCTGTACATTCAAAGGATGAGATCGAGGAAGTAGCTAGATATGTGAATGGTTTGAGGTCATCTATATAGGATGATATTAGTTTGATCAAGTTACAAAGTGTGGAAAAAGTGTATCAATGTGCCCTAAAAGTAGAAGAGAAGCTGAATAAAAGACATAAGCAAAGATAGAGAGGAAGAATTTTTACTGGAGAAGGAAGAGGAAATTTTGAAAATTAGAATAAAGATAAGGAAGTCAATAAGAATGATAATTCATACTGTAGATATGATGTAAATTCTTACCAAAGAGGAGGATATGTTGGTTACCAGAATGAGGGTTATAAAAGAGATGATAGAGGACAAGAGAAAAGAGTATTCAAGGGAACTTGTTTTAAGTGTGGTGAAGGACATAGAGAATTTGAATGTAATCAAGGAGAGACAAGTAGAAAGACAAAGAACAATAGAAGAATGAAATTTGTAGAGGAATATCATGATGGATCATCTAAAAAACCAAAAGATGGAGAAGTGTTGGTAAATAGAAGAGTATTGTGTCAAAGTGAGTTGGAGAAGGAACCATTGTAGAGAAAGAATTTGTTTTGGACCATATGCAAGGTAGTTGGTAAATATTGCAAAGTGATTGTTTGCAATGGGAGTTATGAGAACCTGGTTTCTGAAGAAATGGTGACTAAATTGAAGCTGGACACACTAAAACACCCAAAGCCCTATCAGATAGCTTCGATTCAAGATGAGCATAAGATACTGGTAATTGAACAATGTTTGGTAAAGTTGAAGATAGGAAATTACTGTGATGAAGTTTTGTGTGATATCATGCCTATGGATATATGTCATGCTTTGTTGGGAAGACCTTGGCAGTGTGATAGATAGGATATTCATGATGGAAAGAAGAATATATATACTATTGCTGCTAATGGGATGAAGAAAACTTTGTTTCCATTGGAAGATGTTCCAAGAGTTGAGGTTTGTATGAGTGCTAGGGTTTTTTTGGTCAATGGAAGGAGATTTCTGGATGGATTGAGACATGGGAACATGTGCTATGCCTTGGTTGCTAAGAAGGCTGAAGACTTGAAGCATGTAGAAGAATAATTGGAAGAGATAAAGGAGTTGCTGATAGAATATGAGATCATTTTAGATAAGGTACATGATGGATTACCACCTATGAGGATTATTAGTCATTGCATGGATCTGATTCCTGGAGCTAGTTTTCCTAATAAAGTAGCACACTAGATGGCACCTGCAAAGAATGAGGAGTTGAATAGACAAGTGCAAGAATTGTTAAGGAATGGTTTGATAAGAGAAAGCCTAAGTCCTTGTGCAATACTATTGTGTTAGCACCTAAGAAGGATGGAGAATGGAGGATGTGTATAGATTCTAGAGCCATAAACAAGATCATGGTGAAGTATATATTTCCTTTTCCCTAGATGGATGACATTATGGATTGTTCGATTGGAGATAAATAATTTACATAGATTTGAATAATGGATATCATCATATCAAAATTAGAGAAGGGGATAAGTGGAAGACAACATTCAAGACAAATGAAGGTTTGTATGGGTGGTTGGTGATGCCTCTTGGACTAACAAATGCATCAAGTAATTTCATGAGGCTGATGAATGAGGTATTGAAGAAATTCTTGGGTAAGTTTGTGATTGTTTATTTGGATGACATCTTGATTTTTAGTAAGAGTAGAGAAGAACATTTGTTGCATATAAGACAAGTTTTGCAGAGGTTGAGAGAAGAGCAGTTGCTGATAAACATTAAGAAGTGTAGTTTCATGAAGGAAGAATCGATGTATTTGGGATTTTTGATATATGTGAATGGATTGAAGATGGATCCTAAGAAGGTAAGATCAATTGTTGAGTGGCCTACACCAGAAAGCATTAGAGAGGTGAGATCATTTCATGGATTGGCTAGTTTCTATTGAAAGTTCACTAGGAATTTCAGTTCTATTTGTAGTCCTATGACATAAACAATGAGAGGAGATAAGAAGGATTTTAGTTGGACATATGGAGAAAATCAAAGTTTTGAATGGTTGAAACAAAAAATGAATGAGTAGCCTATGTTGGCTTTACCAAATTTTAATAAGGTATTTCAAGTAGACTGTGATGCAAGTGGAAATGCAATTGGAGTAGTATTGACTCAAGAACAAAGACCAGTAGCTTATTTTAGTGAGAAGTTGAATGATGCTAGGAGAAGATATTTAGTGTATGATCAAGAGTTTTATACCATAGTTCAAGCCTTGAAGAAGTGGATACATTACTTGTTTCCTAAGGAGTTTGTGTTGTATACAGATCATCAAGCTTTACAATATTTGAACAATTAGGGTAAGTTGAATCAAAAACACATGAGATGGGTAGAATTATTGCAGAGTTATACTTTTGTTTTGAAACACAGGAGTGGAAAATCAAATAGAGTTGTTGATGCTTTGAGTAGGAGAAGGAATTTACTAATGGTGATGAGAGTGGAGGTATTATGAATTGAAGAACTTGTATAAGGAAGACCCAAATTTTGTAGAACATTGGAGAGCTTGTAAAGAACTAGTTTTAGAGGATAGGAGTCAGTGGTTAGATTATTTCATTTAGGGGGATATGTTGTTCAGAGGAAGTCAGTTGTGTATACCCCAATGTTCAATGAGGGATAACCTGGTGAAATAAAAACATATTGGAGGATTGTCAGGACACTTTGGAATTGATAATACAATAGCATTGGTAAGTGAGAATTACATTTGGCCCTAGATTCATAAGGATGTTAGGAAATTTGTGCAGAGTTGCAGAATTTTTCAAGTTGCAAAAGGGAGTAGTCAAAATGTTGGATTGTATAAACCTTTGATAGTTTCAGAGAGACCTTGGGAGGATATCAGCATGGATTTCATTTTTGGTTTTTCGAAGACACAAAGAGGTAATGATTCTATATTTGTGGTGGTTGATAGATTTTTTAAAATGGCACATTTCATACCTTGTAAGAAGACAACATATGCAGTAAATGTAGCAGACTTATTTTTCAAAGAAGTGGTCAGATTGCATGGATTACCTAGGAGTATTATTTCATACAAAGATACAAATTTTTCTTACAATAATCCAGTGAACAGGAGTACCAAAAGATACCTTTTGAGATTGTTACTGGAGTTCACCCTAGAGGTATATCAGAGTTGAGAGGTATCAGTATGGAAGATTAAAGGAGTACAGAAGTAGAGGAATTTGCAAAACATATGAAGAAAGTGCATACTCAAGTCAAGGAGCAATTGGAAGATATGAACTAGAAGTATAAAGAAAAAGAAAATAAAAAGAGGAGACATAAGGAGTTCGAGGTTGGAGATGAAGTAATGGTATATTTTAGGAAGGAAATATTTCCAGTTGGCACATACAGTAAGCTCAAGATGAGGAAGTTTGGACCCTATAAGATCTTTAAGAAATTTGATTCAGGAAATGCATATGAAGTGGAGTTACCGGATGACATGGGTATATCACCTATATTCAACATTGGAGATCTACATTAGTACCATGAAGCAGAATTTAGTGAAGACAATAAAGAAAAATTGGAGGATCAGTTTCCTAAACAACAATCAGATGAGATAGAAGAGATTTTGGATATCAGATCTATGGAAGGGAAACTCATGGACGATAGTACAAATAATATCTTGTGAAGTGGAAAGGCAGACCAGTGGAGGATTCTTCCTGGATTTATCGGATTGACCTAGACTATCTTTCTTTTGCTTTAGCCCCCAAAAAAGTGAGGGAATCACTTTTTCAATAACCCCGGATGTCTGATGTAGGAGAATCCTTGGTTCTTAGCAATCTTGCATCAACCAAAAATATTTTCATTCAATTTTTTTCTTGTTCAGTTCTTGTTTAGTTCAAGTTGGTGGATTCATCATAGTTTCTCACCAAACCCTATGGATCTTTGTGAACATTCTGGACATGTTCATTTTCCTTATTCCAAGATTTGAGCACAATTGGATCTTTTTCCATAAATTTATCGCTTCCAGATTTGATGACAGTTTCTTGAACTAACACTAGAATAATTTTCAAACCTAACATCTAGTTTGATCATTCATGGATCTTTCTTGTAACTTGCGGATCTTGACGGTGTGATTTTAATTGTTCCATGGAGTGTCCCCAACCTTAATTATAGTTCCATACTTCATCCTATGCATTCACCGAGGAGTAATTTAAATTTGAGGCTGACCTATTCATGTGCATGTTACATTTTCTTTCACTGAAGATTGTAATAATCTTTGGCTGATGCAGATAATTCTAGATCTCTAGATGTGATATAAATCATTGCAATAGATGATTACAAAAGAAAATTTAATTATAATTAAGAGAGATAGGTTTTGGTATGTAATATTTCAGCTCACATCAAGGAGCATATAGGAATATTGTATTTTGAGTATGTTGTAATAGGCCTGTGAACCAAATTTGTAAGCCCAGATGTTGTCGGCTAATTGAAATTGAGATTTCTATTAATGATCATGTTATAATCTGCATTTTCCTCCATATTCTGTGTTACTTTTGTTGTGTTACTCTTGCTGCATGGTTTGGATTGTTCTCTTTGAGGACTGTCCTATTGTGGCTACACCACTAACACTCATAAAATGTTGCACTTGCTCTCTTTCTTGTCATCGGGGAAATCATTTAATTTTAATATCCCCTCGATATCTCAGGTTGTCACATCAGTAAAAAAAAATCATCATTGTTGTATTGGTGGGACTACAATTTTACTCCCACTTATATCCACTTCTCTCCTTGATGAACTTTATGTCTTTATCTTTCCTTCAAGGTATTGGCAGGATGCTAGATAATTTCTCCCCAATATGCTTTAGTCCCTTCAATCCCTTTCCTTAGCTTATATTTGATCATTTATAATATGATATTTCTCTTCATTTGTTATTGACTCATTTGGGGAGCCCTTGTTCATATCTTTTTGATGATCATCGTTCATTCTGATACTCTTTGCTTTTGATTGTTTATTGTTGTATCGAGGGGACCAAATTTTTTGTCAACCCAATAGCCTTATGTTTCCCTAATGTTACTTATTGTTTCATATTTGTGATTTAATAAATGTCTTCATTATGTCATGTATCAGTCCATTGGTGGGACACAATGTATTCTCTCCCTAATATGTTTTAGTGTCTTTGATATGTTTTTCTCAGGCTATCGAAGAGACAGTGAGGTATGTCCTACCAATATGTATCACTCACTCTGATGAATTCACCTATGAACTCACATTAGTTAGCTCTCTCAGACTATCAAGGAGACCGTGTTAGAATTCTACCTGATAGAAAGTTGTTTTGTCGATGGTGTATTTTTTGTGGTTTCCCTCCATCAATTCATCTATGAGACCAAGATGAGAGTCCTGCCAATATGTCTTATATTGTTGAGGTAATACTTTAGGAAGGGGAATTTATTAGAATAATGTTTGGAGACTTTATTTTATTTACAATGGTAGGCTTGAGAGTTATATACATCAGGAATTTTTTTATGTTTTATGCCAAATATAGTGAAATATCAAGGGCGATGAGGATTATGATGAAATTGAAATGAAAAATTATAATGGAGACATGTGAAAACCAACCTATGGATTTTTTCAACTCCAATAGATCTGTTGTATTTTTCTTCTTTTCCTTTTCCTTTTTCTATCTTTGATGGTGTATTTTTTTGATCTCGTTATGGCTTCATATATCATCCACATATGTGTTCCTTTGGACATATGTTGGTTTGTCATAGGATATTTATTTTGGGCATTTGGCCACCCTCTTGATTATTGTCATCATATCTTACTAGCATTTGTACATTTGAACCCCTCTTGATTTCGTGGTTGGCTACTTTAGTGTGAGTTTGAAGTTAATCCTCTCACTAAAGTGGTGGCTAAATTTAGTGTAGGAAAATGCACACCCTTTCATTTTCACACTTTTTTGGGCTCGCCTGGCTTTATTTATCCTTATTTATGTCTTAATTGGTCTTATTTTGAATCCACAAGCCTAATAAATTATATTGTTTATGGCTAATCCCAACAAACATCCAAGGATCTAAATAATAATTTAATGATTTTGGATGTGTGTCCCTGATTTTTGGACTGGGACTAAGATGCCACCTAGGGCATCTTTTTTTCATCCAAAGGTTTTGGGACCCTCTTTCAAATGTGCCTTAAATGGGCCCCTTTTTGGAGACTATGCCTAAGGTTTCATGCCTTGGGACTAAGATTCCACCTAGGGCATTTATGTCCCTCTTAAGTTATTTTAAGGATTTAATTTCAAATCTTGGTGGGATTTAGCCTCCTTTAATTAATGAATTCATATGACAACTTGTTTTGGTGTAATTTTTTGCATATTAATCATAGATAATTATAAATACAAGGTTCTTTCACTCATATTTTCACCTATAATCTAACAAGCAATATAAGCTTCCAAGTATTCAAGTATTCATGCACTCAAGAGAAATTCATCAAGTATTTGGAGCCATCATCAATATTCAAGCATCATATCAAGGATATTCTTGCATCATGTGTGTTTTTAAGCTAACATTTGTGATGTAGGGTTTTAATTCAAGCAAGTATTTCAAGTCAACATCTATCAAGCACTACTTTGATTCAAGATCTACATTCAAGCTAGCCACTCCACACAAGTTTTTAGATTTCATAACAAGGGTTTGGTGAGTTACAACATAGTACTTTATTCATTTATAATTTTCCTCCTTCATTTCATTTCATTTCAAGGTTTAGTTACCAACAAGGGGTTTGACCAAGGAAAACCTCCATTCACTAACAATCAACAAATTTTTCCACTCTTGCATGTTTTTGTTTGCAGATTTAGGTTGAAAATTTGAAGATCATTTCAAGTGAAAAGTTGCATTGCAAAGTTGTGATCTTCATGAAAAACCACCTACAGGCCAAATATGGAAGTTTCAGGACCTAAGACCTAAGAAGAAGGAAGTCTAGAAATTGAGCATCAGGATCACATTCAAATATTTCAGAAATTCAAGATAGGACTAAGTTGACAGTAAGGGAATCTTAGTCCTCCAAGTGGTATTTTGCAAAGATTCTACCAGGTAGTGAAAAACAATATGATTTAATAAATTTAAAATCTTATTTATTTAAATTTAGAAAAGAGGATTTTCCTTTAATAAATCAAAAACAAATTTTATTTTAATTAAAATAAAACAACTGATACTTAATAAACATTTTAAATATCTTTTTTAATTTCATCAAATTATGAGTTTCATAATTAAATTTTTAAGTTGTCTATAAAAGATTAATGGTAAAATAATTAAATAAAAAAAGTTTTCCTTTCTTCCTTTAATTAAGAGAGAAATACCTTTGTTAACAATGAATTAAATAAATAGCCTTTCTATTTTTTACTAAATTAGAAAGAGGTTAATTATCAATAGTCGTATTTAATTCTTTTCCCTATTGTTATGGGACTATTCAAACTTCCCTCATTGTCATATAACATGATTCAAAGTGCCTTACAAAAAGTTCATATCTCGTCTAATGTGCAATTGAACAACATAGTGCAACAATGATTCAAGGAATAAATGTTGACATTGTTTTCCACCAAAGTGAGCTCCCTCCTTTGGAATTGCAAAAACAACATGATTCTTTCATGATAATAGTTCAACAAGGGAAGAGGTATAAATTGAACCCCTATCAATAATGGCTTAACCCTTAATGTTTGTAGCATAACCCTTTTGGATAAGCTTGGTATGGATAGATAAAAAATTCAACCTAAATCTTTTTATATTAAAGGATTTGAAAATTTAGGAAAACAACTGCTCAGTGTGATCACTTTTCCTATCACAGCTGGAAATGCCACATTAGAAACACCAATCCATCTTATGCCTTATGACCTTTCACATAATCTCTTTTTAGGTAGACCGTGGATTCATGAAATGAATGGTGTACCTTTTATTTTACATCGTATCATGAAATATGTTTACAACAACAAAGTGCACATACTTGAAGCTAACCGTGAACCAAATAGTTGTTTGAACATTGAAAAAAAAGAGAGAATCCTTTGAAAATATTAACACCAACTACACAAGTGGAACTCATGCAACAAAAAGACTAAGAAAAACACATTGAGGAAGTCACAAAGCTATTAGAAGATGATTGGGGTTCCTTGGATTTTGAACCAACAATCATAGGAGAATACAAGATCATAAACAAATACTATGAAAAGGGAAAGGAAAAAGTAGTAATTTCAACATGAAATTCAGAACACCCTTCGAAAGCATCCACCTTGACCATTTTAAAAGAAGAAGAAAATTATACAACAAACTTTGATGAACTTAATTATGAGAAACCGACGAATCCAAAATAGATCAAGAATCTTTATGGAAAAGGTTATCAAATGATGAAACATCTTGGTTATAGTGGAAAAGGATGTGATTCTAGAGAACAAGGTATATGTGTCCCTATAGAGCCTCACATGCAAGAAACAACTGATGGCCTTGGTTATTGTCCCTCGAAAGAAATAAACAAGCCTTCACTCAATATCAACACTATTACAAAAGATTCTTCTAAGCCGACTTTAACAATAGTACATCTTGAATTGATAGACACTAGTGGTCTTGATTGTTATCCTTTGAAGGAAATAGAGAAGACCTCACTTAATATTAATGTCATCAAGAAAAACACTTACAATTTGAATTCGACAGATTTTACACCTCCCTTTAAAGAAGAGAACGAAATCTCGCAATATAAAGAGTCTTGTGTAGGTATGACACCTTGTGTTAAGCAAGAGATATCTTTGTCACAAAATAAAGCAATATCTACCATTGATCAAGAGGGTATCTTATTGAGACTCCTCCAAGATAATTTGATATCCCTTCCTCCAAGAACATGAAAGACTTTTTACTACAAGAATTCATTATGTGCATATCATAGAATTATGGTCATGCTACTAATGAATTAAAGGATTTAAGTGATAAAATTCAATATCTTAAGGAGTGTGGTTCTCTCCCTTTGTTGACGCACCTAGTTCCTCTAATTGATACTAATTTTTACATGAGAATGTTTCTTGTCAATCATTTTGCTCATTATTTTCCTGCACTAAGTGGGGGCAAGGGGTTAGGTACCCTTGTCCTCATATGTCACTTTTCGTTGTCTCTTTTGGATAGTTGATCACCTTTCATGTACATATAAGAGAAAGCTTGGGATGTGGATGGCATGCCTTAAGTTGACTCACATGTGACATACTTATTCATGATGTAGCTTATTGGAAACATATGACTTGGCATAGGGCTTTCCAAATAAGCTCTCATGTCTTCTTCTACTTTAAAGCAATTACTCACAACAATGGTGTTATCAACCACTTTAAAGTGGGGACATACACCGACACTCATGTTTCATTGTGTGATTTTCTTTCTTCCTATGATGTGTTGCTTTCTTGGTGGTTTCATTGGGTTTTATTTCCTCCGAGAGTGTGATATTTCTCTAAATTTTCTTCTCTTGGAAACATTAAGTACAATGTTCCCTAAGATGAGACCTTGCATTTGTCCTCTCTTGAAGATATTAAGCACAATTTTCCCTAATATGAGACCTAGCATGAACTAAGCAAAATCCCTTCGAACATCCCTCTTTCTTGTTTCATGCATTTTTGTTCCTTATTATAGTCATGGAGGTATGGCTAGCTTTGATATGGTTTCTTGGGGCTCACCTAGTGAACAACTAGCTTCACTAGCCCTTGTGAGCATGCATTTTCTTTTTTTTTTCCTTATCATAGTCATGAGGTTATGAATTTGATATGGATCTATTGGGACAACCCTAGTGGACAACTAGCTTCACTAGCCCTTGTGAGAATGCATTTTGTTTGCATAGTGGACAACACATTCCAATTGTAAACCTTTTTGGACAAACAACCTAGACCTGATCTACAACACATTGGACAGCTATTCGAAGCTTGACCCATTGCGTTTTTTATTTTTCCTTATTTTTTCCTCTTTCTATCTTTGATGGTGTATGTTGGTGATATATTTATGGATTCATATATCATTCACAAGTGTGTTCCTTTGTGCCTATGTTGGTTTGTCGTAGGATCTTGATCCTAGGGGCTTAGCCACCCTCTTGGTTATTTTCATCCTATCTTACAAGCATTTGTACATTTCAACCCCTCTTTATTGTGTGGTTGGCTAATTTAGTGTGAGTTTGAAGCAAGTTCATCCTCTCACTAAAGTGGGGGCTTAATGTATTGTAAGAAAATGCATACCCTTGCATTTTAACACTCGTTTAGGCCTGCCTTGCTTTTTATCCTTATTTATGTCTTAATTGGTCCTATTTTGCATCCACAAGACTAATAAATTACATCTTTTTATTGCTAATCCTAACAAACATCAAAGGGTAAATGATAATTTAATTATTTTGGTGGTGTGCCCTTTTTTTTGAATTGGGAACCTAGGGAATCTTTGTCCTCCAAAGGTCTTGGGATCCTGTTTTCAAATGTGCCTTAGGGGCCCCCATTTTTGAAGTCTGTACCCCGAGTTTTAAGCCTTAGGACTAAGATGCCACCTAGGGCGTCTTAGTCCCCCTCAAGTTATTTTTCAAGATTTAATTCAAAATCTTGGTTGGATTTAGCCTCCTTTAATTAATGAATTCATATGTTGGCTTGGTGTGGTGTAATTTTGAGATATTAGACATGGATAAGTATAAATACAAGGTTGATTCACTCATTTTTACCTAGGAATTTTGTGAGAGAATTCCTAATAGCATAATTGATTTTACAAGAGCATTCAAGAACAATTCATCAAGCATTTGGAGCCATCATCAAGATTCAAGCATCATGTCAAAGATATTCTTGCATCATGTGTGTTTTTGAGCTAACCTTTGTGATGTAGGGCTTTGATTCAAGAAAGCAATTCAAGTCAATATTCATCAAGCATTCATTCAATTCAAGATCTACTTTCAATATAGCTACTTCACACAAGTTTGCAGATTTCATAACAAGGGTTTGGTGAGTTGCAGCATAACACTTTGTTCATTTATCATTTTCCTTCGTTATTTCATTTCATTCCAAGGTTTAATTACGAGGAAGGGGTTTTACCAAGACAAATCACCATTTACTAACAATCAACAAGTTTTTCTTCTCTTGTGCGTTTTTGTTTGCAAATTTAGGTTGAAGATCATTAGAAGTGAAAATTTGCAAAGTTGCATTGCAAATTTGTCATCTTCACGGAAAGTCACCTACAAGCTAGATCTGGAAGTTTCAGGACCTAAGATCTGAGACGAAGTTGTAGACTTTGAGCCTCGGGATCATATTTCAAAATTGTAGAAATTCAGATTAGGACTAAGAATATAGTAAGGGCATCTTATCCCTCCTAGAGCTATTTTTCAGATATTTCTTCAGATCTGGTTTTGACAACTGAAGATTTTATGTTTTCCTTGAAAAATAGCAGTGGGACTAAGAAGATAGTAAGGGCATCTTAGTCCTCCCTAGCATATTTTGACAACATTTTTGCATTTCTATAATCCTTATTACATTTCCAAACTTCCTAGGTACATACATCCTAACTTGTTATTTAATTTTGTCATTTACACTCATTATTCTACTTCCATTACTAGGTTTTGTAAGTTGAATGTTAAGTTGTCTTTTCCAAGCTTTTGCTTGGTGGTGAACCCTTAAAATACTAAGGAATCTTCCTAGGTCTCCCTTGTTGAGATTGTTAGGGAATGGGGGTTTGCCTTAGTCAAACCCTATTTTGGTAATCAAACCTTATGATGAAACAATGAAACATGAACAATGATACCTTGAATGATGTATTGAAATATAAATCAACAATCTAACATGAAATGGTCATGTTGAATGTAGATCTTGATCTTGAATTGGATATGAAACAATGCTTAACTTGGATCTTGAATGCTACATCACAACACTAACTCAGCAATATGCTTGATGCATTATGCCCTTGACATGATGATGGATTCTTGAATTATTGTAGTAATATTCTACAAATCTACTCTTGAATGCTCTTGTGAAATGTTGTGAAAATGCTGTAAATTTCTTATGAAGTTCTAGGATGAAATTATGTGAAATAACCTAAGAGTATTTATACTTGTTTAAATGCCAAATTTATTGAAATTACAACTCTACAAGTTGGCATCATATCTAGGAGGATTAAATATCACCTAGAATTGAATTCAAAATAAGTATTGGTTAAAGCAAGACTCATACAATAGTTATGGCACATGAGTTTCAATAGCTAAAACCCGGACATAGATTTCTAGGAGTGTCTTGTTTAATGTGCAACTTGAAATTAGGTCCCAAGACCTAGTGGGACTAATACGCCCAAGGTGGTGTATGAGTCCCAATTCACTAGATCTAGAACACATGACCAAAAACATTGAATTATGATTTGTTATTTAATAAGTGCTAGTATTATCCATAGAAAGATGCATTTAATAAGACTTGTGGATACAAAATAGGACCAAATAAGGCATAAATAACCCTAATTAATTAATAATTCTCTAGATCATTGTGAAGGTGTAAAGATACACTTTACAACACACTAAATAAGGCACCGTTAGGTTCATTTTATCATTAATTATTCATTCCCAAATTAAGTGTGAAAAAGGGTTACTTTTTTATACACTACAATTTCACTAATTTGTATATTCTTTTAATAATTTATGCCATGACCCTTTTAATTATTTAAATTAAAAAAAAAAAATTGTTATAAATTGACTACTAAAATATATGATTATAAATGGTATATGCAATATGTATAAATCAATGAAGTTTTAGTTGACTATTCTAATATTTTTCATAATTGTAGTACTTAATATGATTTGTGTTAATCTAATTACAATGTTTGACTCATGAGATCATTGACAATATGATTACTAATTACATGGTGAATTGATTATTTTATTAATCAAATGTTATTATATTGATTACTAATAAAGTTAGTTATTATAATTCTTGATTAAAATTTTAGACTAATTAATATTTTGGTGATAATGAGGTGGATGAAAAAGTATTTTTTCCTCATTTGAAGAGGGAGAGTATCATCCAGGAGAGAGTGATTGATTGTGGTTAAGTGGCTCTTGTACCATGTCAATTGAGAATTCACACATACACTATTTTGTAGGTCATATGTGTGTTTTGATGCATTATTATGTGTTCAGTTGGGTATCATAATGCAAGTTTTTACTTGGAATCTAGTAACAAATATAAATGTCTAGCTTATGGCTAATTGCATTTGAATGCTTATTTTGCATGGTCATAAGTGAATGTTGCATTTATTATTTTGGTTTGAGTATGGACTTGTTTTCTTACATGAATTTTGATGTCCATGGGCATTTAATTTATTAATTAAATTAAATAATTTTATAATATATTTTATTTAAAAATACTTAGCATTTAATTTAGTAAATGATTTGAAAATATTAATAAATTAAGAAGGCTTTCAAATACAAAGGAAAAATAGAAAAGGAGGGAAATGACATTAAAGAGAACCCTATTTTTAAGGACTTTTTCAACTCATGCAGTTGTGAATGGAGTCAATTTTTCCACTATGTTGGAGGATTGGAGAAATAGGTGTGAAGATGGAGAGATTTGACATGTAGAGAGATATTTTTAGGCATAATGAGCATCTAGTATAGAAGGATTTATATAGTTTAATTTATCAAAATATGGGAATATTTTTAGGAGAAGTAATTCATGAGTAGAGGAAGCAAACTAGTGAAGAATTGGAAGAGAATAGAGGAGAAAAAATAGTGAGTGCAAACAACTTTTTACAGGTAAGTTTGGTTGCATACACTTCTATTTATAGTATTAAGCTTTTGGCATTCAACTCTTATGATAGTAGTAGTCAAGCCTTTATTATAGATTACATTTTGGGTATTTATTTATCTTTGTTCTAATTATTTAATATTACAACTATATTATCATTTTGAAGGATGTGAAGTCATATTTTTCTATGTTGGGATCCTTATTTCGGTCATAACTAATATTGTTTTGGATTTCTCTACTTATATTCTAAAACCACTATGGCTATAACATCCCTTTGATATTTTCTATTTTCATTCAAGTGGGAAATACTAGTAAGAGCCTTGGTATGGTTGCTTCAATTATTTTGAAAAATCTATTACTTATGGTTATTGTGTAATGACCATACTTTATTCAAGTCTCCCATTGGGAAACACATTAAATTATTGTATGGACTTTTTTTGTGCATATATTATTAATATAATTTCTAGAAACATTTTATTAAACAATAATCATTCCTTGTTTATTCTTCAACATTTGCAAGTATGAATTTATACATTTTTTTTTTTCAGTTTTAAGGTTTAGATAAAATTTGACTCTTTTTATGCTTAATGGATGCTCCTACTATATTTCTATTTTTTTCATTTGTAATGGCTTTACATATATCATTTTCATTTCTTGTTAGTCTTGAAGAATATCTGATAGACCATCATTTATGTTGGTGTAAATTGTCTACAAAAGTTAATTATTTATTATGGCTTTAAATAAACACATTTTATGATATCCTTACTCTATTTTAAACTCCCAATTACCTCGGTCTAGGAGGACATAAGTAAAGATAGAGGATTAGGTTTTTTAACCTATTAATTATTTTGTTTAAAGGGGTTATTAAATTATTTCAATAGACTCATTTTACACAAATACACCACCCATTTAATTTGGTAAGCACACACTTCTTCGAGGAATTAAATCAATTACTTGTTATGTATTATGATTGTATAACAATAAAGGTTGTAACAATAACATTATTGGTAAATTTGTATCCTCTCAAAGAATTTTATTGATAAATAGTTCTAGTACATGGTTTATGTTTGGTTTTGTGTGATGTAGTAGCATCAATACTCAAACATAGCAATATTAGTATTGTGAGAATCCTAGCCTATAAGGGAAGGTTGAGAAAACTAGTTTTTCATAATTTTTGGAAGAAAATACACATATACACACAAAATAGGTATATATATATGTGTGTATATTGATATATGGAAATATTTATACCTCTAAAAATAATTATTTTAAAACTTATATATTATTATACATCAATATGCATACACATATAGGTCTATCATATATTTATAAGCATATGCACAAGTATTGTATATATTTTTTGGAATGAAATTTTACAATTAATGGTTCCTTGAACTATTTATAATATTTTCAATTTGGTTTTGTGGAAATATCCATAGTTTAGAGGATTCAAATTAAGATCGATAGTAATATATGAACTTATATAGTTTTTTATGTGATAGTTTGGACTATGCATAGTGTCTATAACATAAAATGAAGTATATCATGACTATTAAACATTATAAAAACATGAAGAAATATTCTAAAATTTTATGAATTGTCAAACTTAGCTATATATTTTACTATTGTATATGTATGACATGAGTTATATCTAATTAGTATTTTGGAAAACATTATTGTTTAAACATATGAGTATTATACTTGTGGAAAATATTTATAAATATCAAGGTAAGTGCATGGAAATGGAGGACAGAAAGGGGGTATTAAGTGGTCATTTTTTTCTCAAATTGGGAAGAGTTGATCTTAGATCAGAAATTGAAGATAGTTGTTACTATGCCTAAAGAGAGTGCCTAGTCAAAAAGAGGCTAGGAATAGAGAGAGAGGGAGGGAGGGAGGGAGGGAGGGAGTGAAGGAGGGAGGGAGAGATGGGAAGAGAAAGATAGAGGTATTTTTTCTTCTTAGAAATATGAGAATGTGTTATAACGCACTCATATTATGCCCTAGATGCACCAAAAGGTTGTTGTGGCCACTTTTTGATCCATCGTCTTTTTACACATGCCAAATATTGGTTTCTTTCGACATGAAAACTTATATGATTATATAATCATTACTATTATGGAGAAACTTAAGTGAATAACCATCTATCATATTGTTCTTATGAATATCCTAATATGTGAGTGCTCACTTAAGATATATATATTCACATGGATATGTTCCATGTTCAAATTAGCAGTCTTTCAATGAATAAATAGTAAACTAGCTTGAATCTCACTTAGAGGATAAATATGATGAGGGTTTGAGACTTGATATGACATTTCATGAAGGTATTCTCAGTTCACATCTAAGTTTGTAACAAATTATTTTTTTCATCATTTAAATCAAGAAAGAGATAGTAGTGTGTTAAATTATGGCACACATATATATTTGTTGAATTGAGATTGAACAAAAAAATTAGCCAAAGTAATCCTTGTTGCACGCATTGTCTATTTATAGTATCTACAAGTTTACAAATTAGTTGTATGTCATGTAGCTAGAGGGTATCTAAGGAAGTATGATAGAGTATACATATAGTGCTTGTACTCTTAGTCCTTGGAATGGACATGACACTTTTGCAAATAATAAGATTTTTTTCCCTCATTGAAGGGCCAAATCACTTCTAATAAGAAAGCATGTGAGGGACTGTTGATTTGTGGTTGGTGATAAAGGGCTTAGATGATTCTCTCACTTGATGCAACTTGATAGAGCTAGATTATTTACTCTTGTTGAGGACATTAGATTCTATATCATTATATTTTTAAAGAAATGAAAGTTTTTTGTATGTGTTCTTGAATGTAATTAAGAGATATCAACTCCTTCAAATTATTATGTAAATTCTATATTAGTTCAAAAATTGTAATGTTGGTATACAAAAGGAATATGAAATATGTTTAATTGCATTCAATTTGTATTCTTTTATGTAATGTTATGGTTTTAAAAAAATATGTTGAGGTTTTGGCTACTTAATCCATGTGTGTAAAATAATTAATAATTATTTTAATAAGTCAAAAAAATTAACTTTTAGTATATAAAGGGTTAGTGTATTATAATACAAATATTTATATTAGAAAAAGGTTGATAAAAAGATAGAGCAATCTAACAATTATCATTTACTTGAGCATCAGACAACATTATAAAAATGTTTCCCTACAACATTGTTGCTCCATAGTATGTTAAGAAAAGCAATGCAAAATCTCAACTTAAATAATGAAATTTAAAAGAATTTAAAGCCCAAATATTAAGTGCAAAGTGACTATAAAAGGCCCTAGAAAATTTTTAAGCAAACATAATTAAAATGTGTGAAGCCAAGTCCTACAACCTTGCTAGCATTGCCAAAGTGAGTACTTTGGAAAACAGTCTCAACCCTTGGAAGATCTAATATACTTTGATTAAAAGTCACTTTCTCATGTCTCATAAAACTTGGAGGTTCAAGGAGACTATTGGATAGACTTTGAAATAATCTAGTTCAAATTTTATATTAAGCTCACATCTAAGATCTTAAAGCACATATTTGTTGACAATAATAGGTTATTATAATTCAATCAATTATATTGTATCTACTTCGTCATGTTTAGGAACTCACAATTTGTCCAAAGAGTCGACAAAAGTTAATAGAACTTGTCCTGTATCTACTCTCGATTCCCATAAGCCATAATCGATGTCATTACCATGTCATAGAATATAATTTATCACTGTAAATTTCCAAAATGTATGTTAAAATTATTCTACAGGAAAATTTAATATGAATGATGGTTAATAAGAATCTAGATGGTTATAAGATCGATAGCTTATAGTGGACGATCATGAGAAATCAAATCAGATTCAACCTTCCCTCATTTAGATTTCCCAATGATCATGTTTAAAGTTTACTTCATTACTCGAAGAAAGAATTATTCTGACATTCATTTTAGCTTCCATTAGTTACATAATTAAGATGAATAAAAATGAAGTCTAGATATGAAGGTCGATTTTGTTGAGGCTCCACATAAATGTCTCAATCCATATTGCCCCTTCATTATCGCGCTTAGTATGGGAACCACATTTAGTATATTGCAATTATGACACTTGCATTAGACCCGATCAATTCGCACTGGATTATTCGCCTTTTACTTTCTCGGCGCCACTATTTAGTTTGGCGGCATGAGACAATTTTTCATACCAATTGTGGACGTATTCTATCAGCTAACTAATGCTGGGAAAAAGGCTGTAATTTGAATAATTGTAAACGGCTCTTGGAAAATTCTGATAAGCACCCGTCGAGCATGATTTACGTGGTTTGACTGGCAACTTCCTCGCCTAGTCAGGCTCTTGAAAGTCATACTTGCAGAGAATCCTATTTCCTTCCCGCTTCCACAGAGTGATCAATCATCGGAAAAAGAAACCCACCTTCTCAAGGAATCCACAATGAAGAAAAAAGCGGGCGAGTGCGGAGCATTGGAGAATGGCAAATCTAAGGGTTTAAATCATTTACAACATTCTCTTCTTTTGGATGATACTGACACTTTGGACACTCGATCTGGTCTCCTTGAGAATCCCGAGAAGCTTTCGTAATAGACCGTGACTCCTCAGCTAAGTAAAGACCTATCCAGTCCACCTGAATCCAACGACTGACCAAAGGAAAACGCCCAGAATCCAAATCCCTTGGCCCTTTCCAATGACAGTATTGAAGGTAAAGTCAGTTCTTTCGAATCACTAGATGGCATTATAGATGTTATTTCCAACTGCAAAGTTGAAACAAGGAGTTTATTTTCTTACAGGAGTCCCTTCTGAACAGGATTTCTTTAAATGGATCCTTAATCCTCGGGAACTTAAAGGTTGGGCCATAGAATCCTTTAGGGGACTGCATAGGGGACATGTGGCTTGCATCTTTGTGAATCTAGAATACTTTTGTGTGGTTCTACAATATAGATCGTGGATAATTTGTTGGAAAACTTGCTACTTCCAAGTTTGGGACCTTGATTTTCACCCTGAGAGCATTTTGAAATTGAAATATTTGATGTGGGTTGAGTTCCCATTCCTAAATCTAGCATTCCATGAATGAAATAGCCTCTCAACTAGGCAAGGTTTTATAGTGCAAATAGAATGATGATAAGTGATGCAACCTACGTGTTTAGCCCTATGCTTGCATTGAAATGGACCTTACTCAACCCCTTCTAGATACCATCAAACTTGTAGTACCAAGTTTTGAGTTTGGTCAACAAATCTCTTACCTTAATAAACCAAATGCTTGTTTCTATTATCACTAAAAATGTCGTCTTATCCAAGACTATACCCTATTCTGAACCATGTTTTGTGCCTCTCTCCTCTAGTGATTCTTTCCCTAGATCAATCCTTCTCCATATGTTGCTCCATTAAAGCCCCTCACTACCATTAAATTTTTTCTCCAACTCCTACCAATTCCACTCACCCACCCTCTACTACCCTCCATCATATTGCCAATCCCTCATCTTCTCCTCAATCTCTCTCACCCATGACTCCCCTTATGTTAGAGATGTTACCCTTAGTAACAACTTGAGGGTGATTAAGAGTCAAAAGAAAATTCTCTCCTCCATCACCTCTAGTTGTTTTGAGTTGAGTTCTCCCTTGCAAACAACTCTCCCCTTGTGTGCTCGATCTCAATCCTCCTCTTGTGAAAGATTTATTTTGAGACATTCGTTGGCCAACTTCAGGCATGTCACTAAGAAAATCAGTTCAATGCTCTTTTGGTGGATGTGGAAACTCTCCCTAAATCCTCCCAATGAACTATAAAATCCAATCTTTGGAAAGTGCAGGGGTTAACTATTAGGATTCAAGCAAATTAGAGCAATAAACTTTAACAATTATATGTAGATTAAATAACCCAAAAATAACAATGAAGAATAACACAAAAGAGATCAACACATAAATTTAACATGGTTCACCCAATATGGGCTACATCCACAAAAATTCAACCACCCAATGATTTTATTATCTAGTGCAAAATAAATTACAATCTCATGAATTACACACACAACAACTTGCATCCCAGCCGCTTATAACAAGCTTTTTGGAAGCTTCCATAATTAGGATTTTACAAAGTCTTTTTTTTTTCATTTGGCATGTCAACGGGAAAACCTTGACACGTTAATGGGAAGGATACATTACGAGTATATAGTATTTGCATGATCAATCACCACATATTAACATTAACGATCCTATCGTGGAAATATCATGTTAGAAAATCTATTTAGATTAACCACTTTGATATTATCATGCTTCAAGAAGTGAAAGTAAGTGTTGTCCATTTAAAATCCACTCTTATTTCTATTTGGAAAGATGTACTCTTGTTTTGCACCAATAATTAAGAGGTTTGTGGTGGAGGTGTGCTTGGCCTTTCCCCTTGGCTTGCAAAACATGTGCTTGCTTTCAAGAGCCTACTAACTATTGCATTTGGGTTACCATCATCATCCATGGCACTTTATATGGGTTTTGCATAGTTTATTCTCTCAACACACCTCCAAAAAGTAATCTACTTTAGGAATGGATGTGTTTGTACCTCCCTAATGTTGCTTGGGTGTTAGGGGGGATTTCAACATGGTGGAGCACCCCATTGATCATAGTTGGGATAGTCCTTCCCGCTTGTCTCAACTAGAATTTGTTGTTTGGACTCTTGTAATATTTTGGGTGTGTATGATCCAATTTAGGGTAAAAGAGGCATTTAAATGCCTCATTTCTATACTTGGTCTAATTATCATGAAGGAATTTTAAGGAATACATGACAATGTTGATAGATTTTATATTTTCCCCAACTAATGTATCTTGTCTTCATTGTCAAACCTTTTAGTCCATCTTGACCTTGCAACCACCCTTTCCCACCACTTCCCCATCTTCACCACTCTATCCTTTTGCAACTCTTCCCAGTGATCTCCCCTTCAAACTTAATGTGACACATAGCCAACAATGAGACTACATTGATGGTCTTTTAGCTACTCGGAATATTGAGCCAAAACCCCTCCAATATAGGTGGATTAGTTGGTGGGAAAGAACTATCACACCTTGTACCTCTTTTCTTTGTGATTATGGTTCAAAGAGATGCTACTAAACTATGTAGGCTTGAAAAATATCTAAATGCGAATCTTGTGCATGATTGCTCTCTTCTTGCTACAAATTCCCATCATTTTTCACTTCAACAATCTACAACTCATACTAAACATTTGCTTAGAAAATTGGTTTTTTACTGTACCATACAAAAAGGAAACTTGCTTGATTTGGGGAATAATTGATGATAAATTGGACTTAATAAGGCTTTGATTTGGTGTTGTGAAGTGTTTTTCACATCCACACTAGGTCTTGGACCCTTTTAAATGTATTTAACGATGTCTTGTAAAGGTGTTGTAAAGTGTTGTAAGAGACTTTCACACCTCTCTAGACTTAATGAACCTATATCTTTCCCCTAATTCAACAATATGAAATATATTTAATAGCATTTTCATATCAATCTAGAAGGCTTCTAAACTAAACTTAATTTTAATCTAGTGTTGTAATGTGATTTACACATTCACATTGGATATTGTGCCTTCCTAGGCTAAGTGGACCTCATTTTAGTGTTATAAAGTGTATCTATTCACACTTTCACATTGAATTTTGTGTCCCAATCCCAAATCACTCTTTACATCATCATTAATAGGCCCCTATTACCCCATATTGTGCATCTCGAGGTAATATTTGATGAAATACACAACAAAGTCACCATATAAACCTAATTTTCTTATCTCCTGACAACCCAACTAGAAAATGGACCCGTCTAGGACTAATTTTCCATCTGCGGAAAATGAGTCCCTGCCAGGTGGGACTGATTTGCCCAAGGCGATGAATGAGTCCCATTTGGGCCATTTTTTACTTTTGAGTAAGAAAAAATAGAATTTAAGTTTATTATTCTTTCATGTTGGCCTTAGGGATCTAATTTATAGGAAAATTAGGAGAATTTCCTATAAATATAAGTCTCCAAACCCTAATTCATAATCTCTTAACTCATGCACATATCTCTTATCATTCATTCATCATCTATCTTCTCCCTCAAGCCAAGTAAGTTAGGGTTTTTACATTCTAATTCATCAAGATAGCTTCCAAGGACATTCAAGGGAAGATTCTTCATGTTTTTTTGTAGATAGTCAAGATCAATCTTAACGGCAAGGTATTGAATTTGTTGTTTCATGATTCATTACATTCTTTCATCATTTTAGTTTAAATACCTACAAAAGGGCTTGACCAAGGAAAACCCCCATGCCCTAACCTCCAACATATTTCCTTCTCTTCTTGGTTGTTTATAGATTTAGGCATCTTAGAGGCTTGGAAATCATTGAAGATCAAGTTGTGGATTTTTTCAAGTCATCTCTTCATTGGATAAGGAAAAACATCAACAAAAAGTCATCTTCAGGCCAAAATTTGATAGTTTTAGAATCAAACACCTGGAGAAGTGGAAAGTGTAGACTGAATGCTCCTATTTCCAACTTTGAATCTTTAGAAATTCAAAAGTGGACTCATTCACCATAGGTTGCGAATGAGTCCCGCTTTCAGGCCTAATTTTGGTTTTCTGCATTTTTAGATACCCATTTGTCTAAAACGGGTTCTAAAATAGTGTCCTAGAACTAGGACTAATTCACTAGGCCTAAAAATCAGGATCAATAGCATTCTAGATGTCATTTCCAGTTTCAATCAAGATTTTAGGTGCCCACTTTCAGTTTTATCCATTTCTGCTACAATTTGCATTCATTTCTAGCTCATTTCTGCATACCACAATGTGTTTTCCAACAAGTTACATTTCAATAGTTTTCACTTAATAATCAATAGCTTTTACTATTTTTCTGCATCTAGATCATTGAATTTAGGCATAACTCCATCATGCATACATTAATTTGAGTGAACCACCTAGATTTTTATGTGAGATCTATTTCTTTCTGTTAGGTGAAAAACCCTAATTGAGCAAAAGAGACAACATTCCTACACCTTAAAATTGTCGGTTCATTTTGGTGAACCTGTACTTAGAATAATTTTCTTTTATGATTTGGAGTTCTTCATCATATATCTAGCCTTGAATTGACCTTTCATTAGGGTTTGCATGGATTACTTTGCATGCTAGGTTTTAAATTTTGCATGAGTAAAAGTGCATTTAGGTTGCATTTTTGGCATCTAAAATCACTATTTTTTAAAAAAATTTGCATTCTCATCTTAGGTCTGCATCTTCTAGCTCCAAACACATCAAAATCACATAAATTCTGAAAATTTTGAAAAAAAATCCCCATTGGGACTCATTCGCCACCTTGGGCGAATCAATCCCTTTTCACACCTAAAACTACCTTTTATAGCACTAAAAACCCTATTTTTAAGCTTCTGATTATTTCCATTACTTATCTGTATCAGTTGGTTGAGTCTCTATAACATTCATTTTACTAAATGTAGCTTAAATTAGCTCATTTCATGCATTTATTAATTTCAAATTTTCATTCCCACATCGTTGCATAACATAATCAGTCACTTCTCACCTAAAAATTGCATTTCATTTTATCCTTTTACATTGCATTTTGAGTTGGCATAGATTGTTATTTCAAAATATTAGTATCTATAATTTCCAAGTTTTCATCAAAAAAGTTAGTTCATAAGCATGTTAATCATTCATTCAATGCATTCCCTAGTTATGATAGTCTCTTAGCAGATGAGAATGAAAATGGTGATGTTTTTCTTAAACTTCTACCCCCTCCTATCTCTCCTGTTTGTGAGGATGATGTGTTAGAAGAGTATACACACATAGATAAACATGATGATTGTAATTTTACTTCTCCCAATACCTCTCCTTTTAGTGATGAAGGTATCTGGATGAAAGAAGATACAATCGTTGAGAATCCTGAAGGTCTTTTTCGTCCTTCTCCTCATTCCCCTTGGGAAGATAGTATAAAAATACAAGATGAATGCATTTCCACCACTTTATCTAGTCTCCCTTCATCTCGCAACACCTACTCTATTTGTGACAATGCTTTTGTGAATGATCATGACAAACACATTTCTAAGGAGGATATGTTGATATCAAGAAACCCAATGATTGAGAGTTATAGCATTATTTCTCTCCTTCCTAATGTTCCTACCAATTGGAAGGGTCTATTCGAACAAGAAGATCCAATCATCGACACACATGAAAATTCTAGTATTCATCCCCTTGATGTCTCCCCTCTTTGTGATGAAGTTTCTTTACAACATCTAACCATGACATGTGATGCACCTCTTGATTGTCACTTTTCTAAAATCTCTCCTACTAGGGTATATGTTATGGCACAAGACAATGAGATTATGGAAAAAAATCAAATTTTCCCCTCTCGTAATATCTCTTCTATTATTGAAGATGATATTATGGTGCTACATGATCTAATCAATGAGAATCATGAGAATCTTATGTGTGAAAATAGCATAGAACAAGAGAATTCAACCATGGATAGTTCCCTTACTTGTGGTAATGACATTTTGGAAGAACCAATCCTTGAAAGTAAAAAAAATTTAGATTGTCATTCCCCTACAAATTCTTCTCCTAGGAATAATATTATAGTGCAAGACAATGATATGCCTTCCTTAGGGGTACATCAAACCAAGACCACTGAGGTTATTAATGTGCAAGTGTCCATTACATCCCCCTCGATCAATGAACCACATAATACTTCCTGGGACATCCAAAGAATACTCTAATTCTTTACCATCACACAAGCAACAAAACCAACCTGAACTCATCCTTTACCCACCTAAGAATAAAGTTTCATACCAACCAAGTTACAATGACATTGCTCACATATGTCACAAAGTACTTATATACAATCAAAGCAAATCCCAAACCTAGAAATCTTATGAAGCAACTTGAAAAAGGATGTGATTCTATAGAAAAAAGTCTCCATACCCCCATGGAGCTTAAAACACAAGCAACAAATCATGGTCTTTGTGATTCTCCTTTCATAGAAATCAACCCATCCAACAACCCTTCACTCAACATCAATACTATCACACAAGATTCTTCCAAGAAAACTCTAACCCTAGCACATTCTAAATTGATAGATATCTCATTAAACATGTCTCAAGCAAAAACTTTGTTTCCTTATTCAAGTAAATAACATCAGTTGCTTCTCCTTTCCATGTAATAGTTGTAGGATAATAGCATACTCATTGTTGCATGTTTTGCATCCATCGCAAGGGGAAACATACCATCATCCATTCTAGGCTCACCTGTGTCCTGCACTAAGTGGGGGCACAGGTTTAGAAAGCCTTATCCCCATATGTCACTTGACCTTGTCTCTTTTTTCTAATCGCTAAACTTTCATGAACATATAATATCAAGCTTGGGATGTGGACGACATGTCTTAAGATTGACTCGCATGTGACACACTCCTTTTCTTCATGATGCATCTTATCAAAAACATATGACTTGGCATAGGGCTTTTCGAATAAACTCTCATGTCCTTCTTCTTCTACTTTAAAGAAATTTCTCACAATAATGGTGTAGCAACAACTTTAAAGTGGGGGAATACATAGACAACATCTTTGTGCAAATTTCATGGTGTTATTTTTCTTTTTCTTGTGATGTGCCCTCTTCTTGGTGGTGTCATTGGGTTTGATACCTTCCAAGAGTGTACAATCAACTAAAGTGCTTGATGTGAACAAGGCATCCCATGGACAATGACCTAACACCCTGATTTGTCCTCTCTTGGAGACATTAGGCACAATGCTCCCTAAGAAGACCTTAAATGAACAAAGCAAAATCCCCTTTAGCAAAATTCTTTACATATTCAAAAAAATTTTAAAAAAGCATTACATTGTGGTGCCTTATCAATGTTATCAGGAGCATAACTTTGGTATGGTTTGTATAATGGGAATACAACACATTGGCATGAATTTATCATTATACGATGAGAAGCCAACACACTGGCATGACTTTCTCACTAAACCACTTCTTTGGGACATCTCACCTCACAGACAACTTGATATTCTGTCGCCCCAGAGTGAGTGCATCCTTTCCACCCAGTTCTTCTTTCCTTTAGTTCTTTCCATTGCATGATTATGTATCTTGATGGTTTGACTTAGGATCTTGGATCTTGGGGGCTTGACTGCCTTCTTGATCTTTGTAAAATTTTTTCATCTTCATTTGTACACTCAGATCTCTCTTGAATGGCTACTTTAGTGTGAGTTTGAAGTAAGTTCATCCTCTCACTAAAGTGGGGGCTAAATGTATTATAGAAAAAAGGCAAATTTCTTGATTTTGGGAATAATTGATGATAAATTGGACTTAATAAGTTCTTGATTTTGTGTTGTGAGGTGTTTTTACATCCACACTAGGTCTTGGACCCTCTTAAATGTATTTAATGATATCTTGTAAAGGTGTTGTAAAGTGTTGCAAAATACTTTCATGCCTCTCTAGACATAATGAACCTATCTTTCCCCTAATTCAACAATATAAAATATATTTAATGGCATTTTCATATCAATCTAGAAGTCTTGTAAACTAAAATTAACTTTAATCTAATGTTGTAATATGATTTACACATTCGCATTTGATATTGTGCCTTCCGAGGCTAAATGGACCTCATTTTAGTGTTGTAAAGTGTATTTAATCACACTTTCACATTGCATTTATGTCCCAATCCCTAATTACTCTTTACATCATCATTAATAGACCCATATTACCCCATATTGTGCATCCCAAGGCAATATTTGATGAAATACCCAAGAAAGTCACCATATAAACCTAATTTTCTTATCTCCTGACAACCTAGCTAGCAAATGGACACCTCTGGGACTAATTCACCATCTATAGTGAATGAGTCCCTTCCAGTTGGGACTAGCTCACCCAAGGTAGCGAATGAGTCCCATTTGGACCATTTTTTACTTTTGAGTGGGAAATACTAGAATTTAAGTTTATTATTCTTTCATGTCAACCTTGGGGATCCAATTTATGGGAAAAATAGGAGAATATCCTATAAATATAAGTCTCCAAACCCTAATTCATAATCTCTTAACTCATATACACATCTCTTATCATTCATTCATCATCTATCTTCTCCCTCAAGCCAAGCAAGTTAGGGTTTTTACATTCTAAGTCATCAAGATAGCTTCCAAGGACATTCAAGGGAAGATTCTTCATGTTTTGCTTCAAAAATTCAAGATCAATCTTCGTGGAAAGGTAGTGAATTCATTATTTCATGCTTTATTACATTATTTCATCATTTTGGTTTAAATACCTACAAAGGGGTTTGACGAAGGCAAACCCCCATTCCCTAACATCCAACATCTTTCCTTCTCTTATTGTGTGTTTACAGATTTGGACATCTTAGAGGCTTGGAAATCATTTAATATCAAGTTATAATTTTTTTTAAGCCATCTCTTCATTGGATAAGGCAAAACATCAACAAAAAGTCACCTTCAAGCCCAAATTTGACAATTTCATAATTGGACACCTGGAGGAGCAGAAAGTATAGACCAAAGGTTCCTATTTCCACCTTTGAATCTTCAAAAATTAAAAAGTGGACTCATTCACCATGGGTGGTGAATGAGTCCCACTTCTAGGCCTAATTTTTCTTTTTTGCATTTTTGGATACCCATTTGTCTGAAACAGGTTCTGGAACAGTTTCCCAGAACTAGGACTAATTCGCCTAGAATGGTGAATGAGTTCCACCAGGCTTAAAAATTAGGATCAGTAGCATTCCAAATGTCATTTCCATTTTCCATCAAGATCTCAGGTGCACACTTTCATTTTCATCCATTTTTGTTACAATTTGCATTCATTTCTAGTTGTTTTCTGCATATCACATTGTGTTTTCGAACACTTCATATTTCATTAACTTTGCTTTCATAATCAATCATTTTTTTCAATTAGCTCAATTTATATCATTTCACTTAGTTATATTTACATCATACATACCTTAGATTGAGTGAACCACCTCATTTTTTGGGTTCTATCTCTCTCATTTTAGGTGAAAAACCCTAAGAGTGCAAGAGAAGTACATTAAAAAAAACCCTAAAATTATTGGTTCATTTACAAACATAAAAGTGTGCAAGTGCATGCTCATCTCCAATGGATCAAGGATGGTGACCAAGGCTCCAAATTCTTCTTCCAATATTTGAAACATAAACATAGAAAATAAAAAATACCAGTCATTAAATCTATTGATGACACCTCATAGACTACTCAAGCATCATGCAAACTTTTTTGGAGTACTATAAACAAATTTTTACTGCTGAAACAATAGGTGACCCCCTAATTTCCTTTATTGAGGAAATTGTGGAAGAGTGTATTCCTCACAAAAATTTTGATGACTACAACAACTTCCTTGAAAGACCTCTATCCATGGAAGAAATTGATGATGGTCTTTATAACATGGCTATTGAGAAGAGCCAAAGAATGGATAGTCTACTTGTTAAATTGTACTAGGCCTTGTTGCTACACATCCAAGAACACTTCTACTATTTTTATCTTGAAGGAGTCAAAATTGGTACTTTGATACTAGTTATTAACTAAGGCCTTATTAAACTCATTACTAAATGCAAGGATGAAGACACTATGGTTGGTTGGTGACCTATTACTTTGCTTAATAGGACTAGAAAAAAATCCATTACCAAATGATAGTGTGATTAGAACAAACAAGACTCTTAGGAGGAATATTTATCCTAGAAAATCTTGTGATGGCCTGGGAGATAGTTGAACGGGCCCAAAAAACTATCCAAGATGCTCTTATTCTCAAACTAGATTTCGATAAAGCCTATGATCACACTTGGTGGTCCTTCATCCTTAACATTATCCTATGGATGGGGTTTGACCCTAGAATTTTATATCACATCAAAATTCCATTCACATATATGCGAATTCAATATTAGTTGTTAATGGCTTCCTTTCTCATCAATCCCCTCTTCAAAGATCTACTTTCCAAGGTTTTCCTATTGTCCCTTTTCTTTATATCCTTGCAGTCATTTCTCTTGGTTATTTATTTTATCATGTAAAGGCCAATCAAATTATCTAATATTTCCTTACCAAATAATGCCACTTCCCTCAACTCATACTTTGTAAATTATAGTATGTTTGTTATCTAAAACTCATAAGAGGAGGTGACTAATACCATTGATACTTTGGACCTATTTTGTATCATTTCTAAATCTAAATTGGCATGCACAAGATTGAATTTATTATGAATTTTCCTAACCTTCTCTATTCCTTCAATTCCTAACAAATGGAAAAAATAAAACATGGCTCAATCAACATATATCTTGGCATTCCCTTTAGTGTTGGAGTTTAAGGGAATTTTTTCTTGAACAAAATTAAGGGAAAATTTTTGAATTGGAATTTAATAGATTTCTATCCATGGCTAGTCACATCCAAGTGAGAATATATTTTTTACTTTCTAGTCATATTTATTGTTGGAGAACCCAATCCTCCACTACACACCAAATAACCTTCACAGCTGAGAGAAGTTACACCGATGAAACTATTTCACCAAGAAGAATTAAAGATGTATTGAGTTTCCTGATGAAAATACATAATGTACAAGTGCCTTAAAAAGGCATGAAAAATAAGTGACGGGTAAGAAACTTCCCAACAAGGGAAAAAACTACCAAACTACCTATAAATGCATAGTTAACCTGAATAAACTTAAGAGAGAAAATATTCATGCTAACACCCCCCCTTAAGTGCAACTTAGGGAAACTAAAATGAAAAATGAGATCCAAAAAATGCAATATGGGTCCTAGCTACACAACCATGTTAGGTACCCATTTACAATGCAAATAAAAATCTCTCACAACTAGAGAAAAGGAGAAAAACCCTGTGGGAAAAAACTCCTCTCCAAAAGAGAGAGAAATAGAGTAGAGAGAAAGAAGGAAGGAGAACTCATCAAGACCCACCAAGGACAACTTTCTTCACCCCAAGCATCAATCACAACAAAAGATAGCGAGGAGATGCCAAAGGTCTAGTGAAGATGTCTGCAATCTATTGTTTCATAGGCAAATTATACTCCAAACTCATAACACCCTCCTAAATGAGCTACCGAATGAAGTGCATGTGAATCTCAATATGTTTCATGTGTTGATGCTCCATTGGATTGTGAAAAATATGTATAGAACTCTACTTATCACACCAAATAGTAGTGGAATGATTAGGAGGAAAGCCAAACTCAACCATCAACTGTCAAAGCCACAAAACCTCTTGACTAGCCAAAATAGTGCCTCAGTACTTAGCCTCATTCGATGATAATGCAATAGAAATTTTCTTCTTGCAAGACCATGCAATCGAACTAGAACCAAGACAAAAGGAAAAGCCAGAAATAGACTTTTGATCATCAACATCACCAGTGCAATCTAAGTCAGTGAAGCCCACAATCTGAGTAGCACCTGATGTGTAATGAATGCCAATCTATGTAGTGCCCTGAATGTACTACAAGATGTGTTTTGCTACCTTCTAGTGATTCTCATGAGGATCATGAGAGGAATGGGAGACAATACCAACTACAAAGGAAATATCAAGATGGTTGTGTGTCAAGTACAAAAGGCTTCCAACCAACTATCGATACAAGGTAGCATCTACTGACGGAGTACTGCAACTGGAAGACAACACCACACCTGACTAAAAAGGAGTGGGGACTGGCTTGCAATCATTCATGCAAAATATTTGAAGTAGATCAAGAGCATACTTCTACTAGAAAATAGAAATACCTGTAGAAGACTAATGAATTTGAAGACCAAGGAAGAAATGCAAAAGACCAAGGTCTATCATATCAAATCACTCTATCAAAGCTCGTTGAGTATCTTGAATCATGGAATGAGAACTCCTAATGAGAATCAAGTCAACCACATAGAGAACAAGAATGAGAAGATTCCCCCCATGCCTCTGAATATAAATTATAGGGTTAGAGTGACATCTAGTGAATCTAGAAGCAAGAAAAAAACTGTCCAAAATGTTGAAGCCTACAAACAAGTGAACGGTCCTGCACAAAACATGGTGGCTACTCCATATAAGTTTCCTCTTGCAGATCACCATGCAGGAAGGAACTCTTCACATCCATCTAATACACTAATCAACCTTGAGATGCAACAATAGAAAGTGCAAGGCAAATGGAATCCATCTTGGAAATAGGAGCGAAGTTCTTTGAATACTCGATTCCCTCAACCTAAGAAAACCCCTTTGCCATATGACGAGCCTTGTACTTGTCAATAGAACCATCAACTACAAACTTGGTATGATACGCCCATTTGAACCGAACCAACCTTCTTCCCTTAGGAAGAGGAACAAGATCCTAAGTGTGATTCTTCATCAAAGAAGAATACTCATCAGCCATAGCACTATCCCACTCTAGAACACCTGAATCATCTAAAAACTTTTGAGGATCAGTAGAAACTAGATGACTTAAAAGACTGATACTTGAAGTCTGAGAATGAGTGTGGTGAGAAGTGGTGGGATCACCTACATGTGAACCAGCCTCCTTAAGAACAATGTGAGCCCAAAGAGGTTGTGTGGGCACAATCTTAGGAGAAGATGGAGTTATGTCAATAACAAGATCAATACCATCATCATTAGGAGCATCAACAACATCATCATCACCAACATGAAATAAAACATCCTTTGAAGAAGAACTAGGAAGAGGAGAGGTAGAGACCTATGACATGGAGAATCTTTCAAAATGAAAGACTCATCAAAATGAGCATCACAATGAAAATGTACCTCTTTAGTGATAGGATCAAACAACTGATATCACTTCACATCCTCACAGTAGCCAATGAAGATGAACAACTGACTCCTATTCTCCATTTCTTTCTACCTCCCTGTTGGAATGAATGCCCATGCATCACTACCAAATACTATCAAGTAGGAGACCTTAGGCTTGACATGATACCAAGCCTCCTCAGGAGTCATAGTTTGCACTACCTTGTGAGGCATACAATTTTGAATGTAGTTGGCACAATTGACAGCCTTTGCCCAAAATGTTGGAGCCATGGACCTAGACTAGATCATGCAATTGGCCATCTCCTGTAATGTTCTATTCTTCCACTCAGCCACACCATTCTGTTGCAGAGTGTATGCCAGTGTGTGTTGATGAAGAATACCTTGAGCACTGCATAAATCCTAAAATTCCCTATTGACATACTCCCTCCCACTATTTGTACAAATCTTCTGAAGGGAATACCCAAACTACTTCTCCACAAATGCAAGGAATGTCATAAAGACTCAAAGAACCTCATCCTTGTACTTCAAAAAGTACACCCAAGTGCGGGGAGAAAAGTCATCAATGAAGGTGAGTACATACTTGGCCCCCAAAAATGGAGTGGGAAATGACATGAGATCACTATGCACCAAGTCAAGGGGTGTTGAAGCACGTGTAGCCATACATTTTGGAAATGTATCTTGATGATGTTTCCCAAGTACACAACCTGGGAAAACCCCATCAAAAGAAGAGATCTGAAGTAGGCCAATCACCAAAATTTTTGTGCTCATCTACTGGAGATATCTATAATTCAAGTGCCCAAACTGCTCATGCCATAGCTTGCTCACAAAATCTACATGAGAAATAAACGATGATCCTAATGAAGGATCAAATCCATCAAACTTATAAAAGTAGGCTCCATGATTAACTACTCTAGTAGAAACAACCTTCTTAAAATTCTCCATCTCTTGAATAGTCACATCATTGGGAGAGAACTCAACAAACCTTCCATCACCATGCTGAAAAATATAATAAATGGAGAGCAGATTATGTGAAATATCAAGAACAAGAAGAACACCATTAATGCAACCATCCTACATCTGAATTGAACTTGTCCCTTAAATAGGAATCTGAGAAAAGTCTCCAACTACAATGTTAGTAGTATTACTATCGAAGAGAGAATCTAGAAGTTATGCATCATGATTCATGTCATGTCAAGCATCGGAATCAAGAATCCAACTATCATGGGTAGAGGAAAAACCTCTTGCTACAAAGGCTTGGCCTTTTCCCAAGGAAGAAGACTTTGGCATGGAAATTTTGTGCTTCTTCATAGCTTCCTCTAATTTTGAAAGCCTCACAAAATAATGTGATCATTATGCCCTGAATTTCCACAAAAGGAACAATCTTCCTTCTTCTTGAACTTGGAAGAGGATTCTCTTGAGTTAAAAGAAGGAGGCGCAGTCTTCTAATCATTCTTCTCCTTAGGCTTGGAGGGATTCTCACCACCTTAAGGGGAATATTTCTTTGGCATCTTCTTCTTATTCTTACACTTTCCCTTGGAAGATTGAGCCATTAGGGCATGACACTTAGGAAGAGCATCCATCTGGATGAACTTGGTGATGAGTCTAGTTTATGGTTTAATTTTTGTATAATTTATGATCTATTTGTTGAAATTTTCGTGAACCTTGATGTTTGAATATTGATATTTCCTTGAAACTATAGACATTGGGCCTAATTTTATCTCTACAAATCTTTAATAACATTGACATGTTATATGGACTATCTATCTTAATTCTACATGTGGATTAATAGATGTTCTTTAAGATAGTTCTAGATATGTGATTATTATGCATACTAATATTGCCATGCAGATATGACTCAAGGCCACTAGATTGAGAAGATTCTACTAGCTGGTCATTCACCATAATAGCTAACAAAGTGTTCATGCAAAGGTCAATGAAGGCAATCATTCAAAGAGGTCGATGGTAGGAGATTTCTCATGCAGACTGAGTTGTAATCTCCTTGTAAATGATCTTCATTGATGTTGAGCAAATATAGGCATTACTGTTGTGCTAAATCCGTGTTGAGGCAGGCACATTTGACCAAATTCCATGCACACGTAACCACCTCTCCACTTTCTTTGTTTTCCCTAAAGTGGCCTCCTTGTATTTCATGGAGTTGACTACCTTGCTTAGTTACTCACTTCTTTTCCTATAAATAAGAGTTAGATACTCCTTCTCAAGAGGTTGTGTGATTTGATGATGTACTTCCATTCTTAGTTTTCAACAATATAGTTGCACTGCTCTATTGTACTCATTTTTTCCAATGAATAAGATGAAGTTATAAGCTCATGCATCTAAGTTTACATTAGTTTTATAGGATACTCATCCAAGGGATGCCACTTGGTGAGATTTATGTCCTTAGTTAAGTTTAGTTTACTTTAGTTACTAATTTTTTTTCTATAATTAGTTAAGAATTTGGCACTGATTGTTCCTACAACCACTAGAATTCCATTATGTGGTTGTTCCTACAGCCAAAGCAAACAAAGTAGTTTCCTATTTGTTTGCTCATATTTTCATTTTTATCATGTATTTTAGCTTAGCATAGTTGTTGGATCATGTTCAATAGTTATTTTATTTCCTTCTAAGAAATTTACCTTCAACATTATGTTTTTCTTAGTTGTAGAATGAATATGGCTACTTGGGATCCTTAGTGCACATACTGTGCTGACCCATTTCAAGTTCACATCCCTAGGTTGACAAGTTAAATGCACCTTCATGATGATTGAATGGCTATTCAGTTTAGATGTCCAATCTTTGAATCACAACTATAAGGGCTTAGTTGTTAAATCATTGTAGGAGGCCACATTGTCGGGGGTGGTGTCAAACAAGGGAGTTATTTGGAGTCATTGGTAGTTTTCTTATTGTGGTATTTTTGAAAGTTTTTCTTAGTATACCTGTCATTTAGGAAGTAATGACCCCCCTTATTCTTTACTAATTCTTTGTGTGAGTCAGCGAATCATAGTGAGTTGATACCGCATGCATAGAGGGAGGAGAAGAAATTCTTATGGGAGATTCCTTCCTAACAATCTTGATCCATTCCAACTAGTTGAATATCAAAACATGCCAACAGAAGAAGAAGAAGAAGAAGAAGATCCACACCCCTTTGTTGATGCAATTCCTGGTCTGACTAGATCTAAAGTTTCCTTTGAAGACAAAAATCAGCTTGAGAATCCCTTTGCTTTGGAACTACATCAGGCAAGCATGCGTGATGCAAATAGAAATAGACCTAACCAACCAACTTTTCCTTTCCCCATTTCTCATTAGAATGAAGTAGATAGCCTCAAAAATATCCCTGCTTTAGTCCTTCCCAAGTTCTATGGACTTGTCATAGAATATCTTGATACCTTCTTGTTCAAGTTTGATATACTATGAAGGAGTTATGACTATACCACTGATGCCCATAGTCTTAAGGTATTTCCTACCACTCTAAAAGAAGCTACATTAAGATGGTTCATGAGCCTAGGTAGAGATACTATGGAGACATGGGATGATATGAAGACAAAATTCCTTTAGAAATACAAGGAGTATTGTAGGGGTAGTGACATGAGAGGAGGTGACATTTTTAGGATACAGTAAAAGGAAGATGAGAGCCTAGAGGATTACATTGAAAGGTTTCTATTTTTCCTACAAAAATCTCCACACCATACACTTAATGAAGACTCACAAAATCTGATTTTCCTTAAAGGAATCAATGACAGCTGCACTAATGCCTTGGACCTGATGGGAGGAGGAGATATCTCCCAAGTTCCTTAGGAGGATATCAAGAAGATATGCCAGAACCACTCTAGGGAAGCTTCAAAGAAAGGGAGAGCCTACCAATATTCCATGGGTAAGTCATCTACAAGTGGAGTTTCAAGAATGGAGATTACTCATTTGTTGGTAGACTTCAAGCAAGACATTATAAAAAATCTAGCTACTTAGCTCAATGCACTTCAGGCCAAGAAGAAACAAGAGGAGGCAAAGGCAACATTAGCAGAGTATTGCACCCATTGTAGACAAAAGAAGAAGGACTACAGATGCAAGATGGTAGCTAATATTGAAAGCAAGAAGATTGCACCTGAGTTCAAGCCAATTTAGATTGAAGAAGATCAATTCTAATATGTTTCACAAAGGAGGTCTTGGGCTCTAAGACAAGGTATGCCACTAGATCCACTCTCTTTTGTTGGGCCATATTTCAATTCTTATTCATCTAGTAACCAATGGAAACCCCCATATCCATCCAACTATGGAGGATATCCATAAAAACCTTGGAATAACCCTCCAAATACCTAGCCTAATTATCAAAACTCTCCACCCCAATGGTAGTAACCTCAAGGGAATTGGTAGTAGTTTCAAGGAAATTGGTAGCAAACAAATCAATGGAGGGGAGGACAACAATGGCCAAACTAGTCAAATAGTTACATGCAACCACCTTCTAAGCCCCAACAACCTACTATAATTCCTCCACCTCCTAATTCAAGCTCAAATCCACCTAAACCTACTCAATTACCAACTCAACCCACACCCAATCCAAATAACAAACTATAGCAGCAACCTGTATACTCTGCTTATTCAAATCAATTCCCTGCTTATGCTATGAGTGTGAGTGACATCCAATTGCATTCAAGAACTACTATAATAGCTCCTTCCACACCCATTACCATTGAGCTTCCTATGGAAGAAGAGGAGCCTCTGAATACCCCCATTTAGCCTAGTGCACCTAAAAATCTTGAACCAGTCCCAGTCAAGTAGACTGAACAAGAACCACCATTTCCTCAAATATTGAAAGTTTCCAAGAAGAAGGAACAAAGAGGACACAAATTTTGACAATATAGATCGGCTGAAGCATATGTGTGTCTAGATACCCCTATTTCAAGCCATAAAAGATGTTCCAATCTATGGCAAGGAAATCAGAGAAGCATCCCTCAAGAAACAAGGTGGAAAGAAGAAACAGTTCATGTGGTGGGATAGCTAGTTGACATCATGCTTGGGAAAGTGATTATCCCTAAGTACAATGGCCCAGGTAGTCATGTGGTAGGAGTTGTTATAAATGGGGTCCAAATAAAGAGTGCTCTGATTGACTTGGGAGCAGCAATAAATGTAATAACTAAGGATATCCTACAACAACTAAATGTTGCAAGCATGAGACCTAGTCCTACTATCATGCAGCTTGTTGATAGTTCTACTGTTAAGCCTGATGGTATAGTAGAGGACCTTGTGGTGATTCTAGACTCATGGGAGTACCCAGCAGATTTCATGATTCTTTCTCCTAAATCCACACTAGGCAAGTATCACATTATTCTTGGAAGGCCATGTTTAGCAACAACAGGTGCATATATTGGATGTAGGACAAGGGACATGACCATTTCTAATGGGAAGAGCACCAAAATTATTTCTCTTTATCCTCCTACTCAGCCATCCCATGATGAGGATAATCTCATATGGCCACATATTGGTGAAGAGGCCAAGGAAGTTAATTATGTGGTGCACCTTATGATGTTAGGTAGAAGCTCTTTCATGTAGCTTTAAGATGAAGATGAATTATTGGCTAACATCATTCAAAATCATTGTGAAGTGTAGGAAGCTTCATCTTCTCATTCTATTGTTCCAATTAGGACACTTCTGCCTGCTCTTCCTGCAGTCATTCTTCCTATAGACGCACTTCTTGCAACCACTCTTCCTGCAACCGCTCTTCCTACATCTAGAATTCCTACAGCAACAAGTATGTCCCATACATTTCTTCCATATGAACTCAAGGTACCATGTGTTAATGAAGTAGCTATGATAGAGTTAACTACACAAGTACAACTGTTAGAAGGAAAATATCCGAATATTAACAATAAACTGAATGAAGAATAGTAGTTGTTGTTGTCAAACTTACTAAGGACCAACTATCATTCATTTACATGGGACTATCATGAGATGAAGGGATTGGACCCTAATCTTTGCACTCCTAGAATTTACATCAAATATGATTGCACCCCAGTTAGACAACCACAAAGAAGAATCAACCCTACACTAAGAGAAATTGTAAAAGGAGAACTGCAAAAATTGCAAGATGAAGGATTTATCTACCCCATTTTAGATAGCCAGTGGGTGTCTCCATTGGTGATTGTTCCTAAGAAAGGAGGGAAATGGAAAGTTTGTGTTGATTACAGGGAACTTAATGTTACCACCAAAAAGGACCATTTTCCTTTACCCTTCATAGATCAAGTTTTGGACTCACTTGTAGGAAAAAAATACTTTTCTTTTCTAGATAGCTTCAGTGGCTATAACTAGATCCAAATTGCACCTAAGGACCAGGAGAAGACCACCTTTACCTATCCATGGGGGACCTATTCCTACTCGGTACTTCCATTTGGCTTATGCAATGCATCTATAACTTTCCAGAGGGAAGTCATTAGCATATTTTCAGACATTTCTCATGATTACATGGAAATTTATATGGATGATTTCACCACCAATGGTGTTGATTTCAATGAGGCATTGGAGAATCTCAAAAAAATCCTACAGAGATGTGAAGATCACAATCTCTCTCTAAATAGTGAAAAGTGTTTCATGATGATGCAGGAAGGTGTAGTTCTTAGACACTACATCTCTCACAAAGGAGTTCAAGTAGACCCTACAAAGATTGAGGTAATCACAAATATTCCCGCACCTAAAAAACAAAAAGATGTCAGGAGTTTATTGGGACATACAGGCTATTATAGGTGGTTCATCAAGGGTTTCATCAAAATAGCAGCACCATTGTACACTCTTCTCACCAAAGATGTTGAATTTCAATGGACAGAAGATTGTGACAAAGTATTTTCTGATTTGAAGACAACTTTGACACATGCTCCTATACTCAAAGGACCCAATTGGGAGCTAAAACGAAAGATTTTGGCACCCAAATCCTTCCTTGCTCTTTTAGGGTTTTTCACTTAAAAGGGGAAAGATGGGCCAAAATGGACAATGTTTCAATCAAGATTAATGTAAGGATGGATGGGAAATGGATGTGAAGTGTGTGTGGATGTGTTTGAATGCTTACAAATGCAAATAAATGAATGTAAACTAATCAAGTGGAAGATGTTGAAAAACACAATGTTGATTGCAAATAGGACCTAGAAACCTAAACAAATGAAAACAAAAGTTGATGAAACTGAAAAGAGTGCATCTGGGGGTATATTATTGTTGATGGAAGGTTCTAGAATGTTCCAGAAGCCACTGTTAATGGCCACTAGGAATGATTCGCCACAAATGGTGAATCAGTCCTACTTGGGATGAAAAGTTTTGGAAATAGGTTTCTATTTTGATAAAGTCAATTTTCAGGCCTACAGGTGGTACTAATTCACCATGCATGGAAAATTAGTCCACCTACAGGAATCTGCAAATTCTAGAATTGGTTAGAACTATGGGACTAGATCTACACTTCTACTTCCTACAGGTGTTCACTTTCGAAACTGTCGAATTCGGGTCTGAAAGTGACTTTTTGTTGATATTTTGACTTGAATAATGAAGAGATGACTTGAATGAATTTGTAACTTCATCTTCAATAATTTCCAAGCATCCAAGAGTCCTAAATCTACATACAAACAAGACAAAAGAGAGATATGTTGAATGTTAGGGCATGGGGGTTTGCCTTGGTCAAACCCCTTTTAGGTAATTAAACTAAAATGATGAAAGAATGGAATGAAAAATAAAAAAATGGATTTGATTACCTTGCCATGGTGATTGACCTTGAATTTCTAGAACAATGGAGGAAGATTCGGCCCTTGAATGAACTTAGAAGCTTTCTCAATGACTTGCAAAGATAAAACCCTAAGTTGCTTGACTCAAGAGATGAAATATTTTGTGGATGAATTAATGATGAGAGATTAGAAGATTGAAAAAAAGGATGTGAAATGAGGATAAAAACACATATTTATACACACTTATGCCTCAGTAACCCATTGGTACCTCATCGCAAGCCAACATCAAGCAATATTAAACTCCAATTTCACTTTTTCCCTGCTCAAAGGTCAAAATTGAACCAAATGGGAATCATTCACCACACATGGTGAATGGGTCCCACCTGGATGGGACTGATTCACCATGTATGGAAAATGGATCCCACAAGGGCCATTTTGACAAGTCAAATGCTAGGAGATAAGGAAATAAGGTCTAAATTGCAACTTTGTCGGGTATTTGATCAATTTGAGCCTCGGGATGCACAATATGGGTTAATAGGGGCCTATTAGTGATGATATAAATGTCAAATAGGGATTGGCCCACTAAATTCAATGTGAAAGTGTGATTAAATACACTTTACAACACTAAAATGAGGTCCACATAGCCTAGGAAGGCATAAAAATTAATGTGAATGTGCAAGACACATTACAACACTAGTTTAACATTAAATTTACCTTACAAGCCTTCTAAATTGATGTGTTAATGTTATTAAATACATTTTATAATGTTGAGAACTTAGGGGGAAATAATTTCATTAAGTCTAGAAAAGCATGAAGGTCCTTTACAAGACTTTACAACACCTTTACAAGATGTCATTAAAAGTATTTTATTTAGTTTGCAAGGGTCCATGACCTAGTTTGGATACATTAAATGCCTCACAACACCTAAATCAAGGCCTCATTAAGTCCATTTATCATGAAATATTCCCATGTCAAACAAAAGGTCCATTTTTCTATGGCATGGAAGCTTCCTTTTCACATCCATACAAATTCATCAAACTATGCCATAGGAGCAGTCTTAGGACAAAAAGAAGGAGCTATTCAAAATTCTACTTATTTTGTCAACAAAAACTTGCAAGGAGTTGAATTCAACTATATAATGATAGAAAAAGAAATGTTGGCAGTGATCTATGCCCTAAACAAATTCAAGCACTACATAACAGGATATCAAATCTTTGTGCACACCGATCATGCAGCCATTAGATATCTCATGAATAAACCCCTGATCATTGATAGGTTGGAAAGATGGTTATTGTTGATGCAAGAGTTTGACATAACCATTGTGGATAAACCAAGGAAGGCCAATGTTATTACAGATTTTCTTTCACGGCTAACTACACCAAAAGACAATCAAGCCATAGATGACTTTTTCCTCAATGAGCATCTATTTTCTATCAGTGTGCAAACACCCTGGTATGTTGATATAGCTAATTATCTAGTTACAGGGAGAGTTCCTCCTCACTTCTCTCCTAAAGAGACCAGGGAACTCATTGAAAAATATTTTCCTTTTTCATGGATTAGTGGATTTTTTTTTTACACCAAGCCAAACCATTTCATGAGGAGATGTGTGAGAGAAGATGAGACATATGATATTTTGCATACATGCCACAATGAACCATGTGGAGGACATTTTTCAGCCAAGAGGACAACAATGAAGATCTTGAACATAGGATATTACTGGCCAACACTCCACAAGGATGCAGGAAGGTATACAAGAAAATGTGATCAATGTCACGAGATGGGAAGACCAACCAAATATGACGAGATGCCACTTTTCCCTCAGATAGTAATCACTCCATTTGAGAAATGGGGACTAGATTTTGTAGGACCCATTGATCCTCCATCAAATCGTAAGTCTTATATCTTAATTTGCACCAGTGATTATGTAACTAAGTGGGTAGAAGTTAAGGCCATGAAGCATGCAGGAGACAATAGGTTGTTGAATTTCTTTATGGGGATATTTTCATAAGGTATGGAGTTCCAAGAGAGATAGTGACTAATCAAGGGGCTCAATTCACATCAACCCTTGTTGCAACCCTAGTCAATGAGTACAACATAGGACACAAGAAGTCTACTCCTTATCACCCCCAGGCCAATGGCCAAGTTGAGGTGACTAACATGGAGATTGAAGCCATCCTAACCAAAATAGTGGCTATTCATAAAAAGGATTGGGAAAACAGGCTACCAAAAGCTATCTGGGCCTATAAGACAACCTGGAAGACAACTATAGGCTTTACTCCTTTTGAGTTATTGTATGTAAAAATAGCTATGATGCCCATTGAATTTGAACATAAGACTCTTAGGACTGCAATAGACTTGGGGATGGATATCTCTAAGGCACAAAAATAAAGAATCATGTAGCTGAATGCTTTGGATGAGATGAGGAGAGTAGCCTTGCATCACACAAAGGTAGTGCAGAATCGGGGAATCAGGTAGCATGATAAATTCATTAAAGACAAGAAATTCAAACCAAGAGATTGGGCCTTGCTCTATGATTCAAGATATCAGGATAATGCAAGAAAATTGCAGAAAAGGTGGCTAGGACCATATGAGGTTATTGAAGTATACCCCAATGGTGTTGTTCAGCTTACTACAATTGACCCAGTCATATTTAAGCTACTTGTCAATGGTCATCACCTTAGATTGTATCACAAGCCAACTTCCAAAGAGAATTTCCTGCAATAATTCACTCAATATGCAACACCTAAGCTTCCTGTAGCTGAGGGAAGTGGACCTAGTGTCCCTCCTTCTAGCTAATTAAGGTATGTACTTGTCATAATATAAATTTCCACTTATATGGGATTTCACTTCTTCACCCATCCACTCATCTTCCCATCCATCTTCACCTTTCTCTCTCATCCATCACTTCACTTCATTCCACTCCACCTCATTCCACCTCATTTTCATTAATTGCTCAACTTATTTCTTAAAAGGTGACTCATACTCTCTCCACAATTTTTGCAACAAATCTTCCACAAATGCAGGTATGTGTGCATTAATTTCTATCTATTAATTATCTTTACTGCATTCATTTAATTGTTTTGAATTAATATGGGTGTTCACCATAACATGTCATTATTCCCCGTCTCTGTCAAATCATCCTTCCACCTCACATGTGAGGAAACATGCTCAAATTTAGGCTGGGGGGGGAATGATGTGAGTAATTTTCCCATGTGTTAGTCCATACTAGTCTACATCAACAAAATTTAAATCGAGCCAATTTGAATTCTAAGTAAGATGATGGCTTGTATGTGTGGGGTTATAGGGTTGCCTACCGACGGTGAAAATTACCTTGCTTCTAGAGATGCCAGGTTGGCTAGGGCTGAATTTCAAGAACCTAGTGACCCTCCATTGAGCGTGGACAAACAAGGTGCAAAAGGAACCTCTCTGGTCGAGCCATGCAAGAAATTAGTTGTTCATGTCATAAAATATATCACCTCTAAAGGAGGCCAGTCAAATCTACATTCTATGCACTTTAAACTATTGATCACATGAGACACAAGAGGAGGATGAATGTGTCGAACATTCTTTACCGCCTTCTTTCAATCATGGTAACCGAGACTCAGAAAGGTAGTGACAATTCTATTTCCCACCATTGTTTGATTAAATTGTTAGTTGAGAAGTCTTTGCATGATGTATCTGAGATGACTTGGGAAGAATTCATAAATATTGATCAAATTAGACCGAAGCATTTGTGGCCTAGGGTTTTAACTCAACCCCATAGGTCTACCAGGAGATTGAGTGTAGCTGAAGCCACTCCTGGTGCTTCAACCTTTGGCATAGGCCCTAGTGCAAACCCTCATGCAATAGAACAAACCATAGAAATTAGCTCTTTTGAGATAGAGCACTCAGACAAAGAAAGTTCCTCCCCATATTTTGATGATGATGTTCCACTTGGCATCCTAATGAAAACTAGGGCACAAAAGAGAGAAGTGGGAATAAGAAAAGGAAAAGCTAAAAAGCAGCTGATAGAAAAATAAGTACCAAGCTCCAGGAAGCAGAAGGATGACACTATTCATCTTGCGGCCAAAGAAAAACGTGAAATCCCTCCCAAGAAATCAAGACCAAATGGCCAGCCTTTGATATGCCTCCACAAGAAATCCCTAAGTCTAGAGAAATATCACAAGGGGACACATAAGCTCCAATGGGGCAAGTGAATGTCGAGGAAGAGGATATATTTGAGAAAGAAGCAAACATAGCACTGGAAGATCTTGCTGATATTGTAGAACAAGTTGAGAATCAAGGGTATGAGGAAAATCAATATTTCCTACAGCAAGAGATCCTACAACAAGAGATCTTGTAGCATGAGAAAAAATAGGAACAAGGGGCCCTACAGCTAGAATGTACTAAACAACCTGAATCCCTGTAGCTGGTACTATATGAAGAGAAAGCATCAATGCCAGGAAAAATGTTGGTAGGAATACATAACCCCACTTCTTTTTTAATGCACATGGTAGCTATGCATTTATGGAAAGAGATGCAAAGAAGAGAAGAGGAATTAGAAAGAAGATAAATGTAGGCTAAAGAAGGAGATTCAAAAGAAAGATGAGGAGATTGTAGACAAGGATGCAGAAATTGATACTTTAAAGAAGGCGGATGATATGATAGCCTTGGTACCCCAAATTGTATAATGCAAGGCCCCTCCAAGGGTCTATGCTTTACATTTGAAGGATAAATATGTTTCTTTTAAGCTGGAAAGAATTGTCTCAGGTTTGAACCCTTCTTTAGAGACTCCTATTGAATTTTTCAATGCTTATCAAATTGCTTACCATGAGATGAAGAATTTGTTGTGTGAATTTTACTTGCACAATTATGCTATGACTCAAGACCATGATTGGAATCCATTGTTATATGTTGGGGATGTCCAATTAAGGGAATTTATGTCCTGGGTACAAAATGAGATCAGTTGGGGACAACAATATGGGGCTTATAAGCAATTGGAATACAACATCCCTCTACCCATTAGGATTGAATCAAGAAATCTAGGGGACATTTACTAGGAGTGGCACAGAATGCTTCTCAAACCTAGCTATGGTAATAGGATTATTCCTTGGATAGAAGCAGTTTACATTGAATATGAGGTGATGTCAAAAGAAAAAGAGGAAACTATGAAGAGATACTTGTCACAAAGATGGAACAACCTAAGTGATGAGCTAAAGCAATCTGAGCCCCACTCTATATAGAGCTATGTTGCAACACTTAAAATAATTGACAAATATATATAGATTGGGAGGACAAAAGGACGATTTTGTCTTCCATTGACTTTTCAGCCACCCATCTTGATGTGGCTCGTGCCAAATTACAAGTTCTACAACTATGATATTGCTACAGAGAGACAAAGATGGAACCGATTGGATAGAAAAAAAGGGTTGTATTAGGATCTTGATTCATGCACAACAACCATTGATGTGGGATAGTTGGCGGTTGCAAATCTCAAGGCTTTGATGAAGTAGAAGAACAACCCTTCTCTTGTTGGAGGACAAACAAAACCTTAGGTTGGGGGGGATGATGTGTCTAGTTTATAGTTTAATTTTGTAGAATTTATGATCTATTTCTGGAAATTGTTGTGAACCTTGATGTTTAAATATTGATATTTCCTCAAAACCATAGACATTGGGCCTAATTTTATCTCTGCAAATATTTAATGACATTAACATGTTATATGGACTATTTGTGTTAATTCTACATGTGGATTAATGAATGTTCTTTAAGATAGTTCTAGATATGTGATTATTATGCGTACTAATATTTTCATGCAGATATGATTCAATGCCACAAGATTGAGAAGATTTTGCCAACTGGTCATTCACCATAATGGCTAACAAAGTGGTCATGCAAAGGTCAACGAAGGGAATCATTCAAAGAGGTCGATGATGGGAGATTCCTCATGCAAACTGAGTTGTAACAACCTTGTAAATTATCATTATTGATTTTGATCAAATATAGGAATTATTGTTGTGCTAGATTTGTATTGAGATAGGCACGTCTAACCAAATTCCATGCATGCATAACTGCCTCTCCACTTTCTCTAATTTCCCTAAAGTGGCATCCTCCTAGTTCATGGAGTTGACTCCCTTGCTTAGTTAGTCACTTCTTCCCCTATAAATAAGAGTTGGATGCTCCTTCTCAGGAGGTTGCGTGATCTGAAGATGTACTTGCATTCTTAGTTTTTAGTAATACAGTTGCACTACTCTATTGTACTCATATTTTCCAATGAATAAGATGAAGTTATAAGTCTGTGCATCTGAGTTTACATTAGTTTTAGAGGATGCTCATCCAAGGGGGCCCACTTGGTGAGCATTCTGTTTTGAGTTTATTATAGTTTAGTTATTACTTTCTATTATGTAATTAGTTAACAATTTGGCACTGTCTGTTCTTGCAACCACTAGAATTCCATTTTGTGACTGTTCCTACAACCAAAGCAGACAGACTAGTTTCATGTTTGGTTGCTTAGATTTTCATTTTTGGCATGTATTTTAGCTTAGCATAGTTGTTGGTTGATGTTCAGTACTTATGTTATTTCCTTCTAATAAATTTACCTTCAGCATTATGTTTTTCTTAGTTGTAGAATGAATATGGCTACTTGGGATCCTTAGTGCACATACTGTGTTGACCCATTTCAATTTCACATCCCTAGGTTTACAAGTTAAATGTACCTTCATGATGATTGAATGGCTATTCAGTTTAGTTGTCCAATCTCTGAATCACAATTATAAGGGCTTAGTTATTAAATCATTGTAGGAGGCCAACACTTGGCTTGCTCCCTAGCTAGTTGATCACAAAACACCTCAAAGGAAGGTATCTTATGGTCATCTCCCATGGCATCCATAGTAGAATAGAAGGTAGAAGAAAAAACTTGAAAAGGACCTTTCAGTTTTGATAAGATCAAGAAAATACACTCATCATCAATTTTGGCATGAACACACCCTTTTAGTTGTGATAAGATCAATATGAATTGTGCAAGGTAGTCCTGAATAGTGGGAAAGACATCTGGAGAAAGAGAGGTGAGATTGGCTTCAAGTTGCAATATTTTGAGCTGGTTTACTTTCCCATACAACTCAACAAGCTTATCCCATACTTTTGTAGGTGTCTTACATTCGACAATTTGAAACAACATATTATCAGACACATGGAGACCTATGAGCCCCCTAGCCTCATCCATTTTGTTGTGATGGAAAAACTTCTCAAATTCCTTAGTGAACTCAGGTTGTTCAGCATCCAACATTTTCCAAAGCCCCCAAGATTGTAACAATTGTGAAATTTTAAGTTTCCATGTGTGGTAGTTGTGTAGAATAAGTGGTTCTATTTTTGGTTCTAACATGATGGACAAATGAACACAAAAGAGAGAAATGTACTACTTATACCCCCCTAAAATAAATAGAACCAACTATTTGCAATTCCCCAAAACTAAATTTTTCCAAAAAAAGGATAATTTTGAGCAAGAAACTCATGAAGTATTTAGGCTACACTAGATGCCAAAAATTGGAAACTTGCAACTTTGAGGCAAAATTTTTCCACAAAAAGTACCTTTTTTACACCATGCAATAAACTTCTGCACAAGGTGCTACCAAGAACTCCACATCACTTTCGTTGTTCTCTTCACGTAGAATGAATAGAGCCACCACCAAACTCTCCAAGTGAGTGTTAAATCACACAAAAATGGAGGGATTAAGAGGCTATTTAAACAACAAGCAATATATCGCACCACCATTTTGGGATATATATCACAGCCAAGTTAAAAAAATAACAAATTTTTTTTCCCAACCTTAAAAAAATTCACCTAGCAAGTAATTTTCACCGAACAACGAAAGGAAACCCTACGCCTTCTCCAATGCTCCTATGTCATGGCTCTCTTACTACAAAAAGGAAACATGCACCAATCAGGAACCAATGGATGGTTGGAGTGTAATGAATCGAGCCCAAGTAGCAAAAGAACATTCCCTCTCTTCTCTCCAATCGACCTCCCTCACAATAGCCAACAAGTTGAAAATGTCGCTTAAATAAGATTTCAAAAAAGAAAATTCAATGATGATTTCCAAGTGCCTTCAGAAAAAATAAAACCTTCTTCAAAAGGAACATAGACTGAAAACAAACTTCAATAGTGGATGGTGCATGACCTTTTTAACAGAAAATCACACCACAACATAAACTCCAGATTCAAATACCTCCTCTCCAAAAAGAATGTGGCCTCCAAAATGCCTTTGAATTGATCTTCAAAAAGAATGTAGGTCTCAATTGTAAATCACTGCCTCTCAATAACAGGAAAATGAGAATTTCCTCAAAAAAATGTCTCCCATAGATTTGAGATTCACAGCCACTTCACTGCAAAGAAATAGTGCCTCTCAAAAAACTTGATGGAAACTCTCAAATGAAAGGGGTGGTAGGATGGAAAAGCTTTAATACCATGTTGGAGCACCCAGGCCTCCACTACACACCAAATAACCTTCACGTTTGAGAGAATTTACACCCATGAAACTATTTCACCAAGAAGAATTAAAGATGTATTGAGTTTCCCGATGAAAATACATAATGTACAAGTGCCTTAAAAAGGCACAAAAAATGAGTGATAGGTAAGAAACTTCCCAACATGGGAAAAAACTACCAAAATACCTGTAAATGCATAATTAACCTAAGTAAACTTAAGAGATAAAATATTCACGCTAATATTTATATATCTTCATGTTGGTTTCCTTCCAAAAACTATGACAACCAATTAACTCAACTTATTAGGATTTTTAATGGGCCAAATGGGGGAACAAAAAGGGACTTCCTTTTACTTCCTAGCAACATTGCATACAACCAAAGCTCAAAAGGAACTTAGGAATGATTGATTCATACTCACAAAGAATCTTCCTAACAACTAAATGGATAAGTAGAGCTTTGTAAGGAGATGCCCCTTGGAATAAATTGGTTAAGTTTCTCATTCAATCTGTCTTTGTTGATTGTCCCTAAGACAATGATAGTTAGAAAGACAAGGTTCCATTAGCTTAATTTTCCAAAACCCATGGATTTTCTTCCTTTAATTCTATCCATAAAGCTTGACAAGTCACCTCAAAAAACTCATTTGGTTCAATTAGTCCCTCAGCCATGGCTTAAGCTTTCCTTATTCCTCTATTTGGTGGAATCAATTAGTTCAAGAAAATGATAATACATTAGGTACTATTCATAGAGTCAAAGGAAAGAACCTCTTTAAAAATGACCTATTCAATTTTTTGTAGGACTTATGGGACCTTTCCACCTTCCAATGGAAATCATGGCCTCTTCTTAAAACCTAGTTCCACCTCTTATCCTTTGACAAGCAACCAATTCATGAAATTCAATAGTTATTTACACTTGAACTTTATAAATTATCATCCTTGGATAGTCATTCTAACTCCTTGAACTATTAGAGATGGCCTAATGCTTGTGACATCCACATATCCCTCCTTAAAACCTATAAAAAACTCCTTCCCTCAATCACCATCTTGCCCCATCTCAATGGGAAGTGAAATTCTACCTTCAGTCCAAGTGGAACAAGCTTAGCTTCCAAATTTGGAAGTCCAAAGAAAATAGTTAATATTAGCTCTTTATATGGAAATTTCTCCATGTTAAGCTTCCCATTGGTAATCATCTTAAATTTGTATCCCCTTTGCTCACTTTCCCCTTTTGTGTAAAATTGGAGTCTATAAAACATGCCTTTTGTCTTTGCGCTCATGCCTATAAATTATGGCACTCACTTTTTATCTCTTTTCCTACCTTTTTCCCTTAATCATGGTATTGGAAAGTATCTCTCCTTAGTGCCTCTCCATCCTTTGATACTCTCCCACACTAGCATAAATGTAATTATTAACTTTATTTAGAAACTATGTTGTCTTGTTGTATTCTCTAAAATCATCCTCCTACTTAAAACTGAAATTCAAATGATTTGTGTCATTTTTTCTCTCTAGCTTGCAAATCTACTAACAATATAGTTCAACATAACACTAGATGGGAAAAGACACGACCTTCTGCTTCAGTTGTACACTAATATTGAGGGGCATGCAGGATCGAATGATTTATGAAACATTGTTTAAGACACAAATTCAGGTTTAGTTTTCATTCCCTTTTCTTCTCATTGGCTTCAAGACCATTTTCTCTCAAAGGAACTATAAAGATCAAAGGGATTGAAAAGAATGTTAGCAAAATTTGGCTTTCATTTTGGCTTCAAGCTAGAAATTTTGAACCCCAAGAGTATACATCAAAGATAATTAGAGTGGTTACATAATAGTGTCTTGTCATTGAATTTTCTCAGTTAATTTCCTCAACTATTTTTTCCTCTATATGTTAGGATTTTTGCTTAACTCTCTATAGTTGTATTCTCCCACAACAATTGTTCTTTCCTGTGTGAGTTGTAGTTTTGTTTGTTGTGCCAATTTTGGTTGGTTTTATTTTTAATCAGTCACTTTTTTTCTAATAAAAAATTATTCGCATGGTTAACAAATGTACATAAATGATGCTTTAACTTTAAATTATTATTTTATGAATGTGATAAAAAATTGTCTTATTTTTTTAGAAGGAAGATAATATGCCATTTTAAAAAGAAGATTGCATATTTCTAAAAGGAGAATTGTAAGGTACTTGGACTAATAAGGATAATTATTTTTTGATATATTGGATGAATTATAAAAATAAGAATTATTGGTAAATAAAGAAATATTAGTAAAAAATTAGTGTTGACATCAATTTTGCAATGTTATATTGGGTTCTTAAACATTTTTTATTGAATAATAACGATATTGGATGATAGTCACAATTTTTTATCTTAAAAGGAAAACATAACTATATTGGGGGTTTCCAAACAACTCACATGTAGAAAATGAAAATAAACAATGTGAAGATAGAGCAAGAAGATCTAGACTCTATCAATTGTCTTTGGTTCGCCATTTCATCTTTAGAAATTTAGGTCTCTCAAGCACATATTATGCTTAGAAATGATTTTGTGAGACTTATTTTTAAGAGTTTGTCGTAGAGACTCTATTTCCACAAGAAGGAAATATTTTAATATTATTTTAAAATGCACTAATTGATCCATTAACAAATGAAAACTATTAATTTTCCTCTCATCCAAAATGTTTTTTAAGTATATTCCATGCATAATAATAATTAAAGTTGATTATTCGCATATAATTGTTAACAATAGCGACAAGATTTTTTGGGCCTATTAAGAACACAAGATGGAGGTGAAGCACTTTATAGAATTTGATTAATGGAACCCTTAAGAATGCCAAATGTGGGCACAACATACTTGAACTTGATATATTTGACATCAAACTTTGTTCAAGTTAGTTATATAGGGTAACTTAAGTGTGGAATAAATAAGACATGTGAATGGGTAAAAGCAAGAAGTTAGGTCCATGAAGAGGGAAAGTTTTGTTCAAAATAAAATCTTTCAAAAAACACGTACGCATTATTAAAAAATGTGTATGCATTAGGCTTTGAGTACCCGAGCCTTAAAAAAATGTATACACTAAAAAACACATACACATTCTATAACACGTACATGTTTTATAGCACATACAAGTCATTTCTTTTAAAAGTTAAATCTCTTAGAAACGTGTATGTGTTTTGTAACACAAAACACATACGGATTTCTAAAAAGTTTTTAATTTTTTAGATAATCAACCAAATAAAAAATACATGCGTTTTGTAACACGTACACATTTTTAAAAATTTGAATCCCCAACCCACATATTGCCTCGATTTTAGGCTTGGGAAAAGCTTGGCAACTTGACCCTTAGCCTTTGACCTGCAACTAAAAAACTAAGGCAGATTCAAGAGAAATGTCCAACTTTGGCAATATGGCTTATGGACTTTTTTTCTAAATCAATCTATAAAATTAAAACCCATTAGAGAAAATGATGTGCAGTTTCTAAATATATATTTTTTAAAGATTGGATTATATTTTTTATTTTTTAATTAATTTCTAAGCAAATTAGTCCATAAACTTAAAATATCATCTTTTTTATTTTTTAATAACATTTTTTTGGTTAATTTTCTTGTAAAAAAATTATATGGCATCAATCTTTAGAAAATTCTCTACACAATGAAAAAAATATATTCAAAAGAAAATTAGTTTAGGTCCAATTATGTTGTTTGTACACGTTGATTTTTAAAAACAACAATTAAAGCCAATAAAAAAATCAATTTAAAAACAAAATTACAAAAAAAATTACAAAAAAATATCCCCATCAATCTTCATGTTGTTAGTTATCTTTCCCCGAAAGGAATTAGCAAAATACTTTTATTTGGGTCAAAAAGTGGTGTAATGCATGGTATGGTAAAAAAAACTGACTTTCAAAAAGTGGTTTTTATACATCCCTATCAAAATTCAATTTTTATAATTTGGGTATTTGAATAAATTACATATTTGGAAACTAGATTTATAATTCTAAATTTCATATTATTGACTTTTTTTAAGATTCATTGTGTAAGTGCCTCAAATTTTCAGCCCAAGTGTAACAAATTCGGAAAAACAACAAAAACACTTGCACTTTTTGAGCTTTTTGTGGAACCCAACTTCTTGCATCAACTTGAATATCAAATGAAAATTTCTTTTAGATTTCATTTATAAGAAAATATTTCAAGTTTGAAAGATTTGGATGTATGTTTCTCCAATAGACTTAAAAATTGAGCTTTTGTATATATCATGTCTAACTAGCTGGTTGACTAGCAAGTTAGAGTATATGGTGGAAAGTTTGTTTCACATTTGGAAATGCACACAAGCCTAATATTTTATTTCGAAGGAGTTTGGTGAGAAGTCTCAATATCAATGAGAAGATCAAGTGTTCAGATTTGAAGGATTTGATGTCAACACATGACACTCTAGTTTGAATTTCATTGATCCTTGGGACCACTATGTGAGATCATAATACCAACAACGTACTTCAAGTCCTTATTTGTGCCTTTTGTCCTTATTTGTACCTTTTGTATGGTGAATTACATGGTACAAAGAAATAAAATATTTGATTTTCTTCAAAACTTTATGGTTTCTTGCTACATTACTCCAAGTAAAAGTACCTTCAATGTACCCATTGCACATTAGGTGTGATTACTATTTGTATATGAAATTTCTCAACCTTTTGTAATGAACAATAGTAAAGCTTAACCCACTAGTATATTCTTGTCAATATGTGATTCTTTATATTGATGGTGGATTGCCACACAAATAATCAAACATATTAACTACATTATATCAATAATTTACATTGCACCAAAAAAATCATAATTAAAATATATTTATTAATTTAAAAATATAATTACTATTATTATTATTTTTAAATGAAAATAATTAATAGAATCAAATAAGAATTTAAAAATTAAAAGTCAAAATTTCCTCTATTTTGTAAAATAACTATTTAAGAGTTCAGAAAATGAATCAACAGCTGGCCCTACTTCAATGACTCCTAACTAGTGTTTATCAACATGTCTACCGGCAACGGCTATAGAAGCAACAATTTCTACCGGGGCATCCATGCATGGAATGGATGCTACCTCTCTCGTTTCTCTCACCCTCCGTGCAACATAGACCTGTCCTCCTATAACTAACGGTTAAATAATTCTTTTGTGCTATGTTTTTTCATGCTCTAGTTTTGGGGTTTGTGCTACTGCCCATCTCTATTATATATTATAGAGATAGGCAGTGACACAAACCCCAAAACTGGAGCATGAAAAAATACAACATAGAAGAATTATTTAACCGTTAGTTGTAGGAAGATAGGTCTGTGTTGCACGGAGGGTGAGAGAAATGAGAGAGGCAACATCCATGCCATGCATGGATGCCCTGGTAGAAATTGTTGCCTCTATAGCTATTGCTCATATCTACCTACCCAGTCTGGCAAAATATTCGGGCAAATGAGTACTTCATGTGATAGTACATCAACATCAACATCAACATCAGTTTAGGTCTCCTTTGAAATAAAAGGATAAAGCAAAATTTGTGAAGACTTTAGAGCTTGAGAAAATGATAAGATGGAGAAAAACTTGTACAGGTGTATGTCCTTTTCACTGTACTATGCTTCAATATTTTTTATTTGCAGTAAATATATATATATATCTTTGTACTCAAAATAATATATAAGAAAAAATTTTCTATCAATTTTTTAAAACTATTTTTTCTTTGGGAAAATTGGATTTGTTGTTTCTATTCTTCAAAATTAGTAGCACTACATTATATAGTATAGACTTAGGAGGACTTCGAGTACAATTACATATATTTACTAAAATTCAAATCGTCAGTCATGTTGTTTTAAAAGGAGAAAATAGGCAAATCTGCATGCTACTTCATCAAGAACAAAATCAGCAAAGAATTAGCAAACAAGAAGAAGTAACTAATGGGATCATCAATTGTTTTGATTTTTTGCAAAGACAGTTTCAATTATATTTCTTGAATTGCATAGACTAACTACTTTCGCAGACATATTTAAAGAACTTTCGTTCATTTGTTCAACTATTCCTCCAAATCAAGGCATGCCTCCACTCCAACTATATTACGGCATGAGAATCTATTGACGGATATACTCTGAGGTGACATCCTCTTCCCTAAGCATAGAGTGAGTAGGAATCAATTTGAAATGATGGAGCAGACTGGCGAGGTCCACATCGGGTGTTGTGCGTTACACCTCACATATATGGTGGTATAGTCGTGACAAAATCCATAAGTGTCTTTTCTTACGTCTTGCATCGCCAGGAAAATCCTAGATAAAAGTGGGCCAGATAGATAGCATGTGTATTGTCTACTTGCATATATGTCAGCTTCCCCGTGACTTTCTGTGGCGTTCGATACCATTCCCATCATTGTCCATTCTATGAGAAGGGCTATTGTGTTCGTGCCTCTGAAAGTCATTTCTTGGTCGAAACAACAATAAAAACATGTAAGTTGACATACACTCCACTGGATGCCCAAAATGTAGTTAAAATGTGAATGCCTCAAAATTGGTATGGACACGATTCTCTCCAGGCAAAAAGAGACGAAGATTCAAAACCCTAATTCATAAAACCAGCACCAGTAGTAAAAAAAGGGTTGGGCGCCTCTTCCTCTGCGTCAAAAGCCACACCCACCATCTTCATCGCAACCATCACAGAAAAAAACGAACTTGTCTGCTCTTGGCATTGGTAATGAGAATAGTATGGAATGCTTTTATGGGTTAGGGTTTTGAAAGAGTAATGTACCGTGCATTGCAAGCTTTCCTTTGGTTGAAGGGCTAAGTGCACAGCCATACAGGTAGCCAAGAAAGATTAAGACAGGCGACTGCCAACCGTTGATTACCAAGGAACAACAGTAGATATGTCTTCAACGGTATGACATGCATGTGAAACTGTACACGTACTACTGCTCGGCCCGCCTATCGGCGTGTTGGTTGAAAATTTTGTATACCTTGAGGATATGCAAAATTGTGGTTTTAGCCACAGTGTGTGAGATAAAATCTCCTATTTTCAAAGGGAAGGCTCCCCCTTTTATGTCTATTTTAACAATTCAGAAATACACTCTAACTATAAATCTATTCTAAATCTAGGTGAAACTCTGTCGTTTTCTCTTTTTCCAGAAAAGACACTTATTCTTTTCTCTTGTTTCAGAAAAGAATCACAGCTGAAAATATAAATGATTTATGAAGTAAACAAATAAAGAAGCAAAGTTTCCATAAAGGCACAAAGTCCTTCGTTGCTCCTCCGGGATGGGAAAACAAATTGAAAGCACAAATTCTTTGACAACTTACTCTCCTATCAACCTTTTTAGATGATTTTCTCGTAACGAAGTATAGTATGCAGTAGCTTAAAATCTAACTACATGATGATGTACTTTTAATGCACAAACATAGAAAATAAAAGCAACACAAAGTCTGCAAGTTATCTCCTTTGTTTGAGCGTTGGGTGATCCCACAATAGTGGTTTACACTTTTTGACCTAACTGGACACTGATATTTTTTTTAACACAATCTCCACATTCGGGCACCTATAGCGATTAAACCGTAAGGAATTTGAAGATGATGTAAACTAGAGTCTTGTCACATTTTGTCTGTAGATTCTAAAAATATTTTTTTCAATTTTTGGAATCAGATTGCACTTCTTTTTCCATCTCCCACAAAAATTGGTTTTTTTCAAAAAACAGCATTTTTAAAAAGTGACGCACACCGTATAATGCATAACTTTTTTTCCATGAAGGATAAATTTCCAATTCTTTCAAATTTAGATTTCTAACTCCGATATCTAGTGCTTCCACTTTGTTAGATAGTTTTTTATTGAATATTGTTTCTCTAATCAAGTTTTGAAGTCAATCAAATGACAATTTAGACATAGCGCGACCGTATAACACGTAACTTTTACTGTATGTATCAAAATTCTTCTCTCTTTTTTTTGTTGAATCAAGGACTTCAATATCTGGTGCATGCATATTTTTAAATTTTTTTTTTTTATAATCTTCTATTTTTCCACTTGTGCAGAACAGAGACTTTTGTTTTCGATGAAAAACCTATATTTAATAAAACTTAAAAATAGATAGATAATAAAACCAAAACATACTAAAATTATATTCATTGGATAGCTCGTTCTGAAGGCTACTCGATTCCAAGTTTGGTTTCTAAATATTCCCCCATTTTCATCCCCAACCGGAGCTTGGCGTAAAATTTTAGGTTTTGTGTGAACACATTAAAAAATTAGGGAAAAAGTTCGCTAGAACCGGGGGTTCTAGCGAACCATTGAACCCGTTCATTCGAACCCCCACAAATATGCATTTTTCCTTTGTTTTTGGGCGGGAAATGTGGGCCCAATAGTTAATGGGTTCGCTCGAACCATAGTTCAGTCAAACCCCTTTATGGTTCGGTCGAACATGTAGGTTCATGCGAACCCCTAAAACCAATTTTTTTGCCATGGGGTCATTTTTTATCAAATTTCCTTCCTCTTCAAAAGTGTAAACCACTTATGTGGCTTCACCCCATTCTACAATAGCTTCAAATATGACAAACAACTTGAAGTTTGCAATATCAAATCTGAAAACCAATTTAAAACTCCAAACACAATAAGCAGTTCAAAGTCTGCAGAATTGAGCTTGAATCCCTCTTGTATAACATCACAAAAGTCACAATCAATATGCAGAAAATGTCGTCACATAACACCTTGAATCAACACAAAGTTTGAAAACAATTTGTCTCTTTTAATTGATTGTAATTTGATTTACATCTAAGCTCAAAGTCTTCAATTGCACATACAAATTAGCAAAGTTTTGTTGCATTGCCAAAAAATAAAAGATTACAATAGACCCCCTCAAGTATTTATAGGAGAGAGGTCTGGAGAAAAAGGTGGGAGGATCTCAACAAACTTGAGAAAATCTCTCAACCGATAACTAATTGCAATTGACTTATTCAAAATTACAATCCAAATTGTGATTTGTTTTGTAAGAACTTACATGTAATTACATTTTTCAAAATTGTAAGGAAAAAACACTTGCAATTGCAAAACTTGTTTTTACATATACTTTGTCGAAAGTAAAATACATAAAACAACCTAATACTTTCAATTTGTCTCATTCCTAGTTTTGAAAGATAAGAACTTGCTGATAATTCCCTGCAATTCATTAGGATCAGGACCAAGTGCATTTATAGCAACAACCACAGTCTTAATAATAACATCATGATCTCCGACTATGACCTCTCTATGTTCTTCGAAAGCAGCTTGCATCTTATCAAAGATTGTTCGATGATTGACGAACTTCTGGATTGAATCCATAAGAACCAATCTGAATCGAACTCCTGGTGAAGATTTGCAGTAATCTGAGAAACAACATCATCGGTTGCAAGCAATTCTCTTTCATAACTTAACACTGTGCAAGGTATTTTCTTAAAGTTTGAAAGACTATCTTGTTCAACTTCAGCATTCATCTCAAGGGTAGCTTGGATTTAAAGTCAAGTCCAAAAAGTTCAACTTTCAAGCCTTTAAGCATTTCGGTTTTTTTTATGACTTTAGCAATTTTACAAAAGGCAGTCAGAATTTCTGGGGCATTTAGCAATTTTTATAATTGCAATTCTAGTTATAAACCCCGACTTGTAATGGATAAACAAAAACCTGAATTACTTTGAAAGAGCATCACTTTTTGATTTTGTTCATCTTTTCAAAGAAATGGGAATGGGATTAAGGATATGAATGAAAGACAAAGGTGAGTGAAATTTTCAAATATAGAAAAATGTGTTTCTATAATCCTCAGCTGAAAATGTATAGAATGGAGGGCGTATGGAGGGAAAAAGCATTTTTAACAAGGGTAAAGAATAACATCTTTTTATAAAATGATGAAGGTGAGTGAAGAGAAGGCGTTTTTTAGTATAAAAAGAAAAACGTGTTTTTGTATATTTACAAATGTAAGGAGTGAATAAAGAATAGACAAAAGGCGAATGTATTGCAAACGAATATGACGTATCAGTATAACAGTAAAATGTGTGAAGAAGATGAAGAGAAAAGCATTTTATTCAAGACATAAACAAAAAATGTTGGAAGAAAATCCTAGGCGCGTACACAAGCTCAGAAAATGAAAGAGACTCGAATATCTATAGCTGAAAGTTGAACCGCTCCTTTAATGGATGACTTCGGGTTTTTGAAAATTCAAAACAAGTGAAGTAAATCGACCTCTAATGAAATCGAACTTTTAATAGTCAAATGCAAGTGACTTTTGAAAAAATTGGGTCTTTACAAAGACATTGCAAGTATTTTAAAGTAAATTTGGACCTTTTTAATCACTTAACAAGTGAAATCGGGCTTTTCACAAGTATTTGCAAGTGCTTTTAAAGAAAATCGGGCCTTTTTGATCCAATTGCAATTGACTTAAAATAAATTAGGCTTCTATAACCATTCAACAATTTTATTTAAAGTAAATCGGGCTTTTTGGCTCATATAACAATTTTATTTTTGTCAAAAATGAGCATTTTTAACAAATTCGAACTTTTTAACTCACTTAATCAATTTTGGAACTTTTTTAAGCTTTAGCAATTTTGCTCTTAGGCTAAAATTTCCCTACTTGCTGAGTTGCCCCAAAAACCCGATTTTGACCAAACAGACAAGGAAAAAGACTCAGAAATTGACAAAAACGGAAAAGAAAGAGAGAAAAAGAGTAGCCCAAAGATTTATAAACCTAAAACTGAGATTTTCCACTCTTTGCACCTCGTAATGCGTTCCTTAGAGAAGAAAATCTTTAAATTTATCAAAAATTTGATTGGTTATCCAAATTTTAAAACAAGTCAAAAAATTCAGGATAACACAGCGTAATTATTTGGGGCTCCATCCAAGTTGGAAGGAATGAGCCCACACGCACATTAGAAGTGCGCACTACTACGCTCTGCAGGGGAACATCTTTCCGCCTAATTAGCTATTTGGAGCTCCATTCACGTTGGAAGGAATGAGTCCACACGGTTTACGAAAGCTCCATCCATATTGGAGGGGAATGAGTATATATTATGAATGAGTATGTTCCATTCACATTGAAAGGGAATGAGCCTAAAATATTATGAATGAGTATGCTCCATTCATACTAGAAGGAATGAGTCCATGTTCCTTTCAATTTATGAATGAGTATATAATAGTACATTATGTAGGGGAATGGAGACAATTATTGCAAGCTCCACCCCATTCATATGTAAAGGGAAGGAGTCCACATATTATGAAGAGTATGTAATAATATACTTTGTAGGTTAATAGGCACAATTATTGTGTTATGTCAAAAATTTAGCCACATGAAATCCTAAATAATTTATTGCACATTACATTTTTGTATTTATTTATCTTTGCTCTAATTCTTTAATATTACAACTATAAAATATTTTAAGTCATATTTTTCTATGTTGAGCTCCTTATTTTGATCATAGTATTATTTTGGCTTTCTCTCCTTATATTCTAAAATCACCATGGCTATAACAATCCCTTTGTTAGTTTCTATTTCCATTCAAGTGGGAAATGTTAGTAAGAGCCTCACTATGGTTGTTTCAATTATTTTAAAAAGTTTGTTACTTATGTTTATTGTGGAATGACCATACTCTATTCAAGTCTCCCATTGGGAAACACAATAAATTATTGTATGGATTTTTTTTTTTTTTGGTGTATATATATTATGAATATAATATCTCAAAAAATTATTAAACAATCTTTGTGCCTTGTTTGTGCTTCAACATTTGCAAGTATGAATTAATACATATTTTTTCAATTTTAAGGTTTAGTTAAAACTTGAATTTTTGATGCTTAATGGATGCCCCTACTCTATTTTGATAGACCATCATGTATGTTGATATAAATTGTCTACAAAAGTTAATTATTTATTATGACTTTAAATAAAATATTTTATGATATTCTTACTCTATTTTAAACTCTCAATTACCTCAATGTGGGAGGATGGAGGTAAAATAGAGGATTATGTTGTTTCACCTATTAATTATTTTTCTTAAAGGGGGTTTTAAAATCTTTCAATAGACTCATTTTACACACATACACCACCCATTTAATTTGGTAAGGACACACTTCTTTGAGAGATTTTATCAATTATTTGTTGTCTTGTGATTCTATAACAATAGGGCTTGTAACAATAATATTATTGGTAAAATTGTATCTTCTTGAGGCATTTTATTGAAATGGTTCTAGTACATGGTTTATGCTTGGTCTTATGTGATGTAGGAACATCAATACTTAAACATAGCAATATTAGCACTGTGAGAATCCTAGCCTATAGGGGAAGGTTAAGTAAACTAGTTTTTCATTATTTTTGGAAACAAATACACAAGGAAAATAGGTAATATATGTATGTATATCAATATATAATAATATTTAGGCATCTAAAAATAATTTTATATATAATTATTTTTAGACCTAAGTATTATTATATGTCAATATACATACATATATACCTATCGTATATTTCAAATTGTATGCATAAGAATTATATATTATTTGGAATGAAAGTTTATAATTGATAGTTCCTTGAACTATTTATAATATTTGCACTTTGATTGTGTGGAAATATCCATAGTTAGGATTCAAATTGAGATCAAAAGAAATATATTCTTATATAGTTTACATTTATGTGATAGTGTGGACTATGCATAGTTTCTATGACATAAAATGAAGTATATCATGACTATTAAACATTATAAAAACATGAAGAACTATTCTTAAATTTTATGAAGTTTCAAACTTAGCTATATATTGCACTATCGTATATGTATAACATGAGTTATAGCTAATGGTAATATATTGAAGGACAAGCCCCTCCCGATGGAAGCTTCCAGTTTCTCCCACCCAACCTAGATTTTGAATTCGTCTATCCTAGGTACCTCCCACTAGGCTGAGTAGCTCTTGTCACCTAGCTGCAATCTGGTTGTTGGTATAAACTCTAACTCTCCTCTTCCTATAGACATTTCTCCAGATGTTGCGATTGGTGTTTCGGCGTCACTCCCTCTACAGTATAGCGCGGGCCCTTCGACGGTTAGGAATGGCTTTGTTCAGCCTCTATGTGGTGTTGTAAAGTGAACAATTTGTTCTGGGGTAGCTATGGGTTCTTCCCCAACTGATGTTGCTATGGGTGTGGTTGGGGCTTCCATGAGCTCTCCCAAGAGCCTGTATGCTCACCCTAGTCTCCAGCCATCATTTGTTGATGTTGTGAAGTCAAAGAGGCTGAGGGAGGGCTCTATGCATCCCTTGTTGTGTTCAAATGTTGCTCATGTTGTCTCTCTAGGTAAGGGAGTTGTTGAATATATTTCTTTTTACTCCAAGAATCTACACTTATTTTTAGATTTTGCCACTTGTGGCCTTCCCTCCCTGATTTGTACTTTTGGATCACCAACCATTGGGCTCCTCTAGTTGATGGTTTGATGGAGATTTACCCTTCTGCTAGGGGTTTTTTTGTTGTGAGTTTCAGCTCTCTTGAGGATAGACAAGCTATTTTAGATTATCATTTATGGGTTTGGGATTCTCATCCCTCTCCATTAGTCCTTGGGTTCATTTTTTTAACCCTTTGAATGAACCCTTAGATGTAGTCCCTATTTAGGTAAGATTTCCTTATCTTCCTTTACAATTATGGTGCTCCTCTACCTATGAGGGCATTGGTAATGCTCTTGGTAGATTCTTGAAAGTGGATATGGCTTCCAAGAATTTTACTCACACCTCCTTTGTTAGGATCCTACTAGAGGTTGATCTTTCGAAGGCTCTACCTAGTGAGGTAGTTTTGGAGGTTAATGGTTGGTAATGGTCTCAAATCGTGGACTACAAGGTTTTTCCTTTTCCTTGTAGATGTTGTTTTGTTGTTGGTCACTTGGCTCATGACTATTCTCGTGGATCTCGCCCTGCTTCCTCTGCTACTTGGTAGAAGAACTCACTTCGTGAACACTAAACAGTGTTCCCTACTATTGATTTTGCTTCTTCTGATGAAGACTAAAGGCCTCCTCCTTCTATGAAGAAAAATAATATTGATGAGGTGGTTGTTGCTCCTTCTATAGATTTCCTTGTTGCCCCTATTTTGGAAAAAGTTTCAAAACCTTTTGTGCAAGTTCATTCTACTCCAGATGATTTAGATGTGATGGTTCTTGCTCCTCCTATGGATACTACTACATAGTCTCTGGATTTGGTTGTTCCTAGCTTGGTTTCAGATGCTTCCCCTAAAGTAAATGGTGTTCCTCTTGTTTGCTACTCTGGATGGGAGTCTTCCCCTTCTGATCAAAATTTCTCAATTTCAGTTTTTGATTCTCCTTGGACAACGATTCACAAAAAGAAGAAACATTTTTCGAAGAAGATTATGGTTTCGTTTAACTCACCCTCAGAGGTTGTGCTTGGTTCAAGCTCTATTTCTTAAACTATTTCTTGTTGTTTGTTGTTTTTGTCTAGTCTTTGTTGGTAGTTGTTTTTGTCTTGTTGTTTCTCTCTAATTGGATATGTTGGGCTAGTTTGTATTGTTGGGTTGTTTCTCTTTGTTTTTCATTTTGTAAGAGATCATGGCCCTACCCTACTTATCTAATAAAAAACATGAGTTATAACTAATTAATATTTTGGAAAAACATCATAGTTTAAAATTATGATTATTATAATTATGGAAAATTATCACAAATAACAGGGTAAGTGCATAAAAATGGGGGATCAAAAGGGGGTCTTAAGTGGCCATTTTTTTCCCAAGTTAGGAAAATTGATCTTGGATGAAAAATTGAAGATAGTTGTTACTATGGCCAAAGAGAGTTCCTAGTCAAAAAGAGGTTAATAATAGATAGAGAGAGATGGGAAGAGAAAGAGAGGAATTTTTCTTCTTGGAAATGTGAGCATGTGTTATACCACACTTGTGTTATGGGTAAAAGCACAAACTTGTGTCACACTTTATAAAGGAATCGGTCAACAGCAAAAAAAATTCTGAACTTCGACCACATAAAAGTGGTCTTTATGTTTTGAATTTCAAAATGGTGTAAACTAATGAAATGTAGAAATTTTGATGAAGTTTATTGTTGTAATTTTTAAAATTTAAAAAAATATATTTTCATTATGTTTTTATCAATTTAAGGACAAATTTTGGAATGCTGAAATTTTCAGAAAAGAGTGACTTCACGGGCCGTCAAGAAACAAATTGAAAAAAATCATTTCTCCCTAACTTTTTTTTCTCCAAATAGGTAACTTCAATATCTTGTGCATAGAAAAAGAAAAATAAAATTTTGATGTATATTTTTTTTGTAATAACGTTTTAAATTCAAACATGTCAGAATTTGAGAGTTTTCACGGGCCGTCAACTATTTTCAAAATTTTAAATTATTTTTAAAAAAGAAATTATACCCTTTTGAAGAAGACTCTCTCCTCTTGTGCCCCATATAAGATTTAAATTTTTTTAATAAGTTTTACTATCTTGTTTTTAATTTGTAATCAACTTTTTTTTTCATTTTGAAAACCTACTTGCGTTATTTTAAAAATAAAATATATTAAAACTAATAAAAATATTAAAAAAATTATATATTTGGATTCTCAACTCCGAGCTCTACAAAAGGGTTTTTTTTTTTTTTTACAAAAAAATCATTTTGACTAAAGAAATACTTAGCTAAAGTTGAATGTTTCAGAAAATTCTGAAAAAAGCTGAGTTGGCTGCCAACTAGGATGCCACATAGACGGTTTCGGTAGAAACAGTTTCTATAGAAAGGGTTTCGGCTGAAACCCTTTCTATAGAAATTGTTTCTACCGAAACCCTTTCTATAGAAACCCTGCACATTAAAAAATCCAATTTCGAAGGTAGTTTTAAAGTGGGAAAAGGAAATTTTTTTATTTTTTTGGATTCGAGCGAAACTTATTCAACTGAAACCTATGTGCCACGTAATATGCCACATGGTTTCGGTCGAAACCTAGTCGAGCGAAATCTTTTCAGTTGAAAATATTTCACTCATAACTATTTATTTGGCTGAAAGTGTGACACAACTTTGTGCTTTTACCCTTATGTCCTAGATGCACCAAAAAGTGGTTGTGGCCACTTTTTGGTCCCTCATCTTTTTGCACATGCCCAATATTGATTTATTTTGACATGAAAACTTGCATAATTATATAATCATTATTATTATGGAATAAATTAAGTGAACAACAATATATTACATTATTCTTATAGATATCCTAATATTTGAGTGCTCACTTAAGACATATATTCATATGGATATGTTCCATGTTTGAATTAGTAAGCTTTCAATGAATAAATAGTAAACTAGCTTGAATCTCACTTAGAGGCTAAATATGATGAGGTTTGAGAGTTTATATGATATTTTATGAATGTGTTCTCAATTCACATCTAAGTTTGTAACAAATTACTTTTTCATTATTTAAACCAAGCAAGAGCTAATAGTGTTGGAAATTATGACACATATCTATTTATTGGCCAAATATCAAAAAAAAAAAAAGGCCAAAGTAATGCTTGTTGCACACATTGTCAATTTATAGTATCTACAAATTTGCAAATTAGTTGTATGTCATGTAGCTAGAGGGTATGTAAGGATGCATGATAGACTATATGTGTACTTATTTTACTCTTAGTTCTTGGATTGGACATGATACTTTTGCAAATATTAAGAATTTTTACCGTTGTTAGAGGGCTAGATCACTTCCAATAAGAAAGTGTGTGGGGGATTGTTGGTTTGTGGTTGTTGATAAAGTGCTAAGATGATGCTCTCACTCCATGCAACTTGACAAAGCTAGATTATTTGCACTTATTGAGGACATTGGATTCTATATTATTATATTTTTTTAGGAAATGAATGTATTTTGCATTAGTACTTGAATGTAATTAGGAGATATCAACTCCTTCAAATTATTATGTAAATTATATATTAGTTTAAAAATTGTAATGTTGGTATACAAGAGGAATATTAAATATGTTTAATTGCATTTAATTTGTATTCTTTTATGTAATGATTTTAAGAAAATATATGTTGAGTTTTTGGCTACTTAATCCATGTGTTTAAAATTATAATTAATTATTTTAATAAGTCAGAAATTTTAAATTTTAGCATATAATGGGTTAGCTTAGTTTAATACAAATACATTTCAAATTGGAAAAAAGTTGATAAAAAGATAGAGCAAGAATAAGTATCATTTACTTGAGCATCAGACAACATTCTAGAAATGTTTTCGTACGACATTGTTCCTACATAGCATTAAGCAAAGAAATGAACTATCTCAACTTATATAATGAAATTTAAAAGAATTTAAGGCCCAAATATTAAGTGTAGAGTGACTGTAAAAGGACCTAGTGTGGAAAAAGATTTTGGCACCACAAGACTCTCCCACTTCTAGGGTTTTTCACCTAAAAGGAGAGAGGTGTGCCAAAAGTTGCAATGTCCCCACTCAAAACTAATGCAAATATGAATGAAATATTCCTAAATAGAGTGGACCCTAAATGCAAAGAACTGATAAAAGATATTGATTAATGAATAAAAAACTAAAGAAGACTAAAACATTTGAAAACACATTGTGATATGCATTGAAATGAACTAAGAATGTAAACCAAAAATAACAAAAAATGAATGAGACTACAAAGGTGCACCTGGAAACTAGAATTTGATACAAAGAGGCTCTGGAATCCTACATAAATTACTATTGAAGACAACTGGGACGCTTACACCAAGTTGGGCGACTTAGTCTTGTTTCTAAGAAATTATGCCAAAATAGGTTTTAGCCAAAAGGGTATCTAGAACTATAGAAAACACTTTTTAGGCCTAGTAGTGGGACTAATTCACCACAGATGGAGACTTAGTCCACTTTTGAATCTCGAGAAATTTGAGACAAGAATCTGTAGCCTTCAATCTACACTTTTGTTCTTGATAGGTTTCCAGATATGAATCTACAGAATGTGACTTGTAGGTGATCTCCAAGCTTCTCTTAGGGTTTTATTGAATTTGAATGACTTTGATGAATTGATGACACCTTTTAACACATTGATCATACAAGACCTGCAAAACACACATGCAAAGAGGGGGAAAAGGGTTAAGGGTTAGAGAATAGGGGTTTGCCTCGGTCAAACCATAGTTTGATAATTAAACCCTTGAAAATGAAATGAAATGAAATGAAATGAAATGAAATGAAATGAAAAGAGAATGATGAATGAACAACATGCAATTTCACAACTCACCAAACCCTTGAAGTGAAAATCTAAAGATATGCAAGTGATAGCTCAAATAGACTTGAAAATGCTCGATTGAATGATTGCTTGAGTGCTTGAACGGTGTTGCTTGAATGAATGAGTGAATAAATGGGTTGCTTGAAAATGAATTGGGGGTGAAATTAGAGAGAAAATCCTATATTTATACATAATTATGTAAAATTTCTTGAAAATACAACATCACAATCGACCTCAAGGACAAGAGAATAATATCCCACCAGAATTTTGAAATAATTTTGAATTTTGAGCCAAGTGGGACTAAGTCGCCCCAGGTGGCTATTGAAAATGAAGGTAATATTATCACTTTGAACTTGTAAAACTATGAGACTATAGATTTAATTAAGTTTTCTTTGTTACAAATTCTTTGTGTATGATTAATCTATTTAGATCAATTTTACCAATTGTAGAAAGAGACAAAAGGTTGTAGATTAATGAGACAAGAAGATAGAAGTGACACAACATATACATGGAGAAACCGCTTTGGGAAAAAACTCCACCAGAATCAATAGTGCTTGTATTATTTAACCTTAGAACAAGATTACAATTAAATACTATATCAATCTTTGATTGATATGCTTACTTGCCTTCAACAATCCTTCTTCACAATCTACACAAAATCCTCATACACTTTCTTAAGCACAAGATATCCATACATTCTATGTGACCAAGCATGAATCCACACATCCCATGCCATGATTCAAACCTTCACACATGCACAAGCTTAACCTACTAAGTTGCTACAAACTCTGATACAATTGTTGCATTAAATAAAAAATTAATGAGTATGTAAACTCATAATCTAGTTGTACAAAACAAGAGAATAAAGCTCCTCACAAAAATCTACGCTAGATTGTGCAAGTAGAGTTCTAATGTGTAATTTGAGTTCAAACCAAAGTCTTCCTAAATTTAGGTTCCCTAAACTAAACACTTAACTGAATGTTGGTCAAGAAAATATCTTGAAACCTTCACCTCAAATTTGGGGCCCAAGAATGGGCCCACTTAACTGAGCCTTGTAAATACCTTCTCATGCTATATGGGTTAACTCAAAGATGCCAACTTGGGTGCCCAAGGTGGGTCTAAGTCAATCTTAGTTAATTGAAACATCTCTCCACCAATTCATGCAAACATTATGCATTATTGATCATCCCCACTTAACTAAATGTATCCACCTGTTATCTGTCATGCAACTGAAGTCATTAGTCATGCAACTCAAGTCAACTGAAGTCAACTAGCATTCAACTCCAACTAACTAGATATGCAACTGAAGATAACTAAACCATAACTAGCAACTAAACTAAACTGAATTGATACTGAACTAAACTAAATTGAATTGAACTCCACTCATGTAAATATCAATCCCTAACTTTTAGGATCTAAACATGCATTAGTGAAGTGTTATGAATCCTCTCCAAATAGTTAACTTAAGTAGGGTGGGTTCCACCTTCCATGTGGGTACCCCATGCGCTCCTATCTTGTAGGAGCTCTTCTTTGACGTCCCCAAATGATCCTATCATTTAGGAATAATTACAAATGTCAATTTTTGGTTTAGAATTTTTGACCAAATTGGACACTGAGATAATTTTTTCTAACTAAATCATCACTTTCAAGCACCTATAGCGGCTAAATTGTGAGGAATTTGAAGATGATGCAGACTAGAGTTTCATGAAAATTTTTCTATAGATTCTAAATATATTTTTTTCAAAATTTTTGGAATCATATTGCACCTCTTTTTCCATCTCCCTCAAAAACTAGCTTTTTTAAGAAAACAATATTTTTAAGGAGTGACACTCACCATATAACGCATAAATTTTTTTCCATGAAGGATAAAATTCTAATTCCTTCAAATTTAGATTTTTAGCTCCAATATATAGTGCTTCCACTTGGTTAGATAGTGTTTTATTGAACATGTTTTCCTTAATCAAGTTTTGAAGTCAAACTAATTAGAATTCAGATGTAGGAACATCGTATAACGCGTAATTTTTTTTGTATGTATCAAAATTATTATTTTTTTGTTAGATCAAGGACTTCAATATCTGGTGCACTCATATTTTTCAAAAAAAAATTATAATATTCTATTTTTCCACATGTGCAAAATACAGAGCTTGATTTTCGGTGAAAAATTTACATTCACAAGAAATGAAGAATAAATATAATAATAAAATTTAATTTATTTAAAATTATACTTTTTGGGAAGCTTATAATAAGGACTACATACTTGCAAAAAATAAATTTTAAATGAATTCATTTGATCCCCCAAAACTTAAATCAAAAGTGGTTTTTTTATCAACATTTTGATGGGTGTAAAGGAGACTCCATTATAAGTATGGTTTAAAACTAGCGGGGTTCTATCCAAGGGGGTTGGATCTAAGGTAGTTTTATCAAACCCTCTTCAATTGGAATGCTTTAAATGTAACTTTTTAAGGCTTAAATAATTATATTTTCTAAAAATATGTGATTTCAACAAAAAATAGAATCTCCCAGAAATTATAAACCAGCTTTGTGGGATCACCCCATTGATGTTTCATTCTAATTTAATCTCTTTCTAATCCTAAAGTTGGGGAACACTTTCCAAGGACTTTGGAAATACATGAAATATGTTTAAGATTACAATTAAATGGCATCCTATTCCCAACATTCTCCCACTTGATATTATACATTGTAATTATTCTAAACAAGAAATCATTATTATAAATCAAGTACAAGACTCAAGGCCAATGGTATTCATGCACCAATAGAACTTATCTATAAGATAACCATCCAAAATCAACAATGGATCCACATCTTTGCCAAATTCTCCCACTGAACCGTGATACTAAGCAACCCATTGCATCATGATGCACACAACCAAAACCACATCACTATCATAAGCTCACACCAAACCTGTGTATCCAAGCTCTCCATGACATCATGATACCAATTTGCAAAAAAGTCCCTGTATATCCACCATCTTTCAAAATAAGACTCCAAGGTAATAACACACATAGACATGCGATTAAAAACCTCTGAAGCAACTCACCATAGTAAAGTGTAACCAGTCCAAGAGAGGTGCCACTCTCATATAGAACAAACATACCTTTTGGAACTACCACTGCACAGGTAATTTCAAATATGAAAACAAGGTCACAACATTAACAAGTCCTCCTATAACACTTCACATATAGGATATGGCTAACTCCTCTATCATAGTATCAAAGAAGCATACAACATGATATGTAAAATACATCTCTCATAACATAAGAACCTTCAAGAAGAAAAAAATATTCCCACAAAGAGAGAACCTACAAATCAAACCATGTTCTTATACTGCACTAACATGTGCCAAACCGTGTAAAGTAAGATATCCTTCAACACTCCCAAATTGAAAGGATATCAACATCTAACCATTCAATTTATAATGGAACATGGCAGAACTTAGATGTAAAACTCTCACAGAAAGTAGATCAAACTTAGGCAAACATTCCCATAACAAAAGGGAATATGCCCAAATCCACTAAGTATCTCCCATACCTCTCCTACCCAAATCCTCAGAACTAATTCAAGTTCAAGATTGCAAGGAGGACAATGGAAATACATAAAATCATGCATCTACTTCTCAATAATCCCTTAGAACTCAATTTTCAAGACTAATGCATAAGAGAAGACAAGATACATATAAATAATGCATCTAATAATCAAGTGGACAACCCCTCTTAGATCATTTACTTGTCAAGTAAACCAAGAGTGGGATACAAGATTTTCTTGTGCATACAACACCAAGCAATATAGGCTTTCAATAAAGACAACCTTCTCATCAGGTATATGATGGACTCACATCCATTTCCAAGTGTATGCTCCTCGATCTTTATCATTGAAAAACTTTTATAACAAGTAACCATTCCAACACATATCTCTTAACATAAGAAATATTTGGCCTAACCTAAGTTTCTCTAGTATCCATGAGCACCCACCAATCAATCCATGCCAACTTCAAATGCAACCTACATAATCATGAAGCTCCAAGCAAATGATTAATGCTCAAAACCAAAAAGAACTACATCCTCTCCAAAGGAAGAACAATAACACCTTTACCAAAGACTCTAAGGGTCCTCCATGAAACAATATGTTAAAACCTCTTCAAATCACATGAAGATAACCATATCCTACCAAAGTTCCCACTGAACTGTGATACTGATCTATACATGGCAACAAGATAAACATCAAACCATCACTGCCAAAAACTCCCACAGAAACATGTAACCAAGCTATCCATGACATCATGATAACCATCTCCTAAATGAAGAACATCCATGGCCTCAACACAATAAAAGTAAATGTTGTTAATGATAGAGATCCCAAAAGGTCAAGAAAACCATAATCTCTAAACCAAGAAGATAAAACACACTTATTTTACAAATCTATAATAACATAATAGTAAAAGCTCCCACCACAACCAAAAATCCTTCAAATTTTTAAGAGAAAGGTGTCCCAAACTCTACCCAACTGTTAGCTCTGATACCAAATGTTGAAAATGAAGCTAATATTGTAGCTTTGAACTTGTAAAACTATGAGACTGTAGATTTAATTAAGTGTTCTTTGTTACAAATTCTTTGTGTATGATTAATTTGTTAGATCAATTTTACCAATTGTAGAAAGAGACAAAAGATTTTAGAAGAATGAGACAAGAAGATATAAGTGGCACAACATATACGTGGAGAAACCCTTTCAAGAAAAAACTCCACTAGAATCAATAGTGCTTGTATTATTTAACCTTAGAACAAGATTAGAATAATACTGTATCAATCCTTGATTGATATGCTTCCTTACCTTCAACAATCCTTCTTCACAACCTACACAAAACTCTCATACACTTTTTGCAACATAATTTATCCAAGAATTCCATGTGACCAAGCATGAATCCAAACATCACTTGCCATGCTTCAAACCCTCACACATGCACAAGCTTAACCTGCTAACCTACAACACCTACTAACCTGCTACAAACTCTGATGCAATTGCTGCAATAAATAGATAATTAAGGATCATGTAAACTCATAAGAGTTGTAAAAAACAAGAGCATAAATATCCTCACAAAAATATATGCACCTAGATTGTGCAAGTAGATGTGTAATTTGAGTTCAAACCAAAGTCTTCCTCAATTTAGGTGCCCCAAACTGAACACTTAACTGAATGTTAGTCAAGAAAATACCTTGCAAGCTTCATCACAAAGTTGGACAAGAATGGGCCCACTTATTTGAGCCTTGTAAATTCCTTCTCATGCAAAAGGTGTTAACTCAAAGATGCCAACTTGGGTGCCCAAGGTGGGTCTAAGTCAATCTTAGTTAACTGAAACATATCTCTCCACCAATTCATGCAAACATTATGCATAATTGATCATCCCCACTTAACTAAATGTATCCACTTATTATCTGTCATGCAAATGAAGTCATTAATCATGCAACTCAAGTCAACTGAAGTCAACTAGCATTCAACTCAAACTAACTACATGCAACTGAAGATAACTAAACCATAACTAAATTGTACTGAACTAAACTAAACTAAACTAATACTTAACTGAACTAAACTAAACTCTGCTCATGTAAATATCAATCCCTCACTTGTAGGATCTAAACATGCATTACTGAATTGTTCTCAATCCTCCAAACAATTAACTTAAGCTTGAGGTCGGTTCCACCTTCCATGTGGGTGCCCCATGTGCTCCTATCTTGTAGGAGCTCTTCTTGGACATCCCCACATGATCCTATCATTTAGGAATAATTAGAAATGCCAATTTACATGTTCATTTCATTCAAATTTAATCTCTTTCTAATCCTAGTGTTGGGGAACACTTTCCAAGGACTTAGGAGATACATGAAATATGTTTATGATTGCAATTAAATGGCATCCTATTCCCAATAGTGATGACTTGGTCCCACTAGGGCAATTTTTATGGGTGTTGGAAATTAAAGTGTATTAAATGATGTTTAATAGGATTATTCTCCAAAACACACTTAAGTAGGGTTGGAAAGTGTATAAAGGGGTCATTTAATGATAAGAAAAGGTCAAATCATTGGTGACAAGCCTAGAAAAGTGTGAAAATTTGTTACAACACTTTGAAATAAGACTTGGTAAGTTATAAAAAGAGGTTATTTAAGTTAATTATATTAAAAAGGTCATACAAAAGTGTGAAAATGTATTACAACACTTCACAACACTTTACAAGATATCATAGAATTCTTATTGATTCACAAGGGTCCAAGACCTAATGTGAATGTTTTGACCACATTACAACATTAAATCAAGGAAAAATAAATCCAAAGTCACAAGGAGGGCCTAAACAAGAGGAAAAAGTAGAAGGGTTACTTTTTTCATCTCCACACCTATAAAACTTTCAAGAAAACATAATTAAAATGTGTGAAGCCAAGTTCCACAACCTTGCCAACATCCTCCTTGTTTGTGCCAAAATGGGAACTTTGGAAAATGATTTCAACCTTTGGAAGATTTAATATACTTTGATCAATTCACTTTCTCATGTCTGGTACTGTAAAACTTGGAGGTTCAAAGAGACTATTGGATAGGCTTGAAAAAATCTAGTTCAAATTTTATATTAAGCTCACATCTAAGATCTTAAAGCTCATATTTGTTGAAAATAATTGGTTATTATAATTCAATCAATTATATTATATCTACTTCCGCATGTTTGGGAACTCACAATTTGGCCAAGGAATCAAAAAAAGTTAATATAGCTTGTCATGTGTCTACTCTATATTCTCTCAAACCATAGTCTATGTCATTACCATGCAATAGAGTAAAATTCATCATTGTAAATTTCCAAAATATATGATAAAATTATGTACAAAAAAGTTTAATATGAATGATTGTTAGTAAGAATCTATATGGTTATAAGATCAATAGCTATAACAATCATGTAAAATGAAATTTTTAGAACTAGAAAAATCAAATCAGATTCAACTTTCCCTCATTTAGATTTCCCAACGATCATGTTTAAATTTTAATTAATTACTCGAAGAATATTTAATTATTATATGACATTCATTTTAGAATTCTATCATCTGTCGATATGGCATCCCTTAATTCATTTTCACGAACAACAATAGACCATTCAAAAATTAGGATGTCCAAGAACTCTGTGAGAGGTTCCATATACAACATTGGTTTTCTACACCATACTATCCCCAAGGAAACAGCCAAGCAGAGGCCCCAAACAATACTATCCTAAAAATCTTGAAGAAAACTGTCAACGATGTTGGATGTGATTGGCATGTTCAATTGAACCCTTCTTTATGGGCTTATAGAACTAGTATCTACACTCTGATAGGAGCAACACCATATGCCCTAGTCTATGGATCAGAGGCCATTCTACCTATTGAGGTTGACCTACCATCACTTTGAGTGGACATCACTAAAGGGGATCATTTCAAATGAGGATCACAAAGTGTCTAGGTTACAAGAATTGGAACTATTGGATGAGCATCATCAACATGCAGTGGATCACCTGAAAGCCTATCAATAGAGGATATCCAGAAGTTACAATCATAGAGTAAATTCTAGAACATTTCAGGTGGGTGATTTAGTCTTGAAAGAGAATCCCTGTAACCAACAAGATTGAGAGAAGAAGGGGAAAGTTGAACCCAACTGGCTACGTCCCTTTGTTATTGTGTTAGTCTTTAGATTAGGAGCATATTAGTTGTCCACACTGGAAGGGTATTTTTTTGATGAATCCATCAATAGCTTGCATCTCAAAAGGTTCTACACTTGAATCATCCAGTGCATCAAAAAGAGTCCTAGAAAAATACAAAAACATCAGAAAATGTCCTGAAAATATGGTTGCCTTGATGAAAACCTGGAAAATAGGCATCTTGGTAACAACAACAAAAAAATAAAAAATAAAAGATAAAAATTCCAAAAAAAATAGAAAAAAAGGAGAAAAATACAAAAAAAAATAAAAAATCATAAAATCTGAAAAAAGTGCAATAAAAAAAGAAGTGAAAACCTGGCAACAGGTGCTATTTGTGATAGGTTATCTTTTCCATCTATTTGAGCATGTCAACCATTTTTTTTCACCATTCACTTTCACCATCCATTTGTCTATCATCGGAAAGTTTCATGTACATATCCTTGCATCGCAGTCATGTCTCACCCTAGACTAGGGGAAAAATCTTGAACCCATTGGGGGCAATAAACTTTGAGCTTGAACTAACAGACAAAGAATAGTAGTACAACGTACCCAAGCAATGATCATAGTGCAACTCAACATTGAACATCAATCACAAACTTGAACACATCAACCATCAAACATCAAATAGCTAAATCAATCCAAACCAAAAACACACTTCAAATGGATGATTGTTCTTTTGAATCATGGATTTATCACTATGGCATGAATGTTCAATTTTTTTACTCTGATTTTTGTTATCAGATCTCTAGAGCACCTCAATGATGTATTGAACTAGAGGAGCTAGGAAGGAGTATGATTTTTCTTTGTCTATTTTTTGTAAGTTAATCATTATTATCGTGCAAATTGTCGCAGTATGTGCTCTACAAAGTATCACTAATGAAATTCTGAATTTGCATACGAAAATGGTTAACGCTTGTATGTTTACGCAAGAAATACTCAAGTCATCTCAATTTAATTATACCTAGATGCTTGTGTTAACTTGCAATATCAAAAATCATAGAAGTAGTACTCAGTTCATTATGGTCTAAATATATCATCGATGTTTGTACTCACTTTCAAAATTTTAAAGGCTCAATGATGATAAAAAGCATGACAAATCAGCTGAACATTACAAATGACAACATCTACATATTAGATTTGCATGGTTAAGATAGATTGCCTCCATGTTAGCTTGCATCTATATCTATAAGGTTTCCAAAGTTGCAACAATTTCACAACAATGTTATCTCTGACACTAATGGATTGAGTACACTTGACATTACCAAAAACACATCATTCTCATATAGAAAACACATCAGTTGCATCATCATTTGCATACGTTAGAAAACATTATCACATCATTCATCCACCCATGCATATCATCATAATATTTACATTAGAAAACACAAAAATACATGCATTGCATCTCATTTACATAATTAAAATCATTTCATATAGTTGCATTAAGAAATAAGTCCACTAAGCTTAAATGAGTGAGTCTCTTCAGATTTCCAAGAAAGTTGGGAAATATCTCAGGTTTTGTGAAGCTTAACTTAACATATAATCAACTAATGGCAACCTTCCTACAACTCTTGGAAGTTGGATAGATTCACTCATTTAAGCCTAATACCCTAGATGTTTTGAAGTCTTGCAAACTCAGTTAAGCATAATCATTTGCATCACATAATCATAATTCATCTTACAAAACATCATCCATATGTCATCCAATCATCATTACATCCATACATAATTAGTATAAACATCACATATCATCACACATTAGTTACATAATTGAAATCCATCTCACATAGCATAGGCAGCACCCATAAAGCATATAGAATCATCATTGCATACATCACATAATCATCATTACATACATTGCATAATCATCATTACATACATAAAATAATCATCATTGCATGCATTATCATATCATCATTACATACATCCCATAATCATCATCACAATATGATCATCATCAAGTAAACATCATAAACACATAGAACTAGGTACCATCATACAATCATTTCATCTAACATTCATCCATTCATTGAATCATTTATTTGCATCAGAAAAGTACAAAAACATCAAATACATCACATATCATTGGCATAATAAAATCCATCACATGCATCATATAGGCATCATTCATAAAACATCATAGAAAACACATTAGTTGTATCATCATTTGCATGCATAACATATCATATTATTATCATCATATAGTGTAAATAATAAAAATTAAATGCACAAAGTACAAGTCAGTTTTTGGGGTACTTACCAGAGGTTTGTACGCTGCTTGGTAGTTGTGATGCCTGACCCGCTCAAATGGGTGAGTGTGGTAGGGGATCACCATTATGCTCCAAAGTGCTACATCACTCTCACTCACAAGTTTTCAAATTGCTAAATGCTCAAATGAACTTTCTAATCACACTTTTTAACCTTTTAAGGTTAATTAACTGGCATTTTATGTGGGGGTGATCCCACCATAGTGGTTTACAATTTTTGCCAAACTGGACACTAAATATTTTTTTTTAACTAAATCTTCACTTCTAGGAACCTATAGCGACTAAACCGTGAGGAATTTGAAGATGATGCAAACTAGAGTTTTGTGAAATTTTGTCTGTAGATTCTAAATATATATTTTTCAAAAAATTTGGAATTAGATTGCACTTCTTTTTCCATCTCCCTCAAAAACTATTTTTTTTTAGAAAACAACATTTTTAAAAAGTGACACTCACCTTATAAGGCATAACTCTTTTTTCATGAAGAATAAAATTCCAATTCTTTCAAATTTAGATTTGTAACTCCAATATCTAGTGCTTCCACTTGGTCAGATAGTTTTTATTGAATATTATTTTTTTTTAATCAAGTTTCAAAGTCAAACCAATTACAATTCAAATATAGCATGACCGTATAACACTTAACTTTTTTTTGTATGTATCAAAATTCATTTTTTTTTGTTGGATCATGGACTTCAATATCTGGTGCACTCATTTTATTTTATTTTTGACAATCTTCTATTTTTCCACATGTGCAAAATAGAGAATTTGATTTTCAGTGAAAACTTACATTCACAAGAAATAAAAAATAAATATAATAATAAAATTAAAGTTATTTAAAATTATACTTTTTGGAAAGCTTATAATAAGGACTACATACTTACAAAAAATAAATTTTAAATGAAATCATTTGATCCCGCAAAAGGTAAACCAAAAGTTGTTTTTTATCAGCATTTTGATAGGTGTAAAGGAGACTCCATTATAGTTATGGTTTAAAACTAGTAGGGTTCCATCCAAGGGGGTTTGATCTAATGTAGTTTGATCAAACCATCTTCAATTAGAATACTTTAAATGAAAATTTTAAAGGATTAAATCATTATATTTTCTAAAAATATGTGATTTCAACAAAAAATAGAATCTTCCAGAAATTGTAAACCAGATTTTTAGGATCAACCGGGGATGTTTTATTTTTATTTTTTAAAGGGGCCTTAATTAATCAAATCATCACCTACTGGCTTATATATCATTTTTTGGGAGATAAATCATTTATAAGGCATAAAATTTTGAGATCATGATCAAATCATCGTAAAATCATAAAAAAAATTAAAATTTCTAGAAAAATCCTAAAAATTCCAAAATTCACTTATTTATCTCCCAAGGGGGCATATATCCATCAATATTTGACAATCATTGTGTGGGGCATCAAAAAAAAATTCGCAGCATTGATATCAATTTTTTCATTGAAGTAATGTGTAAACACATTACTTCAGAGAGGGGAAAAATGTACACCTAAAATTGGTCAAGACATTTAATTAATTAAATACTAGTTATTTAATTAATATTCCATCTACGTATAAATAAATTCTCAATTTATTTATATAGTTCATAACCTTTAATTCTCCAAATCTAAAATCATATTCTTCTAGTTTAATTAAATAAACAAATTTCATAAGCTTGTTTTATTTAATTAATTTTCACTAACCTTATATTAGGAATTCAAGCACATGTCTACAACTTTTTCATGCCACCTCACCAAGGTCATATGAAATTAAATAATTCTAATTTTTAAATTAGAATTATCTTCAACAAATTTTCAAACACGTGGCTTATTCCTCACACACTTCTTCAACAAAATTTGAACACATGGTCTTTTCCTCACACACTTTATTCCTCCATCCATTTGGGATGTTGTCTTTGGTCAAGGGATTCCTTCATCCATTTGGCATGTTGTATTTGGTCAAAGGGAACATTCTTTTTCATTCTCTCCATTTCCACCGTTCATCCCTCTTGTTTGAATTTGGACCATCGATCACTGCCACATCATAAGATGCTTGAAAAAGCCTATAAATACAACCCTTTGCCATAGTATTTGGTATCCCACATTCGGGTAGAGTTATCATGGAGGAATAGATTTCGAGCATTAGAACATTTGGAGTCTATAGTTAGATTCATGTTTTACTTTGTAGTTGCATATAGAATCATGTTTAGCTTCATATTTAGCATTGTAGAAGCATGCTTTGCTTTATAGTTGCATTTTAAACCATGTTTTTCTTTATAGTTGCATTTTAAATTATCATATCACTAATCATTTGAGCATATGCAGATTCATTCTAGCTTCTTATCACGTCATTTGTATCACATAGCTTAGACACGTTATCCATTCACCATAATTTCCATCATAGATTTCATCACATAGTTTCATATAGGAACTTAATTGGCTTGCATGTTGAATAGCATCTCGTTTCTCAAGTTGTCATTTTAACAACCATAGTGCATATACAAAATCTGAGAGCCAATATAGTTTAATAAATCCTTGAGAATAGAGGACAATGAAACACTTTTAAAGATTTGTTTGCTACAATTTAGAGTAGTTTATTTGATTCAAATTTTTACAATAATACATCTCATTGGTGTTTGTGTTGATTTAATAACAATTCCCACATTTCACACACACAATTTCTTCAACTATTGTTTCCTCTATATGTTAGGTTTTTTGCTTACTTCTTTATAATTGTAATCTCCCACGACAATTATTCTTTCCTATGTGAGTTGCAATTTTTTTGTTGTGCCAACTTTGGTTTGTTTTATTTTTAATTAGTCACTCTTTTCTAATAAAAAATGATTCACATGGTCAAAAAACATACATAAATAATGTTTTAACTTTAAATTATTATTTAATGAATGTGATAAAAACTTGTCTTAATTTATTACAAGGAACATAATACACCATTTTAAAATGATGATTACATATTTCTAAAAGGAGAGTTGCAAGTTACATGGACTAATAAGGATAATTATGTGTTGATGTATTGGATGAATTATAAAAGTAAGGATTGTTGGTAAATAAATAATTATTACTAAAAAAATAGTGTTGGCATCAATTTTGTAATGCTATATTGGGTTTTGTGCCATGGAAAAATGACCCATTATCATTTTCATGGCCTTTTAGGTCTTGTTTCATGGTATTTGATATATTTTTCTATGATTTTATGTTGTGACATGGCTTGAACATGCACATTTAGGTACTAAAATTCAAATAACGATGTCTTGTGAAGGTGTTGTGAAGTGTTGTAAGACATTTCTACATTCTTCTAGACTCTATTCATTACAATTCACCTAAAAAACACCTTTTTATTCATTAACAAGTTCTATTTTGAAGTGTTGTAAAGTATTGTAAAAAGATTTCACACTTTTCTAGGCACATTTTCACAATTTATCCCTTTCTCATGCTTTATTTGACCTCTTTATGCCCTCATATGTCTTAATTAAGTGTATTTTTGAATGTAAGCTTGATAAACAACATTAAATACAACATATTTCTTGACACATATTTTCAGGTCCTAGGTGGGACCCATTCGCCATGGGTGGCAAATGAGTCCCCCTTGGCTCCAAATTCAATTTTTTAAGAATTTTCTTTTGGGTTTTTTATTCAAGAACACTTAATGTTTCCATATGATGAGGTATGAACGATTAACTAAGGTACAAGTGTGTACAAATATGTGATTTTCACCTCATTTTACATCTCCTACAATCTCCTCACTCATTCAATCATTTCATCTCATATCTCAAGCATTCAAGCATTCTACAACATCAATTCAAGCATTATTCAAGCACTTTGGAGCATCCATTGACATTACTTCATATTTGCATTATCAAGATTTTGGTAAGTTGATAGCTATTGCATGTTATTAGTTTATCATTATCTTTCCTTTCATTGTTTCATTAAAGGTTTTATTACCAAAAGTGGGGTTTGACCAAGTCAAACCCCTATTTGCTAACCCTCAACCATTTTTTCCCTATTACATGTGTGTTTGCAGACCTAGGTATGCAAATTTAACAAGCTTTTTGGTGTTGAAGATTGGTTTACAAGTCAACTAGGTGCTTCAAGTCAACTCAAGTCTATTTCAAGCTTGGAGAAGGTTTCTTGTTTGTTTCTTGCAAAATTGACTTTAACAGCCTGACATTCAGTGATTTCCAGATTTGGCATTGCAAGTTGTCTCCTAATTTTTCAAAAATTTGGGAGAGGACTGATTCACCACCAGTAGTGAATGAGTCCCACCTTGGGACTGAAAATTTGAATTTTGTTAGTTTCTGGATCCCGACAGACAAAATTTTTTCCAACATTTTTTCACCAATAGGAGGACTAATTCGCCACCCTAGGCAAATGAGTCCCACTGTGAAAAATCAATAATTTCAACCAGCATCCACAACATTCCAGATTCATTAGATATTGTCCAAGTGCACTCTGTTTCTACCTATTTCTTTATGTTCTGCATATTTTCTTCATTTAGTTCATTGCTTGCATATCATAGTGTGTTTTCAAACATAGCTTAAATCTCACTTTTGCATTCATATTTAGTCATTTAAATCATTCAATTTCATTTAGTTTACATCATTTATCTTGGAAAACATTGCACATAACATAATTTGAATGAACTAGTTTGCATTTTTGGCCCTACCTCTCTCCTTTTAGGTGAAAAACCCTAGAAGAGTTAGAGAAGTCCTAGAGAGCCAAAATCAATAGTTCAGGTTCTTAAACATTTGTTATTGAATAATAACAATATTGGATGATAGTCACATTTTTTGTCTTAAAAGGAAAACATAACTACATTGGGGGTTTGCAAACAACTCACATGTAGAAAATGAAAATAAAAAACGTAAAGATAGAGCAAGCAAATAGAAAGAAAACTAAAATGATCCCAATCTTATCTATACTTTCAATTCTTCTTTCTTACCTTACTTGCTAGGTCTCTGTTAGTTGCCTTTGGTTCACCACTTCACCTTTAGAAATTTAGGTCTATCAAGCACATATTATGCTTAGAAATGATTTTGTGAGACTTTTTTCTTAAATTTTATCATAGAGACTCTATTTCCACAAGAGGGAAACATTTTAATATTATTTTAAAATGCACTAATTGATCCATTAAAACAATTAAAACAATTAATTTTCCTCTCATCTAAAACATTTTTTTCTATATTCCATGCATAATAACAATTAAAATCGATTATTTTCATATAATTGTTAACAATAGCGGCATAAGATTGTTGGGGCATGTTAAGAACACATGATGAAGATGAAGTGCTCTATAGAATTTGATTAATGAAACACTTAGGAATGTCAAATGTGGGTAGAACATACTTGAACTTGATATATTAGACATCAAATATTTGTTCAAGTTAGTTATATAGGGTAACTCAAGTCTGTAAGAAATAAGACATGTGAATATCAAATGAAAAAGCCTTTTAGATTTCATTTATAAAAAAAAAAATCAAGTTTGGAAGATTTGGATGTATGCTCAGCTAGACATTACATTAGTGAAGCTTTTCAAGTTGTTTTCATCCAATGATGTCTTGTATATTCTCCAATAGACTTAAAAATTGATCTTCTATATATATCATGGCTCACTAGTTGGTTGACTAGCAACTAAGAGTATATGCTGGCAAGTTTGTTTCAAATTTGAAAATGCACACAAGCCTAATATTTTATTTCAAAGGAGTTTGGTGAGAAGTCTCACTATCAATGAGAAGATCAAGTATTTAGATTTGAAGTATTTGATGTTAGAACACTTAAGCTTGAGTTTCATTGGTCCTTGGGACCTCTATGTTAGATCATAATGTCAGAAATGTACTTCAATTCCTTATTTGTATCCTTTGTATGGTGCATTACAAGGTACAAAGAAATAAAATATTTGCATTTCTTCAAAACTTTATGGTTGCTTGCTAGAGTACTCCAAGTAAAAGTACCTTCAATATGTCCATTGCAAATTAGGTGTGATTACTATTTGTATATGAGAATTCTCAACCTTTTGTAATGAACAATGGTAAAGCTTACTTCAGGGATATTCTTGTCAATGTGTTATTCTTTATGTTGATGGTGGATTGCCAATCAGACATATTAACTAAATGAATGATTTACATTACAAAAAATAATAATTAAAATATATATTTTTAATTAAAAAATATAATTATTATTAAATATTTTTTAAAAGCTGAAAATAATTAATAGAATCAAATAACTAATTTAATAATTAAAAGTCAAAGTTTCCTCCTTTTTATAAAATAACTAGGCTATTTAACAGTTCAAAAAATGTATCAACAGCTGGCCCCACTCCAGTGACAACTGACGAGTATTTATAAACATGTTTACATACCCAGTATGGCAGAACATTTGGGCAAATGAATACCTACTTCATGTGATGTACGTCAACATCAACATCAGTTTAGGTCTCCTTTGAAATAAAAGGATAAAGCAAAATTCGTGAAGACTTTAGAACTTGAGAAAATGATAAGATAGAGAAAAACTTGTGCAGGTATATGTCCTTTTTACTGTACTATGCTTCGATCTTTGTTATTTACAGTAAAAAAATATCTTGTACCCAAAGTAATAGCCGCAATTTTTTAAAACTATTATTCTTTGGGTAGATAGTATTTGTTGTTTCTTTTCTTTGAGATTAGTGGAGATAAAGTGACACTACATTATGCAGTGTAAGGTTTACAGGAACAATTATACAGATTTATTAAAAGTCAAATGGCTAGTGGTCTTATTTGAAGAGGAGAAGATAGCAAAAATAGCAAGTTATATGATCAAACTATAGAGTAGAAGAAACAAAATCAGTAAAGAATTAGAAAACAAGAAGAAATAAAAAATCGATTATTTTAAATTTTTACAAAGACGGTCTCATTTCCATTTCTTGAATCCCATAAACTAGCTAGCCTAATTTCATTGAACATAATCAAAAACTTTCATTCATTTGTTTAACTATTCCAAATCAACTGGCATGCCTCCACTCCAACTATATTACGGCATGAGAATCTGTTGACAGATATACTCTGAGGTCTATTTGAAATGATGGAGCAGAGTGGCGAGGTCCACATCGGGTGTTGTGCGTTACACCTCACATGTATGGTGGTATAGCCGTGACACAATCCATAAGTGTCTTTTCTTACGTCTTGCATCGCCAGGCAAACCCTAGATAAAAGTGGGCCAGACAAATAGCATTTGTATTGTCTACTTGCAGATATGTCAGCTTCCCCACGACTTTCTGTGGCGTTCGATACCATTCCTGTCATTGTCCATTCTATGAGCAGGGCTATTGTGTCCGTGCCTCTGAAAGTCACTTCCTGGTCGAAACAACAATAAAAACATGTAAGTTTGACATACACTCCACTAGATGCCCAAAATGTAGTTAAAACGTGAATGCCTCAAAATTGGTATGGACACGATTCTCTCCAGGCGAAAAGAGACGAAGATTCGAAACTCTAATTCATAAAATCAGCGCCGGTAGTCAAAAAAGGGCTAGGCGCCTCTTCCTCCGCGTCAAAAACCACACCCACCATCATCATCGCAACCATCAGCGACAAAAACGAACTTGTCTGCTCTTGGCATTGGTAACGAGAATAGTATGGAACGCTTTTATGGGTTAGGGTTTCGAAAGAGTAATGTAGCGTGCATTGCAAGCTTTCCTTTGGTTGAAGCGCTAAGTGCACGGCCATACAGGCAGCCAGGAAAGAAAAGACACGCGACTGCCAACCGTTGATTACCAAGGAGCGACAGTAGAGATGTCTTCAACGGTATGACATGCATGTGAAACCGTACACGTACTACTGCTCGGCTCGCCTATCGGCGTAATTATTTGGAGCTCCATCCAGGTTGGAAGGAATGAGCCCACACGCACATTAGAAGTGCGCACTAGTACGCTCTGCAGGGGAACATCTTTCCGCCAAATTACCTATTTGGAGCTCCATTCACGTTGGAAGGAATGAGCCCACACGGTTTATGCAAGCCCCATCCATATTGAAGGGAATGAATATATATTACGAATGATTATGTTCCATTCACATTGAAAGGGAATGAGCCTAAACTATTTGAATGAGTATACTCCATTCGTATTGGAAAGGAATGAGTCATGTTCCATTCACAATGGAAAGGAATGAGATACATTATGGATGAGCACATAATAGTATATTATGTAGAGGAATGGACACAATTATTTCAAGCTCCATTCATAAAAAAGGGAATGAGTCCACACATTATGAAGAGTATGTAATAATATACTTTGTAGGGGAATGGGAACAATTATTGCGTCATGCCCAAAATTTAGCAACATCAAACCCCAAATAATTTATTACAGATTAATTTTTGGTATTCATTTATCTTTGCTCTAATTCTTTAATATTATAACTACATTATCATTTTGAAGGATTTTAAGTCGCATGTTTATGTGTTGGCTCCTTATTTTGGTCATAGTATTATTTTGCCTTGCTCTCTTTATATTCTAAAACCACTATGGCTATAACAATCCCTTTGTTAGTTTCTATTTTCATTCAAGTGGGAAATGTTAGTAAGAGCCTTGGTATCTCTGTTTTAATTATTTGAAAAACACTGTTACTTATGGTTATTGTGGAATGACCATACTCTGTTCAAGTCTCCTATTGGGAAACACAATAAATTCTTGTATGGAATTTTTTTTTTTTGTATATATATATTATGAATATAATATCTCAAAAAATTATTAAACAATCATTGTGTCTTGTTTGTGCGTCAACATTTGTAAGTATGAATTCATACATATTTTTTCAATTTTAAGGTTTAGTTAAAACTTGAATTTTCTACACTTAATGGATTCCCCTACTCTATTTTGATAGACCATCATGTATGTTGGTATAAATTTTCTACAAAAGTTAACTATTTATTATGACTTTAAATAAAATATTTGATGATATCCTTATTCTATTTTAAACTCTCAATTACTTCAATCTAGGAGATGGAGGTAAAATAGAGGAATATGTTATTTCACCTATTAATTACTTTTCTTAAAGAGGTTTTAAAAATCTTTCAATAGACACATTTTACACACATACACCACCCATTTAATTTGGTAAGGACACACTTCTTTGAGGCATTTTATCAATTACTTGTCATGTCTTGTTATTGTATAACAATAGGGCTTGTAACAATAATATTATTGGTAAAATTGTATCTTCTTGAGGCATTTTATTGATAAATAGTTCTAGTACATGGTTTATGCTTGGTCTTGTGTGATGTAGTAACATCAATACTTAAACCTAGCAATATTATCATTGTGAGAATCCTAGTCTATAGGGGAAGGTCGAGTAAACTAGTTTTTCATTATTTTTGGAAACAAATACACACACAAAATAGGTATATATATGTATGTATATTGAAATATAATAATATTTAGGCATCTAAAAATAATTTTATATATAATTATTTTTAGACCTAAATATTAATATACATCAATTTACATACATATATACCTATCGTATATTTAAAATCATATACACAAGCACTATATATATATATATATATATATATATATATATATATATTGGAAAGAAAGTTTATAATTGATGGTTATTTGAATCTTTTATAATATTTGCACTTTGATTGTGTGGAAATATCCATAGTTTAGATTATTCAAATTGAGATCAACAGTACAATATATTCTTATATAGTTTGTTTATGTGATAGTGAGGACTATGCATAGTGTATATGACATAAAATGAAGTATATCATGACTATTCAACATTATAAAAACATGAAAAACTATTCTTAAATTTTATAAATTTTCAAACTTAGCTATATATTTCACTATTGTATATGTATAGTTCATGAGTTATAGCTAATTAATATTTTGGACAACATTATAGTTTAAAATTATGAGTATTATAATTGTGAAAATGATTACAAATAACAGGGTAAGTGCATAGAAATGGGGGATCAAAAGGGGGTCTTAAGTGGCCATTTTTTTCTCAAGTTAGGAAAACTGATCTTGGATGAAAAATTGAAGATAGTTGTTAATATGCCCAAAGAGAGTGCCTAGTCAAAAAGAGGTTAAGAATAGATAGAGAGAGATGGGAAGAGAAAGAGAGATGCATTTTTCTTCTTGGAAATGTGAACATGTGTTATACCACACTTGTGTTATGTCTTAGATGCACCAAAAAGTGGTTGTGGCCACTTTTTGGTCCCTCATCTTTTTGCACATGTCCAACATTAGTTTATTTTGACACAAAAAATTGTATGATTATATAATAATTATTATTATGGAATAAAAAATGAGTAACCATATATCATATTATTGGTAAAATCGTATCTTCTTGAGGCATTTTATTGATAAATTGTCAATTTATACTATCTACAAGTTTGCAAATTAGTTGTATGTCATGTAGCTAGAGGGTATCTAAGGATGCATGATAGACTATGTCACTATAGGTGTAGTTCTTTTACTCTTAGTTCTTGGATTGGACATGACAGTTTTGCAAATAATAAGATTTATCACCCTCGTTGGAGGGCCAAATCACTTTCAATAAGAAAGTGTGTGGGGGATTGTTGGTTTGTAGTTGGTGATAAAGGGCTTAGATGATGCTCTCACTCCATGCAACTTGACAAAGCTAGATTATTTGCACTTGTTGGGAACATTGGATTCTATATCATTATATTTTTAAAGAAATGAATGTATTTTGTATTAGTACTTGAACTAATTAGGAGATATCAACTCCTTCCAATTATTATGTAAAGTATATATTAGTTGAAAAATTGTAATGTTGGTATACAAAAGGAATATTAAATATGTTCAATTACATTCAATTTGTATTCTTTTATGTAATGTTATGATTTTAATATTTACATATATATTGAGTTTTTGGCTACTTAATCCATTTGTGTAAAATTATTATGAATTGTTTTAATAAGTTGGAAACTTTAACTTTTAGCGTATAATGGGTTAGCTTAGTATAATACAAATACATTTCACATTGGAAAAAAGTTGATAAAAAGATAGAGCAAGAACAAGTATCATTTACTTGAGCATCAAACAACATTCTAGAAATGTTTCTCTACAAGATTGTTCCTCCATAGCATGTTAAGCAAATCAATGAACTATCTCAACTTATATAATGAAATTTAATAGAATTGAAGGCCCAAATATTAACTGCAGAGTGAAGCCAACTTCCACAACCTTGCTAGCATCCTCCTTGTTTGTGCTGAAACGGGAACTTTAGAAAATGGTCTCAACCTGTGGAAGATTTAATATACTTTGATTAAGTCACTTTCTCATGCTTGATACTGTAAAACTTGGATGTTCAGAGAGACTATTGGATAGAATTGAAAGAATCTAGTTTAAATTTTATATTAAGCTCACATCTAAGATCTTAAAACACATATTTGTTGACAATAATATATTATTGTAATTCAATCAATTATATTGGATCTACTTCCTCATGTTTGGGAACTCACAATTTGGCCAAGGACTCCACAAAAGTTAGAAGAGCTTGCCATGTGTCTACTCTAGATTGCCTTGAACCATAGTCAATGTCATTACCAATGCCATAGAGTAAAATTCATCTGTATAAATTTCCAAAATGTATGATAAAATTATTCTTAAAAAATTTAATATGAATGATTGTTAACAAGAATCTAGATGGTTATAAGATCGATAGCTTATAGTGGACAATCATGTAAAGTGAAATTTTCACAACTAGAAAAATCAAATCAGATTCAACTTTCCGTCATTTAGATTTCCCAACTATCATGTTTAAAGTTCAATTCATTACTCGAAGAAAGAATTATTATATGACATTCATTTTAGCTTCCATTAGAGACATAATTAAGATGAATAAAAAATGAAGTTTCGACTTGAAAGCGACTTGGTTGAGGCTCCACACTAATGTCTCAATCCATATTGCTCCTTTGTTATCGCGCTCGGTATAGGAACCACATTCAGAATATTTTAATTATGAAACTTGCATTAGACCCGATCAATTCGCACTGGATTATTCGCCTTTACTTTTTCGGCGCCACTATTTAGTTTGGCGGCATGAGACAATTTTTCATACCAATTGTGGGCGTATTCTATCGGCTAACTAATGTTGGGAAAAAGCGTGTGATTTGAAGACTCTCGTAAGCACCCATCGAGCATGATTTACGTGGTTTGACTGGCAACTTCCTCGCCTAGTGAGGCTCTTGAAAGTCATACTTGCAGAGAATCCTATTTCCCTTCCACTTCGTGCCAAAACGGCTCATCCCATGGCCCCACAGGCTGATAAATCATCGGAAACAGAAACCCATCTCAAGGCATCCACAATGAAGAAAAAAGCGAGGGAATGCGGAGCATTGGAGAATGCCAAATCTAAGGATTTAAATCCTTCAAAGACATCCTCTATTGGATGATACTGACATTTTGGACACTCGGCCAGATCTTCTTGAGAATCCGAGAAGCTTTCCTAACAGACCGTAACTCCTCAGCTAAATGGGGACCTATCCAGTCCTCCACCTGAATCCAACGATTGACCAAACAAAAACGTCCAGAATCCAAATTCCTTGGCCCTTTCCAATGACAGTATTGAAGGTAAAGGCAATTCTTTCGACTCACTAGATGACATTATAGATGTTATTTCCAACTGCAAAGTTGAAACAAGGATTTTATTTTTTCTTAGAGGAGTCCTTCTGAATAGGATTTCTTCAAATGGATCCATAATCCTTGGGAACTTAAAGGGTCGGGTAATAGAATCCTTTAGGGGACTGGATAGGGGATGCGTGGCTTGTATCTTTGTGAACCTAGAACATGTTCATGCAGTCCTGTAATATAGATTGTGGATAATCTGTGGCCAACCTTGCTATGTCCAAGTTTGGGACCTTGACTTTCACCCTGAGGATATTTCAAAAATTGAAATATCCGATGTGGGTTGAGTTCCCATTCTTGAATCTAGCATTCCATGAATGAAATGGCCTCTCAACTAGGCAAGGTTTTATGGTGCAAACAGAATGTTGATAAGTGATCCAACCTACGTGTTCAACCCTGTGCTTGCATTGAAATGGACCTTATTCAACACTTCCAAATACTATCAAACTTGTAGACCAAGTTTTGAATTTGACCAATGAATCTCTTACCTTAATAAATCAAAAACTTGTTTCTACTATCACCAAGAAGGTCATCTTATCCAAGACTACCCTATTTGTCAACTGCATTCTTTGCCTTCATCCTATAGTGATTCTTGCCTTGCCAATCCTTCTTCATATGTTGTTCCATTAAATCCCCTTGCTACTATTAAAAATTTTCTCCAACTCCTACCATTTCCATTCACCCACCTAAGCTACCACCCTCCATCAAATTATCGCTCCCTCCTCTTCTCCTCATTCTCTCACCCACAACTCCCCATCTTTTAGAAATGTTACCCTCGGTGACAACTCGAGGGTGATTAAGAGACAAAAGAAAATCC